>JAWMRA010000090.1:32280268-32316627 GCA_035584735.1 Pseudotriccus pelzelni | reverse complement strand
AGCATACCGATGTTAAGCATGTTTCAGTAGTTTGTGTTCAGAGACTTGCTTATTTTTTGTACATCATAATTATGAGCGGAGCTAATATTGATGAGATCTGCTGGATTCCTTTCTCCAGAGGAACTTCACAGAAAGCATTTGATACAGTTAACAGTAGTTCATTTATTTGGCTGTGTCATTCAGCTGTTATATCCCGCCATATTCAACCTATGGCAATCAATTTTACTAAAAAAACAGAATATAAAGAAATGGAGTAATATAGTACAATGTGAAACAGGGAAATCAGAAATAGTAGTGTATTACAGTGATCGCAGCCACTTGTGTGTCTGACTTCACTTTGGTTATGTATGTGGGATGATGGGATAAGAAATGTCAGCTAATAAAATGTTTTTGTCATCTGCAGTGTACAATGGTCTGCTGTGATAGTGGATGAAGCACACAGAATCAAGAATCCAAAGGCTCAAATAACTCAAACCATGAAGTCATTAAAATGTAGTGTTCGCATAGGTCTTACTGGAACCATTCTTCAAAACAATATGAAGGAACTTTGGTGTGTTATGGACTGGTAAATAATTTATTTTTTTATAGTTAAACACCTCTATATGCTAACTGTGCAGTGGGACTGGGGTAGAGCTGGATGATACGGACCCATCTGTGTCATAAAAACAACGAAAACAAACCACAACCTCTGCCTCAAACCCCCGATGTTTTGTGAGAACGTAGCTATGTTTAGTTTAATGTAGCTGTGAAGGTGAGCCCCCGGTATGAATTTTGGAGTTTTTAAATACATTTGGAGCTCCTCACAACTGGCTTCTCTGGGAAATGTGGGAAGCAGTTGAAAAGATTCTTTCCCCACCCACTATATTTAGCTTTTTCTTTTTCTTTTTCTTAAGGATGCTTTTTATGTCTTCTGTCCTTTGCCCAGTAGAGAGGAAATCATTACAGAACCTTGACCAACATTGTGCCTTTGCTCTGTCCAATATGTTCAGGTCATTCTGACCTGCTTGGAGGATGAATACAAAACTGTTTTGCTGTTTTTCAAAGTGCACAACTGCACTTATTTGCAAAGCAATGGTCATGTCCAGAAAAACTTTTAATGGAGAAGTACAACTAACTGTAAATAAAAGTCTAATCAAAGAGGACTTACTGGCAGCACTTTATAGAGGAGGAACAAAGCAATCATACTTTAAATATAAGGATACACAGAGCAGAAATAGCAGGAAAAATACTTTAAACTTAAGTGTTGCATCTGGTCCACTGAAGCTATGCTTGTGTTGTTAATGGATTGTTCCAATATGTAGTGCTGCCAAGGATTACTAGATTCTTTTTACTGTTGGGTTTGTCAGGATTTTATTTAGTAAATTGTAATATCTGCATAATCTGATTTAATAAAAGCAGTAAAATTTGAAAACATGACTGTTCAGCTTCCAATGTAGGCCCCTGATGGTAGCAGCCTTGTAGTTTAGAGGTTCTAGGTATTTGTGACTTCTGTTGCTCTACTAAGCTTTTGCTTTTCTGGAAATTGCAAACCTTTTTCTAAGGGGTATTCTCAGCATTTGAGAGTCACAGAAAGCAAATGAGAAGTGGCATGTCTGAAAGTAGTATGTGTTTCTTTTTGTACATGCAATTTTTAGTATTTTCTCCAGTGATTGTTGATTTAAGATCTCTTGCTGTTAGCTGGAATAAAAAATTATGGTATGCTTTCAGTCAGTAGATCAACCCTGTATCCTCTTTTGTTTTTTATAGGGCTGTACCAGGACTTTTAGGTAGCAGAGTAGATTTCAGGAAGAAGTTTTCTGATCCAGTGGAGCACGGGCAGAGGCACACTGCAACTAAAAGAGAGCTAGCAACAGGCCGTAAAGCCATGGTGAAGCTAGCAAGGAAAATGTCTGGCTGGTTCCTGAGGCGCACCAAAGCGCTCATCAGCGACCAGCTGCCGAAAAAGGAAGACAGAGTAAGAGTGCCTTCACACCTCAAATGCAATGCTAATTAACGTACCTCTTCTTTGTTGCGTTCCTGTTGTATTTTCTCTCTTTCATCGTGTCTGTAGTAGTTTATGGTTTCCTTTCATCTTGCAAACCTAAGAATAATCCATAGCCTTGGAAAAGATGCACTTGTGATAGTGTGCTTTGTTCCCATCATTATATGATTGCATATGGAAAAGGAGTTAGTTAAGCCTGAAAATGCTCAGCTAGTCTTCTGAGTAGTGATTTATACATGTGTTCTAAGTGTGTTTGTGTACTTGTCTATGCAAACTGAAAGCAGTATATGTAAATCTCTTGAAATTCTGTGTGGAACTTCTGAATTTGCAGCTTGATACTTTGTACATGGAATAGTGAGCTTTTAACTCACTCATTTTGAATCCCTAAATAAAAGAAAAACCTCAGACATAAAGCTGATTCTATGATAAATATGTAATCCTGTACATCTGGTGCAATTGTAAATATTATAAGAAGTGATAATACTTTATTAGTATAGCTAAGAGTTATGATAAATCTTTCCTTCTAAGTGGACAAATATATAAATTTGCATCTGGTTTTGTTTTCAAAATTTGGTATTTATTCTTCATCCATAGTTTATAATAATGTCATCTAAGTTGTCTTCTGAAGGAAAGATTAACACAAACATCAGTCAGTCGCTTTTCTGAATCTAGCAGGTTTTATTCTTTTCATTATCTTGTTAATGTGAGTATATGTTCAAGTTACTGCTGTATTATTACAGCTCAGCATGGTGCTGCTGCTGTGTGGGTAGCATAGGTTAAGGAATGATCTTGGGATTTCTGTCTCCTGCTGCTTAAGACTAAAGACGTCATGGAGATGCCGCCCGTGATCTCTAAGAAGAGGGATCAGAGTTTTGGCCATAGCACTATGTAGATCCTTGCCTTGTCATTGCTTATTCTGTTTGTCCTGCTTGTGGTAGTGCCCTACAATAGCTAGTGCTTAAAAAAGGGAAAGAAAGGGCAAATTATGCACTTTGCAAAGCAGAGGGGAATCTGTAATTAGAATTATGCATGTATTTCTCTCACTTTTCCTTCCTCTTCCTTTTCCTCCATAAGAGCCATACTGAAAGGTTTTGAGAAACTTAACAGCAGGTTCTTGACATTGATGCTCTTTGTAGAATTTTGGGACATAAAAGAAGCATACATACATTTTGGTTACAATTTCATGCTCTTTTGGTGTCAAGATCCACATTTTTTTCATTTGGTGGTATGATAATTTCCTGTAACTATTTGTGCAAGTATAGTGTTTATTTCTGTTTTCAGTGACCTGTGATTTCTGTTCTTTGATGCAGTGCTTTTTTTGCTTTTCATTGTATGTTGCACATAATAGTGTTTCTTGGGTTTTCTCTTTGGCAGATGGTGTATTGTTCCCTGACTGAATTCCAGAAAGCTGTGTACCAGGCTGTGCTAGAGACAGATGATGTAACCTTAGTGTTACGGGCAGGAGAGCCCTGTAGCTGCAACAGCGGCCGGAAAAGGAAGAACTGTTGTTACAAAGTAAGAATTTGCACTGTTTGGAGTTTAGGGCAGAGTCTTCTGGAATTCTTGAGAGACTCTGCTGATAAAGAGCTGATTGAAATGTCTGCCTAGTTGTGGGCCATCTATTTGGGAAATCCCAACTGGGAAACATGGGTGGCATCGCAAACACGGTGGAGTTAGGCACTTTGGGATCCTGCAGAGTTTCTTTGCTTGCCTTGGGCAGGTGGTTGTTATTTATGCAGTACATTCTGGATCTGTTGTATTAATAAGTGCCCCTGTGATCCAGCTGGAATTGTCAAGGGTACTTCCTTAGGATGTTCAGTATGTGTCAGACATGCTGCTCCCCCGTGCCTCAGGCGGTCTGTGCAGAAGCTGCAAAGGGGAGGCATCCTTTGTTGTCTGGGCTTGTCCTAACTGCAGTGTTCTAACTGCAGTTGGGTTGTGTCTTCCTGTGCCATTAAACATGCACTTTGTTTTGCTTTGTTGAAGGGAGACCTGTAGCAACAGCCAGAGAGAACAATCTGATCTTTGTCCAATAGTGACAGCTTTGCAGATTTCTTCAGTCTTCTCCGGACTTCTTCAATACTGAGTTAGTCTAACCATGTGTTTGGTTTGCCCACATCACTCAGTAGGCTCAGATTAAGCACCTCTTTTAAACATTTAGAAGCATATGTCTCATACTTGCTTCTCCCTGTTTTCCTTCTGACATGTTTTGATTCTTGTGTAGTATTTTGGGTTTTTTTCCAAAGGATGTAGCTTATTCAGTCCTCCACATCTTTCTTTGTGAACAATCCCCCTATCAGTCTGTTTAATATTCCATGGATCCTAGCCTTCTTTGCAGGCTTTTGTTTCTTGTATGTTTTGTAGAAAGACCAAAATGCTGTTGAACTTGATTCACAAAGGGCAGTAGGCAGGCCTGCAGATAGATCAGTGATCTTATGGACTGTCTTATTCCAAAGTTAACCATGAAATTTAGTAACTTGAGAAGGGAAATGAGAACAAATATTGATCGAAATCAGCCAGTCGTAGCCAGAAAAACAGCCGATGCAGTAGCTGCTGCAGTGTTGTAAATGGATGTTTGAACCATGAATTATGTTCAAAAACTTCAATTTTTGCTGTAGAGAAAAGCAAAGTTAGGAGCTGTAGGGTAAGAATCATTAAAACAGCACTGATTTGCATTTAAGTCAGTTGTAAAGTTACCATCTTTTTGCATACTGAGCACTTCTTGGTTATCTTACTGTGATACCGACAGAAATTACTGTCTGAAATGTTTAGCAAACTCTGAACATAGCTGTAGGGTTTTTTTCTGTTTCAGAAGATGTTTCTATTAATAGGATCACAAAGCTGAGGGGAAAAACACCCCAAAATTGCTTTTTTTTAATTAGAAATATAGTACACATCTCTTTGGGGTCAGTTATAGCTCTACTTAGAACTGTTAATGCATTAAACCTGGTAAAAATAGCGTTTATTTTGGATTATTACTTATTTTCAGGAGTATTTTTTTGCATAAACTTTTTTTGTAGGTAAATGCACATGGTGAAACAATTAAGTCTCTGCACTTCAGTTACCTAATGATCCTACAGAAGGTTGCCAATCATGCTGCACTGCTGCAGACAGACAACACGAGCAAGCAACAGGTTAGTGTCAGAAGTATCTTGTGGAAAATAGAATGATAACTCTTGAATGAAAATTGTTACTGACTTTCTGAAATCTTAACTAACTGCAGTTAAGATATTTTGCAAAATTCCTTTTCCGTTCAGTAGTTCAGAATTCAGACCTTATAAAAACATAATTCAAACACAGTATGTTCATTTAGTTGATGTATATCTGAAAATAAGGGCTGTAGAAACGTCAGAGAGATTAGGAGGGAGAGTAATTTTTAGTGATTTCTAACGGTGCCATTTCTGTTACATTTATGATGAGTGCTCATAAAAGGAATGACTTTGTGCAAATAAATAAATAATAGGCAATTAGGGAGCACTTTTTTTTCTTTGGAACTTTGTATTAAGAGCTGATTTTGTTTAAGTAATGAGAAACATGCTTTAGAAGAAAATACTGGATGAGAGATCACTATCAGTTTACCTTATTACTGTGGCAAGTCACCTACAAGACCCACAAACACACAGTTTTTAAAAATGCTTGGGTGTGATCTGTAAGATCCGGGAATGAGCAGTGGGATTTAGGAGAGTTACCACTTGCTTTCAGAAGCCACTGAGGAAGAGAAATCAAGAGGATCCCAACTGATTTTGCAAACTGGTTCCATTGAAGCAGTTCCTCTTTAAAGGAAATGTTACTGTTCAGAGCCTTGTATACAGCATATACCCAAGTGTTTTCAGTGGGCTTCTTTTCTGTATGCCATATTTTGTTCTAATAACATTTGAGGTTTAAATAACCTCTGAAATAACACAATGTAAGTATTTTTGGCTTAATAGTTATGCATGGCATAAAAGACTAACTGCTAAAATCCATTGAAGAAACTGATACTTTGTAGTATTTCTTACTTTTAGTATTAAAGTCCATTTCATGTTTTGGGTGAGATATGTGATCTTTTGTTTCCCTCTGAAAAAGTGGACTTAAAGTGTGAGGTCATGTTCAAGTTCAGACCTAAATTCTAGCAGTGGAGCTTTATGTGGCTCTCAAAGAGTTTAAATGCTCTTCCCATGCAGTTTGTTGTCGTATCAGTGGAACAATATGTAATTCCCATATTGGCTTGTTGTGCCAGTGGGTCAAGAGAAATGCTGGTACAAAACTGTTGGGTAATGCAAACCTGAAGGCAGCAGAGTTTTTTGAGACAGTCAGTTTTGGCCAGTCCTGTTGCAGTTTTTAGCCGGGAGAAGAAACTTTGAGCACCTTTTACTCTAGTAGCTACAATCCATGGTTACAGATTAACAATCTCTTTTGTTTTTAAATGAAGCAAAGCAAAGCACACAGGGGGTGTTTTATCCAGCAGTTTTGTAGTTAACTGAATAAAAACACACATAACTCTGCCTGAGATACTTTGGAGATCACATTTCAACCTGTTTAACTCCTTGTATGGCTTACTGGTATCCCAATATAGCTCTAATTTTTAAGATCTATTCAGTCTTTCTGCTTTTCTTCCAGGAAGCACATATCAGACGAGTTTGCAGCCAGGTATTTTCCAGTTTTCCAGATTTTGTTCAGTTAACCAAAGATGCAGCCTTTGAAACCATTTCGGATCCAAAATACAGTGGAAAAATGAAGGTAAACCCATTCCTTAGAAGAAAACTAAATATTGGTCATAATAACAGATCTGTGCTCTAGTGTATGGATGTAAGAAAATGTACACCTAATAGTTGTGGGGCTTTTAATCATTATGTTTATGGTTGGTCATACCACAACAGGTATCTCCTCTCATGGATCAGGATACATCAGGGCAAAGACTGGATAAGAGTGTTCTGTGATGCTGAGGTATCTGGAGATGTTAGCTTCATGTGTAGTGGTGGGCATGGAAATTACCCTTACAGCCAACAGAGTTGTTGTTTCATGAAACCATGGATTCCAGTGGCAGTTGGGAACACTTGGGAAAGAAAAGAGAGCAAAACAAAATCGTCGGCTTCATAATTTGTGCATACCTTCAATACAGTGTGTACTGCCAGTCCTTCCTCTCAAAAACCATGTGTTAGACCTTGAAAAGGTTCAGAGAAGGGCCACAAAGGTGATTAGTAACTGTGGGTCAGAAGCAGCCAAGTAGGCTGAGACTCTCCAGCCTGAAAATAATGTCTTAAGGACAAATATGAGTGGGACCTACACAGTCGTAAGTAGTATGAATCTGGTGAAGATGTACTGAGTGCTTACTGACCTTTTGAACTCTTGGACATTATGGACATTAAATTAAAATATAGAAGTCATGCTAAAGATGACCAAAATAAACATGTCGAGTATGAATCTGTAAAACTCCTTTACCTCAGAAACTGCCTCTCTGGTTTCAGAGAGGAACAGAAGATGTTTAATGAAGTCTAATGCAGCTGAAAAAGAAGTCTGAGATACCTAACTAAAAAGAAAACCATACTAGTTTTAGGAGTGTTCCTGGGCTGAGAGTAATGGAGAGATTAGAAGCTATGCAGGATTTTTGCTCTCTGTAAGCCTGGTTATTCACAGTTTCTGTTTGGGACTGGTGGCAGTGGGAAGACCAACAGTAATGGCTATTACCACTTCACTAACTTATTATTATAAGAGCAACATCTTTCTTTACTATTATTACATATGTGTAAGATACCTGCATATTAACTTAGTTGTATACGCTTAATTATCTCATGAAAATGAACTTAACTGTTAAATTTTTAATAATGTGAATATTTAATACATAGGTCTAAAAACAAAGTCCGTGATCTTCAGTAGTGCTTATGAAGCAATTCTCTTACTGGTTATTCTCTCATAGCATTATTCATGTTATTATTTTGTATTTTTATTATTTTATTCTTTTTTTTTTTTATTTTCGCATGGCTTTCTCCTGGAAAAGCTGGCAGCCTATGGCTGGTGGTCCCCCAGGAATCAGTGTTGGCTGCATGGAAAGACATGAGTGCAGCAGGTCAGGGGAGGTGGTTCTCCCCCTCTGCTCCATTCTGGTGCTGCACTGTGTCCAGCTGCACGGCACAGAAAGTACATGGACCTGTTGGAGCAAATCCCCAGGAGGCCCATGAAGATAATTAGAGGGATGAAGCTGCATTCCTATGAGCAAAGGCTGAGAGAATTGAGGGTGCTCAGCCTGGAGAAGGGAAGGCTGCAGGGTGACCTCACTGCCACCTTTCAGTACCTGAAGGGAGCCTAAAGAAAGCTGGAGGGAGACCTTCAGTAATAGGGAAGGGGATAATGGCTTCAAACTGGAACGGAGTAGGTTTATGTTAGATAATAGAAGGAAATTCTTTATTCTCAGAGTGGTGACGCACTGGAACAGGTTTCCCAGAGAAATTGTGGATGCCCCATCCCTGGAAGTGTGCAAGACCAGGCTGGATTGGACCCCGAGTCTAGTAGGTGGCATCCCTGCCCATCCATGGTGGTGTGGTTTGAAACTAGCTGATCTTTAAGGTCCTTTCCAATCCACACCATTCTGTGACTCTGCAGTCTCTGTGCCTGGAAGGAGGAGTTTTATGTAGTGGGCTATGTAGCCATATTGAAAAATCAGCTGAGTTTTAGTCCATTAATTCAGACTTCAGAATCATGATGATGCCAAAAACTAGATCATAAATGTCTGATGTGGTGATGTGCTTTTTTTGTTTTCTCTTCTAAATTTTAAAGATTTTTTTTTGTGATGGTTTTGGGGTTTATGCTGTGGAAGAAAAGTCATTCAGGAAATATTTAATTTAGAAAGTCCTCTTGCCATGAGAAAATAATCACAGGAGAGTCAATAGACACTAGAGCTTGAAAACGACTTTGTCAAATTTTAACATGTTTATTTGGAAACAACTGAGACAAATTATAGTAAAATATTTTTAGTAACCTCATCACACTATAGTATTTTACATTTTCTGTTTCATAAATACATTCTAGAAACTGCTTGAAATTATTTTGTAACTTTCGTCTGGTAGTGTAGACTGAATAGGTGTTACTTAGTCTTTTAAATTGAAATTTAGTACAAACTGCAGAGACACTTTGGTACAGGTGATTATCCTTTTATAAATGATAATAGGTGCAAAGCTTTTGGCATTTTTTAAAAATTTATTCAGGGAAAGGTTGGGATTTTTAATGAAGTTTATTAGCTAAGCTGCTGTAACTGGTTTGCAGAGTTGAACAGGTTAATCTGTGCCTAAAGTATCTGTTATTCTCTAAGCAAGCAGAGATAGAACACATAGGAAACATAGCTTTTTCTTTTATGGGGTATGAATTATTTCCACCAGTAAAACTAGAATGGCTCATATGCAAGGGTGAGAGAGTGGCCTGTCTGTGGTGTTTGTGTCCTGCCTTGTGCTGTGGCTTCAGTCATTTCTCTGTGTTAAGTGGGAGGTGGCTAATACACAGTAATGTGATCTGAGTGAGCTTCTTTTTTTTTTTCTGCTTTTATTTGTGAAATTAGCCCCTCATTTCCAGTCCTACTGCACAAGTTACAGTGTTCAGACTTTGCTCACACTTGGTATTTCAAGGTGAATTTCATGCCTAGATTTTGAATTAGAAATAACTGAATATATGAGAATTGAGTGAAAGGAGTGTCCTGCTTTGTTTGGAAACCACCAGTTTTCTATCGCGATGTAAGGCAGTGGGAACCTTCAAAGTGTAGGGACAAGTGGTTAATTGCTTTTGAAACATGTTTGCAGAAGTATTGGGGACTGCTTGGAAAAGAAGATGAGTGAGCATAGCTTTACAAGCCTGCAGTATTTCCCATTGCTACCTTGTCTGATTATTTTGTTAGAATTCTGGCTCGGAAAGACTCTATAAGCATTTTAAGTGTAAAGGGCTATTAAATGTCTAGGCACTTAAAATATCTTTTTTCTATTTTAGACTGCATGTATAATGTTTCCACACACATCATTTTAGAGGTTATGGACTACTGTTCTTAATTAATGCAGATCTCTTAGGAATAACTGCTGGGTTGATTTAATAATTTTTGCTTGGCATAGTATCATTATTACAGTAGGAAAATGAAGGTCTATTGAAGTACTTTGCAAATAATGATAACTTCCTCCATTAAACATAATTCTCACCCAGACAGGCATGGCTTTGAAGTCGTAAAAATACTGTAGGCTAACTTGAACATCTGTGTACAAAAAAGATATTCTTAAAATCAAGAGGTAAAATTTCATCACACACAGACCACTCACAATGTGTAGCAATGGGGAAACATGTTTAAATCCATGTGAACTCTTACAAAGAATTCTTACTTTGCTTGACTATGACCAAATACTTCTGCTCTAGGCTAACATCATACAGGATAGTACTCTGGTGCTCAAGTGTAGAATTTATTTCTCTTTGGTGCAAAAACATTCATTACTTTTCCCTATTAAGAGTTGTTCTTTACTCCAGAATACTTAAATTCCCAGTGGGGATGAAATTGATCCATTTCATTTAAGCAAACTGTGTGGATTTGTTTTTGTGTTCTGGTATAGGAAATTCATGATTTGACCTGTACTTTAATAATAACAACAACAGAGTAGCCAATTCCTTCTCCATTAAAAGAATGTCTGCAGTTTTGTTCTGTTTTGTTAATGTGGCTAAAAAAATGCAAATTTAAGTAGTATAGCTCTTGTTAAGTTGCCTATTGTGAATTTTTTTTTCTCAAGTAGAAGAAGTCCTAGTTTATATGTTTATGTACAATGAAACCAGACCAAAACCAAATCTCTCATTTTTGCCTTGTTTTCACTTGTAACAGGCTGGCTGACATATACTAAGTCACGTATAATTTCTGGGGTTTGTTCTAGATATTATCCAGAATGGTAAAGTTAATATAAACATTCATCGCTATTTGATTGTCAAAGATTTGTTAGGCTTTGAGTAAAATCAGTTGATTAACAGTTTATGTATTTATCAGTGAATAAATGCAATTTTTAAAATATTTACTGCCTAGTGGGAGAAAGCTGCAGTCATAGTAGGGAAAATTCCTCTTTTCCCTATTGTGTATGACTTCTGCACAGTACTCTGGAGCTGCCATTGCCAGATGTGGACATGCTTCTTTTGAAAATAACAGTATCACTATTATACACAAGGCTCTGGATTTTTTGCTTCCCCACCAGAGGAACATCGTGTGTGGGCGGATTGTTGGCATTACAAGGTCTGCACAGAGTCTGGGAAGTTGGATCCTACTGTAAACAGAGCAACAGATGAGAGTGGGAGCGGGGAGGGGCGTACTTCTCACTGATTATTTTAAGAAGACAAGTCCTAAGAAGTTCTAAACTCAGATGTAGGACAGAAAATTTAAACAGACCTTCGACTTTTCAGGGTAAACATGTGCATTTTTTTAAATACAAAACCTCACAGCCTGAGCTGGCGTGTGACATAACTAACTTTCTGTTGCAGTGTGTGCACTGACACAAATAGGTTCTGAATTTACCTCTTCGTGGCCTTATGACCTTTTCACAGCAGGAAAGATCACTCAAAAAATGAAAAGATCACTGTGGATCACTGAAAAATCCAGCGTCTCCATTACATTTGGCACATTTATTATGCTAGTAATGATTTTTGTTATGCGTCTGTTTGGCTTTGCAAATAATTACAGTGTACCCTGTTTGGAGGTTGAAAACATGACTAAATGTTCATGACATGACTTGTAGATAAAAATCTCTTCATTTTTATGCTCTGGGTCATTTACAGGTCCTGCAGCAGCTTTTAAACCACTTCCGAAAAAATAAGGATAAAGTTCTTCTTTTCTCCTTTTCCACAAAGGTGAGCTCCATGTCATTTGCATCAATTAACTGCAGCAGTAAGTTCTGAAGTGTGAAGCACTGAAGTGACACCTGTCAGCCACATTTCCTTACTGCCTGTGCTGTGGGAAGGAGTTATGAGGGCAGTTCTGTGCTCCAGAAGCGTATTGAAACCTTATGTCATCTCATGATAAAAATGGTGATGGCAAAGCAAATATAACACCCTTCTGGCTTCCTTACAGCTTTGTAAAATTGTTGTGTTACTTCGGCTGTAGAAAGCTGAGTTCTGGTTGCCTGTCTTGAGTTAGAGCAGTGTCACAGCACAGCATGAGTGGCAGTACCATAAAACGTTTGTGTTAGCATTGAAAGTTGTTAAATTTCCCCCGTTCTCCTGACTTTTGACCATCAGCAGCAATGACACTTCAGTCCTGAGACTTGCTGCACCAGTTGATTTGAACTTAAAACAGTGTTTAACTGGAGCAAGAGGTGTATGCACGTTTCTCTTTTCAGGAACTTGCTACTTGATTTCCTTGTTAGGGAGTAATTTGTTTCCTGAAATCCAGCACTCTGTAGTGTAATTTGCTTTATTTAAATATTTGTAATGTTAGTACTAAAAAGTATTTTTAAGTAATAGTAGTTTGAGTGATATTTCAAAGTCTTAAATATTTAACTTTTTTTGGCTGTAAGACAGAATGCATGTTTAATGTTTAGATGCAGTAGTAAAGAACTCGTATGTCTTAGGCTGTGCTTTGTCATGTTCACTTCCAGACTGAATCCTGGGTGCTGCAGTCTCTTTCACTCCATGCCCCCGAACCCTGACTGTGTACTCTGTGCTGGCTCCCGTGATCATTCGCTGTATTTCAAGTAATTGCAACTTCCTAAGATGGGAGGAAGCAGTTCCCTGCCTGCTTATTGGGTTGAACTAATTGAGTGGGAGAGGTGAAACAGGCAGCCAGCGCTGGAGGATGGAGTGAGGCTGCAGCAGGCCAGTGTTAGTCACCCTAAGTGCTGTAGAATCATGGCTAAAGAGAGTCATGAATGTTGATGCCAAAATGGCGAAGATTTAATCTCATTTGCAGTGCTTGGCCTACTGAAAATATATTTGATAAACGTGGCCTCTGTGATCATGTTTAATTAAAAAGATAGTATTAAGTAAATGATTTTTCCCCCCCTTCATTTTTCCACTCAGTTGCTAGATGTGCTGGAACAGTACTGCATGGCATCTGGGCTAGATTACCGAAGACTTGATGGAAATACAAAATCAGAAGATAGGATCAGAATTGTGAGAGAGTTCAACAGCGTTCAAGAAATTAACATATGTCTTGTATCTACAATGTAAGAAAATTTAAGTTGTAGTTTATTTTAATCTGTGTTTCTACTGTTTAATAAATGGGCTACTCTGCATTTTTGTGATGACCTTGTGAGGGATTACTTTTTTGAGCAAGTGAGTTGTCAAATGAGTCTGTTAGTAAGTACAGATGTACTGCTGTGGTCTGAAGCTTCTTAAAATTTACGGAGGCTTCCTCCCTCTCCCCTGCTTTATGAGAATTTCTAAGATCTGAAAGATCTGAATCCTAGTTTTCAGTTTCCAGTTGTTGTAGAATGGAGGAAACCATTTAAAATACTATTACTACAACATTATTATTATGTGATTACCCACAAAAGACTTTCCATTTTATTGTAGGCAGTCTCAATTTCTTGTATTATACTGGTAGAACTAGCAAGTGAATATGAAATGCTACATTGAACTAAAAAATTATCTCTTGCTATTAGTGTAATTTATTAACCATAGTAGTTAGCATGTCTGTTTAAAATACTGCAGCAAATCCTTGATTATCTTCTAAAAACATATCTACCTGTCAAGATTTGCTTTCAATTTATGGTGGGTAGTGAATTCTTTTGAAACAGATTAACAAACAGTGACTATTTGTTTTATTCTGGTTACTTCCATACTTCGTCTTGGGTTGAGTTTTACTGGGCAAGGACAGAAAGGGTACAAAGAGAAGCTTTCATTGTCCCACTCAGAAGTGAAAACTTAGCGAAACTTGATGAATAATTCTTGACTATGCAGTCAAGGCAGTTCTTTACTGAAAGGTCACATGTTGGGGTTGGATAGGAGGGTCCACACCACCTCTATTAAATTATAAGCCAGACATGACGACTATTGCAAGTGCATGTCAGAGCTGTCTTCATGTACTCTGTTGCATATGGATAGGGTTGTGAAGAGATTTGTGCTGTTGGTTATGCACACTGATTTGTATCTCTGTCAGCTGTGGAATCTGGCCATCAGCTTCTCTAAGACCTTCATGAGCCCCGAGTCCTTGTCTCTGAAGACAGAGGGAATTACTTATCTGTAGCATCAGGGAATACTGATTTTGGCTTCCAGCAGGGACTTTCTCCTTTCTGTTATGAGAGCTTGTGAATACAGAGACTGGTGAGCCTTCCCTGCTTGCTGATGGAGCTGGAGACAAGAGTCTTGATTCTGTTGGTTTTGTTGTTACTCATCTTACAAAGCAAATGAAAGGAACAAACCTGTGATGAAATTGCAGTCAATATGACCAGTGTGTATTAAGCAAAATAGGAGGTGCAATTCCTTGTCTAGTTTATCACAGGTAACAGGACATGATCTTTTTGCATGTTTGATGCACAGGAATGTGTATTTGTAATCCTTTGGAACTAAGGAAGTGATTTATCCTAGTTCTGCTTTGCAAGCGATTAATCTTTATGCTTACTCATATATATTGTATATATATACAATAATAATAATAATAATATACTTTACAATGTATTTGGTATTTTTCAGTACATAGTATGTTGACAGAACTGAGTCATACTCTTTATGTCTGTGTTCTTGCAAAGTTTTTGGCTCAGTCTTCTGGATAGTCAACTTGTGGGTTTTCAGTTCCAATTCCTCAGAAAGCCAAATGCTGATTTTCACTGAAAATACTCGTGCAGTCTTTTGCATGTAGAAGTGCATTCTGTGAAGGATGAATTCCCTCCACAGCAATTTTGAGTCTGCCACTATGTTCACTGGCACAAATAACATGCAGATTTTGAAAGGGAGAGCACCAATCTTTTAAATCAGCTTGACCTCAAGTCTTGCAGTTAATATTGGTACCAGGGATAGTCATATGGCTATCCTTAATGCTTTTATTGATAGCTGTGTCTAATACAGCTTTATGGATAAATTTATTTTACAAGTGTTCAGAGAAAATATCATTAATTTCTTCAGAGCTTGTAAATTCTGTCAAACCATTAGATAGAGATCATGGCTTTCAGACTTGAGCACTAGGAAAAAAATAGGTATACATCTCTTGGAACTTCTGAGTCTCATGAAGTGGTATCTATTTGTGAATACTTCAGTCCTGTGCTAGTGCTGCTGGGAAAAATGTGTGATTATTTGGAGAAGGGGATTTTTGGGCATGCTTGGAAACATTAAAATAGTTGCTGGAGTTGCTGTAACTTTTAGGAGAATGTTGGAGCTTGCAACTGCAATGGTGCAGCTTAGCCTGAAGGAGGGAAACTGTGGACAGTACCAAAGTCAACACAGTTCTGTTCCGTCATAGTGTTGTGGAAGAAATAAGAGCAGCAAGTATTCCCGTTTTTAAATCACCATTTCTGGAGTTTCTATGCCAGTATTTCGCTAGATTCTTTCAGACTAATTATTAACGAAAAGCCATTTCTGCTTCTGAGTTATCTTTGTTATGTTAAGAAAAGTGCTTAGTGAAATTTGTAGTGGTTTTTTTTTCATGGAAGGTTACATATGCACTTGCTCCATTGCTCGACTCTGATCATTACTTTTTACTTTTACAGGGCTTTATTTAACTTAAATTCTTCTTACCTATGTTGCAAATAACTTTTAATGCATATGTGATAACATTCAAAGAACTTTAAACTGCAAGATCTCACTGGAAAAGAGAATGTAGCAACTATTA
This sequence comes from Pseudotriccus pelzelni, assembly GCA_035584735.1. NCBI lineage: Eukaryota > Metazoa > Chordata > Aves > Passeriformes > Tyrannidae > Pseudotriccus > Pseudotriccus pelzelni. Next base: position 32,300,905 of record JAWMRA010000090.1, on the reverse strand, counting down.
AAAAGTTACCTTGGTGAACAGAATTACATCATCAAAGCTTTCACAGAAACTTCCCTAATGCAGTGTTGTTCTGTAGCTTCTGAATGTGGAGGTAATAAGTTGTGCAGTTTTATATTAAGATGATCTTTTGATAACTGTAACAAAACTCTTTATTTGAGCCATATGATAGTCTTTTGCATGGATGAAATTGCAGTAATTGCTAACAGCTAATTAAAATTATATTTAAAATGGAAGATATGCTTTACAGTGCACAAATGACTGCATTTATTCCGTCCATGAAGCACATAGGAGCCATTCTTTTTCTGTTTTAGAGTACCGGAGTTTTTGTGTCATAATTGAAAATATTGAAAGGTGAAATTATTGAAAAGTGTCCTATGTAGTTTTTATAGATAGTCTGTTTTACATGTTGACTTATGTTTCAGTCCGACTGCAGGGTTAGTTTGGGAAGACAAGAGGCTGAGTTCTGTTTTCACTGAAAAGAAGTACATTACATTTTCAAAATACCACAGTGTATCCTGAAAAAATGCAAATATTTTTATTCAGCATTTCAAACTTTGAGAACATACATGCTCCGGAAACATCTGTTAGTATTGGAAGGTTCCCATGTCCTCTCCCTTTCCAGATTTAACTAACCCAACACCACATCACACCTGGAAGGATAAGGCCACAACTGCATTTACACTGAGACGGATTCCATGAAAACCAAGAAGTGGTGGGGCTCCCTAAGTTTTTGGTTCTGTCTCCATTCAGTCTTTTACAGAAACTTTACCTTTCCTGTCTGCTTTAAACAAGCAGAATCTAAAGTAGTCTGTTAAGCCAGGTGCTGGTGAATTAAATGGGATTGACCTTTTGAGCTTTGCAGTAGCTCTCTCAGGAAAATAATGCTCTTGAAATTAGTGAATCCTGTGTCAATGTGAGTATTTGTTTTAATAGTAACTAATAATAGTATTTAGCATGTGCCTGCAGAGGAACTTGTCTCTTTTGTTTGATGGTTGGTTGAGCAAGTTGAAGAGAATATTCAGTATTTGCTTGTTTTGCAGCTGGATGAGACTGGTATTTTCCTCACTTTTGTTCCTATCAGATCATTCAGCTGTGCACATGCCAAACTCCAAGCAACTGAGCAGTTTAGTTGGATTCAGCAGTTAGCTGCCTCAAGTTAGACATATGCTCAAATTCTTTAGTGGCTTGAAGGCTTTACCTGAAAGAACAGTCAGCTGTTGGATATTTTAAGGTGATGTAACTGTGACTCCCAACCCCCAGAGCGGGCAATTTTCTGACAGGGACTTTTTTCCTTGTAGTGACTGGTACGAATATTGCTCATATGCAGCTGTGTGGGCAACTGTGCTTTTAACAGCCGGGTGACTTACTGTACAAGTACATTTGTGACAGCAGTTAATTCTCGCAGGTGTGACTGACCCGAGATTGTGACCACTGTGACCATTTCGATAGCATTATTGTTGAAACTCTGTGCTGGGAATAGAGGAAGTAGCATTTCACCCTAAATTTTCCTGTTTCCATGAGGTTAACTGGCATAAAAGTGGTTATGAATTTCAGTATAATCACTGGAGGAATTGGCCTGTGCAGGACTTAGTGGGAATGAAGTAGCAACCAGGACTTCTGCTGAGTAAACTGACAGTAGTTGGTTATGACTCAGTTATTCGTACAGTTTGTAGCAATCTGCTGAGGTGAGAAGACTGCATTTTGTAGCAATGGTTATTTGAGTACTTGGTGGTTGTTAATATGACACTAACACAAAGCTGTTCTGCACAGTTTTCAGTATCTTTATTGTGTTGTTTTTTATGTTGAGAAGGGTATGCCAATATGGTCCTAATACAGAACATTTCTTTTCAGTGTTGTTTTTATTGTCATATAGTTCTATTTTTCTCTTTTTTATGTTTTTAGGGCTGGTGGACTGGGTCTTAATTTTGTTGGTGCCAATGTTGTTATATTGTTTGATCCTACATGGAATCCAGCAAATGATCTTCAAGCAATTGACAGGTACACTCACAAAATACAGAACTTGATCCATGTTGCACTCTTATTTTGCTTTCATTCCATAATCTGACAGTTCAACTAAAACTTTCCTCAAGGAAGAAATTATTTACTATAACTTTCTATGATCTCTGTACAATGTGTGTATGCGTAGCTGTCGTTTTTTTGTGTTTTTCATGACAGAATACATTGTAGTTGACCCTAGTAAAAGTGATGTTTTGAATTCCAGAACCCCTAAAGACAACCTTTCTCCTTCACCCTTGTGGAGATTTGTGTATTTCCAGCACTCAGTTCTAGCTCTTATATTATGCTGTTGGAGTATTTCTAGTAATACAGATATTTCTTTCAAGGCTTTTTGACTGTGGGATGTTTCCCTAGGAATTCAGGACAGACTTTTGGCTGGCTGAAGTGAAGAACATTGACAGCTTTCAAAATTCAGTAGATCTATATATTTTTATGAGCAGAAATAAAATTGTTATCTCCTGTAATTATATAATTCCATTCTAAGAGTCTTTCTGACTTCTAATATATGTTTGAGAGAAATGTGTGTCAGAAACATTTATTGGGAACTGTCTTTAAAGAATCTTTGTAAGGTCACATTTCTGTGAATTGGTTCATCCTCCTGTGAGTTCTGTGGAATATGGTTTATTAGAGATCTCAGAATTTACCATTTGAATAGAACAGTGCCAGTTCATTAGCTGTTTTTACGATGTTGTAACTTGCAAAGTGCTCTAGAAAGTTAAGAAAGAACAGACTGCTCCAGGTAATCCATGAGTTAATTCCTATATATAATGCAAATAGGACAACGCCTTGAGCAAGAGCTGGTGTAGACAGAGAGGAGAAAAGAAAAACAAAACAAACCTGATATACTCAGAGTGGAAGATGTGTTTTCAGAAGAGATGGGACGCAGCTCTTGTGATACAAAATGAGGAGAAAGCTTTTTAAACTGGATAGGCCTGCAGAGAAACATGGAACACTAAGGGTAAAGGAAAAGGACATGAATTGCTGAGGAAAATGTGGAAAAGAAAAACAACCCAACTAATACATGCATGATTTAGAGCAGTCCTGCCTTATTAGAATGCTTTTACTTATTTTTTGGTTTATTTACTCCCCCAACACCTCTCTTAAAATGTTTTTTGGTGTGCCACTGTCCTTTGCAGAGCTTACAGAATTGGCCAGTATAGACCTGTTAAAGTGTTTAGATTGATATCCTTGGGAACTGTGGAAGAGATGATGTACTTGCGACAAGTTTACAAACAGGTAAAGTTCACAAACTGTTTAAATTTGGAGCTCTTTTCCTCTGGTTCTGTCCAGAACGTGTTTTTCTCAACAAAAGTTGCAAGTTAAGAAATAAGATGATTGAATTTAAGGTTCTGACTTTACAGGCATGTAAACTGGGAGAAAGGTAGAAATCCAGTGGGGTACAGTTGTCCTGAAGAATACATGGCGTAGAAAATGTAAAAGTAGGTCACCTCAGTGGGAGAGTGATACTACATATTGAAGAAGACTTTATTAGATTTGAGGAATTAACCAAATAATTTGAATTTTTGGCCATAAATAATAAAAAGTTGGTAATGAGTCCTCAGTGACAAGCCGTTGTAGTTAGGTTATTTACAGGGAGGAAATTGGAGGCCGAATGAGTGGGAAATGCAGTAATAAACAGATTGTCATTATTCTCCTTGGATTTAAGTAAGTGACGAGTAAGAATCAGGTTCTAAGGTCCTCTGATTACACGGAGCAGACAGTCAAAATCCCCACAGATCCAGTCTTTAACTGCTCCCAGTAATGCGTATGGCTTGCTTTGAAATCCTACTTTCAAAATGTAATGGTGACTTTTATCTCACTTAAATTCAGCGTTTTGTAGAAGCAAACAAAACATTAGAGTTCCGTTAAATTTTGACAAAATTATGTGAATAAAAAAGATGAAACTTCTTAAGGAGAAGTCAAAAGAAGTAGGTGATGGGCTGAGGTGCTAACAGGTATTTGGGCAATTTGCAGAGATTCTGTATCAGAAGCTCAGAATTAAGAAGACGCATTAGTAGCTGAAATCACACTAACAAGGCAAGTTAAATATAATGCGTGGTGAGTCCAAAATCTGGTTTTGAGGGACAGCGGTCTTGAAAATATAAAAGCTAATAATTTATGGTTTTAACATATCAGGAGTGTGAATTGTACTGCTCTATGAGTATGACTTCAGCAGGGTTTGAAAGAGTGTTCATTGCAAAAAAATTGCTTCTTTATTCCTCATATCCACGTTCATGGGAAAATGTGGAGAGGATCCTCTTTCACAGTTTCTATGTGCTTTTGGGGAGTCATTTCAACAGCAAGTACCAGTAGGAGAAGTCTCAGAAAGTCTAACAAAATGAGCAATGGCATATTACAGCCACCTTCATTCACTAAAACCCTGAAGGAGGGGAGCCTGCTTCACAGAGGTCTTGGGAGTTGGTGATCTTGTCGAAAAGAAGACCTGGATATTGTCTATTTGGATTTCTAAAAGCCATATATAAAACTTTTTGAAAGGCCCCTGTGCTTTTTTTTTCTTTCAAATTGACTTGTGTTTTTCAAGTTTAATGAGAAGCAATAAATAGAGGAATAGTAAATCTGAGATTCTCTTTTTTTTTTTTTGTCCACACTTGGATTGCATTCCCTTACTAAGTAAGCATACAGTGCAAAGGACAGTAAAAAAATAGTAATAATTTAGTACTGAGGAAAGCTAAGCAGTCAAAATATAAGGGAGTGCCTCTAGTGTGTATAGTTGGTGCATGATATTAGGCAACGATACCGTAAAAGACTTCAAATATATAAATTTTTTATAATTCAGTAAAACCAAGCAGGTGTATATTCTACCACAGTCTATTATACCAGCATCTGCCAGGGAAATGAAAACATCCTCTCTTAGGAATTTCCCTCTGCTCCAGCTAAAGCTGTGTATATAATGTGGATGCCAGGAAATTCTGACGTGTTGTTGCAGCAAACACTTCTCAAATCTCTTGTGTTATTCTGTTTTAGCAACTTCAGTGTGCGGTGGTTGGAAGCGAAAATGCCAAGAGGTATTTCGAGGCAGTGCAAGGATCGAAGGAGCACCAGGGAGAGCTTTTTGGGATCCATAACCTTTTCAAACTTAGGATTCATGGGTCCTGTCTTACCAAAGACATCCTGGAGGTGTGAAGTGCTATCCTTTTACTTTTGGATGTTGGTCTTGCCTTTTTGCTTTCCTCATGAGGTTTTTTTTGTCATCGTTTTGAGTGGAAACACCATAGAACAGAATGGTGAAACTTAAACAGTACTTGTCTATGCAGTGACTTAAATGATAGGCATGCTGATTTCTCACTCTGATGTAGACCAGATAAATTTTTTTTAATCAAAGAATGGAAAAGGCTTGGGTGATAATTTTCATAGATTTGCTACTATATTTCTTAATAAAAATGATTTAATTTATGTTTTGATACTTTCACGTGGTGTCAGCTTTGTGCACAAATATCTTGTGTTCATCAATAGCTCAGGCTGACCTTTTAAGCTGGAATTCTGATCATAAAATTATTTTTCGTGATCCTACTAACCTTTTTACAGTACATTTTGAGGTGTCAAAAACTGTTTAATAAAACGTATTTTATAATGCTGTATTTTGGAATGTTATAGGGTGGAAGTAAGTAAATAACTGAGGCTTCATATTTTAAAATCAGTTTCTTAGTTACCCTGAAAAGCCTGCTGGCCCAATTCCATCGTGTAAACTGATTTTAAGTATATGCAGTATTATACCTTTTTGTAGGAAGCGTGTTTGCTCCAGCTAGCTTGCATCTAGAAATTTATTGTAGCTTCATTCCAGGTTTCTTTCCATCCTTCCCTGCATTTTGTTATTTTGCATGTGCTAGGAATTTAGGCTGGACTTTGTTGATTGTACTTCTGGTGCTTACACCTCTGTAGAAGGAAAGAAAAAATACGTGGTGTTTTTCTCCTGGGCTTGCCTTTTATATGTAGTAAAAACCTGTATGTATTTGTGTGAACATATCTGATTGTTTTAGAGGGAAGGGCAGGTAGAAGCAGGAGTCATGACGGCGAGGACGTGGCTGAAGGAAGAGAGCGCTCCTTGCAGCTCAGAGAAGGTAAGATGTCCTTGTGGGCTGTGGGCCGGAGCATGACAGGCCCTCTGGGTTCTGATGCTGCAGTGGGCAGTATGCCGGTAGGCTGATAATACTTTTACCCTGTTGTTTACAAGATTTTGTTTAGGGAATTGTGGGAAGGGGTACCGTTGGTTTAGACTATTGAAAGCTTCAGGATTTGTGGAAATCTGAGGACACAAGGTATTTAGTTGTTGTAGCCAGACAATGAGACAGTGATTCCCATCAAATCAGTGGGCTGTTCAATACTGTCTTTTTTTAGTGTATTTAATTTTGTAATGGTTTTCTTCTGGAACAAGATTTTTATTTTCCAGAAAAGGTTGATTTTAGTTGGAGTATTGCATTTATAGGTATGTTTTTGACTGAACCTGTGTTAGAGTACTTAGGGAAGCAAGCAGCTAGATCTATAATATGGCCTGCAAAAGTAAAGGCAGATATTAGATTAGATCACACTGAATGGCCTATGCCTGTTGGGGATTTCTGTGAGCAAATGTCAGTATTAATTTAACATGTGCCCTCACACTGATCATAACTCGTATTGATAATACATCGCTATCTGGTTGTGATCTCACACTGGACTTGGAGATAAACAGTAGCTTTTTAAGCTTATGTTGAATATTTTTTGATGAGCAGGATGATATCAGGATTAATATATTAATTTTAAAGCATCTCTTTGTGTACCAAATGTTAGTATTTACCCTTCTGAGTTTTCATTTGTCATAATTCTTGTCTCAATAGTACAGAGTTTTGTAGCTGTGTTCTGGATTTTGATATCTTCAAAATGTTTAAAAGTTGCCTGGGTATAATTTTGTTTGATTACAGTAGGCCTTAACTAATTTTAGACTGGACTGTTGTATACTCATGACTATTTTAATGTTATTCTCCATATACAAGGTGGTTAACCACTGCAGTGAGATTTATTTTTTTTAAATGAATATTATTGCACAATATTAACATTTGAATGATGAAGTCAACTTTCAAACTGCCTTTGAAAAATGAAAAATAGCAATGAGGTTAGTATAAGCTTGAAAAATATGTGTGTAAATTGTGAAGACATAGGTTGTTTTAGCAGTGTGCAGCATATATTCTCTCTAATATGTAATATTAAATAATTATCTAATATTTAATTTTTTAACCAAAATTGTTGGTTATTTTCATTGTTTTTCTGCAAAAAATTTTCAGCTGCCAGAGACTTGAATAATTTTCCATTACGATTTGTTTTGTATTTGTTTTCTATTTGCATTGTGTATATTGTATATACTTTTCATGTTTTTTGCTTGAGTTCATAGTGAAAATCGACTTTTTTTACACTGCTTTGCAATTAGTTGTGTTCGATATAGTATTAATGTTAAATAGCTCTGCTGTAATTCATTTTTTGTTTAGTACGAAGAAGCAGACTGTGAAGACGATGGAGATCCCCAAAGCACTGAGGCACAATTAAACAGAGAAGAAACAGCTTTTTGGGATGACTTCAGTGATGATGATATTCTGGAAACTTCTGTGAAAAAATGTGACAGAAGGAAGCCTTGCACTGCAAAGAATTTAATGGTAGCAAAGGGTCAGCTTTCTTTACTGCAGTGTGGATTTTCTAAGTTGTTACAGAGAGAAATTGAAACTACCAAAGAAGGGGATGATAATTATAACTCTCATCGATTGCCTCCTGATGATCAGACTGTAAGGAAAAACGTAAATAGTGATTTTCAGAAATGTCAAAGCAGTGTGCCTGTTTTGGAGCATGGGAAAGCTGTTCTGTCAGCAGGTGGAACTGATAAACAAGATAGGCATGGTACAGACTGGCTTGATTTATCAGGCTCTGAGGAGGAAGGGGACAGAGAAAATGAGGATCAAGGCATTTCAAAGCAACCTGATACAGTCATGGAAACTGAAAGTAGTTCTGAAGAGGGTGATGATGTCATCTTTCCTACTCAAGTTCAAGCATGCCAGCAACCAGTGCTTACTAAGAAAGTGGAAATACACAGGTCAACATCTGAAAATTGTAAAGAGTTAGCAAAAGAAAAGGGTGGATTTGTATTTAAGGGAGACAGGAGGCAGTTTGCATTCCACAGTACTGAGTCATCTTTTGAAGACATCACAGAGGACACAGATGACACAGATGTGAAAGGAGCAAGTGACATAAGTGATGAATCTGATGATATTGAACTTCCCCATAATTCTAAATCAAGAAAGCTGGGATCTTTCAGCTTTCCAAAACACAAGGGAAGATGTGTCCTTAACAATGAACAAGATAGCGTCTCCAAATCTCTGCTACGAGCAGAGAAGCCCAGTAGAAAAGGAAAGGAAAGTGATTCACAGAATATAGACGAATTTTCATCCTCTGAAGATGACTCTCCAGCTGAGAAAATGGAGGTCCAAAAGCAAAGATGGAAGTGTAAAAGACAGAGAGGCAGAGTTCAGTTTGGGTCTAAAACGCTGCGTCCTGTTCAAGGTACCTCTGTTGCACAGAGGGAGTCTAGCAATTATGCTGTGCATAGAACCTCTGCAAGAAAAACTGAATTCCAGCATCAAGAGGAAAAAATGGAATCGATGGACAGATATTTAGGTAACTAGTAATTTAATTTCTTTGATTTTATTTCAACGTAAGTAATAACTTAGTTTTAAATTTACCATGGTCTGCAGGCTCTCAGTTCATCTTGCTACACATGCTGTTTGTTACAGGATACTAGTAAATGCTCTGCTAAATTGCTTAGTAATATCTTTTTGTATTTTCTTTTTACCTGTTAGTCTTACTTTCCTGTTCTCTGGGGTGACAAACTGCCTTGTAATACTGTGTTCAAGACTGACTGTCTCTTGAACAATGCTGAGATTGAAGATGTATTAAGAATTCACAAACTAAATATTTGAACTGCAAAACCTTAAAAGTCTTTACAGAGCTGTTAAATAAAAGCTTAATATACATGGGGAAAAAAAGTGATCTGGGAGTTTGAAATACCACGTAGAAGACTTGATTCTTTAAAAGACTTAATTTTAAACATCAATATTACAGCCACTAAACCACAGATGCTTTGAAACTTCCTTTTCCATCTGAAAAAAGCCCACACAGAAATTGAAGTAGTTTTAAACTGTCTAGATAAATCCTGTTTGGAATAACCAACACTTTTGGCTGTACCTTTCTCCTAATGTGTCAGATGGTGTTCAGGAAGTGGCATATATTCATTCAAATCAGAACGTGATTGGATCCAGCAAGGCTGAAAATCACCTGAGCCGGTGGGCAGTGCGAGACGTATTCGAGTTGAGGCAGTTTTCCCAGCTTCCTGCTAATGTTGCTGTCTGTACTGCCAAGGTAAACAGAAATGTTTGGGAATGCTGTTTTAACTCTTCTATCCTCATTTTTCATCTTAAAAAGCTCTGAAAAACTCGTGTTTCTGTTAATGGCCACCATGGATGATCAAAGCCACTGAGGATGGGAGGAGGAGAAGGCTCAGTTGGAAGTCTTAATAAATTACTTTTGTTTTTTTGGGGTGGCTTTTAAGCAGCACAGTACCCTCTGTGGGATTTTTCTATGAGAGAATTAGTAAGATTAAAGATTGGGTGTTTGAGATCAAATTCTGTGCCATGTTTTTCTCATTTGAGCCTTGAAAATTCTTCAGTTTGTCCTGGATGCAGTTTAAAAAAATCCAGTTGCCACAGTACATTCTGGAAAACTCTGTAGCATGGAAAGTCAAACATAAATCAGTTTGCAGACTTTTTGGGGGAGGTGAATATATGCAGTTGCTCTAATGAGTCAAATTGTCTAATGTCTGAAACATGCAGCTAGAGTTTACTGGGAGTGCCTATTGGCAGCGACAGATACATTTTATGCTTTTTGTTGGTCATGCATCTTGTTTAATTGCATTGGCAATACATAAAAATCTGGAATAAATTCAGGTAGAGCTTCCAGATTTTTGTTCATATTAGTTAGTGGTTTTAATCTGCTCTGATTATCTGGATACTTTGTTGTTTCCCTTGTAATAAACATTTGCAGTTTCCTAGACTGATGCTTAAGATAAACCACAAGCATAGAATAAGTAATTGGTGAATGTGCAGCTTAGTCTTCACAGACATGTTAGCAATCATTATAGAAATTGTAGACATACATCTGTGTTGTTCTGGGGTATTGAACATCCACAGTGGCTGCAAGAGTTTCTTCCAGTGTTGTTGTTGTTGTAGTTGTACTGTATTTAATTAAGCCATTAGCACAGTTGCCAAAGAATTTATATACTGGGAAGATCAAACCAGGAGAACCAGTAAAAGTGAAGCCTTTTTAATTCTAACACATTTGCATTAGAATGTCCCTTATTTACAGAAAAGTTGGTCAAAAATATTCAAGAGTACTCTAGAAAGGTACTTATTAATTAGCACTGGCTGACAACATTATTAATCTCAAATATAAATGACAGAAAACTTTTAAAGAGAGTATTTTGTCTAGAAGTCTCTTGATCCACCTCTGTTCAAAAATTGTTTTGTTTTGTTCCTATAACTCAGAGCCTCTTTTGTGTGACTGCAAGTATTACAAATCAACTTCTCTTGATTAACTTGTCAGTTTCTATAAGATAGGCATTTTTTGCTCAGAAGTGGTATCACTTCTCTTGGAGAACTAAGTAGGAAGAAAAATATCAAAAATTACAGAGAAGTCTGCCTCTTCCTTCACTTCCTGTTATTTCTTTTACTCTAGAGGCACCAATCCAGAAATAATCCCTAGATGATGGCCTATTCTTAGATGTGGCACTCTGAATTTTTTCTGCTCTGCTTAAGAAAAAGAGCTGCCAGAGCTTCATAGACAACTTTAAAAGATTCTTCTTGTTTTACTTTGGAAGGCATTTTGTGAAAAACATGCCTGTTGTTGTGCTTCTGGCCATCAGTCTTTGCTGGTCATTTCTCACTTATTTCCCATCAGTTGAAGTTAGAATATTCACGGTCAGAGCAACTACTTGCATTATTAAAAAAATGCTGCTTTTAGATAAAGTTTAATAAAAAGCTTTTTTGACAGATTAAAGTAGCATCATGTGTAATACTAAAAATACAGGTAGGTGAGTCATTTAAATTTCCGTCACTGTTTTACGTAAATAAAATTACAGCTTTGAATGCTGTAATGTTAATTGGAAACTGATAGTTATTGAAAGGAAAGCAAAGTTTTGTCAGATGAAATTCCTGACTTATGTCATTTTCTAGCATCACTGGTTCAGTGGAGTTTCTGAGAAGCTGTTATGTAGCTGTTTGTATGCTCTGGGTATCAATGATTGTATCCTTAATTAGAAGCTTTTTTTACAGTGTAGTTATATTGAAGCTTTATTTGATAGCATCATGAAAGCTCCTGAATAATATATTTTCCCTGATAATATTTGTGTCCCTTCTTAAGCACGCTTAATCAAACTGTCTTATTTCTAAGTAGAAGTGATCAGGAAATGTTATTTTCCTTTCACTTCATAGATAAGTCTGCTTAGGACCAAAAAGTAAAGTGTCCTTTGTGCAGTTCATTTTACCTATGCCAACTGTGTCTTCCTGCTTTACAGTTTCACTCAGCATGCTGTCTGTAATAATGCGTTTCTGATTTAATGTATTTTAAATACATTTTTCAAGTAATCACTAATATCTCTGTGAAAGAGGATCAAGAATTCTTAAAACCTAGAAGTATTCTATTGAAGTGGGTGAATTGCAAGTTGGGAAATACAAATTCCTCCAAATCCTGGTTGAAGACTTGAGTGAAACATTTTTGGTTCATGTTTATGGATGAATCTGGAATGACAGTATAATAAGCAGTTAAAATAAGAAAGAATAATCAATAAACACCTTGTAAAAACATTGACATGTTGATTTCGTGCTATTGACTAGTTATCTAATCACATTTTTGCTGGAGTAAATGTACATAAACTTTTATATCCTATGTTAAGTTCTTTAGTTTCAATGGCTAATTTATGGAAACTAGGTGAGTAAGGAAAAAGTAAGTTGCTGGAAAGCAGTAGAAAACAATGTATCCTTCCTGGTTTTCTACCTGTATAGCTGAAAGGAATATAAATTAGGTTTATTACTGCTTGCTTTGTTGCTGGAGCATGGAGACTAATGTAGTTGCTTGAGCTGTAGAAACTGCTTAAAGCTGGACCAGACTGCAAAACCTGTGAGGACTCTTCTTTGAAAGTGAGAGAGGTTGCATAGGAAGAAGATCCTTGAGAGCCAAGGTAGAAGGGGTGGTGGGGCAGCAAGTCTTATTCTTCAGGAGAAAAATTTGAAGGTATGTAGAACACCTTGTTTAAGACCTTGAGTAACTAATGAACTTGGATTTAAATTAGTTGTACAAAAATGTAAGACTTGAACACTTTTTCTTACCCCAAAGTTCATCTTGGGGATAGTTACTTTCCTTAATTAGAGTTTAGAAGGTCTATGTAAGATCTACACAGTTGCACTAGTGTAATTCGCGGTCAGATTTCTCTTAACCTTTTGAGCTGTAGGCGTCAATCAAGTTTATTTTTCTATTAAGTAGTAAGTAGTCAGTCTGTCCTTAATTTTACCTGTGCCTATTCATATACCCCGGCTACCTTCTCTCTGAACAAACAGAACATGTTATTTTAACCTGCTATTGCTCTGTACCTTTAAAGGCTTAAGGGAGGAACATCTTGGTTCTTTTTATGAGAAATAGATCTTGCTGTGTTTCTTCTTTCTTACTTGCTTTGTTCTCCAGGTTCCATAAGAGTCCTGGATTCTAGACTGCAGAGGCTTTGACTCTTCTTTCCCCAGAGGTGATAGGGAGTGCAGTCATGCTGTCTGTTTGTGTTGCTTTTTAAAGGAATTGTGCCAGTTGACGAGTTTTAGCAGGACTGTTCACATTTATAGTTCTGAGTGCTTGTTTAGTGTCTATTTCTGTAAGTATTGTATGACTATAGAAAACACAGTTTGGTAACAGCAACCAGAATATAACGTCTGCCATCAAGAAGCACAAACAGGACATCATGAGAGCCCTCTCACACCTTAGCAGTTGTGAAAGGTGAGATAAAATCCAAAAGTAGTAAATGTAGCAATGTAAAACGTGCAAGCAAGAGAATAAACCCTGTTTTGGTTGAATATCATTAGTCAGAATAAATGCTGTCCAGCATCTGAATTAAAGGAAGATAACTGTTTGAAGACAGTTTGTACATGACAATAGTAGAAACAAACAAGTGTGAAAAGGCTTTCGTATCACGTGATACTGAAGAAAGGAAAATAAATTATGGAAAATACTCCTTTTATCACAGCAGTCCATGGGATTGCATAAGAGTGTAAGATGATGCTCTAGCTATAGGTGAGCAGCATTCTCAATGAAGCACGACATATCTTGTTATAGAACAGGCTTTCATAGTCATCTACGTAGTCATCTACAGCAGTGGAGATTTGTTTATAATTTATTTTGCAGGTGTGATCAGGGAGGTACTTAAAAGTCTAAGGTTAACTGGGTTCTTATGACTGACATGGCATAATATCACTTAAATATAAAATGCTTACAATTACAGTACAAATATTTTAATACCAACAGTTCCTGAACTGTACCTGTTATCCTTTCTCTGAAGATTGTCTGTATTCTCACCATTGCCCACAGTGTTGGATTGCTGTAGACTGGAGACACCCAGAATAGTATGATAATCTTTCCACAGAGAGTTGGTATTTCTGATAATTCTGCTTATGTGGAAGGCACTGATGTGTCAATAATGAGGTGTTTAGAGCCTCAGAAATCAAATCAGAGCCAGGGATTTTTGTTCCATGCAGAAGAGTGGCAGACAGCTCTTTCTGAAGAAATTTTGGAGATACGGATTACACTGTGTAATAAATTAATAGGGAGTTGCACTGTTAACTATATTCTTACATACAGAAATGTAACTTCCTTTATATTTCTAAAAATTTATTGCACATCCCAGAACCTGAGTGTCTCAGAAAGTAGACTGGGGTGTCTCTGTGCAATCCAGGATCTCGTGCCACTTGTGATGTTCCATAACGAATGTTAAATGTGAAAGCATGAGTTAATGGTTGGAGTTGTGATGCCATGATGCAGGGAGAGCACACCAGGCTTCAGTACTGTAAACGCCGTGAGGGTAGAAAATGCACATCATTTCGTGTGGCACATAGCCACTCCAGGAAAAACTGAGTGCTGTTCTTCGTTGCTTCCTTATGCGTATGACAACAAAATACACTTGATGTGCTGTTTCTCAGAAGATTCTTCATAAGAAGGGTCTGTTTTCTGGTCTGTTATGGAGAAGTGTGAAGGAAGAAGGTATACGGGAAGTTAATCCCTTGGAATAAATAACTTGTTTTTTTTTCCTGCATTATTTTGCTGGGTTTAGCCTGATTTGATGACATTGAGAAATCTGTGTTCTGCATTTGTTCTTAAATTCAAGTCTTGTGAAAATAGACTTAATTAAATATTCATTGTGGTTTCGTTAAACAAAAATAGAAGGTTACTGTCTCTATTACCACATCACTATCTGCTGAGAATATAGCTGAAAACAAAAAAAGAACTATCTTGTGTAACCACAGAAAGAAGCACATGGAAAACAAAAGCTTCTAAAAGCAAACGTGAAATGAACCTGTAGACTGGATATGGTGGAATTTCAAAGCCAGACTATAATTTTCAGAGCAAACCTACAGTTATTTCAGCCTTCCAGAGAAAAAAAAAGCAGTCTTGAGAATTCTTGTGATATTTTGCTCAAAATTATTCTGACTTTACTGCATTCCTTAATGAATTTCCTAATTAATTTCTGTGTTAATTGGCAAAAACAGCCTTTATGAAATGTTTGACACCAGTATGGAAGTCTGGGATAGGCTTTCTCTAATTCCTGTAAGGCCAAATTTGTGTAGTACTTCTTCAGGAGGAAGTGTGGGGTGGTGGGGGAGTTGAGTGAGCATGGGGAAATTTTTGGAGAAGGCTTGGATATTTCACAGAAAAGACAGCAAATGGGAACAGGGCACACTCAATAATTTGAAAAACTGACGATGTCCCACATTAGAGCTGATTTTCACTTTTTAGGATGTGGAAAAGTGTTAGTTGCAAGAACTTGTACCTGTTGAATATGTGGAGTCTCTTTTTTGGTCAACTGCATGTTTTCAACTTAAGTTTAAATTCTACTGAAAAGAAATGTACAAAGACAGTCATTCAATTGAGGATTAATCACTATGGCAACAGAAATGTGGTGACTGAAAAGGGGGAGGATATATTCTTCCCTCAGCTTCCTGCCAGCTGTCATATTCAACCTTTGCGGCATGAATTCAGGCCAAAATATAGACTGTGACCAGCTCTAAGAAACTTTATCTGTATTTTTATAAATTCGTACAAGAATTGCACTATAAAGGAAGACTTAATCCTCTAAATTGGATGACAGACATTTGGCACTATTGCCAGTGTTTGACAGAGAAATAACGAGATGCTTTGTAGTAAAACCTGGATTAATGGTAAACCCCTCTTTATGTTATTGCAATGTGGTGTAAATGAAAAAACTAAGCATGCTGTCAGCCTAGGAAAAAACGTGCCCTTTTTATCTCCAATGCAGATTTAAGTACTGTTGAGAATACTGTAAATACAAAAGTTGTGTCATTAAGAACTCTTTATCTTATTTGTACTACATTGACATTTTGTAGATTATTTAAACAAAGTCTTTCTATCGGTTGTAGGAACTCTGATTGCAGTGTGTTTGCACAGCTATCAGATTCAATAAGTTTAGATAGTTGTTTACAAAGAGTAGGCTTTTGGGAGATAACATGCCTTTATCTTTGCTGGTCTAGGATGGTGAACTATTCAGCTTTAAAAGAATTGTTCCCACATGATTGGCCTGTAAAGCTGCTTTACTGAGTTTACTTTTTCAGTCTAACCATTCCAGTATGGCTTTTGGTTGTGTTTTTTAAATGTAGTCAGTTCATATGTGAGTGGCATTTTCATTATGATATATGTACGTGGCGTTTGGTTTTGCTCCTGTTTGATGGATGGCTGGGAAGGTGAAAGAAGATAGGTGTAGACTTCTGCTGGAGTAAGCAATTACTTTAGGCTTTGAATTCTGAGACAGGCTGACTATCTCCTCTCATTCTCAACAACAGTAGTAACTATGTTGATTTAAGATCATGTGTTTGGTGCGAGACAGTGATCTATCATATAGGAATTATTTTTGCTAAAGGCTCAGCAGCATAAATAAAACTGCTCCTAATAAAATATTCTTGCTCTGTTACCTGATTGTAGAAGAAACAGAGTCAGAAATAAATGTGACATAGAGCACAATCTGTTCTCGGTTGACTTTAGTAGTCAGTTCTCCACTACCATGCAGAAGGGCAGAGTCTGTGGAATGTCCAGTTTATTTATGCAGAAAAGCTGTTTGAAACAAACAGGGGCAAATTACTCGTATTACCCTAAATTTTCATTAGTTTTATTAACTTAAATTTTATTGGTCTCTGGGTTTGGCAGAATGTTTTGGAAGAGTAATTTAGACCCATAGTTAATCTTAACCGTTATTGTAACTTGAAGAATAATTCAGCATATGTTCAAGAAAAGCATATGAAAAGGTCATAATAATTCACACATAATATCAGAAAAACTCCCAGGAGGGGGGAGAAAGAAAAGAAAGGAAGAAAAAGGAAAAACTATTTAGAATTGTAATTTGGGTACATAAAGAGACTGGAATGCAGTATCACATGATCAAATTATCAACAATCATCCAAAACCAGCTGCAAATCACAAATGCATGTGCGAAGTCGTGTATTGTCTCAGGTTTTGAGGAAAGTGGGAAAAGACGAAGGAGGATATGGCATAAGGTTTTATTTGCTTGTAAGATGTGTTTGAAGAGGTCAATCACACTGAATTAATTGTGTTTCATGCTTTTGTATTATTTTGGGTGACTGCAAGGCAACTAGCCATTTGAGAAGGCCATTCTTGTTTGTTTTAGGAATGAAAACGAACAGTGAAACGGTGCAATGGTAAGCAAGTATCCTGGGTATCTGACAGCAGTGGTCACACATACCTGAAGAGAAAAGCCTCATAACATTGTTTCAGCTGTGAGTCGGGAAATCAGGGGATTATTGCTGACTGGAAGTCAGCATCTGGCAAGGCACTTACTGTAGGGATACTTTGGGTAGTTAGGCAGTAAAGGAGAGGAAGATGGTCAGGCACGGTGCTGCTACGGCTGAAGAATAATTATGCAAGCACACTTTCAGCTTCAGATTCAGGCTGTTGAAGGGCATTCCTAATCCTGCAAGTCTGGTGACTCAAAGAATTGCCACAGATATGAGACATCTTGAAAAACAAGTATCCCTGAGCCTCTATTTCTCTTTTTTCTCTACTCATCCCAGTCTCTGCTCACTCACCCTCGCACACCTTTTTATCTTGCTGCATTTGAAAAGGTGAAACGTTGTTGTCTTCTGCTTCGCTGGAGCAGAGTAAAGAAAAGGAGTGAATTCGCTGGCTTAAGGTGGCCAGTCATCTCAGTCCTGTCTAAAGATGCTTATACAAGAGTTAGCATTCATTGCTCCAGAATATATAGCTGCTTCTTTATGCCTGTTATAGGAAGAACAGATACTGAAGGTTTGTACTGTCAAAGATAGACAAAAATTGGTTTTGGTAGGTGCGTACTAGTTTTAAAACTGCATAATTAGGCAGCAGGAGACAGATTTTTATCTTTGATGTCAATGTAATTATTTCACTGCACCTTCCTCTGTTGCCCCCAAAGGTTTCTGCTGAAAGGAGAAAATGTGAATACAGAAATGTGTAATACTTTTACAGATAATTCAATATAAGCACACTTAATTTATCGGATGACCAGTAAGTATGTTTTCAAGTTAAAGTGAAACTTTTCCACTTCGAACAGCTGAAATTTCTTAAAATGCACTGCAAAGGCTTACTGTCTTTAATGAATTTAAATATTTAGTAAAGACTAACTGCTTTCATGATTGCTGTCATTCTCCTTGTCAGAATTCTTTTAAAATACATATAGCAGACACTGTATGTGTATGCTATAGCATACAGTGAAGGGGTTTTGTTTCCTTTGCTGTTTCATTCTTTTGGTTGTGGTGTTTATTGATTCATAAAGGGGGTGATATTAATAATATAAATATTTTAAATGTCCTAGGATCAGTAGTGTCAGAACAAGAGTCTGAGTCAAATTCTCTTCATTTCAGTCCTACTTTAGGAGACTGTCTTAGTTTTGCATGTGATATACATGATAATGCAGGTGAACGTGACCAGTGCTGTACAGTCACCGTGAGATTTCATGTAGAAGTGAATAATAGGGACACATTAGTTTGTTAGAGAAAGTGCTTGAGGAACAGAAAATATAGAAAGCTGTTAAAGGGAAATTTTCGTTGTGAAATCAGTGAGTTAGAGGGCAAACACTGAAAGGTAATTGGAAAGATATTGGCCATGAGAACAATAAATTAAGGAGGGTAATACATCAAGTCAAATTCAAAAGAAAGCAAAATAGCGTGAAGTGTTGACAATGCTGGAACACGACTGAAGTTTTCTCTTTGTAATGGTACTTCTAGGAGAAGGGCAGAGGGAATATTTTCATCCCAGTGTGCAAAGCTTACCCCTGCATAAAACCTGTTACCCATATATCGCTCACAGTAACAACCTTCAGATTTGACCTTTAACAAACATGGAAACATCCTAAGAAAAACCAAATAAGTGGTTTAGATTTACTGAAGAAGTGTTTACTGTTTTTCAAAAAGAGGTTATTGGATTTGGGATTTGGGGGCTGGGATTTCTGAAACATTCACCAGTTCAGCAGATCCAACTCTTGTGTTTCAGCCTAACTGAGGGAGGTACCATTTAACCAACTGCCTTTGCTCCAGAAAACTGAGATAAGCCTTTCAGGGGGACATCACAGTGACCACAGGCTTTCACCAGTGTTAGCTCCTTCAGCTCTGGTGGTAACTTTTTTATAGTCACTTTTTCTACCTTAAGGAAAAGAAAAAATCTTTAAGCAGCTTTTTTAGGTAGAAGAGGAGCTCTTTGTGTGTTTATGGTGGTATTTTGATGTTGGTTTTTTGGGTGTGGCAGTGTGGGTCACTGTACTTAAAATTTTGTGCTTCCTGAACTAAATAGGCCATTTGTGCATTTATTTGCAATTAGCAATACTTCTAACATTAATTCTGTTCCTCTGCAAAGACAAGTAATTTTATGGCTTTCAGTGTGTTTACAACATTTGGCTTTTTTCCCAAAGATACTAAAAATCCTCTGTGTTTGAACAGATGTGTAAACGAAAGTATTACTACCTCGTATACTTTGCTCTTGTTTAAAAAGAGGTGGAGGGATGCACATTTATGGGGGTTTAAAATACCTTTAAGACAGGCATTGACGTGGCTAGTCTTGTGTTCTAAGGCAGTTAATGCTGTCTTGAATTAAATTATACAGCCCTGATTTACTGATAAAGTGAAAATATGCCAAGTCTTAGCACAGTGAGATCTGAATGCTATGAATGTATTTCATGCAAAAGTTCCATCAAAATAAATATTTTTTAAAACTATCATTGCTTTCTTCTTTTAAAGTACAGTTTCTTAGTAAAGTTCTTTGTTATCCCTGCATCCATTAAAAAAAAAAAATAAATTAAAATCTTAACAAACATATGGAGAACCACCAAGAGAATTGTAGAACATTTATGCTGTAGGTAATGTCTACTAATTCAGTCTTAATTTTGTTACTGACATTATACTATTATTGGGAGGACAGGGGTTTTATCTCAATTGGGGACTTTGCTTCAGTTTTGTGTAGTGTAACTTAAAATAGTGAAGTACAATTTTAAGCTTTGGGGTTGTGCATTTGTCTTAACGTGAAAACTTAAGACTGTAGGTTCCAAATACTAACATCTCTCTCTGTATGCTAACTCGAGGTTACTTATCAAAGTAAAGCTGAGAACAGATGTGAGATCCTAAAGCTCAGAAACATTGTGAACGGCCCATGGAAATAAGGGGGATGGACATGGATCAAATAGAAACACACTGACAAGAAACATTGTAAATCTGAAACCAAATTTTGACCTGCAGATGACAAGGTGTGAACACAGTTTGTGTTTTCATCTCTAAAGTAGTGTTAGTAGGGAGACTGAGGACATCACTAAGCAGCTATTCTTTCCCGTGATTTTATTTGAAAAAATTGAAAGGAAAAGGTACTGCTGCTTTTTCATGTGGGTTTTTCTTCTGTTTTTCCATGTTCTTCATAGGCATTTTTGCATTTTCTTGTTTCCTTTGGCTTGCCTTTCAGCAAAGGGGAAATTTCGATGAAAATTTGTGAGAATTTCTGTAAAATAACTTTGGTGTAAATAGGATTGTATTTTTGTGCAAGATATCAGAGAACTAAGACTTCCCTTCCATGTCCCTGGAAGTTTGTGACTGAGTAGGGATTCTAATTTGCAGCTGTGAATCCCAGTCTTGAGTGCTAGCTAGGAGTGAGAGAACTGGGTGAAGTAGAACTCATCATTATGTCAGAGCTGTCTTAACGATTTCAATGTCTCATTTTACTAGAAAAATGGTGGAAGCCCAGAAGGCAACACTGCAGAGTAACAAATGCCTCCCTGATCCTCCTCCCTCCCTTAGC
>JAWMRA010000090.1:32210692-32234972 GCA_035584735.1 Pseudotriccus pelzelni | reverse complement strand
GGTACAGACTTGGTTATTCAGAGCTCATTTAACCCTTACTGATGTCATTACCTTGGGGACATGGTGCATTGTTAGCACTGCAAGATAACAGATGGACCCAGTGGGAGTCAAGGGTCACAAAAAAAGAGAAGAGTAGATTCACATTGTGTGCCATGTATGTAAAATTAATAAAACTGAAGAGCTGTTCCTGTCAGTTTACATACATGACTACCAAATTCCTGCCAAACTAGTTCCTTATGTGAAATATAATTCTTTCTGGTGCTGAATGTGGTTTGATCATGAGTTACCATTCTACAGTTCACCATGCTGTATTTTAAGCAGCGGTTCATTCACTGTAAAGCTCTAACTGTTACAGTCCTGGTTTATTTGAAAAAAACAAAAAACAAAAAACCAAACAAACAGCGAAACAAGTCACAAAAAGGACCCTCAAAAAACCTGTCAAGCAAACAAAAAACCCCAATCAAAACAAAACACAAAAAATACCCAGAAAAAAAATCACCCCACACCCTATCCTCCCAAAAGCCCCAAGCAAACAGGAGTGTGCAAATTAGTTTCTTAGATATAAAAAATCAATTAAGTGAACGCAGCACTATAGATATTCTTCTGTGTGGGGAAGTTGTTCTGAAAGTTGTTCCCAAATATTGGTTTTGATCTGTTGCAGAAACCAAAACAAAATTTACGTGTCTTTCCAGTAATATATTACTACTATTAGTAGTAATATATTCTAGTAATACATACTACTGCTTAAATCAGGAAAATATATTGCCTAAACTTGTAATGCCCTCCAAAGCTAAGCTGAAGATAAGGGGGGGTCAAGACTCAATTTCTTTTAACACTCCATTTCATTTTATTCATCGGAGTAGACCCTCACTACGCTAAAAGTAGGGTGGTTATTTCTCATAAAACAGGATGTTATTTTGGACATTTTATTCACCAGAGTGGAAGAGGAAAGGGGATAAAGCAAATAACAGGTACTGAAGAGGAAATCCTACAGAGAATCAACCTCAGAAATAATGAAGTCAGGTGAAGAAACTGCCAGATTTCCCATAGTGGGCCAAAATATCAGCCTCAAGGAGAGGTGTGAGGAGCAAAAGGGACACGGAGGAAGGAAAACACAAAAGCAGGAGAAACTGGCTCTTTGGAAGGTCATTATTTTCTAAATGGCCTCACTACTATGCTTCAAAGAACATTTGATCTTACTTTTAAAAAAAAGGAATAGAACCAGACAGAGAGTGAGAAATTAGGGTGAGAATACTTTCTTCTTGCTCCTCTTACTCGTGTGCATATAATTGCTGAAAAACCTACTTGCTGCTTTATTTAAATATGAATGTCTACACTGAGAAGCATGTAACAATGACTTTGCTCATAAGCCTAGGCAGAGGCTTTAATAGAATGTCAATAATTTTTATGGCTTTACTGAAAGCTCTTACTCTTTAGATCCCATACGAACAAAAAGCGTTGCTATCACCTGTCAAAATACTCCATTGTTGTAGGTTAAGATAAAAGTCCATTAGAGTGATTGGTTGTCTCACTGCAAGGATTCAAAGGCTGTTTATCTCGATTAATTAAAGACCTGTAATTACAGCAGTTTGACCTCGAGGAAGGTAATTACTCCACAAAAGCTCTCTACAGGAAACCAGACATTAGCCTGGGCTAATTAGTTTGACATTCACAAGCTGCCTGTATCAGAATGCAGATGGTTTGGCAACACCAGCGTGCAAACAACATCTACAAATACTGCATCAGCAGCCCCCAGAAAAGCAACTGCTTGTCAATGAGGGCTATGAGTGAGATTATTTTCTTGATGGCTTTTATAATTTGCATTAAGAAAAATCCTTTTTCCCAGAGACAATTTCCCATGGAGGAAAATGGGATAAGTGGATGGCAGCCTGGGAGACTGACTCAATTTATTATGGGAAAAACTAGAGGAATCTGGTTCTGTAAACTTTTCCTGCTCCTCCTGACAGTGATTAGTCTTCTCATGCCTATTGGCACATTCTTCAATCCCTCCTCTCGTCAATGTCTATAGGGTTTATATTTAGGATACCGTAGGCTCTCTACATATGGTCCAAATACAGCTCAAAAACAATCAAACAAAAAAAAAAAATTCCATTTACGCTAAAAGTTGCATCATTTGCACACAAAATAAAATGGAGTTTTGGTTTGGATTTACAGTTCCAGCTTCCATAGATGTATGAAATAATGATTCAAGTAGTCCTGTAGGGATGTTTTAACGTATGCTCAGCATGTAGCTCAAAATAAGCTCTGGGTAGAATTCACACTTTTTAAGAAAACAGAGTGTAGAATTATTTATTTCCTTATGTCCTTCCAAGTGACAGTCAAACTCTAACCTGTATTTTAGTTTTTTTCATCAGCATAGTTTTCTCCTGTGTGTTCTCCGCTTTGTAGATCTGGAGTAATATACATAAGGAATGGAAAAAACTTCTGCATTTGTCAGCACAGCAATGTACAGTGGGCCTAGACAATGAAAAGACAAACTTCTTCGTGTTTCTCTATAAACTACAGCAAGAGGGGTTTGCCTGTTGTGAATGAGTGTTTCAGCAAATGGTCAACCTGCGAATTCGGGAGGTAGCCCAATAATCCACGTCAGCAACCCGAGTGACTTGGCCCTTCTAGGAAGGCATGGTGGAGAGAGATGAGTCCCTCACTCCGCGTATTTACTGTGCCCACCACACTGGGGTGTCCACCTGGGGTGGCAGCAGACCCTGCCAACCAGAAATTACAGGGGCACAAGGGCTGGCATGGAACAGGCATATTCTGAGGTCATGCCTCACATTTACAACACAGTAGATATCCTGGTGAGAAGCAAGATAATAGCTACGTATAAATAACAAAGGTGTACTTGCTTTTCCTTTTGCATTGTTTGTGCTAAAAACGTTTTAAGCAGTGTCAGAATATTTTATTATAACAAATGCAATTTTAAATGCAAAATGTTATGATACCATTTTACTCCTCCTGCCACAGTCATTTTTCATGAAGGAAGACACACTTTGCAAGTTAAGAGAGGATCCAAAGGGAGGATGAGTCAGAAAAGTGGAGTTATTGAAGTGTTGGTAAATGAATGTTCATGGCTGTTGCCAGGGCACATTTCCACCTGCTCTGAACATTACAATGTTCAGCTTTCAATCAGCTAAACCACTGCTGCTCTTCCTTCTGGAATTGCCCATGAACTTAAAAGAAGAAAGGACTTGGTTATCGTGCAACTTTTATGAGATACATATGAAATAGAAAACAGAAAAGAAGAAACCCCCCTGCAGAGTTAAAATACATTTACAGTCCTTTCTTTTATCCACATTTTTGCCCTCTGAGAGACATGAGATGGACAAAGAATGATGCAATTAGTATTAATTAATGTACTTCTCATACGTTTCTTTGTCTTTCACTTATTTTCCAGTCTCAGCACAAGCAGTGTTTTACTGCTCAACTAAATGAGTAATATCAACATTTGTTAAGTCACGTTTGAATCTCCCTGAAAGTGAAAAAAGAAAATGTATATATACAAAGAACATTTTTGTTGTGAAAAATATCCCTGTGGAACAATGTGCTAATCAAAGATTTGTCAATATGTAGGGAGTCATTTTACAATCAGACTGAGTGTTCCCCCTTTCACCATTCCCAACACCTGCTCGTGCCCCAGTTTTGCTTCTCTGTTACACTGAGGAATCTTTGGAAATGTCATTAAATTGTCCATTCTGTTCACAGACATTCACAGGGTATCTGAAATTCAGTGCTTTTGCAGGTAGGTCCAGAATCTTCAGAAGCACATTTACATGGCTCCATGGAATATGGAAATGCAGTCAAGGACCCAGTCCTTGTCTCAGGTAGCTTTAGTTTTCTGCTGAAGTACTTCAGCGTCACTGAACATGGTTCTGAAGGCCCTACACTGTCAGCACTATCAGAGCCAGCTGGTGCAAACCTCTCTCAGGTTTGTTTTCTGGTTATAGCACTGATCTATCTCAAAGAAAACGCAAGGACTGTAAAATGGACAAATTTTTAAAAAAAACCCCAACCTGTCCACAATACCTCTCAACTTCCCCTTCTGGAGAGGGATGGGAGGGAAGAGCCTCAGGACTACAAAGGACAACCTTGTATGGATTCCTGATCTTACCTTCCTGATCTTACACTTCTCTCATCTGGCTTTCGAATCACACGCTTCTTGGCATACCTGAAATCACAAACCACACCTTTGGAAAGGTACAGACACCAATCTAGTCTTCCTGCACGGCACTGAAAACCCACAGAGCAGAAATTACAGATTACAGTGTGTGCCAACAGTGAAAATGGACATAATGGCAAAGGTACCTTTCACCAGTTTCTGAGTTCTAATCCACACCATGAAATTTCACAGGGCTGAGCCCCACCCAAGCTGCCCCCAAGGCCTAAGGAACTGTGTTACAATGAAGTGAGAAAAGGATATGTGTCTGTCTTCCCACTCCGTACAGCCATAGACCTTAACACTGTCTGGTTTCTAGATGCTGCAGCCCATGAAAAAAGAGGAAGAACAAGCCGCTGCTGTTTTCCAAACCCATTCAGTCCTTATTCTTGACAATCTTCGCCAAAAAGACTATCAAATGCAGTGGTGAGGCATGGGGAGCTTGGAAACTGGGAAGGAAGGTTAGCTATGGCTATTTTCCCCTCATGAAACAGGCTTAATCCCAACAAAGAGCTACTGGAATCAAACCAGTGACCCTCAGTGTGCTTCCCAAGTCAGCTTTTGGAAAGGTAGCTTGTTATGCATATGGGATGAAAAACTACATCCTGGAAAAACACAGAAAGTAAATATTTAAAGAAAAAGAAACACAATGAAAGGAAGGCCTTGTGTTTATATTTGCATGGGCCAGTGCCAGGTATCTCTCATCCTATTACCCCACTAATGTTTAGTGTACCAAATGTTTTTTAAACAGTGGATTACTTTCCTCCATGGTTGTGAAAAACATCAGTGTATTTGTTCTGGACTTCCTCTTCCTGCATTTGTTGTTAATTTACAAGTTTCTCACATCCCTCTGACAATTTTCAGTCTGTCTATTCACAAGTTTTAGATTTCTGATGGAATACATACATTGTTCTTACTGCCACTCAGGATCTGTTATCCCCAGGAACAGAACATGTCATTCAGCCATATATTAGTGTACATTTAGGAACACAGGCCAGGAGTATCTGTGGTGTCTTTTCATTCCCAAGCTCCTTAATGTCTGCTCAGAGCACCACTTCCCTCCATAAGAGAGGACAGTCGTCAGGTCTCAACCTCTGAAGCTTTGGAAAAGCCTTAATCCAAATTTTTTGAATGATGAAGAGTGAAAACCAGGGACCCTTGATTCTAAGTCAGCTTCTCTCTCAGCTGTACTCTGCTTCACTTTGTGACATTGCATTCTGTGTCAAGCACCAGAAGCCAGCTAGGGAGCTGTGATTTTGTACATTGTGGTTTTGCACATCCCTGAGTAGCTGGAGATCTCCTCAGTCTGAGGAGCTCTGCCCCTGAAGACACAACCAGCGGGGCCACCCGTTTTGCCTCCTCTCAGGTCTCTGATCAAAGCTTGGGGAACTTGGTTAAAGCAAAAGCATTCTTCTGTGTGGTTTCAGCTTTCCCTGGGATCGGAAAATAATAAGTACAAGCAGGAACGGAGTAAAGACTAGAAGAACCACTACACTCATTTTGAATGTATAAACAACCAGTGGCACGTTTTTAATGACTTGCAGTAAATATTCTGGAGAACATGTTTGTTAGTAAAAAACTGTTTGAAGCAGAATGTACAGACAAACAACACATTTATATTTTTGTAAATTACTGCTCTCTGCAGGAATCCCCCTGTCAGAGGGGCACTTACCCTCACTGGAAGGGTACCAGTGTGCCACATGCAACATGCACACCAGGCATCACAAAGCGTTTGGCTCCAGGAGCCTGCGTGGAAGGAAGTTGGTAAGAGCAGTCACCTCCACCCCTGAGCAAATAGCCCTGCCCACATGTTTCCTAGGCAGGGTGCAGGTTTAGCACTTGGGTGACTGTTTGATCACCTTCACTTACAGATGTGCTGGACACCTCAGGATGAAATGCAGCCCCAGCTGGTCCGTGGGATGTCGGGAACTTGTTCCTTAGCCGAGGGAAAAACGATGGGGCTGTTACCACAGCAGCAAGCTCTTTCAGTGTAGACCATGGGCCAGAGCTCATTTCTGATGTGAGGGCAATCAGTGAGCTGTGTCTAAATGCTCTGAAAATGCTTTCGTTTACTTGAAAAGAAAGGCTCTGGCTTGGTTTACGCAACGTGATAAATGTTTGGTTGTCACATTACCTAACCTGGAAGAGTCTGCATTCCTTGCTGGGAAACAAGGCAATGGGAAAAATGTCAAAAATTTATTGTTTCAAGTAGGCAAACAAAGTGAAAGCCTTCTCACAGATTGTGGCTGGGAAGAATATGAACTGGTGGTGCGCAGCTACTTCTAAGTGCTTGGTACCAAACTTCCATGAACTTCAATGACATGACTGCTTCCTGTGGGAATTAGACTCGATTTTCTTCCAGGAGCTGGCCTGTCAGTCCTGTAGCCTGAACCTTTGGCAGAATATGAGACATCAAAGACTGTTTTGACCTAAACACTTTGGTTTGGCTTTTTTAACTCCTGCCTACCAGAAAGGACTGGGAGTGTTCATGCAACTTTAGTCAAAATCGAAAGTGGAAACTGCCTGACAAGTCCCAGTGATATGTCAGTGCCCAGCTCCCACTGCTTTTCAGAGCAAACAGCAGTCCACATGCCTCTGTTGACTTGCCCTGCTCAGCCTGGAGTGTCGGTTTCCATCAGATGGATGAGAACCGTGGAGGAAACCATCTCGGTCAGACCACATCAAGGTCAAAGCCCAGTACTGTCTGATTAAGCCTTCCCTTTCTTCCCTTTGTCTTTGATCCTGTTTTGCATGCCTTCTGTCGTTAAAAGTTATAGCAGTACAGCTCCTTTTTTGGAAGAAAGTCTGAATGTAAAACCAACTCTTACTCTGAACTCCACTCTGGTGAAAAAGCACCTTGCTGATCAGTAGATGCAGCAGTTTTGGGGCACACTCAGCACCACAGTGTTTAGCGGGGCAAAGTTTCCATCCCGTGTGACATCTTTATTCTAAATAATCTCCTATCAGTGTCCGTGACAGATAGGAGACAAGTGGGTACAAATCATCACAAGAGAGGTTTGTACCTGGTTTTAAGTAAGTTTTTGCTATGGTGGGGTTGGTGACTCACTGACGTGGATTGTCAGGCGGGAGGAGGATGAGGTAATTCCCAACACTGAAGGGTTCTGAGAATGAATTTGTCAAATGTCATTCAGGAATAACATAATTTTGTGAGTTATTTGCGTCTTACCAGACTTCTCTGCCTATTGCTGAGCTTTTCAGAATAAGCCAAGTAGTCTGTACAGCTGTGCAAGAAAGGACTCCGGGGACCTCTGGGAGTGGATGAATATGCTCTAATCATCAGACAACAAATCCTGTTAGCCTCATGCCAACTTCCAGCATCATGGGAGCCCAGCTCCCAGTGCTGCTGGAGCAGACAGAGAAGCCACACTGCTGCAGTTTGTGCAAAGAGCAGGGGGATCTGCCTCCTGCACTGCCCATGTCTGCAGCACCACTGCTGCGACTCTCACTGGGGTTAACCCCAGCAGTGCCCCTTGTCCTATCACTGATGGACATATTTTGTGCATTTAGGGAACAAAAATGTACCTTCAGTCTGGACAGTGCACACAACTTGCTAACACCCTCCTCTGTTGGTGGTTCTGGACTTACTCGGATGAGGGAGAGTGTGTGGAGAGGCTGGGGGTTCCTATCTCAGTCCAAGCACGCGTACACAAACATGTTCAAAGGAAGTTTGCAGCTGGACTGTTGAGTATCCCCGTCTCCAAGACTATCTCAGTGGGACCCAAGGAGAGAAGATTGCTGAGAGGTTGCAGGTGGAGTGTGCTCCTGCGTGTGGTGGGAAGGGACTCTGCACTGCGTGCTTCTGGTTAGAAACACAGACTGTGTCCTGAGAGCACAAGTGCTGCCATCTTCTTTACAAAACTGCCATAGGAATGTAGAAGTTGCTCAAAAACTAGATAGGCAATGTCTGGTCAAAGTGCTGTCCTGAGAAATGGCAGGTGTTTGTTCTCATGGGACCTCTTCATGTCACAGCTCGTCTGAATATTAAAAGGGATCATTTGTGTGTGAAGGGGTAAAGAAGGGTCAGGGTCACATTGTTCTTTGCTCTCTTTGTTCTGATAGAACAAAGCAAGGAGTCAAACTTGAATTCACAGAGTGGAGGGGCAGCCAAACTCTGTGCTTGGGAAGCTGTTTGCATTTGTAACTAGCATAGTGTTAATTAAGTTGAAATGGATTCACAGGCATAATTTCTGTGCAAGTTTGTTTTTCTGTAAAAGTTAATTTCAAGGACAGGAGGAAAAGAGGAGAGACATTCCTTTTGTGCATGCATGTGACAATGTAAGCACAGTTACTTACTTCTCCAGCCTTCTCTGCATGCATGGAGGAAATCACAAAAAGATAAATCACAGTCCAGAATATTATTACAGTTCTCATAGTAACCACACTTTGCCTTTGATTTTTCACCAGAAATTGCAGAAGGAAGAAAATAGGATAGTTACACTGCCAGTCAGACCTGGGGTTTAGCTAATTTAAAATGTGTGATTCCTATGGGTAACAGCTCCAAATTGCAAGTGTGATTAAATTACATGTCACCTCATTAGTATTCAGCATCACCACTGCAGGCTTCAATTGCAGCTCTCTCCTATAAAGCGCCTGTGCGAACACAGAATTTACTAGTCTGTGTGTTCCTGAATCAATCTGTATCAAGTTAGTTCAGTGATACACACACAGCACAGACTTTCTGCCTTGTTCTTTGTGACCAGTGCATGCTTTCACGGCCAGTGGATACACACGGCACATTTTACTTCAATCTGTGAGACACACAATAAACACGTTTCCCTTTTAAAGTCATTTTCCGAAGCAAAGCTGAACCTGATAAAAACCCCCAAACTCATGTACTCACTGCAAAGGAAATAATAAACGAAAATAGATATGTTCCTCTAGCAGAATGATGACATTCAGATAGTCCATGGGATAGCTAACACTGCTGCATTTGTGACCATGCCATTCACGGCTGTGGAAGCCTGACTGCCACAGCCATTATGGTTCCAAAAGTCTTTACAGCACTTTGGGCAATGTTATTTGGTATGCCTCACTTATTTACACTCCTTTAATTATGCCAGTAGTGGCTTAACTTTCACCTGATAATTTTTTCTGCATGAGAGAAAAATTTGAGTGCTAAGATTTTCTTTCTGCCTTTTATTAGAGTTTCTGAAGTTCTGTATTAAATTAATTTTTTTTCTTTAGTGGATCTGTTTTGGCTTTTTTTGTTTGGTTGGTTGGTTTTTGGTCTGTTTCAGTGAAAATGAATGCAACTGAAAAATTAAACTTTCCTTGATTTAGAGGGAAAGAGGCAGAAGAAATGTGATCCCATGAAACCCCTTTATTTTTCTGTGAAAGCAATAGAATATTCCTTCCTATGATTTCAAAGCTTGCCTAAAATTTGCTGAAATCTTTGTCAAATACAGGATGTTCTTCGGTCTCCAACTAAAATACACAGCTAGGATTTTGCACAGGTGGAAGCAGGTCCCCAGGAGCTGCTAAATATGCTGGTATCAAAGTGCTTATGGCTCTGCTGCCAGTTTCTGTGCTTACTCACAGTATGCCCGAAGTTTGGCATTAGACCAATTTTCGTTTATATTGCCTATTTGTAGAAGTGAAAACCACCTCCTTGGTGACGAGACCTCCTGTCGAGGGATGTGCAGAAATAAAGAACTTGAATGGAGGGGTAGGAATGAGCCTTGCTTCTAAGGCTTGGAGCTTGGGGGGTGGGGTTTTTTTTGCTTTCTGTATCATTTTCAGATGCAAGCGGATGGAGTTCGTGTGGTGGCAAACGCTGCTGAACCAGGAGAAACTCAGATGTAGAAATCTGCCTCTAAGTTTTGAGCCTTGGTGCTTTTGGGAACGGGAGGTGGAAGCAGGATGATGAAACACAGTGTGAGTTGCTGGGACCTGGGGTTTGGGTACATTTCCAGTAACCTCTCCATGCTCACTGCTGCCTCTCTTGACAAATTTCAGGCACTGAGACCTCCCAGCCTGTGGGCTTGGCCCTGTTGCCCTACGTGTGTAATTGAAAGGTGCTGATAACTGTGAAAAGTGTCTATTTTAGATTATTTATGAACAATTGTACTGAGAGAGTAGGGAAATCAGTGAATGTTCAGCACATCTCTGACTAACTCCTGATTAATGGCATTTTCAAGCACTTCTGGAAGCCAGTTTTACTATGCATCCTACAAAAACATTCAGCATCTAGTGGTGGGGTTCCTCCATGGCTTAACTCCTATTGTGGCTGATTTTCGTCAGTCCAGTCTGAAAACTGGCGAACATGTTTGTGGAGGAAAGCAGAACCAACAGAGCAAACCCTTGTGATCTGTCAGCTTTCAGTGTTTCTCCCTTAATCGACTTCTTTTTCATGATGAATGAGTAAGAGATTTCCCCAGAAGCACTGTTTCAATGACAAACTCTGTTCCCAGATAGCAGATAGGCACAATGGATAATGTGTGCAAGTAATTGAATCTCTTAAATTTAATTTCTTAAATCCTTTAATTTCTTAAATTTCTTAAATTCTCTGATCCAGCAGCAGAGAGGCAGTGGAGAGAGGGAAGGGAAGACAAAAGAAGACAGGGAGGAAATCATGAAGAGGATGATTTCAATGAGAAGTTACTGGAATTGTTCTAGTTTGATCTGCCTTTTTTTCCTCACTGACTGCATATTAAGGGTGGCTAGCCAGATGATCTAATGAAGTTTCTACATTTGGGGGATGTGAATACCCATGGTTTCACCAGCAGAAGGATATGAAAGTGCCACCCAATATGGAAAGTTCCCATTAACCCTAGAGACAGTCTGTGTTGTAGCAGACATGTTTCCCCTCTTGTACCTCAACGTCAAGATAGAATAAATGGAGTGGGGATGCAGCAAAATCCAAATTAAACTTGTTTGCAATCTTGCTTGTGCAGCTTTGCCAAAACAGGTGTGGATTCATGATCTTACACCTCCCTTTTACACCACATAACGCTCTCTAACCTTGGGAGGAGACAAGCTGACAAAAGGGCTTCAAAAACTGTTGCTTCAGTTTCGCTGAAGCTGACCACTGACCTGGAAGGTAAAGGTACTTTTGGAAGAAATGAGATACCCTGTTATAGCCTTTTCCCAGAACCTTCTTCCTGAATAAGACAGGAAAGGTGGTTTCGAAATCACCTCCGCCATGGGCTTCCATCAGAAGGCAGAGTGCTGACAGGATGTTGGGGCCTCTAATGACCATTTGGTCGCTGATTATTTGTAGGTCGGGGCTTAGTGGGTGGCATCGAGCTCTCTGTGAACTTTTTCATCTTCTTGTTGCTTTTGGCTATTTTCTTCTTCTTCTTCTCTTTTTTTTTTTTTTTTTTTCCCGTTCCCTGGAGTGGCCAGGAAAGGGTGGTGGTGGGAGGACACAGCATTCACAGCTAGCCTGAGACACAAGCCAGTTTATTTACTTAAACAACAAACATCCAGCATGCCAGGAGAGCAGTGACAGAGGGCAGTTCCTGAATAGGATGAGACAGTGTGTCTTCTAAAGCGCCCACCCACGTTGCCTGAAAGGCTTTAGCGGTGCTGACTCCTTGTGAGGAAATAACAGCTTGTGTGTTCAGAAACGTCACAGGCAACCTAGCAATGTGTGTGATGTGAGGATCTCACAAGCTGTCTGCAAATGACCAGAGGCAAAACTCTGCTTATTTTCCCTTTATTTCCTTTGCCCCTCTGTGTCCCCCCCCCCTCCGGCCCCTTTTTTGGGGCTGTCATTCTTCTCATCATCTTGTGTGCAGCTGGCACTAAGCAGCAGAGCACATTCTCCATCAGATGCAAGGAGAAGGGGATTATATAAACAAACAGAACAACAAGAACATTTCTAGGAGCAACATCAAACCTGACCTTTTGTTTTATGGCAAAAAGTAACAAAGATGTTCTTGGGAAAACAGCCTAGCTGAGAGAGAAAAAACACGAACCCTTGAACTGTTGTGCCTGTGTGGAGCTGACCAAGCAGTGATTTGCTTTTTTACCAGGGCTCTGAACTCTGCTGGACTATAAAAATGTACATTGCAGTTGTCGTTCTGTAGAGGTTGGTAACCTCAGAACTCAGCTGAAACAAAGCAAAACAAACCTTTTGCTATCTGTTGTTTTTCTAGCAATCCCCGAGCTGGATTTTTGCTGACAACTCCTCAGCAAGGCGACGTGTGACACCAGTGCTCTGTGATCTCTGCTGCTCGCCTGCTGCTTTTCCAGACTGAAGCAAAGGTGTTGACTTTGACCTACAAAGCCCTAGATGGCTTTGGGCTTTCCTACCAGATTTTCTCTTTCTTCTAGCTGTGACCAAAAGAGAGGCCCCAGATGCTCTGCTTAAAGGTGTTATGGGAGAGGCTTCACATTAGGGTTGCCTGGTGGATGGCATAAACTCTTCTGTACCCAAAATACTCTTGTGAACCCTGATCATGTGAAAAGTTTGCATAAGAGCAAACCATTTTCTGTGGCTCTTGTCACAAACCTAATGTACCCTTGAAAGAGAACCAGGGAATACTGAAGTTTCATCCTGGGTCTTCTGAAAACCAACTCAGCAGCTCTGTTAGAGGGGTTTCTAACTACTCAGTACCGGTAATGCAGTACTGAATTCCCTTCAGTTTCAGCAGTATTTGAGAGGCTCATTTCCTCAGAGGGAGTAAAATTAATTTCACATTAGTTCAGGTGCTTAAAATTATGCATCAACATTTATTATCTTATTAATGGTACTTATTAACTACTGCTGCAACTCGTTGATATGAGCTATTAGACTGGACTACACTGGCAGTCAGTGGGGAGGATTTTTTGTGAACTGTCTCCATACCTGCCATGGGATTAGAGGCCCCCATTGCCTAGAACTCCTCCTTTCTCTTCACTTATTAAAGAAAATGTCAGTGAATATTCATATGCATCTGAAACTCAGTTACCCAAATAAACTTAAACATATAAATCTCAGACAGTGATCATATAAAAATGCGGTTTTTACCATTCCCTTTCAACTGAAATGTCTTTCTGCGTTGCATATTCTTTCCCGAACTGTTTGTGCTGACTTGATAGCACCATGTTGTTTTTATCCACAACTCTTAAGCTGGGATCAAAAAGAGTGGTTAGTTGTACCCACATGGCACATGGACAGCTTTCTGGATCTGGACTTCACTATCCTAAGTTAATCTATCCTAAGTTTATCTCATCTACTCCTCTCTGGTCAGCACTGGCTTTTTACAAAATCATGTACAGACATTCCCTTCTAAACAAAAACTAAAGCTCCTTCTCAAAATGCACATTTTTGGACAGTTTTGAAATCTTCGACAACAGAGAAACAGCACCCACTCCCACCCCGTGTTTGTTGGGAATGAGGAAAGCGTGTTCTGAGGTGGAGTAAGACAACAGCTCATGCCACTGCTCTGAGAGTGGCACTTCTCTCCCTGCTTTTCCCACAGAACACTGCAGCAAGCCTGTAAACCCTTGGTACATCTGCAGCAAGCTTCAAGGATAATTCATGCAGTACTCACACTTCAACAGGGGAACAGTGATGCACTTGGAGCAAAGAAGGCTGGATTTCTGTGCCCCTGTGCACAGCTGCGGTTGTGAACCTATTACTTTATGTGTGAGAACCATGACTCTAAACTAACTGAATAAAATTCTTTGGATAAATTGGAAAGCTGAGCTGCAGAACTGCTGGGGACAGGCAGAGCTGATTTTCTGAAGGGACCATCAAATCACATCAGCATATGGTAATTTGTAAAACGTACCCATCACATCCACAGAAGTCTCTGGCTGAGTGAAACTGGTCAAAAAAGTACCCTGCTTCTTGCATTTAGCCCTTCCAGAAGAGGACTTGGAATGAACAGCGTCCTTCCTTTCCATGTGGACCATAAAATGTGGATCCACGGCAGTCAGCTTTTTCCCCTTGTGTCAAAGCTGAGGTTCACCAGGCAGGCACAGTGTCACCTGGCCATGTCACTGCATGGCCTTAAAACACATTAAATCTGAATAATCTAGAAGTAAAAGCAGGTAGAGAGAGAGGAACCACGTTTTCAGTGAAGTTAGGTTTTGCTAATGTTTACTATGTAACAGGTAAGCTGGAATTCGTGGTGAACCTGTCGAGTTGTTTTAGCCACACAGAGAACAGCAAAAGTCCTGTTAGACAACCTAAATAAAAATTTGAGAAGTTTGCTTTTGCACTTTGAAGCAACATGCTGTTTAGAAACTTACCCACCTTTATTTTAGAAGAGAGGAAAATCTCTGAGTGAAACTCTGCATCTTGGTGTCCAACTAAAAGCCCTGTTCGTTCTCTCCAACAATGGTTTTCCAGCCTCTTGGTTTGCCTGTGATTGAAAAACCCACTGGTTTTCCAAGTGAATTTTAGGAAGTTGCAGTTTTTTAGTGAAATCTGAAATTTGTTCTCAGGAACACATGCTTCCAGAGCATATGCACTCTCAGCAAGAGACAGGAAGGACCTGTGGCACCCAACCCACTGCCCACGCCCTTGCAGCTGGAGAAAGCGAGGCAAGTGATGAGCTTAGATTGCATGAACTGGAAATGTGTTTCATCTCTACTGTATTTCTGATTTATGGGCCCTTAGGTGAAGGAAAACAGGATTGTGACTATAAGAATTTATATTATTTTTATTTTCTGCTGAAACAAACAGAAGAAAATCAGTGGGCTGTATTTTATTTTTTAATTCATCATAGTGTTCATTAGACAAATAAAGAACATTGACATTAATCTGACATTAACCATTGATATAGGACTGCAAACCACTTGCCTACTTCAGGAAGCTCAGATCATCTTCTTTTGGATTGCTACTCTACTGTAAAACCATTTACAGCTTTAATACGTGGGACTCCTGTCTACATCCCAATGGAAAATAATTAAATATATACATACATATATATATGTGTGTGTGTGTAAGGGCCCACCCCAAACTACTTTA
Organism: Pseudotriccus pelzelni; assembly: GCA_035584735.1. Taxonomy (NCBI): domain Eukaryota; kingdom Metazoa; phylum Chordata; class Aves; order Passeriformes; family Tyrannidae; genus Pseudotriccus; species Pseudotriccus pelzelni. The sequence continues at coordinate 32,219,874 of JAWMRA010000090.1, read as the reverse complement.
AAAACTGATCTCTTTTGTCTTGTCTAATAGACACAATAATGGAAGTATGTGAAAAACATGACAAAACTTCACACAGATAGACAGACCCACCACAACAGAGTATATTGAACAGATGCTAAACCTATAGAAGTCACATTGTTTCCTGCACTGACTGTTTAAGCATCTGATCCTATTGAACCGATGCCTTGGAATTTTTAGGATTTTTTGCTGTAGCTGTATAGTCTGTCACACTTTAGAACAGTAGTTAGCACTTACCAAACCCTATTCTCCCCTTTTCATATCAAATTTATGTGCTCCTTGTGCCAAAAGGCCTCCACAGAAGAGCTGTTCTCTATCTTACCGATACGAAATTCGCCTGCAGTTTTTTCTGCTCTTGATCTTTAGGCAACAGAAGCCAGGATGATTTGGAACAGCATAGAGTGAAACTATTGACTGAAGAGCCCTTTATATGGAACACCATTGTTCAGTTAAATTCTATGACTTCACAGCTTTTAAACTAGAGAGATTTTAAACAGCAAAAATTTCCTTGGAGGTCTCTTTATGAAGTGAGTGAGCTGAGTTCCCCATTTCTCCTCAGATTAAGCTTTTTTCTAAGAAGCTTTCTCATCTTTCATCCACTGGAAAAACAGAAAAGGCATAGCCTGGGTTTAGCAGTGCAAGCCCCTCATCATGAATGAATCCCACCTGAAAAGAGGAAGAAGAATTGCCAGCACAATTATTACTAAGGCTGTGATGGTTTTCAGAGAAGCCTGCTGGTCACGACCAGGGTATCTCCTCTGACTAATAATTCCCTTTCCAGGAACCCCTTCCATGACATTTGCCAGCCAGGAAGGCGTCACGTTTCCCTTTACCACGATGTCATTCCAATGGGAGGGCAGACGGAGGAACAAATGACTACCTTGTCAGCTGAAGTCTTGTGGCATTCAGTGATTCAGGGGTAAAGGGCCTTTCAGCAGATGCAGAAAGGGGAGAAGACATTGGCCATCAGAACACACTACCGCATGTGTGCCTGTGTTCTCTTGTCTGCTATACCCTATGGCAGGGCTTTCTTCAGTGGCTTGTGCCCAGGGGACAAGCAGTTAACTCTGCACATGCCCCCATCATGGGCATGGTAGCACTCATGCGGCTTTTCTAATGCTACCTGGAACACATGGAGGGAGAAGAGGATACCAGAATATGTAGACATCAAAAGTACCCTCATTACATTCCAAAGTCATAATAAAATCCACTGCAATCCTCCTTGCCAGGATCTTTGTGCCAGACCATCACTCATGGTCTTTATAACCCATACTCACAAACCCGAAGAATTATGTTTCATCTCATTTTAGATGTTAAATGCCATTTCTGAAATGCTGCTGTGTCAGAACACACCCAGGACACTATCTGATGAGAAACTACTGCGTAACTTCTTAGTACACTTCCAAAATGTATCTAAATGGAGAACAAAAGATTATTATGCTTTTACAAGCATAAATGTATTCTGAACTACCACGTTCCAATGGAACAGATTTTCTTTAGTGCTGTCCTTCTTTCCTGGTGTCAGAGACATTTGCCTGATTAAATGTCCTTCATGCTTCACTCAATTCTTTTTTTTTAACCTGACTCCAGGAAACTTCATATTAATTAGAGTGAGTCAAGTTCAAAGCAGGGGACATGATGAGCCCAACAAAATGAAGACCCTTTTCAGTATATTTTAATATCCTAAAGTTTCACGCTTTGTAAATTGCATCCTTGTAGGATTTATTCTCCCCATTTTTTTCCAGTGTTTGGGCTTGATAGCAAAGACTAATGGTCTCAAAAGAAAAAAGCTGCATCCTGAAAGGCAACAATTGCTCCCTATGTGGTAGTAAACTCCCACAAGTACAAATTGATGTCAGTGCACCACACAGACTGCTGGGGGTAGGGGGAGGGCAGCTAGAAACATACCTCAGGGATAAATGCCATTTATCTGTCATTCTCCTGGAGCACCATGCAGAATTTTGTCTCGACAAGATTGCAGTGGAATGGCAGGTGCATTGGCATTCTGTTTTTATTTGGGTTTTTTTTGCCAAATCATACACATATTTAGAGTAACAGCATGGAAAATATTTGAAAAAGCCATGAGCTTATTTCCTTTTGCCTTTTCAATATCATTACCTGAGAGCATGTATTTGATGGGCGAGTATTTTACGCAGCAATCTCTTTATTTTCCTCTATCAGAGTAAAACACTTTTCACACTTCCCAAACTTTATGCTACAATACTGAACTTTTAAAAGAAATGATGGGAGAAAGGCAAACGCGTAAGTATTGCAGCACCACTATGAGGATAACTGGAGGAGTGCTGGAACTAGGGGCAACACCTCATCCCTAGAGGGGCTGGCCCATCACCTCACACAAACTACAAGGCACAGTTTCATGTTGCTCAACGCCAGGGTCGGCAGCAGAGTTTTTGAGCACCAGGAACGAAGAGCACTCCTGTGAGAAGCAGGAGGAGGGATGCCCCAGGCAGCTGCCAGTCCCAGATGGAGGCAGGCAGTGCTGCCCGGAGCAGAAGGGAAGCACCTCAAATCCTGTAAGAGGCTGCAGTTTCTCTTTGTGCTGCTTCCTTCGGGGAGGGAAGGAACATCCTACCACAGAAATTAAGGTGTCACAAGGGAGTGGTTGATGAAGAACAGTGGGAAGGCCAAATCCATGTGCAGGAGCAGATTTAAAGCAGGAAACAGCCATCTTCAGCACAGATAGAGATGCACTAGCTACATGTGCTAGAGTGTGAAAAAGGGTGAGAAATGCACTGAACAAGCAGTTTACACCTTCTTTCTGTGTTTGTGAGCAGCCCCATTGTCTCACACAGTGCTGGGTGGTCCTTCCTTTAGAGAAAAGGTAGCAAATTACTTCACATTTAAATGGGATTAAGAATATGCCCAGTGCAGGAATTATATGGCACCTGGGGAGCCAGAGACTGTCTCTATAGAGTCATTAAGAAGCCATTAGGAAAAGAAAACCTGTTGCTGACATTAAGCAGAGGTCTGTATCTACATCAGAGAATATCCCCAGTGCAAATCTAAAACATAAAATAAAATCTTGCAAATACAATGATTTTCATTTCTACTGAAAATGAAGCCTGTAACAATGCAGAATGTAAAAAAAAAAAAAAAAAAAAAAAAAAAAAAAGGGGGGGGAAATAATGAGATGGCTAAGAGTTTATCCTTAGAAACTCCAAAAGCAACATCTGAAATTTTCAACTTCAAGTATCTAAGAACATTGTTCACAAGCATATGAATCCATTATACTAACAGTTGTGTGGATGTAGCTGTGAAAAAGCAGACAAGATTTATCAGGACAGGCAATATTTTTTATTACATTAGAACCTGAAGAAGAGCATATGTAAGATTGCCTCTTTTATCCAAGTATGACACTCAGTGTAACAAAGGACGTTATCTTTCCTGATAAACCTTACCTCACTCTTACTACACAGTTTTCTTTTTCCAGACTAGCTTATAATTTTAAAAAAATTTAAAAAGTTGTTTTTGTACAACATTAATAGCATCTCAAAAGGCAGGAGGGGAGGATGTTCTTCTGCTATAACATCTTTTTCTCCTAACAAACCATCACAAGTAATTTATTAGCAATGGATTTTTTTGGACTGAAACTGCTGGAAACAAAGTAGAACAATAGATTGAGAGTACAGTATGTTGTTCATGTGTTTGCCATATGCCCATGTCGCAAGCACGGCCAGATCCACACAGTGATTCAATATTGAAAGAATATTATTCAACTTTTACTGAAATTCACTGTGATTTCATCAGTAAAATGGGTCTCTGTAATCCAGATGGGATCAGTGTCATGGTTTAATAACAGAGGCAGCCCTAGAAATTAAGGTGATTATCAATGTATGGGCCACCCACCCTGTGCCGTTCATGGGGATCTGCCAGACAGAACAGGAAGAGAAACTGGCATCTACTGTGTATCAGCAGCAGAGACTTTTGGTTACTTTACTTATTGATCTATGTATTGATTTATTATGTGGGTGTGGCTCTGGGGGAAGAAAGCTGCCTTTTAAAGCCTGGATCTATAAAATCAGCATGTGAGGACAGTTAGTTCTGTGAACATTTGTTTCAGACACCAAGAGCTTCTGCTGGGTTTTGGTTTTTTTTTTTTTTTTGGTATAGAATGCATCCTCCCTTCAAAACTCCAGAAAAAAAAAAAGGCAGAATGTGCTTTGTTTATCCATTCTGAGCAACTCACATATTGTATTTGGGTACAAGTGGTGAAGAGTGATATACATACAACATCTTCAGAAGCTTTTAGTCATTACGGTCTGGCGAACTTCCTTACAAAAAATTCTCAAGTTTTAATTGGTTTAATAAGTTTCAAGTGGTTCTGTGGTCTGTACTACATTGTGTTGCTAGAGAACAGCCCCAGAACACTGATTGGAAGAAATCCTTGTAGCAATCAGGTAGAGTTACTGTAAACTCTCAAAACTGGAGACACAGTTAAACATGAAATTGCCCTTTCCCTGGAAAAGCAGCGCGTTTCAGTGGCTCTCATCTCAAAGCAGTATGTCTCAGAAATGCAGAACTACAGCAGCTGTCATGCCATGGGAGAACCTGCTGAGGAGGAAACGCACACAGATCATTGCTGAGTGCAGCAGGGGCCTCATAACCTCCAGCTCATTCCCACTGTGTGACCAATGTCACGTTTGTGTCACACACCATTGCAGAGAAGGGCAAAGAAGAAATGGAGTCGGCCCTGGTTTTGGCCTCTGATGGGCACACACTACAAGCCATGTGGCAGTGAGAGGTTTTAGGATTGTTGGGAATAAGGGAGGCCAGGAATGAGCTTCTAGAATAAGTTCACGAGCCTGCAGACTTGTGGAGAGTCAATGGGACAATAACTGAAATGTTTATAGATTTTGATTGCTCTTAAAGCACAGGAGCCAGAAACAAATTACTCACCTGCTGCTCCTTTCTCAGTTTCCCCTCCACAGAAACTTCACCCACTCACCCTTGGGAATTAGGCATTTGCCTCACAAGCTGATCTCCGTCTTCATGCCTACATCTTTTGCTCTCCTAGGTCTTTGTTCTTGTCCCTGAACTTTAATACATTAACACATTCGTAATGTTTCTGTCTCCAGATCTCATTTTTAGATTGTCTCACTGGAGGTTATGTTCAAAACTCACATCTTGAAGACACCTCTCTAAGCTTCTTTTGCCACCAGGTGTACTTCTTCTGTAAATCTGTCATCCCTTTCCCCATCTCTGCAGTCTCCAGGTTCCCCTTCTTCTCCTAGGTGCGTTCCTAATATGCATACCTTTATTCAGTACAATGCTTTCTTTCCAGGTGAACCAGACATTTTTCCACTGTAAAATACAGGAGAGAAGGGAGAAACAAGGAGAGAAATGCCCTTGGCTGAAGTTACAAAGTGTTGGATTCTTGCTAGGAAAACAGGTTTAATTTATCTTCACCTTAGCGGTCTTTTCTTTAAAGAGAGATATCCATTCTGTCTGAAGTGAAATATATGACTATGATCTTAAATCATCAGTGCTGATAAGCACAGGCTGGAGAGTAGGGGGTGGTGAGGATTGGAAAAGAGACACACGTAAAGACCCAAGGTAGAACAAAAAGAGAGTATGAATATTCAGTTACATTTTTGCACTAAGCCTTGTTGTCTAAAGACAGACAAATTAGGAAAACTGAGCATCAGATTAAAATGGCCATATCTTCTGTAAATATTAGACAAATAAAACTATCTGTATGTGTAACAAGCAGGGCAATATAACCAGCTTTGATCAGTGAGAAGGTATATAACAGTCTTTCATGTTCTGCAAAGGCAAAAAGATGTTCTACTTACCTAATGTCACTTCTATCATTGTTTACTCTACCAGAGCAAGATCCAGAAGTATTTCTGCCTGTGTGGAGCACAGTGAAATAGATAAGAGCCCATAAAGCACTCTGATATCTGACTCCTAGCCATGTGTTAGCCCGTGGGGAGGAACAGAACAACACAGGGGATTTAGACCGAAGTGTGCAAGCAGAGCAGACACAAACCAGCACCAGGTGTGCCCTGATGGGCTGATCTCTTTCCTCAGTCCCGTGTTGACATCGGTGGGCTGTAGGTGCGAGCACGCCCAGCCGGCAGTTTCGGAAGGCATTACTGTGAGGGGCATGCTGCTGAGAGGGTACGAAAGGCAGCACCTCCCGCTGGGGTTTCGGACCTTCCAGCCACGCGGAGAGCTGAAATGTGCTGTGGTCTGTGTATGGCTGAGGTCAGAACAAACATCACGACCTGTGGTGTCTTTACCTGGGTTTTGCTGGGTTCTGGCTGAGAAAAACACCCTTGAAATCAGCATTTGTATTTTGGGGGCTTGTTATTGCTCCTTTAAATAGAAAATACAGGATATACTTTTGGATAGAGTAGCCGAAGGATTGCAGAAAGCTTACAATGCCATTAGTGAAACAAAGCAGGGGAATAAAATAGTAACAAAACCTGTCAGGGTTTTATTTCGTGGTCGTAGTGCCCCCCCGAGGTATGTGTTCATATAGCCGCATGGCTCCCCATGGTTTTTAAACTTTTTTATTCATACAGCGGTGTACGTAAAGCCTGAAGATCTAGTTTGCTCTCCGAACCCTGGCTTGTTCTGCCTTTTGAGCCGTCCGGTGTGCTCCCGGGCAGCCTCTGTTTCCGCAGGTTTTAGCGGCGGGGCCGGTTTCTGCAGGCACGGGATGGATGGAGTTGCTCCGCTGCTCGTGTTCGCTCGCATGCTCTCGCAGCTCCGCTCAGTGGCCAGGCCGGCTCCTTCTCTGCTGCCTCAGGCGCAGGCACCGCTTCTGTTTTCCACGGCGCCGCGGGCAGGAGCGTTCCCTGGCGCCAGCAGCACAAAGGCGGCTCCGCCGCATTCCCTGCTCAGATCCCGGCAGAGCGCATCCCGCTGCGCCTGTACCTGTCCCACGGGTGAGGTCAGTCTGCACCTCGTTCCCAGGAACTGGCGCAGTGGCCCTGGCCTGCATCAGCATTTAAGAGCTGATATTCTCATCTCTCAGTTTCTATAACAGCAGTTCAACGTTCAGTAAGAGCCATTAATTGGTCTGATTAACTCGGCCAAGTCACTTCCCTGCAAGAAATCTGTGCTGCTTAAAAGACCCTATTAGGACTGAGTGTCTAAATAAGATGGATTACACCACCATACTTTTGCTTGAAATACAATATCCATTATCAGCAGATTTCTGGGTTTATGCTGATCCATTCTGTCTCACTAGGGATTGAGCCAAAGCCCACTGAGGTCACTGGAAATCTTTCTTCTGCCTTGCTTTCCATGTTGACGGATCAGTATTTTCTAAAGCACACTTGTAGAAGTTAGCCTTGCCTGCACAGGGGAATTGAAACAGCTATAATCTTACTGTGGGCTGCATCTTTTTTCTTAAAGAAGTTACTTTGGGCTGTACAACCTGTAGGGAAAGGACTAAATTTTCCAGCTCTTGCAGTGTTAACATACTCTGAGCCATTAAACAGCAGTAACACTAATCAGTCATGCCTATGCCTGCAATAAGTCTTCCAAGACAGTGGCTTCACATCTCAGTATCTCTGATGTGGGATAAATGTTCTTGTTTCCATGGGGGGACACTTTGCCCCAGAGGTCTTAACGATCACGTCAGACCACCCACTGAGCCCTACACCAGCATCATTCTCAGTCTGGATCACTTCCCTACCATTGCTCCGCTTCAGGCACCAGATTCATCCATCTCCCTCTCTCTCATGCACCCCAAATAGGCTTTGGTCTACATCAAAGCATAGTATCTTTGGACTTCTTCCTTTCCTTTACAAATATGTTTTTGACCATTATTTCTTTCCACTAGTTACCTGTATAGTAATTTCTAGGCCAGAGTATATTTGAAGACAGCGAGAGGAACTCCTATGTCCATTTATTTAATTTTCATTGATCTACTCACTGAAGATTATTTCCCTGGCACAAACTGTGCTAACAGTGTAGCAAGGTCTAGCAGTGGGAGGACATCTCCTCCTAGGCCACAGCATTTCACCAGAGTCTCTCACTGCACTGAAACAGGCCTTTATCACGCTGAGCAGTAGCAACCACAATTGCTGAGCTGCACAGAATTTGCAAAAGGTTCCCTGGGAAAGCCTGATAGATTTTAAATCTGTTCACAGGGAGTAACAGTCCTAGCTGCCTTGATCCATCTGGGAGGTACGAACTCCTCCAGCAGGTTTTACGCTCTCCCCTCACTCTAGCAAAGCTATCAAGGTGGGATTTGGGCGTGTAAAGCTGTGTTTGACCTTGCTCTCGCTCACTTTGTCCAAACCATTCAACTCTGAAGTTTGCAGAGTAGTGGAGGGAAGAGAAGGGGAGAGAGGAATGTAATAGGCCTCTTGGGCCAGCTGCCTTTCCTGTGTTTTTCTTCACTGAGCAAGTAGCCAGGAACACTTACCAGACTTTTTTTTTCCATGTAGCTTTCTTTCTTGGCAACAATAACAAAAAGCCCCCCACAAAAACAACCAACCAACCAACCAAACCCCCAAAATCTGCCAAAACCAAACCAAACCAAACAAACCAAACTAAAAAGAACAGAAAACTAAAAAACCCCCAACCAAGTAAGCAAGCAAACAATAAAAACCAACCAACCAAAATGCAAACCAAGCAAGCAAGCAGCCAACCAAAATCACCAAAAGCAAAACCCCAAAACATTGTGGAGAGGCAGAACTGTGTTACAGGTGTTTTTTTGTGTTTTTTGTTTTTGTTTTTTTTTTTTGTCTGAATTCCTCAGTTTTTCATGACAGATGCCCAAATTCAGATAGATTTCATTGGAGAAATCTAGATAGCTTTAATTAGAAATATGTTTTATATAACATTTCAGCCATTCTTGTTTTTAGTAATTCATGAAAGGTTAAAATACACCAAAAGGAGACTTTAGGCAGAAGTGTATTTTGCTATCACTCTCTCTTACTGCTGTTCAGTAAGCTGAACAGCAATTTCAGTGTAGATCACACATAGTGTTCCAAAATGTGGACCTCAGCACGTCAGTGAGGATGCAGGACCCAGCTTTAATATCCCATCATGAAAATGCAGTTCAGAAAGCTCTCCCTATCTTAGAGCTGTCCCAGGGGCCTGTCAAGGGCAGTTTGCAGCAGGTGTCTGCCACGCTCCTGCTGCAGCCACAGGCAGTGAATGATGGTCTGTCTCACTTGGGA
>JAWMRA010000090.1:32161787-32205405 GCA_035584735.1 Pseudotriccus pelzelni | reverse complement strand
ATCCAGCCCACCCTGTTCCTGCTCATCTCACAGCTCCACAGCCTGCCCGGAGCGATGCTGAGAGGGGCAGTACCAACAGCCTTACTAAAATCATTACAATCTACGTCCACCACCTTCCCTTCATCCGCAAGGCAGAAGCGAGGTTATTGTATCAGGCTATCGAATTACTGAGGCAGGACTTCCCCTTTGCAAACCCACACCGGCTGTGCCTGGTGATTGCATTGCCCCTGAAATGCCCTTTAGCAGCACCCGGTATGATTTCATAGGTTTGCCTCTTGCAGGAGTGCAGAATTACTGTGTATCATTTCCTCTACTCCTGCCTCCTCCATCCCATATCAGATATTGCAGGGCTGCTCACAGGCCCTGGATAGAAATACTTTTTTTTTCATTGCAGACCTCCAAAGGTCCAGTGTGCACTTTACATACTGGCAGCTTACTTCTTTTCTTCTTGCAAATTTCCATGACTTTTCCAAAGAAACCAAAGACACAAAACACGCACTGAAAGCATGAAAATACACTGTGAACAAGTCAGAAATAAAGCAAATTACTGTTTTATTAACAAACATCAAATAAGGATAGACCTTTCTGGCCTCCAAGCTTTTGTTAAAATAATAATATAAATTTCTTAGAGCCTCTTTATGGCGCACAGAAGTAACTGGACGAGCTCTAGCAAATTTTATGCTCTTTGAAAAGGGACAGGAATTAATTTACATAATAGGTTCACTGGATCAAATCACATCACCCGAAAGGTGACTTAGATGGAGCTATGGCTCAAACTCATGTGATTCACAGACACAGACACTCTCTAAAATGCATCTTGCTGGGGTTTCCCACTGCACATTTTCTGAAAAGAATGGCTCTGCTAGGGGTTTCTCCACCAGACAGCTGGTAAATGCATGCAGGACTGCTTCTTGAAGTCTGTCCCTATGGAACACCCATAAAGGGAGGAACTGCAGGACACAGGCCTTCAGAATAACCAGGAAAAAGCAATACAAAGGCAAAAGGTTATAGAAAACTCCTGAAAGAAATTAACTGAGTGTTCTGAAAGGCCACAGAAAGCAGTAAATGAAAAAACTTTGAACTTTCAGTATGTACATTTTGTCTTAGAGAGAAATGTTAATTCCTCTCAGTGTTCATCACACCTGTTCCCTTCCCTGTACTCTCAGTTAATGCTCATCATTAACAGCTGCCATGTACAAATCTTGATTCTATTGTGCTAATATGGTATCAGAAGGAAATGATGTCCCTCCTTTTCCCCACTAATAACTTTTGAAACTGCTGGCCAATTCCTGTGAAGTAGAGGTCTCAGAAAATTCCTTAACAGGGTCATGAAAACAGGCAGCTAGAGAAAGGGTAAAGATTAACCAGGCATCAAACCGGACTCAGCTCAAGACACACAGGTAGAGAAAACCACACTCTGTTGTTACAACTGTGCTTTACTTGTGTATTCCCCTCTTCAAATTTTACTGGTGTCGTATCAGCCTTAATAACACATTCTCTCTTTCTCATTTGATGTCCAAGGTCTCTGCAAGCAGACAAGAGAAGCCATTAAGCACAGACAGATTTGGTTTCAGTCTTTGGAACCCATTCACACAACCAAATTCAATTGCCAGAGTTTCATGGGCTAAACATCCAAAAATCACATCTGCAAAGGTGACATACTCCACTGGTTCACTAACAGACTCCTCTGCTGGCTTTGTGATAAGGTCTGGCTTTTGGTACATTTTCATTGCAGTAGAAACACCAAAAGGAGTCATTACCTAAAATAAGAAATCATGATAACAGTGTAATGCCATCTCACACTTACATAAGGCCGTTCACTCTGCGGAATCCCGCAGCACCTGGCCAACTATAACAGCACTAAGTGATGGCACTGTGGGGGAATAAGAAAAAACTCTGCATACAGGGAGGAGACAGAGCTTTGACAGAACTTTGACAGGGTCACCCAGCAGTATACTGGAAACAGCTACCTGATACAGGTTTTAGCACCTCAAGTATTCTTTAAGAATTTGCTAAAATGAAGCCTAATATGGCAAGATGCAGCATCTCCTGTATGATAACTCCCTTTCCCTTATACTCTGCTTGTAGTGCTTTGGAGAAAGTGCTTATAAAAGCCTAGAATATAACAAAACAAAACAAACCATTAGCACAGGAAACTAAATACTTTCACATACGCTCACAGATAAGTGAGAACACGTCCTTAGAGAAAAATGCCAAGTGTCATACAGTCGAAGGCACAGTGCAGTGGTGGAAAACACAGAAATCAAGTTTTCAAGGCATGTTTTCTGCTGGTGCACAGGAGCAACAGTAAGACTGACTCTTTTCCTGCACTGGAAAAGATGGAACCTGGCACTGGCCTGAGATGGACACACAACAAATATTACCGCAGACTGCACTGAAAGCTTTGGCACTTTTGTGAAAAAGCAGAGATATACATTTGATGTGGCTGTCTTCTCTGGATGACACCACACCAGTTAGACACTTGGACTACTCTTTCTTTTGCAATAAAAATGGGAGCAAAACAAAACCCGTGCCTTCAGTGTTTACCTAGTAGCATAGCCTACAAATAAGATTTTCAAAGTCAAGTATTTCTGAATTTGGAAGGGATTTTACCTTCAATCTTTTCGACTTATTGTTCAAAGTTTTTCTCCACCCTATGAAGAGTACACAGGTACTAACTTTGTATTAATGTTTCATTTCTTTTAAGACTGATTTTAGGAGTTAGATCTTTGAGAAATAGACAGAAACTTGACAATATTGGATCACTTCTCTGTAATTAAAAAGTCAAAAGTCCTACTAAGGAGAAAAAATGACTGTGTTTCAAAATCGTCATTTGACAGTCTTGACATTTTAGCACCAGCACTGCCATGGCATTGCATAATACATTAATATGCTGATAAGTAAAATAGTCTCCTTTCAGGAGAATAGAAAAAGAAAAAAGGCATTAAAAACAAACAAGCAGAGTAATCAAGCCCAGAAGAAAACCCCAAAGGTGAAAGGTAGCCAAGAATGAAAAAAGACAACATAAAGCAACCAGTGTACCATGTCACTTTGAAATAATGTAAGGTAAACTTTTTTAAGGAACTGAAACTGTCCGGTTTGAATATAGTTAAAATTTTGAGTAATGAGAAACTTACTTTACAAAGAGAAAAAGGAAATAGAAGACTAGACTTTCTTACTGAGAATAACTAGTTTGGGACTTTTTGTTTTGTTTTGTTTTTTAGCAATCTAAATCTCAGCTATGTTCAAGCAAATACTGTTAGAATTTTTCATTTGAAGCAAATATGAAGCAAGTTGCTTCTGGACTTTCATTCAAAATTACTCATTCCTCATTTTTATCAGTCCTGGGATTTAAATTCAGAGCAAAAATTTAAAGTGAAATCGATTAAGTCAGGCAACTCATCTACCTACCAGAAATTGCATTCTTGGTTCCATAAGCAAAATCCAGCACTTTTGTGCATCTACAGTTTTATGTAATCCAGCTAAGTGAGCCAGCAAACATTATCGCTTCCCAGAATGAGGACAGATAGTGAGCACTGGTGTAACAGGATTTAATCAAAGGCAAAACTATTCCCATTATCAGGCATGCTCTCAGCTGGATTTCATTTACATAGCTTCACTGATTCCGAGCTCTCAGCCATCTCTAATTTACATGACTTCACTGTTTCAGTGGAGCAACACTATTTTGTGTCCTGAAAACCTGACCTTGTTACCCTGACACTAGGTTTTGGTCAACACTTGATGGGGATTTCTTTGTAAAGCAACAGGAAAGACTTAACTTAGAAGTCAAGTATATTGTATATAATGGACAATGGAAAGTACCCAGACCAGAGGACAGATTCAGAATTAGACTTTTCTGTCTGAAATTTAAAGTTACATTCAGTTTACATTTGATGCTATTGTAGTAACAGAGTGCACAAGTGGAGAACAACATTTTTTTCCCTGCAGAAGGCATAGTTCTCCTATTATGCTGTAGAATACACTTTCAAAATACCTCCTTTTTACAGTTTAGTTTGGCCTAAACCACCTAGAAATAATGTTATCGTAAGAGAAATTCAAAAGCCTAATGCAATCAGAACCACGGGGATGTTGTACACGCTATTGCACATCTAGCAGAGGAGAAAAACTGCCATCAGAGGAAAGATTTTATGCTCCTCAGTAATTGGTTGATGCCTTTTGCTCATTAGCCAGCACATTCTTTCTACTGCTCAGTGCATCTGCTGTTTCAGCTTCCTTGTTCACAATTCCCTGCACCAATCACTAAGCCCAATTCGTTTAGCAACAACCAGGAAAACAAAACAAAACAAAACAATTAAACAGCAAGAGGTAGCTTTGTTGCCAAAACTAAAAGCGTGAACTGGCCTCTGAAACGCAGCTCTTAACCATGATTTCTAGAAGATCCATCTGACGACCCTAACTTCTGTTCTAAGGACCCCATGTCTGAAACATAGTATTAAAAGGAGAAAAGGGATCCTTAACTGCATATCTGAATTGATCTCTCTGGTTAGTAGTGCAGCTGCCACTCTTAAAAGAATATGGCAATGTATTCAAATGACATTTCTTGCCTAATTAGACCCACCACATACCATTTTATTTCTGCAACACCTGGATGCTTTTGCTTGGACACAGATCTATATTTTATGCTTTTCTGTCTTGTTCTACAATTTACTGGCAATTTCTGGGAGTTCCTATCATTCACTCATACAGTACTAAGAGCAGAAGAAGAAATCTTAGAGACTGATAGACTGTAAAGTGCAGAAGCTGATAATGAAAAAGAATAACACCCCAAATATATAGAGGGCAGCAGCTAAAAGCTACTCAAAGATGTATAAAAAATATTTTTTGCCTTGGTTCCATCTGTTTCAAAATTATTTTTATCATCTGTAAGACACGTATTTTAAGAATTATATCCATTCTCCTTCCTTAGGATAGCATGTTTCAATTGATTCTGTTTTATTCACAAGATTTTTCACCCGATCAAGCCCCAGTCATAATGTGTACGGCTCAAATAGCTAAAATATGACCCATTCAAAATTTTGGAAAACATTTTAGAAACGCTAATGGCCTGCAAGTCACCTGAATTGCCAAAAAATTCCAAAGGTTAATCTTCTAAGCAGTGGAATTCTTATGTTTATTCGAAGCTTTTGAAGGGTTTGTGAATTTCATTGCTCTCCAGTATAGAATCGTAACTGTAAGGAGAAGGTCACCTCCATGTTCTTTTTTACATCATCCGGAAGAGAAATTGCAGAAAATCATGAAAAGACGGCATTTTTTCTGCTACCAAAAAGAGGTTGAGGTTCTTTTTAAATACTAATTATTTAATCTTCCGATTTTATAGCATTATTTTAACAATGGACTTAATCAGGCATCTGATTTTTAAAGCGCAATTAAATCCATTTTTTAGGTAAGAAACCTGTTCCTCTTTGTGCATTTGAAAAGAAATATTCATGGTAAGCCTAAATCCCTAGGGGAAGTCATACTTGTGGTATGAATCTTCTCGGAACAAGAGTGTGGCCTAACTTGTAGAGACCAGTAATGAAGTGGTTAAGAGAATGCTTTCTTCTTTGTAATCTGGAAGAAGGGCAATTGTTTGTGAAAATCCTAGGAGGAGACATTTCACCAAACTTTGCTTCAACTAATATTGCATTATTTGCTATCTGAAGTCTTTAAGCAGCAGTACAAATTTGGGATGTAAATTTTGCTAGTCAAAGAAAGACAAACATGTGTTGTTAATTTTCGTGTCATGTTTAGAAAGACATGAAAGGCGCGAAAGCCAAGGTTGAGATGGACTACAAAGCTCTTCTGCTGCTCATGTTCATGTTACCATGCTGCTTGCAAACAGCAGAGCCATACAAATCTTAATCAGCTGGAAAGCACGAAATACTAAACGTTCTTGTAAAGGGAGAAGCCAATCAAAATATGCTTCTTGAGGCCCAGTTCTTTTCCAGCTCAACTGAATAGTTAATCCACACTGATTGTAGCAGGGGCAGAATCTGTCCCTTGCTCAATGGAATTACAACTCCTCGTTGCTATGTCAGAAGTAGAAATCCACAGAACAATCCTACTTCGTCTATGTCTGGTCCATTAAAGACAGAGGATTATGAAGCATTTCAATGTTGTTAACCGGTGAAGGAAAATAGAATGGTAAGAATCAAATCTAGACAAAGTGCATGGTTCATCTGGTTAAACAAATGGCTTCTCCTCCAGACCCAGAAGATTCTGAGCTGTATGTGAAGAGAAATGCTGTTTAGCATCGGGTGTTGCTCTCACTGAAGTCACCAATACTGATCAGCGCTGACCACAGGAAACAGAAACAGAGACTAATGCTGCAGTTCTGGGGTTTGT
Source organism: Pseudotriccus pelzelni (assembly GCA_035584735.1). Lineage (NCBI taxonomy): Eukaryota > Metazoa > Chordata > Aves > Passeriformes > Tyrannidae > Pseudotriccus > Pseudotriccus pelzelni. The sequence goes on along the minus strand of JAWMRA010000090.1, from coordinate 32,199,060 downwards.
TTGTTTGTATTTTGTTGTTGTTTCATTTGCTTCGCTATTAAAAGGATGTTTATTTTAACAAAGAATAGTAAAAACCTTCAAACCCCCATCTCTTCACTGTTCCTTCATGACTCATATCAGATAATGTCAGCCACAGGCTCATTTCAGATCGAATGTAAGAATTGCCTACAGCTGTAAAACAACCAACAGTGAAAATTAACTCCTTGAGGCCAAATGGAAAAGAAGTCACCCCACAAGTTGGATGCTGCTCATAAAATGGCAGAAGAGGTGTCACAGTAAAGAACCCATGGTACACAGAAGCAAGAAGACTTTGGAGAATCCTAATTCACTTTTAAAACTTGTTCATAAGAAGTACTGTTCAAATGCATTAGGCAGCTTTGGCTAATTTGTTGGGACAGATCATTTATACAAGGGTTTGTTTAATACACTACAGCCATAAAATACTCTTCAATTAACAGAGCCTAATGACTCACTCAGAACACCAATATCCAACCCTATCACATTGTTTTCAATGTTCAGGTACACTGAATTTTTAGTGAAATCAGCTTGTATAACCTTTACCTTTTGACCTGTGGCCAGCTCTGTCATTAAAAACAAACAAACAGAAAAAACCCAACCAACCAAAAATACAACCAAAACCCTCAAAATAAAACAAAAACCCAAACAAAACCTCAAAAAAACACCAACCTTTTTGCATCTACCCAAGAAAGAAGGAGAGCTGAAATTAAGTAATGATTACAATCGATGCTGAGAAACAGGTAGATGTCTCATTCAGTAACTTCCACTGTACAAGCCATTGTTGCAACTTTATTCCATTAAGAAATAATACGTCACAAGCATAACACTCTCAGTCTACCCAATTTTTTTCAGGGAAATGGCCTGGCAAATACAGGATAAATTTATGCCCCAAAATCAGTGTAGATTTTCTGCTAAAATCTAAACAAGACTTGGTCCTTCACTGAGGTAAAACAAAACAAATGCAGAAACAAAACACACAGGACTTATTCTCCTGGTTATCATAATATTTACAGATGAACACTGTCAGCATAGGTTAGCCAAATGAATGTGGGTGCCAGATCCTCTACATAAGCACAGTTTTGCAAAATGGTTTAGGAGCATTTTGATGGGTAAGATGAGCATTTCAGCAAGTGAAACTTACCCCTTCTACACAGGAGGAGGGGGAAACAAGGATGGATGTGATAACAGTATTTCCTGCATTATTTTCAAACAATTCCTTGCCTGTTTTGACATTTGCCATCCCACAGACTGAGCCTTACACAGGACTTTGCAGCACTAAAAGGCATTTTCAGGGAGGGTATAGCTTAAGTTTTACAAGGTCAATTCACACAGAAGGGAAAGGGAAATGTGTGTGATTTTTCCAGTGTCATTGCTACGCAGGAGTGGAGCCCAGCTGTACATTACCATTTTTCTCAGCAGTGGATTTATTGCTGTTCATATTTTCAATGAAGTTTCATGAGGAAGTTTCATAGAAGCTCTTATTTACTCAGTTTTAAAGGCAAGGCTCTCCTTTAAAGGGGCCCAGTAAGGTCTCTTCTAGCTAGATGTTCACATTGCAAATTCTTGCTACTAAAGCCGCTTTCAAGTTTTATGGGCAACCTGAAATCCAGATGAAGTTTGCTGAAAAAGTGACAGGCGAAGCTTGGAAATGTTAATAGAATATCAGATTGCAGGCTCTCTGCAAGTGGCAGGAATTCAGGTGCACACAGACGGCAGAAAGCATGCTTTGGAGAAACTGCCTCTGCTTTTTGGAGCCTGATTTTGTCACACAGTAGACAGAGCACTGCCTTGAAGAGGAATCAGAGTCACTGATTTCTACCCGGAAATGTTGCCTCATCCCTTGGTGTGCTTTCAGTGGGAAGAAGCCTTGCACCAGCTCCTGCAGGAGAGCAAGGCTGGCAGAAAGCTGGCTTTGGGTCCAGCAGGCCAATTTGCGACAAAACAGAGCCTTTGTTGGAGGATGAGATAAAGTTGCTCCCTCCTAGTTGTTCGTCTTTGCCCCTGCATAAACTGCAAGTCTCTACCACCTTACTCTACTCAAATAATGCAGTTTGATGAAAAAGAGGGACTCCGACTGCAGGTCTGAAATGTGGGTTGCATCTTGCACGCAGTTTTAGAGGGCATCTGTCTCCAAGACGGAAGAAAGGAGGAAGGAGTGCCCTTTTCCTTGCTGTCTTTCCAAGCTGCAGCTCTCTGTATGAAAGGGACAAAACACCCTTCGAACCTTCACCCTATAAAAGCAACTCTAGTGGCAAATGACCCCGTCATGGTCCCAGGCTGGGAAAATGGTGAAACTATAAATAAAAGGACATTGTGAGTGTAAATGCAGCGAGTGAGTGGGAAAGAACAGAGCAACAGCTGGAGCAGACACCTACAGTGACCTTCTGATTGAAGAACTCCATGAACAAAGTGGAGACGGTCTTAAAAAGTGTAGTGATGTTATGGCCATCTTTCTTCTGGGCAGTCAGGTGGGCAGCCAAAAAACATAAAAATGAGGATCAAACAAAGCTCAGATTTGGATTTTCCCTGCAGAAGGACTTTGTACAGAGCTGTACTGCTGCAACCAGCCAGTACAGCCAACAAACAAGGACTCCAGGTGGCTTTCCTCTGTCTCATTTAAGAATAAAGCAATACATTAAAAACCAGTAAAACTCTCATGCTGACAAATGAATTACCCAGGGATAGCTCTTCAGAAAATTATCACAACTCTGCAAAGGAGAGGAGACAAATACCAATATCCAATATTTCTTGTGTCTCTCCCTCTCTGTGACAAGGATTATGACAGCCTTTGAGGATGAAGAAAGGATGTGCAGAGTGAGTTGTTTTATGCCAGCCAGCTGCCTGCTTAGCTCTCGGAGCAGGAAAGACAAGGGGCAGAGGACACAGTACAGCAGATTGAGAACTCAGCCAACAGCAGGCAGGACAGATAAATAAAACAACACCTCCACCGGGCTTAGTGAGAGCAAGGCACATCACATTTGGTATTCTTGACTGTTTTTTTATTCACTACTTTATTCTGTATTAGCAGGCATAATTTCTGCGTATTTCCTGCATCACCAAATCCAAATTAATTGACTGCATGCTCAGTTAGTCTAAACTGATACAGCTGTATTTTAACTGAGGATCACATAGCTTATTTTTCCTTAAATTAAGATTTCTTTTTACCAAAAAAAACACCCCAAAACCCTACCAAAAAGAAAGAAAGAATCCCCCACAGACCATCCCCAAAACAAAACAAAACAAACCCCCAATCCCTACAAACCCCACAAAACCCAACCCCATTTTTGTGAAGAATTTTATATCTTACAGAAGTGGCTTTTTTGTTTGTTTGTTTATTTGGCATTAACAACGAAATGGTACAGATCCTGGTCATATAAATGGGTCTTAAGGCATAACTGTGCAAACAGGACTTAACTCTGCTTGTACAGCTTGCTTAGGAAACACAGACAGAAGAAATAAAAAAGGAGTGCAGTTAATAGCATTCCTTCATTTCTAAGCCCCTGGTATTGTGGCTTGATCACTGTTCCACAACCACAGTACTGAACGTGTTAAAATTGCAGTATACCTGTTGTAATGGTTCTCTCTGCCCCCTATAGCACTTACTTTGCTATACCTTTTACCTCCTTTTAAGGGAACTTTCCAGTGTGAATGAATGGAAATCTGTTATTTCTATCCCAGCACATCTTCAGAGAAATGTTGTTCCTACTGTGGATTTCTGCCTGCTCCAGCTCTCAGCGCTGTTCTCAGGCACACCTCTGGCCCACAGGACTTGGAAGGCCAAGCACTGAGATCTTTGAAATTACCCCCACTGCAGACTCCTTTACTTCATAGTGTTCAGCATCCAAACTGATGTGACAGTATGATTAGGCAAATAATACCATCAGTTTGAAAAAAGGAGGCAAGTCTTGCCAATATGGTGTCCAATTGACTGCAGGGAAAAAAAAATGGAATGAAGAGTGATGTGTCCAGTCCTGCAACAAATACATGCAGTAATTTTTCTTTGTATCTTTCTGTGCCTTGATTTCCTTGCATGTGTGTTCAGGGCAATGATAGCTGCTAGGAGTGACACACTTCTTGTTCAGGAAGAAAATACCCCTGAGAGTTACAAAACTTAGAAAGAGTACAATCATTCTTGATTACGTTTCTGCTTCATTTTGGGTTTCTGTAGTTTGGTTGCTCACAGCATCACAGTAAGCTTAACTTTCCTTCCTTACCAGTGACTGCTTAGCTTAACTGCAGTAAAGCCTGAACCTGGACTTTGGAATCTCTGGAACATTTCCAAAATCTTAGCATAAGCCCACAGCCAGGGCTCCCTGCTGGTTTTACTGCCTCCACATCAGATACTCCGTGCTTTTCATCGCTGTATTTTTCTCTCTCTTTCCTCTTCTTTGTGTCATCTATTTGTTGCAACGCACCCATTTCCAACCTGACTCAATACATAACAGACGACTCGCTCTGCTCTTCAGCCAAAAACCCCCTGAAACCAGTGGAAAGACCTACCTGGGATTTGCCACCAGTGTCAGCAAGCTTTGGGGAAGACTCTGCCCACAACCAAGCTGAGCAGTGCCAACACCCGAGCAGTGCAGCCTGATCTCCTGGATCCCCCCCACCCCCTGCACCGTGGATTACAGGATAACACTGCTGCTGTCGGAGAAGATTCCTCCCGTCCCAACAGCCACAGCTTTCTGCACAAGGTGCAGGAGTGTTTGCACGGGGGGATGTCCAGGCAGCACCTCTCAGCACACAGCCAGTCCTTCATCACCTGCTGCAGCACTTTCAGTGCAGTATGGCCTCAGTTAGGAAGGTGTACAGTGGATGGCCTTGTAATAAATCATAGTGCAGAGGAATTTACAGTATGTCATCTTACCAGCCCTTTTTTTTTACTTAGCTGTGTTTGCCTCAGGAAACCATTTTTCTTCTTTGTTTCTATTTATAATTTACAACGCAAAGAAACTACGTAAGCTCTCTAGCCTCTTTTTCTTCAGGTTTCTATTACTGTAATTCTCTAACATTTAGCTGCAAAGAAATGCAGCAATGGCACCAGACCTCACCTATTTTCCACAGAAATTATTTTTTTATGGCTGTTTACTTAAGGGGGATGAGCGTAGACCATAGCCGCTTTGGTGTCGCAGTTACAGCTTCTTATAGATATTAACTCGGGGTGTTTTTGCTTTCTTCCTCAGAGATCCCCTGCTTTCCAAGGGAAAATAAATCTGTCCCCCCTCTCACCAAAAAAAAAAAAAAAAATTAAAAAAGAAGCATATTGGTTGGAAAATTTTGAATTTGGCACCTTGATTTTGGCACCTATAAGTTGAAAAGCTGGAGACTTTTTCACCCACTTCAAGTCTGGCACCGCCCTGACAGATGCACTGGTCTCTCTCAGGTAAGTATCCTGGACTGATGCTCCGTAGGAGTTCCCTGCTAAGCCTCCTTAAAGGCAAGTCTTTACAACAGAGATGTTGTCTTGGGTGGCACATACTCTAAAGTGAATCAAGTAATCTGGTGGAGAGAAGCCATGCATTGAAAGAGAGACAGTGTAAAGAATTATCTTCATTATAGCAATCTGTAAGGTTAACGGAGGATAAAACTTATTTGACTCCTAAATAAATTCTGTCAATATCAGTGTATTTCTACAAACTATTCCCCAGGGTAAATGGCTAATTTCCTTTGAAGGAAAGAAAGGAAACATTAATTCCAAAGAAACACTACATAACTGTTTCATCAAGAGCCAAATGTAATTTGAAAACCTAAACAAACAAAGAAACAAACAAACCAGGTACTTTGATTTCAGTTTTAGTCCTCCTTTGCTGTAGTCCAAGACGTAGTTTAAGGGTAACCTTAATTTCCTAAGCATAAACTGTTTGACAGATCCCTCTGATGAATCTCGTATTACATCTCCTTTGCCAGTATTTACAGATCTCAAGGGCAGATAAACGCAGTAAAGAACACACATTCTTTTTTTTTTTTTTCTTTTTTTTAATCAAACCCATTATGGTCTTTGAAAGACAGGACATATTTTTAAAGAGATTCATGTCTGGAACGGTTCAAGTGAGACAGTAATATAAAAAAACCCATTTGTAGTATTTGAGCAGTACCTGGGGGTGTAGCTGTAGCAACATCCAGGGCCCTGCTCTGGTAGATGCTGCACCAAAGGTAGAGACCTGCAGGTCCCTGTAAAGTCAGCCTGCTAAACGGGAGGGTAAATCTGAGACAAGTACTTACCAGCTTCCTCTCTGCAGTGAGTTCTTCTTATCATCACTGCATTTAATCCCAGTCTTGCCAGCTACAGGACAGGAATATGTCAGTTTTTAGGAAACAGTAAGGTGACAAGAATCTTTCCATTTTTTACAATTTTGCAAAAAAAGGCAATAATAGACTTTTTTTTTTTGAATTGTTTTCATTCACCTGTCATCTGCCTAGTCGGCAAACAACAGGTATTAGAACCAGGCCAAATAATAATCAGCTTTCTGGCAGACTTCCAAAACATCTCTTTCACTGTATAATCTTGAACCTTTACAAGAAAAATAGACTGGACAAGAATCAAATCCCAATAATATGAACAAAAATAAATAACCAGAGCCAACTTCAAATGACTGAAAGTTTTCAAGGACTGAAGACTGCATGATATTTCCCAAAAACACATATTTATTTTTGTTTGTATCTGTGAGCCCGGATATGTTGATTGCTCCCCAGTTATTTTACAACTTCACCTTCCACTATAATGCTTATTTATCCTGAGGAAATATATCAAATTGATATGCCCAACAGATTGAAAGGATTTGCATTTTATTAATTTTTTTTTTAAATAGGAATAAAATCAGATACAGGGCAGATGGATAAATTTTTTTTGAAGTTTAAAAAATGTTTTTAAAAAAATTTTTAAAACTTGTTTGGTGGGGTTTTTTTCCCCCTAATTTTAAAAATTAGATTAAAACTAAGAAGACAAAAAAAAGGAGAAATCAAATAAAGGAAAAAAGGCGAAGTCCATGCACAAATACTGAAAAGAGAGTCACATAAATGTACATCCACAAAGATGTTGGCAATAGCTGCAAACACTATTTAATACAATGATCCATCTACAGTCATTTTGGCACTACCATGTGCAGACAAAGTGCAGAACAAATAGAGAGTGGTATTTCCACGTTTCTCTGAGGACTCCCATTCCTCTCCATCAGAAAGTTTTAGGCAAGGTCAGAGAAGGAAACATGGCCCCAGCTTTCGAAGCTGAGTTATTAACAAGTAGAGGCTGAGCTGAGTTGCCTGGATAGAGATAAAACCGACACTAGAAAAATGCCCATGAGAGCAAGAAGAGAGATAAACCAGTCGTCAGGTTGTCACAAAATGTAAAACTGATGTCATCTGAAAGTACCGGATTTGCTTAGAAGAAGAAACTAACTGGTGAAGGAGACAGGCTGGATTCATTTCCACAGCTGACTCCCTGCTACACTTTCTCCTTAAACCTCTTTCAGGCAAGAGTTTGTCCTGTTGGCGCTCTCATGAAACAAAGCAGAGCATATTAAGGAATAAGGACCTCTGTTCAAAAATGTGCTCCATCAACAGCACCAGGGAGCAGCTATTAAACACAGCCCACGAAATGCACCAGCCACAACCCTCTGCATTTTCAGCCGTGCTCACGATCCCGTGCTTTTGGAAACCCTCTGACATAACCGATCAGTGCTCCAAAGACACCTGCACAGACTCGGGTGTTCTGGAGTTTCAGAAGTCTGTTTTAAGCACTCCACTTGAAGTTCTCAGGAGGAGAATCCTAACTGTCTACATATTGGCAGATTTCCCTCGGTGTACAAAGAGTTTGACTCAATCCGTTTCCAGTCTGAGGCGTGGCCTCTGTTCCTATGTTCACTTGCTCCTGTCATTTGCGGGTGTTTGGATAGAAACTGTTTTAATTTTTGCAGATTCAAGTCTTCAGACCCAAGACGAAATACAAGCCATGTCATACACAAAATTAAGAAAAATTCTGCTTCGCTGGGGTTTCCAGTGTTATATCAGCTTTGCCTCTGTATTTCATTTGGTAGAAAAATGCCTCCTAAAATATAACTGAAAAAAGGTTGCTGTGACTAAGATCACACTGTATTTCAGCTAAAAGGACATGTTTGGGGCAGTCTTATAAATCTGCTACCCATTAGGAGAGAAGAATCCCCCCTGCTGCTGTGCACCAGCCTAACCAGAAGCATAAGGCACTTCTCAGGGCGAAGGAGGCTGCACACCTGACTAGTCTCTTTTGCGTCCTCACCCACGTAGAAAATGCGCATGCTTTTCAGAAATTAGTTTTGTGGGACATTGCAAGGACGTGAGATTCAAACGGGCTCTCAAGCAAACAAAGAGAACTGCGCTTAGAATTTCCTAACCATCTGCAGGAAAGGTTAACCCTGTAACTTTTAGCATAGGTGTCTTTAGCACAAAGAATTTTCCTAACGCGGGAAGGCTTTGGCGTTAGAGGACGGTATTTCCCCTCCCAGGGAAGAACAAGCACTGGCTCCCAGCACCGTGTAATGAGAAGCTGCTTGTGTTAGGAAACCCTGACTCCCGGTGGCAAAGGACTGAAACGCTCCTGAGACTCAGCCTGCCAAAATGTAAGATCATTCTTACTGACTCCAGCCACAGCGAATTATGACAAGTCAGCATTTAGAAGTGGGGCTAATAATGAAGTCATTTCAAGCAGGACCAGCACTCTGGAACCTCACAAGCTCCTGGTTAAAAAGTTTAAACCCAAATTAAATGAGTATTAAGTCATTCTGCACTTTCTAGCATGCTTTTGCAGCTCAGTCTGAGTTGAATTTTTAAACAATAAAGCTTCGTGAAAGGCAAGATACAGGTTTTACATTCAAATCATGCATGCAACTGCTACATTTACCCTGGCAAACTCATTATATTCAACACGGATCATTAGATGTAATACTTCAAATTCCCTTTGTGGAATCTGTAGCTGCCTACCATAATTTTCTACCTATTAGAAAAGAGATTCTTCTCTCCTCTCCAGAACTGTGCTGATATGGCCTCAGTGTTCCCCCCTTTGTCTTTCCCCACCTGGGGTTCAGACCTGTAGGGTCTCTGTGACTGAAGGACTCACTCAGTCAAAACTATGATCCAAATCTTTCAACCCTCTTTTTGGTCTATCCTACCAGGACTGCGATGACAGGCCACAAGGATTTTGCAGTGTTTCTGCTAGCTCTGCATCTGAGCAATGCAAGTAGGATAGCAGCATTTTCAGGAATAAATCCAAGATGAAGTGGAGAAAATGGAATACTTTTACAACTGGAGCAGGACACGTCAGATCATATTTACTACTTGTATTACGCTTCTGGTAATACTACATACAGTTTCAGGAAAAAACCCCATGGGTTTAAGATTTGAGTAACTGTTACATTAACAAATGAATGCAATGCCTCTCTCAAAGTGTTCTGCTAAAACACAGATTAAACACAAGCACCAGCCTGACCTCTAAGAAGTGATGAACTATTAACAATAACAAGAACAGTGACCACGTGAGCCACCAACATCCTCTCTGTGTCCTGACATCACAAGGGAAGTGTGCAGAGGCTAAACCATGAATCCCAGAGCACAGCGTGGGCTTGCCCATAAACCCAGTGTGTTTGAGGTGCTGCTAGAGCAGATACTAAAGCACATCTGTAGTTGTTCTATCAGGAAAACAGAACAAGGCTACATCAGTACCTGCAATGCTGCTAACAGTTCAGCAGAAATGTGACAGCCTAGCAGCATGCTCACAGGTGACTAACTTTTGTTTCTTCTTGTCATTCTGCTGAGTTTAAACCCCACCAACCCAAAAACTCATGGACCAAGTGTAACAGAAAACTGGCTTTTCAAATAAGTATAGCAAAATATACCCCAAATCCCAGTACTTTGACACCACAGTAGTCAATCGAAAGGTCGGGGTCGTCATCCTCAAAAAGACCAGTCCTTCAAAATCACCCTGATCTACTTGAGCACAGACAGAGTCTCCAGGTATGCCTGGATATTCATGCACAAGAGAGTAAGCTCAAGTTCTATGTGTGGTTGCCTGTCAGTACAAGCTTGGGAAACTAAAGGTCTGTGTCCTGGCATCAACAAAGAAGAGTTCTGAGACCTCACAGCTGCCAGGCTCCTCACACAGCCCCAGGCAGCTTCTGAACTCGGGAGATTTTGCAGAGAGCTGTACCTAGCCACAAACCTGGGAAACAAGGCTAGTGGACCAGCCAATACGGTGATCTTTCCCTGGACCTCAGCCTTTTACCCAATGACCCACCTACTAGGATTTCCCCATAAAACGCTGAACAGACAAAACCACACCACACATTAGCCTTCCAAAGCACAAAAACTGCTCTCCTTAGTATCCTATAGCACATGCTGCCATCAAATGTGGAGCCCTTAAATGAGCTGGGAATAGTTATCCGCCCATGCCTGAGCTCAGGATGTCAGAAATTCATCACTTGATGTCACAACTCAAGCTCTGGAAGAACAGAAGGCTCTGCCCATCAAACAAGGCTTGCCTTCACATCAGCACATAACACCAGAGAAACCTACACCAGAAGGACATCAGAGGACTTTGCACCCTGACATCAGAGCAGCAAGGCAGCAGCGCTGAGCCAGAAACTCTGAAGGCACGCAGACACTAAAACAGCAGGGTCAGATTTATTTATCCACAAGCCACACACAAGTGCGTGCTTCGACCTCAGCCAGCTAGATGTGCCAAGCATGAGCTCATGTGGTGTGGGCTTGGGATCTGCCCCACAGCGCAGTAGCTGCGCACAGCTTCAATCAAAGCCGCCACCTGGGGAGGGCAGTACATCTCAGCATGCGTAAAGATGGCTCTCAGTCATCCCACAAATGCCAAAAATAATGAACAAATGTTCCACAAAGTCTAGCCAGCGCCAGAGAAGCTTAAAAAACAACAACAAAAAAGAGAGAAAGGTAGTAGTTTACCCTTTCTCATGGTATAAAGCAGCCATTCACATGTTATAGCTGGCCTTTTAAGCGGAATTTAGTCTTGCATAACCCATACAGCACAAAGGAAGCAGAACAATGACAGAGGCTCTGATCTAGACATTCACAGGTTCTTGCACGCTTCACAAGGATAAAACATCACCAGGTGCTCACACACAAAATTATTTCAGCAGGCTGCATGTACGGGGGCACGCACCCAGTACCCCATCACACCCAGAGGCATGATGTTAAACCAGTGTTTAAGTATTTCTGGTGATTCTTTTCCCTGCATCAATCCCATCCAGTTCCCCCTGGATGAATGCATCCATCAGATCTGTCCCATTTGCTCACCACTACAGCAACTTGGTGAGCAGACAGGAGGCAACATTTTCCCTTCTCTCCAATGGAAGAGCTTGTGATTTTTGTCACAACTACGCCAAATGTTAAACTCTAATATCTGGTATCTGCCTTGTGCTTCCTACATTCCATTTTCCTTCAAAAGTAGTTGCTGTATTGCCACTCCCTGTAATGGAAATCACCAGGTAGGTGTTTAAACAATGCACACACTTGAAAGGAGCAACGCAAAAATCTTGTCGATGAAAAGCCAACTCATTTTCCTTTCCTGTCATATACATTTTATAACCTGTGAGCAGAAGGCATCACATCTGAATTCTTGCATATCACAGCTTGCTCGTTGTTACCCAGTCACCTCAGCTCTGAAGACAGCAACTCATGTTTCTGTTCTGTTTAGCTTCTAGAAGGGGAGACGGTTCAGAATGAAGACACCAAAGAGAAAATCTACCACTCAGCCACTACCAGCAGCAGCAAGGCTGGAACAGGGCAGTACAAGGCCACCCTGCCTTCAGTGCTGAACTGCACGGGAGAACAGGAAGGTATTGGTTCTTAATTAAACCATTCCTTATAGCTTTCATAGCTTGTAGTTTATAGAAGTTTATACAGGCTTCTCCCTTATTGGCTGCTTCACACGTAACTTTGAAAATGTGTTTGCAAGTATAAAACCTAGAGAATCACATTTTGTGTGTTAATGCTAGGCCAGCCTACTGAAGGTGAAAAAGCAGATTAACTGCGAAACTGGGGGAAAAAATGGAGATTTAGGAGACTCCCCAGTCTGGACAGATATTCAGGGATTATTCATTTTAGTTCCCTGCTTTGACATGACCACTGAGGCCTGAATGACTTTTCTCTGAAATGCAGCACGAGCTTTCTTTCAGAATTTCATTAATACTACTCTGCTCATACAGGGGAGAAGGATAAGCACCATGTTTGTCACAGTAGCTGTGAATTCTAGAATAATTTTACTAACTTGCAGAAACTGAGGGAGGGATAGCAATGGTCATTTTGTTAAAATAAACTGAAGGGTAAATATTCTATCTTACCTCACGGGGATATATTTTTCCAAGCCCATTAATTTGCCACCTTTAATTTTCATGATTCTCAGAATCTCATGTGCCACATGATACATAAAATTATCCAAGACTTGTGAATTTTACTGGGCCCAGAAGACTTTGTTTATAGAAACAGGGCATAAAGGTCCAATAAAGGAAAGAAGTCTCCCAACTATCAATGGAAACAAAGATTGTACGCAGAAAATTCCACATGCTGCTCCTCATATCATGCACAGAAGAGAGGTCTTTGCCTCACTTCAATAAAAATGAGAATTATGCACTGCTTCAGAAGCATCTGGTATCCAGGAAGGTCTTCTGCACAGGTACAGGTTTAATTTCTTGTTAATCTACTGTGAGATGTGCTAATTAAAAGTATATTTAATCCAGTGACATCAAGTCCCTAATCAGGAGAAAGGAATGAAGCACAAGTGTGCTGTTCAGGCCATTTCTTAGCAAGAAGTTAGCTTCAGTGACATCTGTAGCCAAGGGACTCAGAAGCTGCAGAACCTGTTCATTCTTCCTTCGTACTGATCATCTAACAAGCTTAAGAGTAACATCAATGGCCAGTGGGAAGAAGAAGGTGTTAATTAAACTTTTCTATTTTATGAGAATGCATATTATCTTTAAAAAAGCACTGCCAAGTTGCAGCCTTTGAAGATTTTAGACTGGAGCACATTTAGCTCATTAATGACAGGTCATCAAGGATAGGTCACCACTTTGGGAAAAACCACACTGGAGCATCATCACTGGGAACAAAGGAAAGCTACTTTGGAAAGCAGAGAACATATGCCAGACATAAACTGGTTGCTTTACATACCAGGAAACTAAGGATAGAGGCAATGCTATTAAAATGAAAGCCTTTGCAGTAGAGCAAAAAACATCCGAAGCAGGAGCAGGGAGAGAATTCACGTCGACACATCAGGGTGGGAGCTGTTTGACTACTTCTCTATTCTCCCCAAGCACACAAAATCTTCAGGCCCATAAACCCAGAGTTCTAGGAGGAAAGGAAAAGAAATCAAGCAAGCCATAGTTAGTGGAAACTGTGTTTTGTTCTGAAGCGACAGGGTAAAGAAATGCAAGGAAAACTGTTCCTGGTTAATGGTGTTAACAATCCACCACCAGTTAAAGGACAAGGTGAAGAAGGGTCCTTCACCTGCCCATTCTCCCCTGACCAAAAGCCTGAGGCAAAGAACTCCAGATCTGTGGGAAAACACATCCCATAAATCTGATGGATTTTACCGGAGTACAGACACAGACCAGACCCCCAGCATGACGGAGTGGCTGATGCTGGAACGATCCCACAGTGAGCAAAGACAGCAAGCTAGTACAAATGAGATGCTCTCTGCCTGGCAAGTGCCTCCTTCCAGCACGCTGCTGGTTCCTCAGCCTGGACACAGAAGTGAGAAGACTAATCAAAACACATGATTTTGCTTTTCCAGGGAATATCCAGGGTTTAGATCAGAATAACATCAATGCATTACAAACAATTTGTAAACTACTGAAAAAAATCCAAACTAAACAATTATTTCTGGTGCTTGCCTTAGAGGGAAGGTTTCACTTCTGGAAACCACATAAAAACAAAAATAAAAACATTTTTATTGTCATTGTTTAACATTCACAGAGATCAAAGATGGGTCTAAACCTAAACCCTGAAAAATAATACTCCAAACCTTGGAGATAACACAGATCAACACCACTTCTTCCAGTGAGGAGATATCCTGCAGCCCAGACACTTCCAGGGCAAGTTCACGCTGAAACCAGAACAAAAAATTTACCATGTTGCATTACTGACACCCTCAGACCGAAAACCACAATATGAAGATGCTTTACAAGTAAAGATCATGTCCAAATCACAGGAAAGGTAACACTACCTATAACAAGAAGATCAAAATGTCATTACCATCTTAACAACAACCCAGTTTCCTCACACTAAAGCTGTCTTAATTTTTCCACTTTTGTATTACTTCATAAGTAAGGCCAGTCAAATTTACAAAAAAAAGGCAAACAATCACAAATTACCCGAAGAATCAGTCACTATCCAAGGAATACTTTAAATTTGAAAAAGGTTCACTGTTTTCCATATGCAAAAATAATGCTGAATACCTCCTCTAAATTACATAATAATAATGTAAAAAATCCCTTCGATTTGATGATGGGCTCAAAACACAGACTTTCATACCTGCCAGTTTCCTCTTCCACTCTTCCCTCTTATCCTGTAATTTTTATTTTCCTGAGGTCGATAATGAGTCTCAGATAGGTCTGTGGAACTTCAGGGGCCTAGCAGGAATAAATTAGGCCAAGATACTGAGAGGAAAAAACAAATTCTTAGGAATGTGAAGACCTGTTTATTGAGCCCAGTCTAAGGTTTTTGTCTGAGGTATTGCCTCTCTGACTTTCATAGGAATCACTGCAAGAACTTTACAAAGTGCATGGATAGAAAGTTTTTTGGGTGACCACACTTTTTTGTCTCTTAATCTCACTCCACTACAGCCAGGCCACTGCTAAGAAATCCCCTTAAAATTTAGAGTATGAACAGATCAATGTACAGGACAATATTCCTTTCTAAGCCAGTAACCCTTTTTCTTTGCATATTCCCTTTTAAATATACCTTGACTCCTGTAATGGTACCAGCGCAAATTTTAAAACCTTAATTTCATTAATATGAAATCTGCAGAAAAGGTAAGGACTATCAACAGCTGTATCTAACAAAAATCAGTTTTAAACTCCTATCTTATTAACTGAAAGACACCGTTTCTGGGGTTCTGAATTTGTCTAAATTCCAACACGATATCATGCCTGGTTGAGCCCATATTCCCAGAGTTCTAACCAGCAAATTTACAATCTTTTACATTGCAGATACAGAGGAAAATAGTAAATGACTAAAGCTGAGTTGCTTTGTGAAAGTATGCAAGTACTTGCTAGTCCTTCTAGGTAGGATCTACTCGTTGTTATACCTAAATGTATTTTTTAAATAATTCTGAGTAATATTATCATAAAGACTATGAAAATCAGGTCTCTATTTCAGGTGAGAAGTCTAAGTGTGAAGCGCCTCAAAAATATTACATGAACAATGAATTAAATAAAGTCATTTCCACTGTGGCACAGAATGAACTAACGAAACTACGTCAAGTATGCTATAGCAGTTGGTCATATAGAAAGCAAATATTTGGGCTGTGCATGTGCTTGAGAGCATCTGTCCATCTGCAGGAAAAAAAAAACACACACAAATCCAAAAACTTGTTAAAGTTGTAATCCTCATCTTTTTATTTATAAAAGGTACAGAAAAATAGTAATTAATTCAATGCACACAGTAGGTGTTCCTTGGTGGGAACTACATCTTATTTAGCAAATGCCATTGTGTGTTTATCAGTATTGCAATCAAATGGCACTCATACTCATTTCATAATTAATGAAAACCATCCAATGCCTTGTCTCACTGCAGAGAGTTGAGGTTCAACAATTTGGATTGTGGAGGTAGAGATGATCTGGAAAAGAGGAGTCCTGTAAAAGAATACACTCAAAAATATTGAAGGCTTTTTAAGTATGAAGGAAATCTTCAAAAACTCTAAAATATTTGCAGCAAACCTTTCCCTCCCTGGATCTTCAACAGATAGAAAATGCAAGTCACATCTCTTAGCCAGCTGTGAGAAAATGGATAGCTCAGATTTCTCTTTTCACTTTAACTGTGTCCTTAAATTCCACTTCTAGTATCTCCAGTCACTGCTCCACTTGCCACTCAAACCCACGCAGGCAGTGGGAAGCACAGTCATTCCCTGAAGCTTCTGGTGTGAGCTACCCACGTTTCCTCAGTCTAATCCAGACTGGTCGTTCATGTGCTACACACAGAGTAATGCTTTTCAGATTTAGCTCTGCTTTAATTCAGAGGGGAGTCAAACAAGTCATTAGACCATGCTGGTTCCACGTCAAAGTCTTCCAAAATGTTCTTTTGACTTCATTATTTTCAAAAATCTTGGTTCATGCTTGCAGGGAATTGAGACTTTCAACAAGATTAATGGCTCCGCTGTCTTCCAGTGCTGCAGTGCTTCTATCATCTTTTCAAAGGTTAACACTTTATCGTCAGAGACACAAGTAAGCATTATCAACCATATTTTCCAAGCAGGAATTGCAGATACAGAGCAGTGTCACTGTTGTCCCGGATGATAGCTCGGACCACCACGGTGTGGGCTGTGCCTGCTCTGGCAATCTCCAGGCTTACAATGATTCCCTGCTCAGAATTTAAAACATAAACTAGTGCCAGATAAGCTTTCACTGTATATATCAGACACAACAAGACACTGAGCCTTTCTTCTCATTTAAACACAATTTAGTCTTCCATATACCAATCTGCTTCCCCTCCCTTCTATTTTTTTACATAGTAGCATCACATCTCTGCAGCAAGATAGTTACAGACAAAACATCAGAGGAGGTGATCGTGATTTTAAAAGAAGAATTTACGTAAACAAAAATAGATTTCCTTTTTTTTGTACTGGCTCTCACACACACACAAAAATACCTTTAAATATCAAAAAATTCTCTGTCATTTTCCTACTCTCCTTGATGCCACTGCAAAGTTATAAAGATTCACTTATATCAACAGTGCCAATTGCAGCAGAACACCATGAGGATGCGGAAAAGACCGAATGAGAATGCCTACACAATGCATACTGAACGCACTTGGACATATCCCCAATTTTTTAGTCAACACTTACACAGGAAACAATCTGGAGGAACACACTCTCTTTGCCCCATATGTTCTGTATCACCTACACAAAGGCAAATGCAGAGGTGAAAACAGTCTGAAGCACTGGGATTTTTCATCTCTTCATTGGCAGTAAGGATTGCTTGTGGCATAAGGCAATGGTGAATCAGGCTTCATGGTCTTTACAGTGAGTTTTGCCTCAAGAGACTACTGGCAGACACCGAAGCAGAACTCACAGGTCTTGTCGGGTACAATTAGTACCCAAATACAGGTAAACACAGAAATTCACCACTTGAGATTTGCTCATAGCATTCCTTCCTATAAATAAGCTTGAGGTGTAAAAAGACCCCTAAAATTAAACTAGTCTATAGGTAAAAAACATGGTGTGCAAGAATATTTCTGAGCCAATGAATCGAGTGCTCGTCTGTGACAATCGAGGTAGATTTTCTTGTTCTAAATGTGTTCCATTACATACTTATTTAAGTCCTCAGCAATGCTAAAGACACTTGTATCTTCGGTCTCTTTCAAGGCAGGTGCTTTGGCTAACTCTTTGAGGCAGGAAGCGCGTTCCCTTCATTCCCAGGTTGTGCAGGCTGGCTGTTTCCTCTTAATGTTAAAAATGAGTACCTGAGTCCTCCTGCCATGCTGAAGGAAAGGGAATGAACAGCAGCGTCAGAGAAGTGTGATGTTATGGATGCCATTTCACAGGTATGTACCTTTCCTTCCAGAGGATTAAAGAACACCAGCTACCATAAATTAGGAGTGCCTCAGAGCTATGTAAGCCCTCTGAGTAGCCAGCCAGCCCCAGGCAGGCAAAGATCAATTACCAGTTGCTCGCACGAATTCACACACACAGACATAACAGCTCATCCAAGCACAAAAGGTAACAACTCACAAGTCAGAACTTTATATTCAGTGTGCACAACTTATTCAGTCAGTGCTCTCACTTCCCACACCACTTGGCTTTTTACCTGGAAGCCTCACAGCTCAGAACTGCTGCTCATTAAAAGAAAAAAAACAAAAAACAAAAAACAAAACAAACAACAATTCAATCCCACACAGTAAAACTGCACGGTTTTAGTAATACTTCCACAGTTAAGGCCCTACCACAGTTCAGTTCAATATCTGGAAACAGACATGACAGAAGGTGTCTAACTAACTGTAGCATGCCTTGCCTCCTGAGGCAGTGCTTCATCAGGTCACAACTGCATCACCCAAACGGGCCAAATCAAACAACCCATAAAAACTACACCTCACTGGGAAATTTTCAGCTCTGACAAACAAAGGCTGTTCCAAGTTTCACTCACCAAATATTTAGGCCTATAAAGTTTAACACAGAGAATATGTAATCTCCACCAATCAACATTCCGATGTAAGCGATGGATATATTCTGAAAGGAAAAAAAAAAGTCATGCATTTATTTCATTCAGGTTTCATCTCCAGGAATATAAGTGATATCAACTAAATGACTTTCCTAGGGAAATAGATGCACTCTGTTACTGACCACTCCAAAATCATCATTTAAATTCCTTTCATGTGGTGTCAGCCTCATGGATAATGTAGCAATGAAACAGAATAATAAAATCAGCATGTTTTCTAAATGCACTGAGAGTGACTTTCTGGGTTAAAAAAAAATAAATTCTAACTGTCACCCACCCCCTTCAAGTTTTGGAAAAATTTTCTCCGAAAAATGGAAAGGAAGCTTTAGAACTGTGTGATCCTTTTACCAACACTTTGTTGCCTTCAAACGTTTTAGCTCCTAGCCTGGACAACAACATCATTCCTACTTGCTGCATCATAAACTGCTTCTCAGCTTTAAAGCTGCACAAAGTGCCTCAAGGACTATTACAGCTCAGAAAACAGAAATTGTGTTGCTCTGGCTTAAAGGTTTGATGCAGACATAACATTTAAAGAAACACTTTCAGGGCCTTAGAACGAAAACTACCAGATTAATCTTCCCAGCTGCTGTACCATCCTCCTTTTGCAGATTTTGCTATGCTGGAGGTATTGTTTTCCTTAGTCAACCATTCAAGGCAGGACTTTGAGGACTGTTATTCCTATGCCTTAACTAGTTTGGATTTTGATAGTGTTTGGCCCACAATTGCATAAGCTTTTTCTTTTGCTAAAGCAGCTCCAGCTTCACAGCTCTCCCCAAAATGGCCTTCAAAAAGGTGCCTGGGCACTCAGAGACGTTCCCAGTTCAGACATGTTGGCCTCATCGACACAAAGGGGGCTGCACTGGTTTTAAATTAAACTGTGTCAAAGAAAACAGACTGTAAAGACACTGAGTCTTCAAGAAACCAGTTTTTTAAGACATGCGTGTTTTGGTGTTGATCAAATTGACCAGAATTTGTTCAAACCAAAACGAAACAGTCAATTCAGCTCAGACAGAGGCTGAGGCAGTTAGTTAACCAAAAGGAATATGCTCCTTACTTCAGCCTAGTCTGTATTAGTTCACCTGCATTTGCAGCAGGCCACCTTGACTAACACACAGAAACCTAATAAAGAACAGAAGCAGGTAGTACCTGATGAAATGTTGTTAAATATACATTTTTTAATTAAAGTGGTTTGAGTTATTCTTGCAGGAAAACAAATTATAAACCAATAATAACACTGCTCTCTAGAGCATATGTGAGCTTCGATGGAAGAGAACAAGGCCACTTTGTGGTGTGACCCTGTTTGGCATAAGCAGTGTCTCACTATTAGCTCTCATTCTGACTTTCCATCTCAGGGTATAATTAGAATCACTGCTGAGCCAGTGCTCCTCCCGGTCTATCTGAGCATTCTTGCTTCCCTCCTCTGCTCCATAACTCACCTTGATGGCACCAACTACTGTCGTTGTGAGTGCAGAGTTGTAATAACTGCATAGGACAGTAGAATACATCAAGAGAAACCTAAATAACAGAGAAAATTTTATAAGTTCTTCCCAGGGAGCTCAGAAGTTTAGCAACACTTTGAGATGCTCAACATTTTCTGGATCAGTATTCTTCTGGGATCTTCAATCCCACCTGTTTCAAACCCTAAAAAAACCCAAACTGTGGATCTGTAATTTAAGTTAATGATATACTGTTTCCAGAATATTCAAAATACAGGTTAAAATGTGCTGCTTGAGCTCTAGCAGAGCCATCCATCTTCTCCATGCTTTTTAAATGTCAGTACTTGAAATTAGTTGGACCCCTTGGTTGCTGACATGTGGAAGAGAAAACAAGATGCAGCTCACTGTTCTGTTCTTCCTTTGACTCTGCAGTTCCAACAGGAACAGGTTCACTGCTCTTGAGTCTCTCACACTTTTCCCCAGCTACTTCATAGACAAACACACTGAAACAGTTCCTATACTGAGGGACTTATATGCCAATAACTGCAAAAGATTTAAATAGAGGAGAGAGTACAGAAAGTACAAAGCTAAATATCATGTTGTTAATCACTGTATTGTGAGGTCAACAACACAGATAGTACTGAAACAGTTGTTTACAACATTAGAAATACTTAAAAGACATAACAGAAGCCTGGGGGGAAAAAAACTTTTTCTTTGAACTCTAACATAACTTATTAGTGAGTTTTACATTTGAGATTTGCAATTAGATACACTGTCATAAAAACATCTTGCTTGCTTCCTCTGTGTCCTTACCCCAACAAGCAGGAAAGAGCAAACTGAAGGAGAAATAAGAAATTTGTCCAGTGCTGGAAATGTATTGCCTATAAAAAAAAAAAAAGAGAGAGAGAGAGAATTAGGTGCTATATAATCAGCTGTAAACACCTAAAACATGCTTACTATGAAAATGTGCAAGATCACAAAATACATTTAATTCTTACTAAAATTTATACTACTACATTTATACTACTACTGGAAGCAGTTCAATGCATTTAACTGTCCACAGTGAGTCAGCTGGTGAAAGAGAAGAGAATAACACGGACACTCAAAAATTACAGTCTGCATGAGGGGGGTAGCTAGCATTCCAGAACTAGCCAGAGGAGCAGAAGCAATGTCCTTGTCACACAGACATGATACTGATGTTTTGACTGGAAAAAGACGTATGCTTATGCACTGTCTGTGATGGAGCAAGACAACAAGTTCGGCTAGGATAAAAGCTGGCCTGATAAGCTGAAAAATACAAGTGTCACCTGCAATCATTTCCTCGCCTTTAATCAGTATTTTTCCATTTTCTTCTGTGATTAAATTTCAGTGTGTCACATTGACACTGGTTACCTGCATCATTTAACAGGACTTTTTTTTTTAGTGACCAAGCCAATGCAATGCACAACAGGCAAACTGGATCCCTCTGATACATATTTATTCTTTTCAGGTAACTGAGCATTAAGTTGCTGGCCCCAAATCAGTCGGTGGCCACAGCACTCTCTTTACTTTTCTCATGGAGCAAACTTAGCAACAAGTTAAACTTCCCTGGCCAGGTCTCCCAAAATGCCTCCAGCCCTGTGTGCTGGAAAAGCAGTTGAAACCTTAACAGCTACACAGCCTTGGTCCTTTCTGCAGGAAGGCTAGCAGCTGCATTTTCCTAAACTGGCTCAAGATCATGCTGGACTGATGTCACAAAAAGATTTCACATTCACAGCAGACCTAAATTCATCACTTTAGGGAATGATAATTTTTCCACTTATTACAGACTTCTAAGAATGACAAAATCATGTGAGTCCAGGGCACAACAACATACAATAAAGAACATAGCAACGATCTATGACACCCTGTAAAGAATTTTCAGTGGCAAATCTCAAACATTTCTAGAAAAGAACATGAGTGACTAGACTCATTTTACTGATAAGGAAAAGGCAACTTAGCAATTCTGTGAGGGAGCCAGAAAAACACAAACCTTCTGGTCTGATCCTTTATGTGTCAGGATGTTCTGACTATGATACTGTATTAGGATTATCTATGGAGAGTGTTGCTATCATTCTATGGGAATGCAAAATGTAGGTAACCCAACTAGACTAAGACTAAACAGAAATCTGTCCTGCACATCAAAACAAGAGAAGGAGTGGAAATCTGTGTATATTTGCAATTTCATTTTAGGGCATGTGACAAACCACACAGTGCAGCTGGATTATCAACCAAGTTGCTCTAGCTGAAAGCCTCCTGACATACACTGGGTCTTAAACAAAGACTCACATGAGGATCACCACACAAATTCACCTTCTTCTTAAGTGCATAATCACAAGTTCCTACTGTGAAGTGCAAGTCCAAGTCACACTTTTCACATACTAGTCAATAACATGGAGGTAGAATTACCTCTTTAGAAACAAACAAAAAGCCCACCCACTTCCCAAGTGAAAAAAACCTGAACTAAACAAAGTTATCAGTCTGAAATATGCAATATTGCTACTCACCTGCTGAAAGTCTCCAGTAGAAAAGCTAATAATAACTGTTGGAACCACCATGAAACAAGCATTATAGAACAGGACACCGTATTTTCCCAGCTCCTGTGAAAAATGAAACACGGTGTTTGGAACTACCAGCCATTTGTGAGGAAAAGACTACATGTTACTGTGGCAATCTTCCTGACATTATTGTCAATGAGCAGACATAACACAATATATTTCAGTTTAAAACACAGCTCTGTGATCCTTGGATTCATTGTTTTGTACTAAGCTTGATTTCCTCTTCAGTCACTTTGCCTGCACACTCAGCAGATAGTACTGCTCTGTCATACCTTGGGCAGTGTCTATACAGTGCCAGCCAGTCAGAAACTTCCCAAAGCACTGGTCCAGAACCGCTTAGTTTAAGACTCCACATAAATCTCTGCCTGGCTAAGGGATTACTCATCCTACCTATTGCAAACTAACCATGAAAACACGTGGCAGGAAAATGAACGAAGTCTGGTGTAGTTGCCACATGTCGCTGTTATGTGGGGTGACGGTGAATGAGAAACATCTGAAGGCTTATTCAGGGCAACATAAGAAGTTTTCGGTCTTTATTATTCTCTGCTTTTTCTTATAATCCTTTCTCAGCAGCAAGCAAGCTGCAGCGTATTCACTGGCCAACCATCATTTACATAACTAATTCTCTTGGCAGCAGTCCTGAAACACCTGGAGATGTTCAAGGCTGAGCTGTGATTCTCACACCCCCGAACTTACGGACTTACGCTCTGTCCTTGTTCTCTAGTTAGGCTTGTGTACCTAACTTACTTATCACTAAGGATACACAGGAAAGTTTCTCAAAATCAACTTCTTCTAGGGAGCTAACAGACTCCTTGTTAACCCTTACAGTCTGGCTCCTAGATGGAGGACTGTAATCACTGGCAATTGTTACGTTAAGCAACTCGAGGGATGCCATATATTCTGCTGGTTAACTTGCTTGGCACAAAGGCAGGAGATCGGGAGAATGAAAAAGTAGCCTTCCCTTCCTCCAGATTCAGCCATGCAACTTTGTGAATCTCTCCAGCCTATCTGCTGCTTTACAACGAAACCCCACATTTTGCAGAAAACTCTGAGGCTGTTGAGTGCTGCTCATGAACAAAAATGCAGTCTGGAATCAGAGAGATGTCTAAGATTATTAAAAGGTATACATTTGCACTGTATGGAGAGAGCCACAGAAGTCAGCAACAAAACCTCTATCCAGCATCTCCAAGACTGCTCCTTGCTGTGGCTTGGTACGTTTCACGGCACTGCACTGGAAGAGCAGCCTGCTCAATGTTTGCACGAAGTAACACATATCAAGGTATCATTTAATTCCTTGGCGTACCTGGCTTCGGTGCAGACTTGCTTTTAGATAACCAAAAAAGATAAGTTATTCTGTTTAGTGACTCAGGTCTTTGTCTGTTTTACATAAGTGTCACTTATAGTGTGTTCCTAGTCAAAAAGTCATCTTCCCTCTATAAATATACATCAAATTCACAGATAAATTATTTACTTGTGGCTTCAATTAATTTTATTTTATTTTTAGCCTAAAGTAAGGTTTTAAAGTAACTGCAAACTCTGCCTAGTAGACTTGGGAGAAACTAAAATATAGTGTTTGTTTACCTAAGCCTGGCCAGTGATTCAAATTGCAAATTTTCCCAGGCTGTTCTGTGTTAAAGATGCATATATCAACTGAGATGTGAAACGAAACTGTTTATTAGTTCATAACTGTAAGTACATAAAATTATGTAACAAGTAACCCACTGTTATCATATTGTCATAATGTTAAACTCAATCTAATCACCCCACAGTTACCTTCGGATCGATTTTCTGCTTTGTGTAAACTCCATTTGCTGCTGTGAAGATATCATTTAGCAACACAAAGATATAGCCCTCCAGATTGAAAGACAGATCAGACCTGGGAAAGAAATACTACATTGTAAACAAGCAAACAGAATGCAATGCATTGCATTGTCTTGCTTACCCAGAGGGACACTGTAGATGAGGATATGGAAATGCTGAGAACTCCAGCAAGTCACAGGTTTTGCTTCAAGCATTATTTGTAAGTCAAAGTACTTTACATTTCTCCAATCACAGGACCATCACAAAGGAGTCACTGGAGAGTTCCCAGTAGTCAGTGTGAAAGTGGCAGAAAATGTTCAATTTTCATTCAGTGAAAAATTCCACCCATCTCAACCCTGACAACCTGTCTAATTATTACTGGGTATACTTACCTATTTCTTTTAACACGAAAAGTAGCTATGGAATAAACTCT
The DNA here is from genome assembly GCA_035584735.1 of Pseudotriccus pelzelni. Taxonomy (NCBI): domain Eukaryota; kingdom Metazoa; phylum Chordata; class Aves; order Passeriformes; family Tyrannidae; genus Pseudotriccus; species Pseudotriccus pelzelni. The sequence goes on along the minus strand of JAWMRA010000090.1, from coordinate 32,174,375 downwards.
TGACTGTTTTTTACAGTCAGGCCAGACGTATTGCCATCCTTTCTGTTTTGACCAGTTACCTCATGAATATAGGGTAACTCACTTAACAGGACATAGCTCTGAGTCATATCGCATGGAAATTATTTACCCTTGTACACAGCAAAGCCAAGAAACAAACAAAAAAACTGATTACATTTCCAAGTAGGTAAAGGAATATTCAAACAGAAAGAAAACACAGGACAACAGCATATGATTGCTTCGTGAACTTAATTCCACAATTCAGCTTATTCAAAGTGATTTAAAAAACAGACAATACCTAACTCAATATCTAACAACCAAAAAAATCAGTCTTTCTATTCAGAACAGGAATATATTTCTTTCTATGAATATTAAAATACACTGATACCATGAAATGAAAGCAATATTCCTCACACAGCTTTAATTTGCTTCATTTATGATCCTGCAAACATGGAAAACCTAGAGGCGAAAAAAGAAGCACCAAAATGCTTTTAGCATGAATCAGAATTTCCCCTTTGTACTCCTGCACCTCCCAAATGTTTTTAGTAGAGAGATTTTACAAATCAGTTTATTCCAGAGTAACTGATCTCAACCTAGGTTTACTTGGAACTAAACAAGGAAAAACCCCTTCTGTTTTCCCTCCCCTCATAACATGGATTCATGTAACACGCCTTACCCAGCTGCTATGAAAGCCCCCAGAATGATGGCAAAGACGCTGACTATAATACTCGGTGGGTACCGTTTCCTGTAGGCAAAAATTAAGACAGTTCACATTTGCATTATTTGAAGAGGACATTAAATGGCTTGCTGCCTGAAAAGCTTCAAAGCAATTAGTAATCACAGAACATTTAACAGGAGGGCAAAGTCTTGGTAACCTTACAGGAGCAAACATGATTGACCATGTGCCGTGCTGTCAGACCTTGCCCCTGAGAACAGAGATTGAAAAAGCACTGTGAGCATTCTGCTACTAGGTAATTACAGAAGTAAATATTAAAGGTTTGAAGTAACAGCACTGGAATAAACTAATTTAATTGCGTTGGTATTCATAATGGACATACTTCAGTGTCTTGCAGCAATCCAATAAAGGAAAATCACTGCATGTCTCTCACGTAGTTTTTCAAATCACCTTTCTCGGGGAAGATGCTGTACAGCACATTATCTGAACTGCTTTTCAGATACTTATTTTGAAGTCAAACTGCAACTTTGTACTTGAAAGGGAAAGCATACAGCTTATGATATTCTTCACTGCCACGGTACTGCCACAAAGTAGTGAAAAGCATAATGTAAAACTGTTCTCTTTTTTTATATCTACATTACTTTATTTGGAAATATCTTAAGTACTCATTTTTTGCACCATATACAATATGCCTTGCAGACATCTCCCTAGTCCTTAGTCTGTCAGGCTGGCCTGAGAGAGAAGATCCACCAAAACAAAACACACAATGCTCTTGGCAAAATGCTTTTGGAGAAATCTCGTGTGTCCAAGGGGCACAGGTGTGCACCACTGTCCCAGCAATAAAGCTGCATGCAGGCTCTAGACACACTAGTCTTTGATCATAACGACTCTCAACAGTAACAAACCGTTACCTTGACTGTCTTTCAAAGCCTGACATAAACCTGCACAGACTCTCTGGAGCCCTTCGTCTCGAGCCCTGAGGAAATACACTGTCTCAGTCTGTACATTTCAGCACTCTGCTCCTGAGCTTCCCTTAGGTGAGGATGTTGCTTGCACTCACAGACACATTGCTGAAGTCCAGCTGAGCACATATGACAATCTCACTGATTTATATTTTCCTCCCGTGTTTGTGGGACTCTTCAGGCCACCAGGAGAAGACAGCAAGTTCTGCTTTCCCTGTGAGAACTTACAGCTGCTGAGAATACCAGAGCATCTCCACATGTGAATCACACTGATCAACTGCTGCTTCAGCCAGGAGGTGACAGTCCACCTGGGGGCTTTCTGGAAAGCTTTTCCCTTGACCATCACTCTCTTATTGCCTGGGCTCAGCTTCTGCAGGTTGTTTTTCCCCTTGTGGCTTAATCTTAACTCACCACCAGCCACGTGGAAAGAACTATGAAGTTCTAGACAAAATAGGATGTATTTATACTATCATAACTGTTTTGAGACACAAGGACTTGTCTGAAGCAGTTTGCAGCTTAGGTGCTGTCCAGGCGAGGCACAAACTTAATCACCAAAAGTGTCTGAGTTGTGTCTGCTTGCCTGAATCCTGTGCAACAGCCAAGAGAGTGAGATGTGCAAATGAAAGCAAGCTTATTTTCTTTTCTGCATTCACTAAAATCTATGTATCTGTGTCTTCAAAAAAAGTAACATAAAACCACTCTCTTTGCTTTTCTCTATTTGTCAGTGAAAATCACTCATTCAATATTCTGATGAGCTGTCACAAGTAATCCATTTGATATGATCTAAAATAAAGGTGTCTTAAATGAAAACAAAACAAAACAAAACAAAACAAAACAAAACGGATCACCCAAGTATGATGATTTCCAGCAGTAAAGTAAGTGGAATGGTAAACTTCCTGAGCACTGTAAACATCGGCAAACTGTCAAAAAAAAAAATCCAAGCATAATGTCAGATTAACAACATTCTTATGGTCTAATTCTTATTTTACTAAACAGAGGATGGAACCATTAGTCCAGCAGTAAAAAACCAAACCAAATATCCAGTCACTTAGCATGAGTATGACATTATATAACCAAAGCATCGAAAAATAACAACTTTGACAATTTGTAAGCCAGTGCAACTGGCTACCTTCTAAAGCTCCCTCTGCATTAGTGAAACAGAATTTAATAGATATTTTCTACTTAGCATAACCCCATGAAACAATATTTTCTGCAAAATTCATGGGCAGAGTTAAGTAAGAATTATTCCTATTATAAACTTAGAGGACGGGCAATAAACCTGTCTCTGAAAACATGTAACAGAAATAAAATACTACGAAAACATGCTTAGTAAACAAGATGTACCTTCAAAAAAGTAAAACAAATCCATGACCAAAAAAAATCAGAGCAAGTACAAGAAACACAGAAGGTGTTTCCAGTTGCAACTACCAAACTGTCGCTTTTCAGCAATATATTGTTGATCTTCATGAAGTAATGCAGTTGGATATCTTTTTGATTGAGAAAACACTTGCATCTGGCTTTGGAAATCTGACAGCAAGGCCATATGGACCCGTTAATCCTCTGGTTAGGATAGCTATTACCAACTGCATTAATAAACGATACAAATCCTAACACAGAGTTTAATCAGTTTACAACAGGTATTTTTAAGTTATGCATTGGATCATCTGCACCTTCCAGACGACCCAAACCAGCTGGAGAATTCCACAGCATAAAAAAATGTCACATACTGTAACCAAACGCACTGTAACAAAAAGTTAATGGCAGAAACACTGCAGCCATTTTTACTTTTCTGTTATAACAATTAATTATGAATAGCAAATCTAAGGGAGCTGTATCAGCCACAGGAGAGGGACCGAACTAAGCACTTAAAATTACAGCCAGGGGAAAGGGAAAAAAACCCCACGAATCAAACTTTTATAGGATTGAAACTACTTTCACATTCACAATGGCTGAAGTGCTACTAGGGACAGTGCTGCCTAAGTCTTTATGTCTGCCTGAGCAGTCACTTCAGTGGAACAGCTTCTGAATGCATACAGCCAAAAGTTGCAGAATCAGGCATCTATTGTTCCTAGCTAGAGAAAATTAATTCCCTAATTATAGGGAATTAATAAATAGAAAGGTAAACAATAAAAAGAAATAAAAAGAAATGTAAACAAGTTAAAAGTAATAATGGGGGACCTTGTTGCTCTCTACAACTACCTGAAAGGAGGCTGTAGTGAGGTGGGGGCTGGTCTCTGTTACCGTGCGTGCAGTGAGAGGACAGGTGGAAGTGTCCTTAAACTGAGACAGGGGAGATTCAGATTAGATACTAGAACAGACTTTTTTACTGTTAGGGTGGTCAGGCATTGAAATGGATGACCCAGGGAGGTAGGAGGTAGGTAGGTAGGTAGGTGGTGGAGTCACCATCCCTGGAGACATCTGGATCTGGCTCTGGGTGATATGGTTTAGTGGTTTAGGTCGATGGTTGGACTTCGTGATCTTAAAGATCTCTTACAGCCTTGACAATTCTACGATTCTATGATTCTATTTTCTTTCCCAGCATCTCTCTCAAAGTTAGGAAGCACAGTAAACCTGCAAAATTTCCTGTTTTGGTTTAGCTTGCAGCCAAGTCCCTAGGAGGCTTCACAACACGTAAAAAACCACCACAAGGGTAGTGCTGTATCCTCCAGTCCTGATGCAGCCATCATGTTTCTGCATTCCTCTTCCACGGGAAATGTGGTCATTCAATTTATTACAGCATGTCTACATAACTTGCACCATTTTAGCACTAGCATGGAAGCAACTCTCAGAATCCATGACTACAGGCACACAGGAGTCTGGGTGCCCTTCAGCAACACCCCCCAACAACCTGCTTTTGGGGCTCAGCAGAACTCTACAACCACCCCACTACTCACTAGTTGTTCTATCTCTTGGTGATTCCTAAATACCTGCAGTGACATCATGCTACAAATCTTTACCTTATGCTTCTTCCTTCGGACACATCTCAAGAGTTTTCCAACTCTCTGGTTAGGACACACTGGGGTGTGAGGGGAAAGTGGAAGTACTTTCATGGTCACATAGAAGAACTGTGATTTTCTGGCAGTACAGGCCTGGCTAAGCTCCTTTTAAAAGGAGCAGACAGCTTGTAGACAGAAGAAAGGTTGGGTAAGAACTTTCTAACAGCATAAGGGTTTAGACAGACAGACAGACACCACATGCATTTAAGGCTCTACCCAATGCTCCTCTTTAGTGTTTATTTTTTACCTCACAAGAGAAAAGGGTAAAATCCAAACAATCTACTTATAACTTCCATTTACTGTACCTGAGTTTGCTGGTACTTGATAATCCACTTATGTGGTTTCCAACATAAATCAGAGGCAGAGGAAACAACTGTGATAAAATTAAAAGCACAACTCAGATTATTATGTGTTGAAGCACAGTTGAGAAACCTTACTTAATAGAATTTGGTACCCATATCAGATGTACTTTTAGCAAGAAACAGGGTCTTTCTAAGGGGAAAAAAATGTGACTATGCTACAAACTCATCTGCAGCTCAGATTTATGTGACCATTCACAACCACAGCTTCACTGATTTATTAAGAGACTTGCAATCTACCTCTAATAAGATTTACACTCCATTTAGAGTAAATGTTGGTCAGTTTTATTTTAATTACTATAATCCTCAGATTAATACCCATTCTAACATTTCATTTTAGGTGTAAGTACTAATAACAGTAGCTAAATAAACAAGTGAATGGGTGGCACAAAACAAGTATAAACTGTAAGTATGCTGGGCTTCTCTATAGACTCTACATATATCAGTATGCCTGGAAGTGACAACATTTTAGATCTACCCAAGAAATCAAATTATGCAAGATATTACAAAGGAAAGATAAGTATTTAGGGGTAAATTAAACTTTACCCATCCCAGCTTCTAGCATAAAGAGACTGACTTGCACAGAAACATATGGTCTGTAACACAATACATAGAAAAAACAGCAGAACTTCAGAGCCTTAGGAAAACGTACAAGAAGCCAGGATCTCCACACAATAATTAGCTGCTAATCAAAGCTGTTCATTTTCCCATTACAGGAAAATTGCAGTATCAGAGGAGGGATGAGGCTGGAAATTTGCAGAAGATAAAAACCAACTACAGCAATCAGTGGGGACAAAGGTAGTGTGTACAGTTAGTCCCATTCACTATCAGTCAGGTGGAGCCAGAATGGCAGGAAGACAAAACAGACCTCTACCCTAACAACTGCTGCTGTTCCTACACGTGCTTCAGGAGGCAAAACACGGTCTGCTGGAAAAGCACACAGAGAAGTGGGATGCATTTTTATCTTCATTAAAAATTCTGCACTTCTTTTACAGCGAGCGAGAAGAAAAGTGAAGTAAAAGTTAACTATAGTTAACTGAAGTTAATTTTTAATGAAAGTAATAGTAAAAGTTAGGACAGCTGGAACATAAGTAATAATAAATATTGAGCTTGTCAACATAAGTTTGCAAAAAATTTTGTAATGCACTACTTTTCTGCAGACTTTTTTTGGAACATTTTGGTTTATTTCATTTATAGGCTGAAAACAGAGTGGACATTATATTATCTTTCCTCTGAAGTTCATCCATTATAAAGACAAAATGACAACATCCAGCACAACACCAGAGATAAGTGAATCATATACTTAAAAAGGGTCAAGAACTCCAAAGCTTCATTGCTAAAATAAGCATTTCACTACTTTAAAACTCTGACTGAAAGCACTGAAGACATAAACCATTTCAGGAGTGAAAAGTAATTATTATCTTAGTGTCAAAGCAAAAGTTGTCAGAAGGATGAAGAGTTGGTCTAAGGGTTCTTTAAAAAGCAAAGAAATAAGCAATGAGTAATCCAGCTGATTCACTGTGACTAATCAAATCCAGCACTACAAGCAGTATGCGACTCCTGGGTCCTGCAGTGCTGACTGCTCCCAGTCTATCCAGGGGAGTCTTCCAAAGGACAAATATTATTAGGATAAAGAAAATGGGTGCTGTATTGTGTTAATGCCTTTGTCCTGACATTAAAGTGAAGGTAACAGCAGAGAGGAAGCACAGTGGGACTGGGGAAAGTGGAGGGAAGAAAATTCTCCAGGCCTCAGTAAGCTGTTTATGTGGAGAACTCAAAGCTATCCACTGGGAAACCTTCTTCTTTCTTATTCTGGAATAAAGAAGGATTGTCCATTTTATGATTGACACCACAGATTTTCCTCCAAGACTTTCACATGTAGAAATGCCAGTGATTTCAACATGCTTTAAGAAGCAACAAGTCTTCAAGATGTCTGTAGAAAACCTCACACTGATTAGACAAGATTATGCAATGAAGATGCTGGCCTGAAGAGATACAATATCTGAGCCCTGCAGCAGAGCTGGAAACCGTCTCTGTGTCTCTGAGCAAACACCAACCAACACCATGCAACAAGACCTAAATACAGCAACACTGCACACTGATGCGAAAATCTACAAGGATCATTGCTGCAGTCATCCCACATCCTAGTTCCCAAACGGAGGTAACAGGAGATTCTCTCACATTTGCTCTGTCCTGCCTCTTTACAGTATATACACTGAAGGTCTGTCCAGTACAGCTAGCTGCTACCTACAGTATTTTCAGTGGGCATTATGTTAGCCCCTCCCATGGAACACGACTCTTTCATCTGGAGTCAACTGTTGTTCAGGCTTTTGGTCTGTCACCTGTCCTTTTCCTGCTGTTTTATCACATGGTCCATTCAGATTTCCAAGCAGCCCTTCTCCCTTCACGCTGTGTTCAGAAGCCTGTCACAAACCCATATCTCCCACTGATCCCACAGAGAGGTGCACACATGCAGATAAACACTTCAGGAATATGAAACTGTTCATCCAGCTGTATGAAGGTACAAACCCTTTCCCATCTACTCCATAACAAAATGGCACCAGATTTCTCTTCAAACAGAGCTTATCTCTGCAGCCCAAATACACAAGAATATTGCAAAGAATTTAAAATCATCAAATCCAATATTAAATGAAACAAAGATACAAATAATCCCACTTGACAAACAAATGTTATTTTTTTTTTGTCTGCATAAGAAATAACTCATTCCTATTAATATCAGCACATATGTAATTCTTACCTTCACAGGTATACTTTTGTCAAAATCAGGGAAGTGAACAATATTATTTAATTTTGACACATACAAGATAAGTATAGTGGCTGCCATCTAAACAAAAAGAAAAAACAAGAAGTCATGTAAGAGCAGAATTGTAATGTACCAATGAAAGAACTGCTTCAAAGACAAAATCTTTACATGCAATTAACAAATGCTACGTATTATGTATTTCTCTCAAAGAACAACACAGGATGCAATTAACAAACCAAAATAACTTTATTCCTATCATTTTTGCCAGCTATTTATTTAGAAGTAAAACATACACATGCACTTTCCTGTCTGAAGAAAGTTGGTGGCACTCTCTGAAACAATGCATGCTGAGAGGGAGCTGAATAAATAAAACAGGGCACAATCCCAGATTAACCTCGAGATTTTTATTCAAAGAGTTGTTTAGTCTGCAAAATAATTCCTAAAGCTTTTTTTTTCTGGTAACGCAAGACAGTGGTTGTGCATTGATCAGTCTGCAGATAATATCAGGAAGAAATAATAAAGATACAGACAGAATGAAGAAGAATATCTTAGCAATCACACATGACATCAGAAGTGTTAAGGCTGTCCCCAGGGAGTCCAAAAAAAAGATAAAATTTTCCTTATACAAAAGTACACTACTTGACTATCTAGAGAATGCAGTGGAGTCACATTCTGCAGATTAAAGCACTATACCATACTATATGCACTTCACAAAGCATTCAAGGAAATCTTGGAGGGATCAGTCAACAAAAAAAAAATGGAAATGCCATTAAGTCTTAGGTTCTGCAATGAAACAAAGCCATAACATCACATGAATTATTGCTGCATTTTCTAGTCTTCCACTGAAACATGATCTGCGGTTCCTTGAGCAGTCTGGATGTGTAAAACTCTCTCTCCCACTTCACAAAGACTTTACAAGACATTTTACTATCTGCAGCACCAAACAGCAGAGATGTCAGGCCTGTAGTGCCCTGTTTTAACCTCCTCCTCACTACCCCCGGCATGTAACCTTGGCAGAAAACAAATCCCCTTTAAAACGTATTGGCCTAAACAAAAAAAACCTCAAGGCTCCATCTTTCCAAGAGTTCCTTCTGCAGTCACACATTCTTCTTTACGGACCACGTCTGCAAACACTTGAACTTTGATTTTATTATGATGCCTGCTGACAACAGAAATAATAAAAAAACATTTCTGCTGCAGTACTGCCACTTGCCCACAGACAAATAAAGCAGTGAATCAAAATTTTGTGCTGGTGCTATTGGAAAACTGCTAAGAAATGGGGGAGATATTTATGAGGAAAGACATAGTTTTGCTACAAAGAGGGGCAATATCTCTGCGTATAATCCGTAAATGCTCAAGGACTCTCACAGAATATATGCACTTTCTAGAACAAACCTTGACAGTTTTGAAGGTTTGATCTCTTAATTACTGAGCAGGGAAAATAAATGGCATTTCCAGTCTCTTATGTGACTCTTTTCAGGCAGTAATTTTCACTTGAGCTTACAACTTTCCTATTCTCCATAAAGTCAATTACAGTTCCTTACAGTCTATCTAATCCAGAAGACAAGCAGTTCATTATAATTGGGATTTTGGCCCTCTAAAATCTACCTCTACTATCATTAGTTTAACCTACAAAACAATGAATACTTAAAGTATGCTTTACTTGTGAACATACCTGTCCAATTCCAAGAAATACAGGTGATGGGAAGCTGAAAAACATTAAAAGATATTTAATACTTATGCATGGAAAAAAATTATTAGGAAAAAAAAAAAGTTTAACACCAAAGCCAACAACTGACAGAATGACCAGCCTGTGTTTCAGAAAAGCTCAGGACTACACTTATTGTAATCCTAATATTTTATTTATGCAGCAAAACACAATCCAAATAATACTGGAAATGCACAGGTGGTCAGTTCTGAACTGCTAATAGTTTGGGAGACATTTGTAAGTGAAGGTAACACACTCAGCAAACTCTTAACAATGCGTCATTTTTTGAGGGGCCTCTCATACAAATTATGCATTCTGAGAAGGTATAGTAACTTAAATCTCTTGCGCTCTACAGTCCAAACACACTAGTAATATGTTTTTGTGAAAATCAGATTCCTGGGAAAATGCTGCAGAAGCATCTCTTGTCTGCTAAAACAGCTACATTCCTACCATAACGCTTCAGTTAGCTTTAGCTGAAACCACGGATAGGACCATAAAACGGTTTGGACTGGAAGGGGCCTTAAAGATCACCTCATTCCAACTCCCTGCCACGAGCAGGGACAATTTCCACAACTCCAGGTTGCCCAGAGACTCATCCAGCCTGGTCTTGAACAGCTCCAGGGATGGGGAGTCCACAGTCTCTGTGGACAACCTGTTCTAGTACCTCACCACCCTCACAGTAAAGACTTTCTTCCTAATATTAATATAAAGACCTGGACACAGCCCTCTGGGTGGGGTCTCATCAGGTCTCCCTTGACCTGCTGCTCACGTCTCTTTTGATGCAGCCCAGGATGTGGCTGGCCTTCTGGGCTGCAAGCACGCACTGCCAGCTCATACTGAGCTTCTTGCTCACAAACAACCCCAAGGATTCCTCCCCAGGGCTAGTGTGAATCCATTCTCCTCCCAGTCTGTATGTGTGCTTGGGATTGCCTCGACCCAGGGGCAAGACCTTGCACTTGGCCTGGCTGAACTTCATGAGGATCACACAGGCCCACCTCTCAAGCCTGTCAAGGTCCCTCTGGGTGTCATCCCTTTCCTCCAGTGTGTCAGCTACACAAATTTGCTGGGGGTGCACTTGATCCCAGTCTCCACGTCACCACTAAAGATGTTAAATGGTGCCAGTCCCAACATCTGTCCCCAAGGACAACACTCATCACTGGTCTACACTGGGACACTGAGCTGCTGACCACAGCTCCTTGACGTCATCAATCCAGCCAATTCCTTATCCACCCAGTGGTCCATCCATCAAATTCATGTCTCTCCAGCTCAGAGACAAGGATGCCACATGGTCAAATGTTTTGCACAAGATCAGGTACATGATGTCTGCTGCCCTTCCTTCATCCACCACTGCTGTAATCCCGCTGTAGAAGGCCACCAAATCTGTCAGGGCATGATTTCCCTTTGTGCAGCCACGTTGGCTGTCACCAATCACCTCCTTATTTACCATGTCCCTTAGCACAGTTTCTAGGAGGATCTGCTCTGTGATCTTGCCAGGCACTGAGGCGAGACTGACCAGGCTGTACTTCCCTGGATACTAGATTATTAGTTTTAGGGAACTAATTACTAGTAATATTAATAATATTAATTATATTAATAATACTAATGAGTATCCACACCACAGGTTCCTGGGTATCCCTGGATTCAGATACACAGAAGTTAGGAAGGCAGAGATTTTAGCAGAACACCTGAAAAGCCCGAGTGCCTCCATTCCCCCCTGCAAACCCACATCAAGTTAAAACTAATCACAGTGTGGCAGTAACTGCCCATTCTCCATCTGCACACTGAAATACAAGCAAAGAAGTTATTTATGTTGGATGGCTGCTTTATGCCATAACCAGCAGTGTCTGGAGTCTCTCGGCCCAGAAGTCTTGGGTCAAGGAGCTCCCCAAACGTGAAAGCTCCTGCTGCCTGCCAGGAGTCATGTGGCATTGTATGAGAGCGTAGTGTCAGGGACAGTCACGCAAAATAAACCCCATTTCGTTCTCTGTACTAATGAATGCCTAAGGAGGGCACACATTCTCAGCAGGCCTTGTAACTTTCCATTATCACAGAAGCCACCAGGAAATGCACCAGAAACTGGGGTGGGAACAAAGGATTGGCAAAAGAAACAAGAGTGCTGAACCACGGCAGGAAGACCATGGTTCTGAGTCCTGACACAGCGAAGGGGTTAGGAGCAGCCCGGAGCAGAGATTCAGGAAAATGGAGGTATCATGGGAAAAAAAAGGCAGAAGAAACACCAGGACTTCCATTTATAATCACATGACACCTGAACTGTATTTTGTTTAGCACTTACAGCCAGTCTCTATAAAGATGGAGACTTCACACACCTGTACTGCACAGACTCCTCCACACATCTGTGGTTTGCAGAGCCCTGAACATTCCCAGCATTGCTGTAAGCTCTTTGTACAATATTTAGATGGACACACTGTCCTTGATTATCTATCATGGATGTGCAAGATACATGCCAGACACTTACAGGGAACTGCAGTTTGTGTGGTAAACCACGGTAAACCAAAATCTCAACTTGCCCCATGTATCATTTCTGAGAAATGTTACATACAGTTCCTGTGTGTTCCAATAGTAGTGAACATTAGAAAATAACAGCCAGTTTGGCTTTTTAACTTTTCTTTTTCCTCTTTTCTTGTTCTGATATTGGTACATAATGAGCTAAATCACAGTAAAACCAGAGCAAATATTTTAAGTAAAATATATTAATGGTGAGAAAAATCACAGCCACAGGACAGTCGCAGAATATCCTGAGTTGGAAGGGACCCATAAGAATCATCCCAGTGTTAATGCAGATTGGCAAATACGAATTGGAGAGCGACGCTCAAGTTCCTCTGTTTCCCTAGCTGAGAACGGAAAGTGCAGGAGGTCTGCAGTTAAAGCAGTCGCTTTACGCAGTGGTACACGATGCCAATCACCACGGCGTGCTTCCACGCGGGAATCAGCCGCCCTCAAGTCAAGGAGCCCTTCAGCGCTTTTACGATTAAGCAAGTTTTTGCGGGGTTTCGCTTGCTTTTCCTGGCTGCCTCCGCAGAGGAGCGGCGCAGCGAGCGGGCTCGGGGCGGCAGGGATGCGGGACGCGCCGCTCCGCGCCGAAGCCGCCCGGGGCTGATGCTGCCG
>JAWMRA010000090.1:32121844-32146401 GCA_035584735.1 Pseudotriccus pelzelni | reverse complement strand
ACATCCCCACACACGGGACACATCCCCACACACGGGACATCCCCACACACGGGACACATTTCCACACACGGGACATTTCTCACACACGGGACACATCCCCACACACGAGTCATTCCCACACACGGGACATTCCCCACACACGGGACACATTCCCACACACGGGACATCCCCGCACACGGGACACATTCCCACACACGGAACATTCCCACACACGGGACATTCCCACACACGGGACATTCCCCACACACGGGACACATTCCCACACACGGGACATCCCCACACACGGGACATCCCCACACACGGGACACATCCCCGCACACGGGACATCCCCACACACGGGACACATTCCCACACACGGGACATCCCCACACACGGGACATTCCCACACACGGGACATTCCCACACACGGGACACATTCCCACACACGGGACACATCCCCACACACGGGACACATCCCCACACACGGGACACATCCCCACACACGGGACATTTCCCACACACGGGATATCCCCACACACGGGACGTTCCCGGCTCTCCGTGTCCCGAGGCCGCGCGCGCCTTCCCGGGGGGCGGGGCGGGGCGGGACTGTCACCTCCCCAATACCCGAGCGCGGCACCGCATTGGTCAGGATCCGGGACTGACAGCTCAGGCGCCGCGCGCTGATTGGCCGCCGCTAGGCGCTCGGGGCGGGTCGGGGCGGGGCCCGGGGGGGGGGTCCCTTGGTTGGCCTCTCTGTTTCCCCATTGGCCGCGCACGCCGGGGGTGGGCGGGGCCAGCCGCGGTTATAGACGGTGGCGGCGTGGCCGCGCGCCCCCATTGGCCGGCGGGCGGGGCGGGCGGGGCGCTCTGGGCTGGGCCGGGCTTGGCTGGGCCGGGCTTGGCTGGGCCGGGCTTGGCTGGGCCGGGCTTGGGCTTGGCTGGGCCGGGCCGTGGCGGACGCTCCGCCTCTGCCCCTCGCGCGGGCCGTGGCCGCGGGTCTGGACCCACGGCGGCCGGGAAGGGGGAGGCGCCCCGCGCTCCATGAAGGTGACGGTGGGCAGCCGGGTGGCCGCCGTCATGCAGGAGAACTTCGGCTGCTCCGTCGCCAATCGCTTCTGCCACCTCCGCGATGGCGAGTCGGACCCCTTGGACGTCCTGCGAGAGGCCGGGCGCCGCCGGCAGCAGGAGCGCAAGAAGCGGGACGATCCGGCGGCGGCGGGCGGCAGAGCCGTGCCCGGAGACGGGCCGGGCGGCGCTCGGAAGGAGAGCCACAAGGAGGGTCAGAAGGAGCGCAGGCAGCCGGGGGGCTCCGCCGCTGCCGCCGCCGCCGCCGCCGAGCCGCCGCAGACAGGTACGGAGGGGCGGGCCGGGCGGCACCGGCTGCCCGGAGGAGGCGGGAGGGCGCCGGGAGCGGTGCCCGGTGGAGCCATGCCCGCAGCGGTGCCCGCAGCGGTGCCCGGCGCTTGCCCTGCCCTGGCAGCCGGGAGGGTCACGGCAGGGCTGAGGAAAGCCGCGTTTGCGGTGGCGAAAGGCACGCCTGGAAGCCCCCGTGGACAAGGCAGGGGCACTGGAGCGCTGCGCCTGCTGGCCGTGTTTGGGCACGGTGCCGGCACGATCTTTCGGAGCGCTCCCAGCCCAGAGGGCCTTTGCAGGTGTAAATGAAAACTTCAGCCCCTAAGAGACAAGTGCAAGAGCGTTAACTTCTGCACTGCAGCGCCTGTAGCTTTCATGCTGGTTTAGCAGCCCCGTTGATGCCTTTCATCTCCCTGGCCATTATCCTTCAGTGTTTGATGCTTCCAGGCTTGTTTTCCCAGTACCTGTGGGTCTTCTGGCATTTCAGCGTCTTCAGAGTTCTAACGTCTGCGGAGATCTGTGCTTGTTTTACCTTGAGCTTGCGTTGGTGCACCAGCCTTGTTTCCCGGCTGAATTCCTCAGTAACGGCCGAGGCTGTGTGTCAGCTGCTAGGTTCTGATGCATGGTGTTGGCTGGTGAAACCGGGAGTTTGTACCAAAAAGTCTGGCACCGTCCTCTTTGCAGCTGAAGAATCTGCTGTGCTATAATTTGGAAACATTTTAGTGAGTCTGATTGTTGCCACTACTGGTATTGAGCTGCAGGTTGTTGGATTCAGTATCTCAAGTATCCAGGGGCTGGCTGATAGTTTCTAAATATGGAGAATCTGTGCACTGAAGATTCTGGTTTCACCCTCTAAAGTTCCTATTCTCCTGCGGCAACCAATGAAGGATAAGACATAATCTATTATTAAGATATTTTCTTCCTACAGTAAAGGCCTCTTTTAAATTCACAGTAATTGAACTGTGCGTTTTAATGTCCTAGAGAAAGGCCTTTGATTCCAGGTCGTTGCTCCGTCGAGTTGTTACTGGTGCTGGCAATTAAATTGCTTAGTCTCAGTTGCTACACTGTTCCCTACAGCAGTTGGTTGAGCATGTGGAGCAGAGACTCCTCCCATGCCAAATCTGTGCTGGCTAACGAGCGCCTTAGGGTGATATCAACCAATTAGCACTGTCCCTTTGGACAGTTATGTGACACTCATCTTTTTGAGGTTCCTCTGTAGTTATGTGTCTTTGTCAGGGATCACTGCCTGTAAGACCAATACTTACAGTAGTAACAGCTTATTTTATTTAAATGATACTTTGCTGTGGTTATCAACAGAGGGTGGTAGAGTCTGCTCAGTGAACAGCAGAGTCTCAAGTTTTGATGAAAACGTTCTTGAACAAGAGCTGGTGGTTAGCAGTGACCTACTAGAAGCATGGTAGTATTTGAAGACCATCCTTTACCTCCTGCTTGTTTGTAGACAGTATCTTAAGTCTGTGGTAATACACCGTGGCATTGTGGAGTATCTTTGACTGTTCTCTGCAACCTTCATGTTAGGGACAAACTTCCTCATACAGAGGCATCGGACACGTGCACCTTGCTTGCTGCTGATTTTAAATGGAGAAAAGACTGCTGGCTATGGTATCCTTAGTCAAAGGGAATGACCATTTGTTTTAAGAAGAATTACTTCCAAAAAATGCATTTTCTTTTTAAAATAAAATGGCTATCCTGGATTTTGTGTGTGCTTTGTGTTTGCCTTGGGTTGTTAAGAAATAAGGATTGCTCAGGATGCTAAACCTAAGGGTAGATAGTCAAGGCTTGGTCTTAACTATGTGTTCTTTTGGTCGTGCTGTCTTAACAAGTCTGCTCTGTAGGGCAGAGATCACCCTCTGAATTAGGGCAGCTACACAGTGATGGTGTAGCTGACAAATATTAAGTGAATGGTGTGTTGAGGGAAAAATCTTCAGGTTTTTTGTAAGGTGGGAGGTCAGCTTTTTTTTTTTGGGCCATACAAAGTGGATTTTTTGCACAGGTTTCAAGTGGAAAGCTTCTGGATTCTGTAAAAGGTTCAGAGGAGTATCAGCTTAACAGCTGAGAATGAGTAACTTCTTGGGAAGGTCCTTGAACTAGTTCAGTTTGGCATAAAACATCTAATGATGGACATATTGCTAGAAGAGTGCACTTCTGCTTGGAAAAATAAATAATATTGATTAAAATGGCTAAATGGTGAGACTAATTACTATTATCTTTTAGAAATCCCCAAGAAACAAAAACAAAAAACCCCACATCAAACTTTAAATACTTTGTTTCTAGACTTCCTTACTGATTTTTTTTTCCTTCTTATTTTGGGCATAACTAACTTAATTTCACTGATTAGGAATTAAACACCATAAAATAGCATCTAGACCCACCTTAACAGCTGAATCAGATTCTGGTGGTATTATGGCTGAAATAAAAAAAAATCACTATGCATTACACTAGTTTTCATAGAATCATCACTTGTATAAATCACAGAACAGGGTTAAAAGGCTGGAAGGGACCTTGAAGGATTGTCTGGTGTGGTCTCACCTTTCCTGGGAAGAGCAGCCTTGAAGAGATCACCTGCTGCCCTGTCCAGTTGCATCTTGAAAGCCTCCTGTGACACGGCCTCTGCCTTAACCCTGAGGAGGCTGTTCTGGAGAACGATACCAGGAAGACATTTCTAACGGGGGTGAGATCTCTCCTCATGCAACTCACCCCCGCTCTTGCCCCTTATCTCCATGTGGCTGCTTGTGAAGAGGGAGCCTTAATCCTCCTTGCAGCCTTTCAGGTACTGGGATAGTGTGATGTGGCTTCTACCAAGCCTTCTCCAGGGAGAAGAGATGCAGCCCTCTCAGTCTTTTCTCAGGTGTTTTCTCGCTTGGGCTACAGAAAGTCCTGTTAAGAGTTTCATGATTTTTGTTTTGTTACAGTATGATTTCTTGAGCGTATTAAATCAGAACAAAGGGGTCTTTACCTTTAGAAAGACTCAAAGCAAACCTAGAATTCTACCTTGTAATATACAGTAGTTGGAGAGACTTTTTTGTGGTGTTATATTTTATGAAGTTAAAATGGAATGTTTACTCACAAAGTTCTGTAAGTTGACATTTTGTTTATATAGTTCTTCACTGACTTTTTCAGGGGAATTTTTACTAAATTTCTGGAGATATTTTCAATTTTAAGCAAACCTCCTTAGAGGACTTTGCCAGGTAATGCAATAATTTGACTTTTAGAGTCCAGCTATTTACTGTGAATTGGCAAAACTGTAAGGAGACAACTTTTTAATCTTTCTTTTTTAAGGAGAAATGAGACTCCTATTTCATTGCCTACCAAAACCTACACTTTTGACCTTAATGATGTATTTCTTCTCTTTTACTGACTGTTGTTCTGTGATATTTTTTTTTAAACTGTATTAGCTGAGGGTTTGGGTAAAGGCCGGTTGTAGGTATTGCAGTTCTTGTAATTGCACCTCTTAATGTTAGCTCAGTTCATTCTTACCACAGTGACCAAACTGCATTTGCCAGCTCTTTATTCAAAAGGCCTAGTTGCAGAGCTTGCATTCTTTACCAGTCCAGGCAAATTGAATTTGTTGATCATGCAGCAATAAGCTGTGTTCTTTTGAAATCCCTAACCTTTGTTGCTAATACCTCTAAAAGGTTTCCTTCTTTCGATTTTATGACTTTGGTACCATTTATATATAGTCCCTGAATTCTATGTGTTTGAATTTTTAGCTGTGTTTTAAGTTAATATGGCACGGGAAGTTTCTGGGGACTTTTATCTTAGGCTGGCTGCAGTTCTTTTATTTTTAAATAGTTTATCCTGAGAGCATTTCTTCAGGTACAATGTCATAAGGATTTTCTAGAGGAAAGCTGTAGTAGGCAATTCTGTAATTCAGTGAGTACTGGCACACATGAAAACAGAAGACCACAGAACAGAGTGTAGCTCCATGTGTCTTTCCTTGGTGTGTTGCATGCAATAGCTAAAGCCTTTTTTTTTGTTGTTTTGGGACACTCTGTTACTGTTTTGCAAGTCATGTGATTAGCTATGCTTTAGTTCACAAAATTGATATTGAAGTTTGATATTAAAACCAGGTGGACACACACATTCAGAGGGCAGAAAGTAAGATCGTTTGTGGAGTCTTAAATCTGCCATACTCTGAAGCATAGCAAAATAAATCCCTGAGAGTGGGAACTGCCTTTTACTACTTCCAGTTATGCAGCTTTGTTGTAAAGGAAGATTAAGTTGTTAAATAGATTTCCTTACCCTAGGTTTCCCACAGCTAAGTCTGACATCCAGTTTCTGGGGAAAAAAAACCAGTAATTGAATGGCACTGCCATTGGTACAGCTCAAGCTAGGTGCTTCCCAAGAGGGACACAGGACAAAGAAATCCCTGGGATTTTATACCCTTGCAACCTGTGCCCCTGTTCTTGACACACCTTGCGTGCACCTCTGCTGGTGCACCTCTGCCTCCAGCGCTGTTTTTTTTTGTTCCTTATCACATTCTTCCTCTGTAGCTGTTTTTGCCTGGATGGGTTGCAGCTTTTGCTGATAGTCGTGGCTTCTTAATCTTTTAGTTTGCGCTGGTCTCAGAGCCTCCCTTTATTGTAGCTAAAGACTAGATCAGCATTTCAAGGTGAACATTTGCAGCTTGCTGCCTAAAGCTGCAGCAACTTTAGCTACTTTTAGAAAGCAGACCTACTTTGACAAGTGAATCCAGTTAAAAGAATTCAACTAACCAAACCTAATTTACGACAGTTCTCCCTTTGTTTTTAAGCTTTCCTGCAGTTATGTTGAGAAGAACTTGTGAAGTCTTTCAAGGCATTTGACCGTGAGCCAGTGCTATGGCAACAGGCGTGTTATCCTAAGGCTTTAGCAGCAAAGCAAGTACACAGTAGGACAGTATATGACTTCCCATTTAGGTTCTACCTTGGATTTCTGAAAATGCCTTAATACCTCATTAATACCTGCTCTCCAGGTTGTGTATCATGTACCTGTACTTCATGTACCATTAAGCATGCTTAGTTTTTGCTCTCCAACCGTTTTTTGCACTGGGTCAACTGTTCATCTTCATCCAAGAGGCTGGTCCTGGGTACAGTTGTTTGCCAAACCCTGTTCCTATTGATGACAACCCTGGATGCTGGCAAGGGGTGTTTCCCTACCTTGCATAATATCCCAAAGTACTATTCATAATCTTCAGGCCATTATAAGCTTATCTGACTATAAGTCTGGGTAAATTTTTTACTTTTTTTTTAAAATTCAGTTGAAGCCTTTTTTACGAGCTGGACAGTGTGCTACAGGAATTTCCCTTGAAAGCCTAATGGCTACCAACAGCATTTAGATTTCAGATCCATTAGAAATATTATTTTCTGCTGCAGTAAGGGACTCTCCTTCTTTCCATAGCATGCCCATTGCGTGACACACTCCAAAAGCGTATTTAGAGTCAGTATAAATAGTCACTTGCTGGTCGTGTTCCCACCAGGCTGCTCTTACTAATTCAATTAATTTGGCCTCTCGGGCACTCACCAAAGGTGCGAGAGCACCTCACAGTGTCTCACCACTGCACAGCCCATGTGTTGTTTTCTGTTTATGCGGTAGGAGGATCCATTGGTGAACAGAATTAGATCTAAGGTCTCTAGATTTTGCAGATCTTTCCGTAGCTGGCTGGAGAGAAACACCTCCTCACAACAACCATGGTGTGGCTCACTGCTGGAAGGGACAAACAGTAAAGCCGCTGAGTTCAAAACATCACATCTTCTCAGAGTAATAGTAAGTGAATTAATGATTTTAAATTCAGAACAATGTGTTTGTTGAGGGGACAGAGATTGTGTAGAATGTCATTTAAGAAACAATTCCACTTCATATGGTACACACACAGTTGTCAGGTGACCCAGAACCAATGTTCCTTTTATAGCTTGGCAAATCTTTTCTTTCTCTGGATTCCAACGTCTAGACTCCACTTGCTCTGCCTTAGTGACTTCTTGCAGTGGTTTACCTAAGTCCCCTAGACCTGGTGTTTGGGTTTTTCAGTATCCTAATGTACCTAAAATATTCCTCACAATTGTTTTCTTTGTTGCTGGTCAAGGTATTTCTACCACAGCCTGGACCTATTTGGTCTGTTAATCTTTGTCCCTTTTTCACTATTAGTACTAGATATTTTATTTCCTGATGACACAGCTAAAGCTTGGAAGTTGCTTAATTGCCTGAAAATTTCATGCAGGGTGATATTTTGGCACATCCTCATCTAATCTCTTCTTCCTGAGCAGTATATGAGTATTATGTGGTGATGCACCCACTCTCAAACCTGCTTGTCTGGTTTTGAATGCTCTTTTCATCTTTCTAAGAAGAAGGTTACTATTTTAGAGCTGGAGAGTGGTTTTTTTCCCCTTTGTGTTTTTTTGTTCATGGGTTAAGCCAAAACTAGCAGTTCTGCATCAGTGCTGATTTGACTCCACAGCTTTGTAGGCACAGTTTTCAACATTTCTGGTATTTCTGGCTCCTTTTGTAAGCTTTTGGTTCCCATAATTATTAGGTATATCCTAACTGCCATGCAGGCAATGAATGTAATTCCACACCTGGGGTTTGCAAGAGGTCTCTTCCTAATAAGCATATCAGGGAGTCTTCTGCAGTGAGAACCTTCCCCAAACACTCCCATTTGCTCCTTACATAAAGGAGTGGAGGAAACAGCCAGGTTTCTGGTTTAGCTTGACCTCACTGATGGGCTCCTTTTCCTACATGAAAAGCTTTTCTCTTAAAACTAGAAATGTAAAAAAAAGGTGAGAGCACAGTCTCTCTCAGCAGGGGCCAGTGAAGAGCCACACAGCCTATAGAAACACCTCTTCCCAAGCAGAAGTCCCTCTTGTTTGAGGGCAGATGATATGGATAGAAAAGCTTGCTGAGAGGTAGGCAACACCACTGCAAAGGCATCTAGATTTTGCTGTGGTGTTCTAAGTCCAGCTGTTCCTACATGGATGTCCAGCGTCTGGGAAACCAAGCAATGCAAGTCTTAAAAATACAGTTTGTGCTTTTCCAGTTGAGAGTTCTGTGGTACATGCTTATTAAAAACACCCCTGTAGGAAGTCTTCCTGTCTTAGTGCTGCAGTGCAAGTAAAACTAATACTGATAGTAAAGTACTGTTGTGGGGAAAATGAAATCTACTCAAGTATTTTAGATCTGTTTGATTTAGGGGTTTAACAATGGCTTGTAAAACCAGGCTTTTTCCTTTAGCAGTGTCTAGTTCTGGTACCTGTAATTTCAGTATTTACAGGTGTTTTCCCCTGTAACAATAGCTCAACCTGCTTCTCCTGGAATTGAAAAAAAAAAAAATAAGGCTGTGTCTGTTGAGACAGTTTAAGCATCAGATTTCTTTGATTCCTTGTTTAGAAAGTGAAGCAATAGGCAACTTATCCAAGAGAACAGGCTGCTGCAGTAACCTTCCAGGGAAGCTGTGGTGAGGTAGAGAATGATGGGACACATCTTCAGGTGAATGGAGAGTACAGATGTAACTGTAAGACACAGAAAAAGCACTTTAAGGAGAGGCTAAACTAGGTAACTAGGAAAGAGTGATCTTCAGTTTTCAGCACGGTGTTTGTAAGACCTCCAGCAGATGAGCCACAAAACTCCTGAGCGTTTTTTTGGTGTGTGACTCTGAAGAAAATCTGCATACCAGTCAGTATATGCAAACAGGCAGACAAAATTGGGGTGTACTTGCAGAGGTAGTTAATAAGCATTTGAAGTGTAACCTGGTTTTTTTTAAGTGAAATCCATTATGGCAGTGCTATACAGGATTGCTCATGCT
This sequence comes from Pseudotriccus pelzelni, assembly GCA_035584735.1. Classification (NCBI taxonomy): domain Eukaryota; kingdom Metazoa; phylum Chordata; class Aves; order Passeriformes; family Tyrannidae; genus Pseudotriccus; species Pseudotriccus pelzelni. The sequence continues at coordinate 32,137,277 of JAWMRA010000090.1, read as the reverse complement.
TTGTCTTAGGTTTTTTTGCCTCTTTTTTTTTTTTTTGTCCCTGAAGGGTAGGTGGCCCTTCAGCTCCGTAAATTTAAGTAAGTCTGCATTGTGACATACATATGGCAGAGGACTGTAATTGTACAGCAGATGCTATCACTGCTGCCAAGTTTGGTTTACACTTTTATGCAGAGCTAAAAGTTGTGTTTGAGCTGATTTACCAGCAGGTCTCAAACTTCTGCCCTGAGGGTGACTTGTCGTATTAGAGAGGTGTAGGTGGTGCATACTGTTTTAATCACGTCTGTCAAACCAGTTACGGGTGTTTTTTTACACAGGTAATAAATGCCACAGATAATATTTCTAGTGTTTAAAATCCACCTGCAGTAATTGTAGCCACCTGTTAGAATCAAAGTGAAATAGCCTTACACTGAAACTGGAGCAGAGCTGACTGCTTTGTCCAGAATGCTCAGTGCTAGTAACATGTAATGCACTGATATATCTGGCAAGAAGACTTGTTTTGAAGTACTCCTGAATGGTACTGGGTAACAGAACCAGAGTCTGTCTTGTTACTTTTGCACTTTTTTTTTTTTTTTTTTTTTTTTGGCATTGCTTTACTGGTTCTAAGGAGCTCTTTGAATCTGAAGGTGAAACTGAGGTTAATACTAAATTCATAGGGGAGGTGGTCTCTGACTGCCCCATCCCTGCCAAATTAATGCTTTTAGAGTAACTGAGGCTTCTGATAGCCAATGAGAGGATCAAAAATAAATAAAAATGCAGTCTTCTATTGCAGTCGTGCATTCAGACCCAAACAAAATAACTAAAAATGAGGTCAGAAATTAGTAGCCATTTTTTCCACATCAAGATTCCAGTTTGGAAATAACACTTGTGTAGTTGGTAGTGTAGCTGAGATGTGTGTAGAGCAGACACATTTCCCAAGACCATGTACAACTGTGCATTTTTTTATAGCTTTGCTTTGTGTTAGTGCCTTGGTTTGAAAAGCTTACTCAAACACCAATTTCAAGTTGTCCTTTATCCAGAGATAACACTGTAATTTGGGGAATGCAAATATGCTCACTGCTATAACGGTTGAGTAGTCCTGGACCTTGAGAAGAGAGAATTACTATCTTCTGTGAGCAAATATGACTGTCATTACTGTACAACAAAAAGCTTTATTTGCCTCTCTCCTTCCTTATTCATGGAGTGGATAGTTCCTTGAAGTTTTCTTTTGAAGGATGATGTTAGACTTCATGCTTGCCACCTAAGGTTTGATCAGAGGTCTTATATGGTCACTTCTATTGAGCTATGAATTAATTTGCATCTTTATATTGTGGCATAGAATAGGCCCATGTACTTGCAGCAGAGGCACAGTAGGCAGGACTGTCACTCATTCCCTGACCCGAGTTCAGCAATTGGCTCAGCATTGCACAGGTTCTTCTCATGGAAAGGGTAGCTCAGTTTTGTTGGTCTGAGAGCCACCTTTCTGTAGTTCCTTGACTCATTGGCTTAAACCAACACCCTTTTCTGTGTAACAAGAGAGATCTAGCAGGCAAAAGGCTTGCTTGCTTCTGGAGAACTTTGCCCCAGACAGAGCACAGAATTTGGGAAAATTGGGAAGGAAGCACACAATGAACCCTAATCTGCCAGATGTAAGGTTGAGTGGAAAACCTCAGTTTATTCTCTCCTACAATGCACAGTTTCTCTCCATTCACGCTGTGCAACCTCCTTAACCCCAACGATGGCTCAACAAAACCCTAAAAACCTTAAAATATGTTTTATCTTGAAATATGCTGACATTCTAGACTTAGTGGTGTTGAAGTGTTTCCACTTACTGCTTGGGTTTCTGCCGCTTAAACTCAGTGCCCTGTAGTGTTGGTGAGTGGTCCTTTTCTCCACAGAAGATGTTTGTAACATAAGGAGGTGATGCTGCTCTGGTTGTTAGATACCATAGCCAGGAGCCTGGCGTAGAGTGGGAGGCTTAGACTTCCCAGCTGAGCTCCAAACTGAGCTCGTCCGACAGCTGTGTGGTTTCATGGTCAACCCTGTCCCTAAGGGCCCTCCTCTTGCCCTCATTCACTGCTCCTGCAGCCATCATGACATTACTCTTTTCCACTGAAGCTTCTCTCCCTCATCCTGTAGTCTACTGCCAGGGTCTGACAGAACATGAAGCAATTTTTGTTCTTTTCTATGACTTAACGTGAGTAAAATTAGATTTTTCTCTAGACTGTCTTTCCTGGAAACGCCTGACCTGTGTCAAAACCTGTAGTATTTTTGCAGGTTCCTCAGTGCAGTAGTGGTAATAAGTGTCTTCCAAACGAACAGTGTCTGGCAACATTAACTATGCGGGCTTTTAATGGTTTCCTGGACCTGAGGTTGGAGAAGGTGAATCCGAAGAGCGTAAGGCGCGATCAGCTCCTTTCAGTCAGTGGTTTGGTAAGTGCAATTCAGCTACTACTGAGCCGCTAATGATCTGTGTGTGTGTGTGTGTGTGTCTGTGCAGGCCAGAAGCAACCAGCTCAGGAGGGAGAGCAGCAAGGGTCCAGTAACAGAGGAGCCGAGGCGAAACAGGACAAGGCTGAATGGAGACTGGTGTTCCGGGAATACCGTCCTTATAGAGCACAAAGACAAGTGGAGTTCCAAGGGGAAAGGTATGTTCCCTGCGGGGGGGAATTAGGATCCTCGCGGAGGATCTGCACGGGAGTGGGAAGGAAAAGGGATCACCTTCCTAAGAAGGGGCTTCTTCCAGGAGCCAGGCATGACGTGATGGCACGATGGCGTTATCAGCGTGTAGATTTGTTGCGAGACTTGGTTCAGGCCTGTCAGAGCTGTAGTTCAGCTTCCTTTGCATGCTGGCTTGGAGCAGTTTTGTTAAATGTTCGAAATACAAGGCGAAACTGAGCGGCGTAAAAAGGCCTGAAAATGTAACACTTACTCTGAAACGTATTTGTAATGTTCATTTCTGAGCTCACATACCAGGCTTTGCTGAACATGTGGTGAGGTTCCCAGCTGAATGACTTTTACTGTTCAAACTGAAAACAGACCTTTGCCATGTTACTTACTGCTTGGACAATGAATGCATATCAATTTTGCTTTCTTCATAACTAGTAGGAAACTCCACCTAAACCTTCAGTGCTTTGGAGTGTCGCTGTTCTTCCTTTACATCACAATAATTGGTACTTAACAAATTGCCTGAAATTTTTAGTAATTGCATCTAAATCTGGGTTTAGACAGTGGACCTATTGCCTAATAAAGTTACTGAAGACTTGACAGTTTTATAACGTTTTCTTTAACTTCTGTGATGTTTTCAGTGTTACCAATGAACAGCTGATCTTTCTGTTCCTGTTTGTTGTAATAATTCCTCCTGTATTCAATGTCCATTTTTAATGACAAAAGTGAAACAGCTGTACTGTGTGCTGTATAAAGATGCCCTCCAAAAACTGTGCAGTGGCTGTTATATTCTGATGTGTCCCACAGCTGCACAAATATGGCCATATGATTCTTTTTCCTCCTTGTTCCCTGTTATGTAGAAACAAAAATCTGACTAGCTGTCATCTTTGTAGACCAGTGGAGAGATTAGACCGTGAAAGACCAATAAGAGGTCGCGGTGGAGGACGAGGTGGAATGCGAGGCAGAGGAAGAGGTGGTGGAATAAACAGAAGTTTTGATGTCTTTGACCAGAGAAGAAAACGTGGATTGGAAAGACAGAGTGGGAATGACAAAAGGTAAGAGATCTGTGTGCTGTTTCTTGCAGGGAATGCACTGCAGCAGTGTCTCTAAAGTGTTCTGTTCCCTCCTCCTTATCCAAGCTGGTGGCAAGAAGTCAATACTGGTTTTAGTTTGAGGTCCTACTGGGAAAGAACTCCTAAAGACACAGAATTCTGTTTTCCTCTCTAGAGGAATGAAACCATATTACAGAAAGGGTGGAGAGGGAACGGCAACTGCAGAGCAATTAAAGTTGTTATGAGGTACATCATGTACTTGTGTCCACCATAGATAATAATTTTCCATGGCCCACCTCTGATCATAATTTTCTGTTCATCAGTTCTGTGTCCATTTTGGGCTTTATAAGTGTTGATTTCCGTTATCGTTGTGATGTTTCACAGTTTTTTAAACTTGTCTCCTTCATGATGGTAAGATTAAATTGTAGCAAAGGCATGATGATTGTTCACTTAAGACTGCCAAAACCCTTTGAATGGAGCCAATTTGTCTTTTAAAGGAAATAAGATACAACTTTTCTAAATAGTCAGATGAACGGGACTCTGGCATTTAATGGAATTGCTCCAAAATGCTAATTAAAAGATTCGAACTCTGTTTGTGGGCTTGAAGTCCAGTCTCTTTTTCTTGAGTCTTATAGATCATTCCTAAATTACAAAACTGTGACACAATTCGGGATGGTTCTGGAGCTAATACTTGGCTGACTGTACCACTGAAATGCATTTTAGAGTAAACAGGAAAATCAGTTGTTTGGGGTCTTTTCCCCAGTTCATTATCATCAGAACTTATCATATATCAAGGATTTCTTGTGATGTGGTAGAAGTGACATGGAATTGAAGCTGTCTGAACAATTCCGGAATCACGTCTGGGCCTTAATTCTGCTAATCATGCATCAAAGCTAGAAGGTGTTAATTTTAATTATGTATACTTACCAGTGGAATGGAAGTAAGTTACTGCTCTCATTTGACATGTCTATGCTACAAAAAATACAAACTTTAAGTGTTGAAAAGAAGCAAAAAGGCATATTCAAACACCAGTGTTATACTATAATCAAGTACTTGTATTAGTATTCATGACCGAATTATTTTGTCTTCATATATGCTTTCCACATTTTTTGTTTAAAAAGAAATGGAAGTTGTATTTTTCTAATACTCCTCACTTTGTTAGTTGCTCAACCAGTCACTTAGGAGATCTTTCTGCTTATGATCAAAGAACTCTTCTGTTTTTTTAATTCTTCCCAAGGAATTCTGGAAAAAAAGTGATGTATTGATCTGCAAGGTATTTTTCCTTCAATGTGACTCATGAAGACTTTGTGGTGGTTTTTTTTGTTTACTGTTTCAGTAGGATGGAACAGGCTGGACCTTGGGAAGAGACTGCAATAACTGCTGAACAGCTGTGGAGATCTGAAGGAGAGCCTCTGAGCAAGTACTGTCCGACTTAAATATTCTCTTTGTAAATGCAAAGAAAACAGTTGATTCTTACTGTTGTATCGGGAGGCACACTTGAAACGTGGACTGTGAAGTTCTGCTAGTGCACAAATTTAAAAATAGAAAAGCTTTGTCTGTATTTGTGAGTATAGAAAATGCATCCCTAATTCTGACTAAAGCTTGATTTCAGGTGGCTGGAGGTTGCATTTAATTGCACCATGATGCTTATCTTCCTCACCTTTGTTGATAATCATTTCAGGAGGAGCTACATATTATCTCTTACCTTTCTAACTTTGATAATTTGTGAAAACTACTGTGTTTTTTGAAATTCTCTCAGAAAAGGTATTGAAGGTGCTTGTACAGTTGTACAAGCACATTTAAAATGCACTAAGATACTCTAAGGCTGTCTTAATCAGTCACTAATATCCTGCAGTTGTCATCTATTCATGAAAGGCCATGCAGAACTTCTAAAACCTTTCTGGAAACACAGTGAGCCTTAGAAGTAGGGAAATTGAGATATCTTCCCCTTGTCTTCTGGCTTTCATTGTGTTCAGTGCCTGGAAAGAATTTACTTCACAGCAGATAAACAGTGGCTTAAGAAAAAGTAACTGGACAATCTTGTCCAAATAAGAGACTTAACAAATAAATAAATTGCATGTGGTGAGTATCTCTTAACAGATGAAAGATGGCCAGTGCAGTACCTTAACCTCTTCTGTTGCTGTGCAGCCTTTTTTACCTGATGGTGCAGTTCCAGTTATTAGTGATGTGGGTCCATTTCTTAATTATAAAACTAACTAGAATACAAAACCTGTGTTATATGTTCAGGTTGTTCAACCCCACGAGAAGTTCAGTTGATATAGCCTTGATTGTTTTAATTTTAAAGTAGCTTTTAAAATAGCTAGAAAGTAGCTTTTAAAGTAGCTAGAGATGTGTTTACATGGGGAAATCTGTCTTTGAAATTGAGTGACTTAGGACTGAATTTCCAGAAAGCTATTTCTAGATGAACTTGAATCAGATGGGTAGTGCAGATACATTGTCAAAAATGCACTGTATTAGTTAAATATGAGAAAATATTTGGCTTTTTTCATTTTTATTTTGTCAGCTGCTGGTACCTTTAGTTGTTTCACACTTGTGTTTGTTTCTGGCTTGATTCAAACTCTTTGGAGACATGTCCCAGTAGCAGTTCCTAGTGGAGCTTAAGGCATGAGAAGTGTATGTACTGGAAAAGGCCCCTCTCAGAATCTGCCAGTTGTCTACAATTCTTTTACATTTCTTGCAGATCACTAAGCATTCAGTCAGACTGTGAGCTTTTCTGGAGGTTTTACTCCTCCTTGTGTTTTTTTGAAAAAGCTTCATTTAGGAATAGTCCACTGAAATCCTTAAGATTCAACAAAACGAGTAAACCACAAGTAGAAAACTCTGCAGTGTGTACCCTTTTCAGTGCAGTAAGTCTTGTCCTGAAGGCTTACAATTCTGCATACAAAACATGAATTACATTTATCTCACTGCACTTACCTTTTGGGGGAATGTCAGCTCAGTGACCTTATGTATTTTAAAATAGGAGGCACAGTGGGAACAGCACCCGGGTCATTAGGGATGCTTGTAGGCATATGTCTTAACAGGGTGGGATTCTATTTCTTTATTTTTTGTTCTTTTAGTATTTAAAAGTAAAATATGGTTTTATGCTTCAGGATGTATTTAAAAGTCTTGTGCTTAGGTTGCCCCTGCTCTCCAGAGCTGCTGTCTTCTGGCACATAACAGGACAGTTAGGCTGCCCTCTACTTTTGCTACAGCTTCAGCAATATTTAGGGTTGTGTGTTTGCTTAGGCTGTTCCTAGGATCTTTCTCATTTTCACTCTATGATGCAGTGGCTGCAAGGAAACCATTTCTTTTCTACTGCTTTGTTGTAGTTGAGTGCTTTTGCTGAGAGGGAGATGGAAGGGTTGGGTTTGTTTCTTCTCTCATTCTCTTTCCTGTTGTAACTGTTTGCATTTAAAATGAAACTGTAAAAAATGTAATCCTGGAAACTGCGTGAAGACACTGTGTGTCTCTCTGGTGTGGTACTGACTGATTCCAGTGCAGGTCTGGAAAGACAGTCTATAGGCTTCTCTAATTTAGGGGGTCTTGCCCCGAGGACTGTGTGCCTGTTGCCATTCCAGAGCTTCTCTTTACAAAGTATTGCAGGACAAGAGTTTCTTTAATACTTCTGTAATATGAAGCAAGAAATCCTCAGATTTTATTGAGTATATCAACAACATCTGTCTCTATTTGTATCATCCCAAATTGCATGCTAATAGTTGGGGTTTGGTTTGCTGCAGAAGCAAAACCTAACCTTAGTAGTGTAAAAAATACAAGGGTAGTACAGCAGGATAAGCTTTCCTCACCTCTGCTTTCTGTTGAACTTGCCTTCACATTCGGAGCAATGCAACACACTTGTGTTGACTAATTCAAAGTAATAGGCTTCTTTTTTTTTAATTCAGTGCAACATATACACTAATCTGTTTCTATTTCCAAAGGTTACTTGCAGAGTTAGTAAATTTATCTTCAAGCATTTTGAGCTATTGATCTCTTTTTGGTTTATCTTGGTCTGGTTTGGTTGTTGTTGCTTGGTTGTTTTTTTGTTCAGTGGTGACATAAAGCTAACCTCAGGTTAGGCCAGAGATTCATAAGTATTTGGTTCAGTGTTCTTCTATGGTAAACTTGTACAGTTGTTGTTTGATCTTACCTTGTTTAACTTTGACTTTTGCTGTAGCTGTTGGTAATGCTCCTGTAAGTGCTGTTTACTGGGAAAGATTCATGTTATTGGCTTCTTAATAAAAGCTGGCTAAGGATTTGCTTTGTGCAGCTGAATAATACAAAAGCTGATCTGAGAAAGACTTGCTATGATTATTTTTAATGATATGAAAATAATAGCTGAGCTGAATGTCATTCCTTTCTATTTGCATTTCTTCTGTTAAAAAGAAAAGGCATTTTGTTTGTTGTATGCACAGTAATTGAGGCACAGCTAGAGGGTTGTGATCATCCATTGCAAACACTGAAGCAGTAGGAACTGTTACTGAAGGCTGTTGTATAGTGCTTTGGTAGGACTTCCATGGTGAATTAAGTTTGCTGGTATCCAGAGGTTGCACTTAGTTGTCTGGCAGTATTTTGTAAGCATGATTGTTCATGTGCCAAGGAGCTTATTAATTTGATTGATCAAAATGCACACCAAGCAGTTACTGAAAATGTGTACGGTTAGAAAGTAGAAAGTAATGCACAGAGTGCACTTCCATGCAGGCTTGGTGCCCAAAATAACCTGCTGCAATTGGGTCTCTGTCCAAAATGTGATATGCAGGTTTCAGTTGCTGTGCCTCACTGATGGGAGGTGTTTTCCCTTGGGAGTTTTGACATCCTAAAACACATTTTGAATGCTAATAACCTAGCAGTTAAACCCATCCTTTGGAGTAAAAATCAAACCATGCTATGCAGCTGAAAAAATCCCCAAATATTTGCACTGTTAATCCTCAAGTATTTCCTTTAGAACTGGCAGATGGTTGTTTTTGATAGATGTGTACTTTTCAAAGCAATACCTTTGTTTGCTTTTTGAGAGAAGAAGTTGCTGTACAGTGAAGTGTCCTCATGTTATCTTTTGGTCATAACAATTTAAACCTGAAAGGGTCTTTCTGACCCAAGGCATGACCAACCATAACTGTCACTTCTCATGCCTGTCTAGTGGATTTTAATGTCCCAAGAGACATTTCAATGTCCCTTGGTGGAGACTCTTTCTAATACTTAAAAAATAGAAGCTGCTGTGTTAGGTTTCCTGTCTTGCCTTGGTATCATGGATATGCAAAACCTCTCCCTTATTTTGTGTTATGTATTTCCTCACCACCCTTTTAAGGCTTCTCACATACATCGTGAGTTTTAGACTTCTGTCTTGCACTGCTATTCTGGACTTCCTACCTGTTCCCACACAGCAGACATCATTCAGTTCTGCCCTGCCAGCAGTGATATCTGCTCCAGACAAAACTGTTGATGTTGCCCCTTATCACAGTGCGTTGTCGCAGAAGGAGCAAATCCTGAATGCAGAACTCCCGCGCGGTTCGGGGAGTTGAGGTTCCTCCTTCGGAGCTCCTGCCTTGCTGGTGGTGCTGTCTGTGTTTGGGTGGCTGATAGCTCTGCCTGAGAGCGTCCGTTTCCAGTTGTCCTTGGGATTCCTGGTGACTGTTTGGGCGGTTTGTTTTCCAGTCGCTTTAGCATCTTGTGCCACAGGTCCGTCCTTCGGTGTTCCTGAATACTTGCAGCGACCTTTGTGCCACAGCAAATGCAGTAAATCTGGTGTGTGTTACCTGTGGGTAACCGCACAGAGCTGGCCTTAAGCCCCTACTCAAATCCTCGCTTTTCTTTTGCTAATTGACGGATTGACAGCTACTTTTTGCAAGCAGTTCTGTATCTTAGTGCAGCTCTCACCAAGGGCTGAAACATTGTCTCTCCAATGTGTTGAAAACTTAATGGGAGAGGAGGGAAAAACACTTCCCAAAGTTCAGATATGCAATTTACTGATTCCATGCTGAGGTAGTGCCTTCAGAAGAAATTGAACCAGTTTAACAGAGACCCTTTTATTGGGTTGCCTTGTCTTCTTTAGTTCCTCTGGGTGTTTACCACTAATATTGTTTTTCCAACACTTGCTCCCAAAACTGAAGCTTCAGATAACTGATCAAAAATTATTTGGCCTCTTGCTCTTGAAGACAATAAACTGAAACATTTGGGGTGCAATTCGTTCTTAATGCTGTTACCTGTGGAACAGTATCTGTTGGTGTTTTTTCCAGAAGTGGCTGATTCTTTCACCAGTATCTTTTTTATTTAATTCAATCCTTCTAGTATAGTTTCAGATCTTAATCAGCATGGAACTACAGACTGCTTACCAGTCTTTTAACCTTTGATTTTTGGTTGATACTGCTGGAATTCTCAAAATAACAGGGCATGAAGGCGTGTCAGAGGGGGAGGCATGTAGTACGGGACTTGTGTATTTGTTGTTCTTCTGCCAAGTGAATTTAAAACTGTGTTCATCCTAAAATCAAAATTAAGGGCTTCCTTACTGTTCAGTTCTGCTTCTAACTGTCACTTGCTGGGTGTCTCAGAAAAATACTGTCTAATTTTGAGTGGCAAGAAATAGAGTGGTTTGCTTCAAGATCAGGTGGGAAGAGAGACCAGGCCTGTTCCTTTGCAGGCTGGTTCTGTAATGTACAGAACACCCCAAAAAGTGTGTGGTTCTGATGGGCTGCTTGTATAACTTCAAAACCAAAATGCACGGTTTACTGACTGTCATTTGACTCTGCTTCTTTCCACGATAAAAATTTCCAACTTAACATCTAATAACCTGTGTGTTTACATTGGGGAAAATCACCAGTGCTTGGTGGAAGACTTGGAACTGCGACTGAGTGAGGAAAACCAAATCCATAGTTCTCCCACCATATGATACCTAACAAAAGGGTGTTCCAGGAAAATCAGTGTGAGGGAAATACCTAATTTCAACTGCTATAGCTATAGCAGCTATATGTGGGAGAAGGGAGAAATGGTTTCTCAAGTGCAGTAATTAGTGTGCGTTTTCGTGTTGTTTGACTTGTTTAGGCAGCAGAGGGTTAATGTGATGAAGTACTTTGTGCCCCCTGTGTGTGGTGCTGCTTGGCAGGGGATGGCTCTCTGTAAGTATCATTAAAAGGTACACCTGTCGTGCTCTGAGAGCTGCTGGTCCAGGGCAAGCCAGTTGTGGTCAGCATCAGAAAAGTGGCAGAAGAGTAGTCAAGCAGTGGTCAGTGGGGAAGAATCTTTAGTTTTGTGTACCCTGTCTTCTCTGCGTGTCTTACACACATAAACTGTCTTTACAGTTCAAAAATACAAAATACGTTTTCCTTGAATACATCATCATTATTGCACTTTGTGACAAATTAGAACTTGGCTAGGATTAATCTGTTTTTTCTGGGTAATAAATGCTGGCTTCTTGTGTGTTACTACGTCTGACCAAAAAAAAAAAAAAAATCTAAGAAGCATCTTGTGAAATTAACAAAGGAAATGTTAATAATTAACTAGAAGCTCCCATGCTGTGATCGTCTTATCTTTTTGACACCTGAAAACTACAGTGAAACGTGAATCCACCTCATTGTCCTCGTGCAGGACAAGTCAATGAAACTCTGCTGCAATTAGGGTGTTTTAAAACTGCTCCATGTGCTCATTTTACTGTGGCTGTATTTGCTAGGGATAGATCCACTACTAAACTGTAGGGTTAAGAGTACGACAGATCAAAAGTCAGAGTGTTTTTAGTCAGGAATCTTAAGTGAACCTGTGACGACACTGGATGAGCACCAGTAGAGATGGCTGTGGATAGCATTTATTCATATGACTAATTTTGAACAATAGTCCAACTTACATTAATGTAAAACTCTCACACAAAGTTACTGTGGGGAGTAAGTGAACTGAAGGACAACGATTTGGTGAGAAATATTCCAAATACTTTGTTTAGTATCCTTACTTTAGAGATCAGTGTTCTTGTTCATCCTGGCAATGTTGCAAGCTAATGGTTTTTACTTTACAACTATAAACCTTTAGAGCTGCTGAAGCAGAGCCAGTGGAAGAAGTAGTTCAAGAAATGACATTAGATGAGTGGAAAAATCTTCAGCAACAGAGCCGACCAAAGCCTGAATTCAAGCTGCGGAAGCCAGAATCCACTGTTCCTCCCAAAGCAGTGGTGATTCACAAGTCAAAATATAGCGATGATGTAAGCATTGCCTCAGGAATTCTGTAAACTGTCCTTTATGCCCAGGATTAGGAAACTGTCTCTATTCTTTTTTTTTTTTTTTTTTTTTTTCTGGTTTTAGTATAATCTGAACAGACAAGAGAACAGTATCTAAGCTTTATTGCTTTAATGACATGTGGCCCAAAACTTGCTTTAAACTTACTGTGTGTTCGCTTTCTTCCCCTCTCTGACTACCACTCCTATTTTGTATGCAAATACATAATGTATCAAGTTGTTCTACCTTATGGCTCACTCTTAGCGATATATAATGTGTCCTTGCTGCTGCCACCTGTGTAGATCCCTGGTAATGCTGCTAGAGAAACTTGGTTTACTAAAAACTTCTTTTCCTAACTCTGAATCCTGTTTAGCTTACTTGCCAGTATACACTTTGCATGCATATACTAACTCAGGTGTTGGCATCTGTCAGTCTGGATGCCAAGTGGTCTGTTTTCCATCTGTGCTGGATCCCAGCTGTCACTCTGCACTTGGAATATATGAATTCTAATTTTTATTTTATTATTTTAGGGTCCTGCTTCTAATAACTAACTCTGGAGAGATTGTTCTGCTGTGATGTGCTTACCCACTGTGCCCCCTTCCCCTGTATTTTATTTCATGATGTTACTGAGATTGCAGGTTCGAGGAGAACGTCTGGGTCTGGAGAGAGAGGACAGGCTTCTTTCAGATCCTTGCTTACTTAGAGTTCAGGTTTTGGGGGGAGTCACAGAAGTTTGTGCCTGTAGTCTAGCACGATGGAATTTTGATCCTTGAAGTCTGCATGCATTTATGAATACACTTTATCTTTTGTATAGCTACAATAATAACATCAGACCTGGCAGTGTTTTAAGGCTTAATGCCTTCAGATCACTGAGCACTTCTGGAGGCAGATGGTTCTGAAGTGGCCTGTGTTCTTTTTAGTGGGACTTTGCTGGTCAGAATTGCCATTATCCCGTGTTTCTTGTCTGAGGGAGGTGGTGGTAGGGGTGGGGAGAATAATTCACAAGCTCTGAAGAGAGTGTGCAAGTGAGTGAGGAGTGCATACAAGTCTGTTCTTCTTGCCCATAAAGTTTCTGTTCTGGCAGTACCAGGACACCTTGTCAAAATGAACACAGAATGGGAGGTATATGAACTGCGTAACATGGGCAAGTCAAATTCCTTAACTGGATGTGGAATAATAAGTGATTAATTTTACATGGGATGAGTTGACATATACATTATCATTGCTACAGTGCACATTACACTTGTGGTGGGCAATAGTCTGACATCCGCTGGCTGTTAGGAGCACCCAGAGTTAAAACACCACCAGTCTCACAGCTAAAGGCATGCAGACAAATACACCAATTAGATATCTTTATGATGTGGCCTGTTGTCCATTACTTGGAGATAATTGTAGGAAGTAAGTAGCTTAAGTCTGATTCTCCAGTCCCTCTGAAAACCTCCTAGGTGATATTTCTGAGAAACCTCTTCAGTATTACAGAGCTGGTACGGAAGATTTTGTTGCCAGGAATCTCTGAGCCAACAAAGATTATCCCAGGCATCTGGGAAGCTGCAATTGCCTCCTCTCTGTTAAAATCTTGTGCAAGTGAAGGCCTGCCTTCTATTCCAGGTGTCATCTTGGTTTATTTGCTACTTAACCTGTAACACAAGTGTGTGTCTGTGTATTGGGGAGGGGAGAAGCTTGTACATGGAAACTGTAGGCTTTAACCAGATCTTCTTTTTAGCTGCAAAAACAAGGCTTTGAAGATAATTCTCCTGTCGTTCGGAAACCAGTGAATGACATCACATCTCTGCTGGATATTCATTTTGGCAGTTTCCCTCGCCCTGGCTATGGATCCAGAGGAGCACAGGGTGCTCGTGACAAGGGAACTGTAGGTATCAGACCTCGACAAAAAACAGTGGTAATGGTTTTTATGAGTTTTTAAGAGTTTTTTTTGTTATTTTGCTTAGGGCTTTTTTTTTTTTTCTTTCTTTCTGTGGTTGTTGGTGTTTGTGTGTTTGTTCCACCACCTTTTGTGTGGAATTATTGATTTCCACAGTACCAGACTTTTTTCTAAGTCCTGTCTCAGAGTACGTTGGCCTGCTTATTTTGAGTTCCTGGCCCATATCATGTTACTTTAAATACTGGTTCATGCTCACAACTCTTAATGCATGTATTTCTTAGATGTCTGATTGCTAGATGCTGTAATGGTGATTAGAGGAAAGGATGCAGTGAAGATTTGTTTCTGCCATGAGTTTTGACATAAATTGGAAAGTAACTAAAATGACTAAAGGCTTGTATCTCTTGGGAAAATTTCAGTATAATTCAGTAATAATATTTTGATTGCTGAGACATCAGAAAATCTGTGATCCTACAGAATTATGAGTTCAGTATAGCCATTAAAAAAACCCTTCTACTTAACTGTTTCTTTTTTAAAAAAAGCATTTGCACACTAGAAAATGACATCTTTATTTTTCACACTAACAGAAGATCTTGGTTTACTGTGACTAAAATTGTTTAAGGCTGCGAACTTTCAGAATAATATGGAAGCGCCGATCCATTTGTTTCATCTGAATAAAAAAGGCTCTTTATAGTAACAGACCATAGTGTTTAAAGCTACAATCCAATATGTGCAGTAGTTTTAGAAGGTGAAAATATGGCAATGCTGCTTATAAAACCACACAGTGTTTTGCTTTTTTCTGTTCATTCAGTGCTGCAGGCCCTGTGATCTTCTGGCCCTCTCCAGGCAGTAGATCAGCATTATAAATACATTCACACTGAAGAAATTACAGTAGTTGTAACTTCCAAGATAGATGTTCAGGATTTCTGTGATAGTGATGGATACAACTTGAGTGGAAGTGGGGTTCAGAAGCAGTCGCATTGGACTTGAGTGGAATGAACCCTTTTAAGGGCAGAATACACCTACAGAGCTGTCAGATGCTTTCGAAATGCATTCATTTTTATAAAGCTTCTTTTCTTACTGTGCAGGTGCAGCTTGTTGCTCCAAATCCTGATGATCCTGAGGATTTTCCAGCTTTAGCTTGAAGAACTGTCACGAATGGCGGCATCCCAAAGTAGCCTTGGAGTAGCTGTGGAGAGGCCAGTTTTATGGTGGTGGGGATAAAGAAAGCCTGTTTCCTTCTGAAAAAAAGTTGTTTAGGTGTTTGGTGTGAAATGATTGAAGCTGTCTGCTAACAGAGTTGGGTCCTAGAAATATGGATGGCCTGGGATCCTGTCACAGGTCCCAGTGTCTGCCTTCCTCTGTGAGAACTGTGGGAAGGCTTACAGGACTTCACTACCAGGCTTCAAATGAAGTTAAAGGGAGCAGTGTTTTCAAAACACGTGTATATAGAGATTCTATCAAGTTCTTCATGACACAGTGGTGAAATGTGAACTGTGAACATGGTGTACAATTGGGACTCTATTTCACTGTACATTTGAGAGCTGATTTTTTGAGTGAAGTGTATACTTCAGGCACTCACAAATTGCAGTTCTTCTTAGGGTGGCAAATAAAGGAAAGTGCTCACTGGTTTGGGTTTGAGGTATTATTTTAAGAAGTCAGAGCGGTAG
>JAWMRA010000090.1:32084335-32107143 GCA_035584735.1 Pseudotriccus pelzelni | reverse complement strand
CAAAGAACTGTTTTTATCCACCAGACAACTGGTTCACAGGGAAACATGTCTCCTGTATTCCTGAATACTTGTAGTGAAATTATGGTACTATGGAAACAAGAACTGACAACTGGTCAGTGGAGTCCACGGGTATCTACTTAGTGCACTACTGGATACACCTATTCTCTAGTCACTCTACTTGTGCAAGGTTCCAAATACAAAAGTATGCCTCTTTTTAAAGATTCAGAGCTAAGAGTAACTTAGCTATTACTATTTATTACCCTGCTGTTATTAGACTCTGATTTTTAGTGGCTTCACTGAGTCCAGTTGTGTCAGCAGATTATATTAGACTGGAAATCAAAAACTTTTTAAAGTGGCATAAATCACAGTTTTGTTGGTTAATACCCTGTAGAAACTATTTTCAAAAAATTCTAAATGTGAATATAGAATGTTAATTTCTGGAGCAAAAGTGAAAGAAATGGGAGAAAAATATGTTTTTATATACTCATGTAACATACTCACCAAAACCAGAAACAGAAAAAACCCTATGTTTTCATTGTTTTATATGGGTTTGATTACAGACTTAGAATGGGCATGGGAGATAATGCAATTTCATTTAAAATATACTCTTTAGGCAGCAAAATTGATCAGCAACCTAATTTTTACCATATACTTCTTGATTGTTTCGCAAACAAATTACTGCATTACCACAAAGTTCAGGTATTTTAAAACTCTGCTTGAATAAGTCTCTCTTAATATTTCAGCCTTGCAGAAGATTGTAACTTGCTTTGCAAAAGTTCAAACAAAACGGTCAGTTCCTCCGACATAAGATTGTAATGAGAAGTACTACCAAAACACAAAGCAAATTCTGCTGTAAACACAGCACAGTCAAGGTTGAAGGACTTACACAAGAGGCAGAAAAAACCCCAAGCCAGATACCTTCAACATCATATCATGCTTCTGTAGACAACACAAATTCTTCTAACGAAAATATGTTTTCCTTTGTCGTGGTTTTGCCCAAGGTGAAAACAGTCAAATCCTGCAAGTTCACTTCGTATTTTCTGTTGTGACTGTAAAACAGTTACTACAAGTTCCAATACTAAAATTCTGTTTTCAGTGCCACAGTTGCCCTACAGCATGAACAAATCTGGTCTACCACACTTTCAACCAAGCATTGGAAATTAACACCAGTGGTGAAAGAAGACCTGCATCGTACCTTTCACCTGTGCTGCTCACAACTTCTAGAACTGAAGGGAAAAGTACAAAGCCGGCTTACCCTCATAATATTTAGTCACTGGAATATATGCATAACCAAATCACTGCACATACTGGTTTACTAGTGCTCATGCAGACTGAAACACGGAAAAATCATGTTTCCTCCTTAAATACATACATTTGGCACCTCTCTGTATAAAATGCATGTAATGTACATATACAAGAAAACACAGGTTACTGGATCATAGCCTAATATGTACCACCTTTCTCTCGTAGATGCCCACTTTTTCTAGATACCAGAAATTCAGAAAACACAATGGTTTAAACCCATATACTTATCTGACACGACCTGAAATATGAGGCAGCAGTGTGCCCTTGTGGCCGAGAAGGCAAATGGTATCAGGGGTGCCTGTGTTCTAAGCACCAGCTACAGGATGCTGTAATAGCCACGCTGCTAAACACACACTGTAAGAATTTTTCACCTCCAGTTAATCTGTAATGGAAACATCACTTGGTAGTTTTGATCCTAAACCCATGCCCCCTGTAGCAGACCACTTTATGTGCTGCTTTATTAATCAAGCTAATACATTGATTTTTTTAAACAAATCAAAACTTCTTTCAATGGAGCAGTGTTTGGGTCAGTAGCAGCATCTTTTAAACAATTCACAACTTTTTTTCACTATTTAACTCAGAGCAAGGGTGGTACGCTGGTACATCAACAGAACACAAAAGCCCAAACCACACAACCCAAGACAAAGTCTACAAAACTTGAAATGCAAGCAAGGTAGTACATGTTGGAGAGAAATCAATCCACACAACATATTATAAAAGAAAAGTGATTTAACTATCCTAAGGAGGGATGAGGGAAGAAGAGGTTACACAGCTGTATGTCTTCCGTCTTGCAATGGGCATTTCAGTCTTGACAAGTCTGTCAACTGCAATACCGCTTTCTGCTTCATCACCTCAAGGGTTTTAAGAAAACAGACCCAAGACCTCTACCACTGTTCCAAGTCACTGACAGGCAACAAGTGACTGATACTCCTTAGTCTACAGGCCTCCAGTCAGCAGGACTGCCAGGCTAGTCCAGAGAGATTCATGATCCTGACTGATAATTCAGTCCCTTAAAACACAGGGGACACTAGCTGTATAATGGAAAGAAAGTTAGCTTTTAAGAAAACCTTAAGTCTTTTCTCTTCCTCGATTTAAACCAACGTTTTATGACTGTTAATGCTGAATATGAAGTAGTAGCACCAGTAACCCAATTACTTGCATCACATTTACCAACCTCAGTCTTTTCTCTTTCCCTCTAAGCAAGGGTGTGTTTAGTTGAACACAGGAACAGCAAAAGAAAGAAAGGATAATAGCCGAGTGAAGTCGATCTTGCAGTACAGCAAGACAAAGCACACATTGTTTCATCTCTTTAACCTGTGTTGTAAGTTCAGCTTTTCAGTATGAGTTTAGAAATCTAAAGTCTGACTTTGGGACACCGCTGAGACAAGAAATGGTGCACATTTGGTGTAAAACTTTGAAAACAAGCCTCTCATCTAAGTATATTATTTGACAAAGTTGGGGGGGAAATAAGCAAAGCTGAAGTGACCTTTACTTCTTTATCTTTTTTTTTTCTTCAAAAGAACAGGCTAAGATGACCTCAGCCAAGGTTAATAGAGTAACTAAGCTGTCCACAAGTCCCCCAATTCTCATTCTTCAGTTTTTGTGTCATTCACTTCAGCAAAAAGAGTCCCATGCATTTTAAAAGTGCAGACAAGAAGTTGCAAGGCCAAAGGTAAGGATGAGAGAAACTCTTAATCTTCATGTTCTGCCAGGTGAGAATGCCTATTCTTAGTGCTCTCATGTAAAACACTTTCTGACAATTTTTATTCTTTGAGAGCACCAAGATTTCAAGCAGTCACCCTAAGAAACCATCCCACTCTCAGGGTGGTGGTGACAGAAGAGCTCCAGGGAGACTCAGAAGCCATTAAAATCTTCATTGGGATTTCCTGGCAGTTCTGATGAAGGTTTTGTTTAGCCAAAAGATGTGAGATGTCATTTGATGAAAACACTGCACCTTTAAAGCAGAAGCAAGGCACAGCAATCACTGCAGCCACTCTGACAGCAGCAGGGTGGATCAAGAGTGAAAACTGTACTCAAGGAACTGGTGTGCTGCTAATGCTTTTCTTAGCTCCTGAACCCAAGTAACAGAATAAAGGGATTTAAGTAGTCTCATAAAGCTCTATAAAAAATAATTGAGTACAAAAGAAGATGAAAACAGACTGGCTGGGTAAACCAGTGAGCCTTGACCTAACACTGCAACCTGCCCTATCTTCTGTTATGTTAAAAAGGAAAAAAGAAGACGTGTCTTATGCCATGGCATATAATGTTTAATCTCTTTATAAAAATAAAGACCTATTGACATTTCTAACAAGTTGAAATTCCTGGCATTTCATGGGAATAAAACCCTCCTTTGGGAAAGTAACCTCCTTTGCAAGCTCATGAATTTCAAAGTAAAACTGAAGCTAACACCTTCAATCTGCAATACACAAAGGATAGGATATATTTTAAAGCAGTATATTTTTTCCTTTCTACAGCTAGTTTTGCTTATGTAGGTTTGCATATTTGCAGAAGCATGCAGAGAAGAAAGGCTTCAAAATTATAGATTATTCCAATTATAAGAGCTCTGCACCTTTCTTATTGCAAGCCAGCCATAAAAATCACTCAGTTATTCCAAATAATATATACAAAAAATACAACAAAGCCAGAGCAGTGAAATTTTCCCTTGCAACAAAGCCGGTGAGAAACATGACATGGAAGCGTGCATTTATGAGACACAGTAGACAGCAAGTGTGAGCTATTGTAGAGAAATGGAATGGGACACTTACACAGTGGCTCTCTCTCATGGGGGTCCTGATGGTTACTATGTTCTTAAACCATCTAGACAGAATAGCAGGCTGGGCAGAAGGGAGCCACAAACAATCCACCAGATGACAATGCTACACAGTGTAGACACCAGCATAGCTAGGAACCATCTATAAGAGGGGTTGGAGGGGGAGGAAAAGATGAACAAAAATTCAAAAGCAAAACCTGTTGGTGCATTTCAGCTTGTTTCAGGTTCTTCAAAGTGCATACTGCTCTACAACCTTTGCCAAGCATTTTCTTACTTACTATGACTAACAATTCGTGCAGCTGTCGTTTGCCAAACGTAATATCCAATATTACGCTGGAATCAAAGTCAATTTTCTGAAATCCTCACTATAGTTATTTATTCAGAGGGAGTCTGTATCACTCGTGAAAATAAGTGCATGCAGGAGCAATACATCTCTGATCACTGCAATCTCTTACGTAGTTTGCTCAACCTGTATTCATATATCCTACTTCACAATCATACATTTTAATACTAAAACATCAGATCAGAGCCAGATAAGTGCAGAAACAATTTATGTAAACATCTAGATGATGGCATATATCACCTTCCTGTGTCCAAAGAAGCAAAAGCCAACTCACAATCCTTTGCCAAAAGGTGCAGAATATTGCCAATTACAACATATACAAAGCATCCATTCATCAAAGCAGAAAGAGTTTATACAACCAACTTCAATAAACATTCTACATAAATCCCTTGTGACTTGAATGTAAGTAATGCCTCCAGTTTTCAAAGACCGTAACTGTCCCAGCTTCTGGTGCTCTTATTTTGCCCTCCTCTGTTGTTTCTTTTTTCTTCTCTGAAATAAAACTACATAGAAGATTTAGAAGCTTCTGTTTGTTTGCTTACATAAAAGTAATCAATTTCACTGCAAGGCTAGCTATTCTTAACAGTCTGAACTATAAAGGAAAGAGACTGACACCTCTTCTAGTAGCAAAAACCTCTGACTCAAGTAAGGCAGACAAATATTCCTAGAGATAAAACAATAGCATCACAAAGAATGAATGAAGTTACACATGCATTTTTCACCAAATTATTTGAATACAAGTAGCAAACCATACAAATAACCCTGGGGAAGAGGATGAGGTAAATTCAAACTCCCTGAGCCACGATGCACACGATAAAAACCAGCTGTAAGCTCTAGGGCAATTACTGTAATGCTACACAAGTACAAGCTAACTGGTTTTAATCAGAGCAGCCATGGTGCAGAACATCTCATGACTGGAATAGTATTTTAATAGTTGAAGGGTTTTCTGCATATTAAGACAAAGGCTCTGAACAGGTTATCACACCATCTACATTCATTCTATGGAACATACAATAAATAAGATCTTTCACAACCTTAATGATATAACTTAAAGTACCTTTATGAAAAAATATGAAGCAGCAACTAAGGCACTTATGACCCTTAGAAGGCAATGTGCAAGGTAGCTGTTTTTTACTGTGTTACTCAAGGTAACTGAGGCGATGAGTTCTGGGGTTTTTTAAAGTGTTAGCTGGGTACAGGCTTTGTTCCAAACGTGTTACTTCTTATATGATCGCCTGTGTAAATCGTGAGTATGAACAAAACAGGGTATTTCAAAACAAAAGCAGGAATCACACATAGCAATGTGTGAAGGTTTCCAAGGAAATATTCCTTTGACTTCAGCCCGTTTTACTATGTACCTTTTACTTTTTCCAAAAGCCTGATGACGCTGCTGATCTTAAAAAAGAAAAACAAGAATGAAGGAAAAAAGTGCCAGCAGATACCAGCATCATCCCCTACAGAAGGACAACACAACAAAAACCAAGTTGACTGTGGTCTGTGACTCTGGTGCTGCGTCAGTTGCAAAAATTATGACAGATAGAGGTCACCATTCCTTTCCTTTCCTAGCAATCGCATGAGATCCAGCTGTGCTTTGCAAGCCTTGCATTCTCTTGCAGTTTATTTAAGGGCAGACAGAAAATTTTTCTACCTATAGTTGCTACAACCTACAACAGACGCAAACTCTCTTTTACAGGTGGTGTTTCAGGTCTTGTCTAAAGGACACTACCATACCAGGTTCTCTGACAGAAATGCACTTCTTTTCAATTTGTTTACTGAAACAGCGCTACTGTGCCTTCCAGAGGCACGCAGGATTTAGGGAAAGTTCCTCTCCAAGGAAGAGAAAACTTAAGGGAAGCCAAAAATCCTTCTTTCAGCTCTTTTTTGGGTATCTGACTTTACTTCAAACACCAACACATACCTTCTTTGATCCAATCAAACAACCACACACAGTCATATCCTTTTTCTATATTACTACAGCAAAGACAAGAGAATGTTTGTGATTGATTAAACTAAAAGTAAAGCATTCAGAAGTACCGTGGGAGTTTGTAAAGTGCAGACTACCAGAACCAAAACCTAGAAATCCAGTCATGCAGTTCGTTAACCAAGCTCTCCTCAGCACCAAGGCTTCGGAGAAACAGCGAACCTTGCGTTTGCTCTGGGGGAGTAAAAGCAGCCCTGGCAGCAAACATTTGGGGGCCACGGGAAGTATGCATAAAGAAGAGGATAGAAGTGCTCCTGGCATTTTAAACATTCAGAAACTGACTTACGCCAGTGGAGACGCAGCTGGAGCCTTTGCCTGCCTCCTGCTTTTCAGAGCACGGAGCTTATCCCCTTGTGTTAAACAGTTGGTTTCATCGTCGTCGCTGTACTGCATAACGGATGGGGGGGAAGGGGTAAACCAAGATTAAAATACAGACAACCTTGAAACTGAAGAATTAACCTTATCTTAACACTTAAAATTAGAATTATCCCAACAGGAAAAAAGTCAAAGGAAATTCACTTGCATAAATACAGTTCTGTTCCTTCCAGTTTCCTGTTTGCTGCTTCTGAAGCTGTAAACCATTAAGTGGTGTCATGACTTACATGCATCAGAATATTGTCTACTTTTAAACAGTGGAAATAGTATACTATCAAATCTTTGCTTAGGTACAGAATAATACAGCATTTCCCCCCTTCACTGGCTTTTGTAAATCAGCAGTACAGTCTTTTTTAAAAGGTATTATAGAAAGTATTCTAGACGTTTCAATTACTTAGAAACTAAAAAGAGTAAAAAATCTTTCATCCCTTTCCTTTAAACACACAGAATGAAGCACCAGACAACCCAAAATGAAATCACAGTGGTTTTGATTGCAGATTGTGAGTACTTTTTTGGCCTGTTATTTACCTAATTACTAAAGCATGACAATGATGCTCCTAATTCACCTGCGTTCTGAACTTCATTTTTCATAGTTGCTGTCCATACTTTCTCCCCCCCATATCCCTTTATACAAAAAGGGCAAACAGAAACAGAATCTGATTAACATGTTTCATTGTGTACCCACAGATTTGTTCAGAACCTGAGAGATTCTCAACAGTTCCAGCTTTTACAAGAGCACAATATTTGGATGGTTACCAGTTCAATGTCCTTTTGGATGCTTCTCCTGTTTCTGGTGTTATTAATTGAAATATCATCTACTCCTGACAGAATTCTTGTTACAGCAATTTTATGGTTTCCTTTCAACTTTGCACGGAAAATATCCCCTTCTGTCCAAAGCTCTGCCTGTTTGCTATCATAACATGGAAAAAAAGGCCCAAAACAAAACAAATTAACACTGAAGATCATTAAGTGTACAACAGAAGAAGAAGAAAAAGACATCTAGATTTATTTTTGGAAATAAGTTACAGTTAATCTACTTACTCCATCAGGAAATGTTGTTGTGGTCCAATCACAGAACCAGGTCTGTTTATTCTAATCCAGGCAATAGTTTCAGCAGCTGTCATCCGATAATGCTTCATGATATAACAGGCAATAAGTGTGCCAGTTCGTCCAAGACCAGCTGTGTAAGATAAAAGAAAGGCTTCTTTTATACACCCCTCTTCATCTGGAACCTGCTGTAACTGCAGATATTGTTACTTGTTCCTTGACTAGTTTATTAAACAAACCTTTACTGATCAAACTTGGTTAAGTGCAACTTACCCTTTGATATTTTTTCATATACAAGGCTACTAACATACTGCTCATGTTTTTTAATTGAGGCAACATTCCAGAGCCAGTGACTTTACAAACATCCCTAAGTCTATCTATCTATGAA
Organism: Pseudotriccus pelzelni; assembly: GCA_035584735.1. Classification (NCBI taxonomy): domain Eukaryota; kingdom Metazoa; phylum Chordata; class Aves; order Passeriformes; family Tyrannidae; genus Pseudotriccus; species Pseudotriccus pelzelni. Next base: position 32,098,934 of record JAWMRA010000090.1, on the reverse strand, counting down.
TATGTATGTATGTAGGTATGAGAATGTTTTTATGCATGGGATAAAACAGCTGGCTTTTCAGAATTCTCACAGCACCTTCTTGCAAACAGATCATACACTGCACTGAAAGCAGCTGCTCTTCCAGTCCCTCCTCTAATTAATCTCCTTCGCTCCCAAGGAAAAGACAAATTTTGCAATAAGCAAGTCTGGGGTGCTAGCTGGCACAAGCAAAAAGTACTCCAGAACGAGAAACCTTCGTTGCAATGTCCCTCAAGACAGTGTTATTTACCTTGGGATACATGAGAAGCTAAATGGTGTCTGTCCTCAGTCACTTGCTCTAAATGTCAAATTGTACACCACCTTCTGTCATTTAACCTAACTGACTGATCAACACCAGTGTTGAACCTTTTGTATAACCCAACAGCCAAGACAACCACACAGCACTTTCCATAACCTGTGCAGCCTTAAGAACAAGCTACAGCATTTTACTCTTTCTCCAGAGCAGGCTGAGGACCATAAAGCTAGCCTAGACACCATTAGTAAGACATACATCAAAGAATATCTTAATTTCAATGAAAGCAAAGCATTTGTACCACTGATACTCAATACTCTGGCATAACCAATTAAGTGATATACCTGAATTTATCACCTCAGTGAGGAATAAGAGCGTGCACTTTCATGCCAGTAGCCAAAACGCTGGTTTTAACAAGTCTTTCACTTCCCAGTATAACTTTGATAAGTGCAGCAAATGGATGGCAGATCCACGAACAAAAATGTAGTCTTTGCAGGTCCAAAGCAGACAGGTTAAAAAAAGGCCCTTCTTCAATAACAGCATTACCAGGTATGCTAGTGAGGCAAAGTTGTGGAGGGGAAATGTTTAATAAGACTATTAAAGATGGTGTGGGAAGGGAAACATACCTCTTCATAATCACAGAAAACTGCACCATTACACCAGCTACACTGGCCATGCTCTGAGAAAACTGGCAGTCCAGCTCTGGAGGAACAGATACTCAGAGCATGCCCAATACAGCTAGTACAGAGAGTTTATGAGGGATGACGATTTTTGGTGGTTCTGGAAGAACACTCATATTTTTTGAGGAATCTTCTCAAAAAGATGCACTGATACTTTCAAAAGTTTATGATTTTTATAGTTAATCATGTAGTTTTAGAAAAACCAATCAACCTTGCCAGGAGTTCAAATTCCTGCTCAAACGCACCCTTTGAAAGTGCTAACACTTTCTAGCAGAAAGAGCTGTTAATATTGGAAAGTTCACTTTCTCCATCCTCATTTTCGGGAATAGATGGGAAGATTTTTCTGGAACTCCAAACAAATTATTGAACAGAACTAAACAGAAATAATTTGAATGGAAAATAATCTGTATGGAAATAATTTGTATGGAAAAGTTGAAGTTTGGCAGAGATATTATTAACCAGATAAAATAGCATTACAGTGCAAAATACCTCAGGAACAGTAACTATAAGAATCCCTTGTAATACAAACTGGTTTTTACACTATACCTTTGCAGTGAACAGCTATAACACCTTCAGCATTTTCACAAATATTGAGAAATGTTTTAACTATAGTATCACTAGGTGTGCTTCCATCAGCAAAGAAGAGGTCAAAATGCTCAAATCCAGCATCTGTGAATCGCTTGGCATCGTACAGTTTTTTGTTGAGGCGTATGATCGTGGTGACCTTATGTTGCCTGAAATATGGGAAATAAGCCTCTGGAGCATGGTGGGGATAGCCTGTTTGAGAAAAGAAGGATAAAAAAAAGAAGGAAGTGAGTAAGGCTCAAACTGCAGCAATAAACAAAGACTAAAAAACAAGAGATGAAAACACTTTCAAAAGAGAACTCATGTTCAACATAAAGAAACAGACTAACTGAGAATGGAATTCTAAGATAATCGCCTAAGTCAGATACAACTAAACCAAGCATTACAATGTTACTGCCAGAGTGCTTATAAAAAGAAAAGAGCCAAGGAAAAAACACACTGTTTGAGGAACGATTTTCAAAGCTTGTTCTTACTGATAACAATCAACTAAGAAAGCAGTGGGCTTGTGTCCCCCACCTCCTTTTTTAAGCATACCATTTTCAATTTTACTCCTTGAATGAGGTCCACTGAAGGCAATGAATTTGTTTGGTATTATCCAGTTAAAATCTCCATTTTCTGCTCTCTGTCAAGAGAAAATGCTTGGTTTATCATTATCCCTGTATTTTCAGGCTTTTCCTTATTGTTTCAAAACACATGCTAGATAGAATTGATGCACAATTTTTGTCAAAGGAAGTCCTGTTAGTTGCCTGCTTTCTTTTTCATCATGAGGATGGCAGATGTTCTCAACCTCACTTTCCTTGCCTGTGTTCTTGTCTTTCTAAACCAGGGTTTTAGAACAGTACAACTGATGCCCTTCAGACAAAGGGCAACTTCCAATTTTTAATTGTAAGCAGGTTTCTAAATTATGGCATTGGTCCTACCTCTGTTCACAATTTAAACAATGATTTTTTTAGGTTCTAAGAACACTCATTTTTCTCTTTATGCAGAACTGGCAGCTTTGCATTTCTGAAACTGCATATTGTCAAGAGCTGCAGTCCTTCATTGTCACAATCCTCTCCCATGCCCCAAAGTGAATCTTATGCACCTGGGGTTTCCCAGCCCTGTTTCCTTCTTTACCTCAAAGAATATTATTATACTTTCGCCCTTTGTTCACAGATACATACTTTGATTGCTCTCCAGCATTCAGTTAGACTCAGGCTTGTATGCCCTCCAGTTTTTCATCAAGACTGCTCAAGAATATGCATGACCTCTAAGAAGTGTCCAAATTCATGCTCCTGATCAATTTCCAGGGTTTAATAACAGAAAAGAGTATTTACTTCCATTTCGGTTTCTACTTTCCTCCATGACTGAGCTCAATTATGCTTAAATCTGAATTTTAATATTCTCTCTGCCCATGCACTCTTATTTAACTATGACAGCTAACATCATAGTTTAAAGAGATAAAACAGAACTGGAACTTAATACTACAAAAAACAGCACAAATTATAAACAATCATTTTAGCATTAGTAACAGCAAACAAAAGATTGATAGTCAACACTTACTTCATAATGCTCATATTCATTTACATCAAACGTACTAAAATCCAGGAAACCATACTGCAAAGCCTAAAATTCAGAACACAGCTTTTAACAAAGATGCCTCTTCAGTGAGGACAGTTTATCACAGTTTTGGGTTACTGGAAGTCCCATAATATCCATACTGTTCTTTCAAAGACATTTCACATAACTGAAGAAATACAGGTCAACTTAGTCTTGGTTCAAAACAGATTTGTAAATTTCAATACAAGTGAAGATGAGTAAATAAACTTTTTCCTGCTTTCAATGAATTACTATAAAATCCCAGATTTCAGTCTTTTTGTTCTGCTAGGCGCGCAAAAATTTTAGAAAAGGGACATAACTGGCAAAAAATATCTGTTGAAGTTAGGAGTACATTCTAACGTAGAAAAAAAAAAGGTAATCACTTGGGTAACTGATAGCTTATCTGCTTGTTAAATCAGGAGGCACAAACACAGATAATCCATATCTCCAGGTGTTTGGAATACTACAGGCTAGTTTTCTCTTCCATTGTGTAATCTTCTGTAGTTTTCCTTGCTGTTACAGCACGAATAGCAGTGCACCACTCTTGGCATGCAAGCAGGCTTCAAAACATCCAAAAAAGCTGAAAATCACAAATCTGCAAGAAGCTGACTCAACCAGTGAAAACACCAGTATTTGGCAGAGATATCCATAACACAAAAGACAGTAGTAGGGTGGAGAGCTGCAGAATTCCCCATTTCACTTTTCATACAGACTAAAAGGAATGTGTTTAAAATTCTTCTGTCCTTCAATATGTCACTGCACCATTGTATTGCTATAAAACACTAGATTATAATAATTTGTATTTCAAATAAGCACCTACCTCCTGATGTTTGTTCTATTTGTATTACTAAACCAAAACTTGAAATCATTAGCATGTGCTGCAAATGCCTAAAGTGTATGACTAACCACTGCAAAACCACTTCCAAAGCCTCTATTCAGCCTAAAACTTAACACCAGGAGAGCACGGGCATATAACAAACCTAACACACAACTCTGAGGGATTAGAGGTGTGAATTACTGCCCTGAACAGTTACAAAAATAAATCTCTCAATTCCCACTTAAAAATCTTCACTAGTTAATTATATAAAGCATCCATTGACTTCTGTGGATGCTGTATCCAGGTTTGTTACAAGGCCTCATAAGCTAGGCAACAATCAGAAAATCTGCTACTTCACAGCTCTAATTGGATCCCAGCTTCCTAAACCCTTTCCCAAAGGGCAATACTTAACTAATTTTTTGCAATATGAAAAGTATTAGTTCACTGACCTTGTTTATTGCATGAAAACAGTCCAGCAATGTCAGATGAAAACTGCAACTACCAAAGGAAGCATCCCTATAAGATATGATGACCAAACCAATAATTATTCCATTTTAATCCAAGTGAAACCAGTTGAAGATACTTCTCTAAAACACCTTTAAAAAATTACTTCACGGTAACTACTATTATAGTGAAATAATTATGTCAAATGATTACTTCACTACCCACCCTGCATCTTACAACAATAACAAGATATAAAATAAGTTATGTTAAGAGATACAACAGTAAGATCACTCCAGTTATAGTTTTGGTGAAGGTGACGTTCTATTTCTGACATGAATATTGAAACTGGTGTATTTCGGTATTCATCACCAAACAACAGATAACACAAACTCCTCATGGCAAAAGCTAATTCCTAAATAAGTGTCATATTCTAACACACATTGTTTGAATATTTTCCTCTGAAGCACAGTTTCAAAAAAGTAATGCTTTAATACAGTGCTCCATTTAAAAGAAGAGACTGTGCACATGCATTCCTTGTATACATGAACAGCAACTTCCTCCTGAAACTGTCAAGATAAACACTGGTGTAGATACAATAAAGTACTTCCTTTAAGATGCATAAATAGTTTATGTTTAAACAACAGAAGAAATTAGTTTCATTAAAATACCTTCTTTCAAGTACAATTTTTTAAATTCTGTTGATTCAGGAATGGCACGTTCTTATGTGACCTCTACTACATTCTATAAGCATTGCAGAGTAAGCATTCTACAGGAATACTTAAGTGAATAAATAAATTAAACTGAATCTACGACAGAGAATTTTATGTGTTCTTTTGAGACCATACAGCCCTTATCAGCAGAGAATTGCTAATGTTTCTAATAAGTAAAAAAAGGTATCATGTTCCATGTTAACTGACAGGAGAAAGAACTTTTGAAGTACCTGGACGGCTGCCTCTAAAATTTTTTTCTATCCTTTCCTTCCTTATGTATCAGTGTGAAAGGTGAATGGGGCAGAAGTCAGCGGGAAAAGGAAATAACAGAACCCCATTAATGCCGAAGAAAAGATGAACAAAGGTGACATTGTAGTGGGTGTCTGTTAGACCACCTGATGAGAAGAACAAATGGATAAAGCCCTGCGCAGACAGACTGGAGCAGCCTCACATTCACAGGCCCTGGTCCTCATAGGGAACTTCAACCACTCTGGTGTCTGTGGAAGGGATAGCACAGTAGGGCACAGGCAATCCAGGAGGTTCCTTGAATGCACTGATGACAACTCCCCACTGGTCGGAAGCACAGCAATCTGCAGATACTGTCTTGTGCATAAAGTATGCTTTTTAGTATCACAAGCCATTTGGGGTGAATGACAGACATTTTGATGTGTTTCCCTACCAACTACTGGTACAAAATCAGACTGCCGAATGAGAGGCAACGTAGATCAAAAAGCTCAGTGAGAGTGCAAACAAGGCAGTGTGGCTCCATCTCGTGCCAGCACACTTCAGTACCACCTCCTAACACCCCTACTCACTGAGTACCTGAAGTTCAGACAGGGAATGTGCCCCACGTAAAAACTTCAGCACAAAGAAACCCCAGCACAAAGCAGTGCTGAAAAACGCTACATTCTTCTTCAAAATATCAAGGTACAGAGGGCTCTGTCAGCTTGTTATTTACCTGAAAGGAAGATATGAAACACTTCCTGCCAGTATAAGCCTGTACACATCTTCTGGGGATTCTCTCAGGTATATTATCTAATTCAGGAAAAAGACAGAAAAGGAAAAAGATTATTTTAAGACTAGTATCCATAACTTCAAGTCACTTGTCTATTACAGAAGGCATAATTAATTATCACAGAATTCAAAAGTGCTGGAAAAGAGTGGCATCAAGAACAAATGCTTGCAAGTCTGCAACAATAACAGTAACAAACAATATAAAATCCTGTCAATCTAGAGGAATAGACATTTTAGAATGACGTTTACAGATTTGTGCAGAAGTTGTTCATCTGTAGGCTGCAGTGAAAAACCTTCTGTCCATCTGGATTCTTACCTGTTTCTATGCAACTCTGCTGGGCTGGTGTGTAGATTTTTGTTGTTTTTTCTTTTAATTAAGCTTTTAAAATGTAAATCAAAACCCAAAACCCCACAGAGGTATCACCAAAGCTATCAATCATCTGCTACACAAAACAGTCTGTGCACTCAGCAGACAAGACTAAAACAGTAATTCATGTGTATTTTGATCTTCCTACAGCAGAACATTGGCATTAGTCCAAATTCTGTACTTCCTCCTTTGCACTGGTGAGGCAGTATCCAGTAACTAAATCCAGATGCCATAAAAAAAAAAAAAAAAAAAAAAAGAAATCCATAGCTTCCGGAACAAAATACTAAGAACTGAATGAAGTAGCACACTTGAGGTAACATGTATCAAACTCTGTACTATCAAAAACACTTAGAAAAGAATTCACAAAAGACCAACTTACGAGAAATATCCATATGGTCTTCCATCACAACATGTCTGATCCCTCTTGGATAGCCTTTAACACTAAGGTCTCCTTAAAGAATACCTAAAACTCCTCTTTTTTTGCACATCTCTTCTTCAAATACCATCAAACACCATCCCCAGCATGGCCAGGAAGTAACAACTGTTAATAACAAGCTGTCATTAACAGGTCAATATTCAGTAATTTCAAGTTAACACTTTTTCTTTAAAATTGCATTAACTAAGTTTTAGCACATTACATAAAGTTGGGGATTTTTTCAATAACCTACAGTAAAATTATTTACTTCTTTTATATTAATGACCTTTTCCCTTAGAGGTTATTTGAAAGGAAAAATCCTCACGAGTATTAATTAAACATCCCTCAAAAATCTAAGTGTGGCATATTTGCTTTCTATTTCTTTGGACATTTTTTCCCCTTAAAAGTTGCTGTAGCTTTTCAAATGTTTTTGATGCTGCTGCAAAGCTAGTTTGAACAAACGGCTTAACATCCTTAAACATCCTACCTCCACACGCACACAGAATAAGAGTTTGAACAGATGTTGCTAAAAAACCCAACAAACAAACCCATTTTGAAACATGTCCTAAACAGAGAGCTAAAACAGACATGGCAACAGATGACCCCTTTGATTTTCCCCTGATTCAATTACTGCGTTAAATATTTTTTGAGCATTCTTCCTGTGAAATTAGGAAACCATCCAAATAAAAAAATCTTCCTTGATAAGCAGTTAAGTAATGAACACCGCATGTTTTGTGTGTGTGTGTGCTTTCACTGGGGAGAGGTGACTCTTGCATTTAGATTTGCAAGCATAACCCAAAATAGAAAATACACTTAGAAAGTTCCCCCCACCCCCCAACTGAATAGCTTATCCTCAGACACCAGAGTCCATTTTCTATTCTGCAGGCATATCCATTGCCTGATTTGGATATAAAGGTTATCTTCTCAGAAATTTCAACTTGTGTCTGCTGATACAGTCCTAATTTGCATCCTGCAGCACAGTGAACACATACTGCTAGCAACCATACAAATCTAGCACTTCTTGTTTACCAGGAAGAGAGCCCTGCCCCCGAAAAACTTACAAACCAGAGACATGAAATGGCATTAGCAAACAGATGGTAATTAAACAGCAGAAAGAGAGCCTGTAGCCAGAAACGAGTCACCTGGAAAAGACTCGGGATTACAGAGTCTCAGAATCAATTAGGCTGGAAAAGACCTCTGGGATCACTGAGTCCAATCCTTGACCAAATGCAGCCCTGGCAACTAGACCATGGCCCTGAGTGCCACGCCCAGTCTTTCTTTAAACTCCTCCAGGGATGGTGACTCCACCACCTTCCTGGGCAGCCCCTTCCAATGTTTAATCACCCTTTCTGTGAAGAAATTCCTCATGGCGTTCGACTGGACTTCGGCGCTGTCAGGCTGGGTAATATACAGAGAGTACTGGTTGTACCACAGGCAAATACAAATGGAACCAGTACTAGCTAATTCTGCAAGTGCTGGTAGGTCAGAAAGGCCAAGGATTTCTCCCATAGCTCAGCTGAGTTTTTATCACCTTCCTAAAGAAAACAAGATTCAGCGCAAAAGCATTTGTTTACAAGTGTAAAAGCTGCAAGAGACAAGTTTTTTTCCATTAAGTCTAAATAATGTTGCATGACGCTGAAACACGGCACAGTTCCCACTTCCAAAATTACTTTATCAGTGAAGCTGCTATAAATACCGTTTTAACATACATGCATATGCGTATGGACTTTCCTTAACACGGCTATATATGAACACTAGCTGCATACAAGGCCACTTAAAAAACCCAATCTAATTTTGCAAAACCAAAAGTATATAGTACTTCCCGTACAAATGAAGGAAAATACAGTATATTTAGTGAAGAAGGATACTCTTAAATTTTTCAGAATTTTCTGAAACAGAGTTCCTGCTACCCTTCAGCTGTGACACCGCTACACACCAAAGATGAAACAGGTGAACGGTTGCAGAGACAGCAGTTGATGAAATGGTCAGATGGTGTTCTTGGTGAAAGGTGGCTTACCAAAAAAATCAGGTTAGTGTGAAGATAGCTAGACAGGTGCAACCTGTGGAGTGCTTCAAAAGGGAAGAAGGACATTCAGCTGCTACACATAACGGGAAAGACCATAAACAGATGATTACTTCACAAGGAAAGTATCCAGGCAGTAACATAACACAAGAAGCTCCCAGAGTCAAAGTGGAAACAGGATCAGTTTCTGTCACAGCTTAAGGGAGCACCCAGCTAGAAATCCTGGATGCAAGCAGGGCTGGATGAGGGCTGAACGTGGGTGGGGCCGAGGTTCAGGCTGCAGGTGAACCAAATTCCAGATATGGAAACAGGTAAGACTGAAAGAGCAGCAAAGCCCAGAGCAGCAACAGATGTCAAGGCAGCAGAGGTCACATCTGCATTAGCAAATGGTGTGCACCAGAATAAATGCATCTGTAGAGAGCCAGCATTGAAGACCTCACATTTGCACTGTATCCTTCCAGCAGCTTGTAAGCTTTAGTCAGTTTCACTTTGGTCCTGAGGACTGTTGGGATTGCTCCTAGACTGCTCCATGAAGTGAACCAAAATGCAGCTGGCAGGGTTTAAGGAAAGATTCACTTCAAAAAATATTTCTCACACACATATATATATGCATATACATATATATAAAACTACATACAGTACTGTTTCTGAACACGAGGAAGCCACTGACGCTTTAAAGATGAATAATGTCATTGGAATGATGTGGGTGAAAAAAGGACTAAAGAAAAATAGTAAATGGGAGAGAGAACGTAGCAGTGATCAAAGACCTGTAGCAGACAGAAGTGTTGAAAGAGAGAAGGACTTTCTAAGGCAGCAAACAGAACTGAAGTTTCAGAAAAGAAGAGAATGGAACTGTTGATCTGATGAATGGCAAGACAAAGACACATTCATGAGGTATGTACTGGGGGGAAAAAGGGGAAATGGGAAAAGACAAACTCCAGAAATAAAAATATGCTACAATTAAAAGCAACCAACAAGAACTACTATTAAAAAGATTAAAATAGTAAAATAAATTTCAAGCAATGATATTAACTGTTATTCAGCAGAAGGAGGCATTCTCCAGGACAGTTTTCGTCCATTTTTGTATACACAAATGAAGAAAAAATCTACCAGAATTTTACGCTGATTTCCCAAGAGCCTCCTTTCCTGCAGATCAGGGAAATACAAAAAAACCCACCAAAACCCAAAAAACTTAAGACAACGCAGCAGGCCTGAAATACATCAGCCACAAGTTCAGTTGCTTCCAGAATTTTTCTAGTGCAGTGTAGATGGGTGTACATACGTATCTACATACACACAAATACACAGAAAAAACTCTCGAAATCATTTACAAATGTTCTATTTAAATACCTTTCAAGAAAATTGCTACTATAAGGAATTGATGTCTTTTTAAGCCTAATATATTATTTTATCACAATGTGTAATCACTTCTCTATACACAACTTAGAAACTTACTTTCTTTATACGGACATAAAAACATCCTACTGAACTTCAAAATATAGCCAGAAATTTGATATTCGCAGCTGAACCACTGCCATTCCTCTAATCATATAGGACATCTGTTTCTAATTAAGGGACTAGAGGCAGTTCTGTGAACAGTCAAGAATCATCCAAGCATTGAGTACTGGAAAAGGTGCACTCCAGCACTCCTCCTGGCAACACTGCTGTGCAGTCAAACAGCCACTTTAAAGTTCACTGAATGAAACAGAAGGGTTTGAAGGATTAGGCAACCCATTCTTTATTTTAAAATCAACCACAGAATGACAGCTTTTAAAATGCCATGTGATATCTGATTCATATTAGTGTTTTCAAACCAGGCTGATTTTTTAAGAAACTGTTTACTAGAACAGAATTAGAATCATCAGAACAGTATTCACAATAGCATAAAAACTATTCCTACTGGAAAAGGAAATGAGCCTCTGGTTGAAAAAGGCATCTTAACTTTCAATACATGGGGTTGCCAAGTGAAATAGTAATGTTGCATGCAACACAAAACATATTCGATAATAATAATCTATGATGTAACAAGTTGCTTTTTCAGGAAAGTTAAACAGGCTGTTGAAATAGGGTTTACTGTTAGAAACTATATCAACGCACATCTGTAAATAGCACTTTAAATTCATGCCTCTGGTGCGCTCAGTATAATCAAGTTTATCCACCTGCTTACCTTCAATCGCAAAATCTACTTAAGGCTGCTACCTACATTGTACAGTTTACCAACCATGCTGACTTAAAAGCCAAAAGTAATGAGATAATTCATTTTAAACTGCGTACAAGCAAATTTTACTTGACACAACTATGTTCCAAAACTGTCACTCACCCAAGATAGCCTGAGCTGCTGCAAACAGCAAATAATCACAATCCCCCCATTCGGAACAAATGTAAGTAACTGCTGTGTGTGACCAGACTCAAACATAAGCTAACACGGGTGTTATAACTTAAACACGCTAAATACTTCTTTTACATTAAAACCTCCACTGGATATACTAGTCAGTTAACACATTATATTCCTAGCAATATTTCTTAGAAAAAAATGTTAGATGTTGCAAAATTAGAACAGAAATATATCATAATAAAAAACCTCCTGTATGGATTTGTGGTGTATGTGCACACATCATGCACATGTCCAACAGTCCCTTTGTTAGGAGAAACAGTCATTATGTGGATAAAAGGGGCAGAGAGGGAATAACTGTCTGTCTCAGGCAACTCCCTTTGGTCCTCATAAACAAAAGCAAGAAACCTCGAATTACCTTTTAAAACAGCAGAGGGGAGGTATAGAAAGCCCTGTTATCTCTGAACTGACCGGGCTGGGCACATCAGGACTTCACAACAGCTCAAAAAGCAGGCCAGTACCATAGTGAGGGACCCCGGAAGAACAACCCTTCTTCTCCTATGGGGACAAGCAGTTGGAACATCCTCAAGAAGAACCTAGTCACGACTAGTCATGATTTCCCAAATTCAGTTCAGAGAAGGTAGCTTTTGAGAGGACACAAACACAGAGGCAGCCAAGATGCCAGGCAACTTTTGCTTAAATGGAAGGTCAGTACTTTGTCCATCTCGTCTCTGCCACTCGCCTGTCAAGCACCTCTTGCCAAAATGCAGCTGAAGGTAAACATGGTTTACCCACTCGTAACTACCCACCGACCACCACCCAAACTGGACCACTGAACAGGTTTATCTCAGCCTGAGCCAAAGATAATTCTGCAATTGCAACAGTAGGAACAGAGCGGTTCCACATCACACCCACGGGTGCCAACTGTTTCTCCAACCTCCAGCTTCTACCCAGCATTAGGCCCACAGCTAGGAAGGACACTAACAAATTGAAAAGGCAAAAAACCAACACTACGGATTAGAATGGATGAAGGAAACGCTGCTTACCCTGAAGAAAGAAGATGAGAAAATAGACAAAGTACAGAGATGAGTCCTGGAGAAGGTGACCTGAATTACAGCAGTTCATGGGGCGGTACCCTGGGAGGGTCACCCTCCAAGTACATAATTAGTGCCAGGCCTGAGAAAAAAAACACTGTTACTAAGTCAATGTAGCCAAGGGGAGAGGGGGGAGCTTGGGAATTGGGTGGACAGGGCACAGAGGATACATTTTCTGTCTTAATATAGAAGGAGCAATGATGGAAGAAGCAGACTTTCCTCACCCACAGCCAAGTCCTGGCGAAAATCAAGAGAAGCCACTGCAGATACCAACTCAGAAGATCACTGCTGCTTTGGTAGTGTGGTAAGGCCTGAACAGTGCAGACAGCTTTCAAGGAAAAGATTTTTCTTTAAAAGGTGAAGAACAAAAGCTTCCCCCCGCACCCCCGCCCTTCTTTCCCTTTTCCCCCTCCACCCAAATAAAACGAAAACATTCAACCCCAAAACAGTGAATTCTGGCTACCCTTTGTGTGGCTGAATGTGTGGCTGCCAAAGTTTTGCTAATCTACACAGAAGAGTATTATTCCCATTATGCAGTATATCATCTGTAAAAATGAAACAAAATACAGAATTAAAATAGATGAAAGATGAACAATAAAGTGATTAAGGTCTAATTGGTTAAGATTTACTCTAAAAAATACTATTTTATTCTAAAACTGCATATGTAACAATGCATTAGTAAATTTTGTTCTTCACTTTCAAGGCCATGTTATACTGAAGAGCTTGAGTTAGGCTGTGCTGTTACATCAAAGTACACCTGGAAGGAAGCAGCGGATGCAGGAGGGGGGAGAAAGAAGTATGTAGTCTGGAGAGGTCATAAACTATCTCCACTGAAGAGGGAAGAAAGACAAGTTAGATGAAGGGGAAAGGGAAGCATTAAAACACACCAACTGTGAAGAAAAGACTCAGAACAGACTTTGCTTGAAAACGAGAACACTCACAGCTGCCCTTATGACACCACAGTTAATAAAAATTTTCGTAAGTGCCTTAGTAGTCCAAATGAACATATTCCCACATGATATACATAAACACACATACATATTTACACAAAAGATGTTGAATTATAAACCATGCTAATATATCCCAACTCCTTGAAGCAGAAGTTAAATAAAATTCTGTTTAATAATACAAATTTAAGGTCAAGTCCTTAAAATTACGTGTTCAGAAGTTGAATGGAGGACATAGAAGTCTCAGAGGAGAACTAGTTATACACAGTTTACCATAGTTTTATAGTTTAAATGTGACTGTGCTTGAAACAGAAACCCACAAAATCCCAAACCAGAAATCACACACACTGTGCCTGTGCTGTTCCTGAAAACCTGGCAGCCTGTTATTTGTAACAAGTAACTTGCAGCACCTGGATCTACAGAGCACTTTGCACCCAAAACTTAAGTTCTCCAATGCCTTACAACACATGTAGACAAGCACTATGTTCATGACTAACTCTGCAAAGGCCATGCTCCTTTTCTACTTCCTTGCTCTTCGCTGAACTAACCTCAGACCTCATGCACTGCCACACAGTTCCTCAACCTAAGGTAACCTGTTGAAATGGGAACCTACCATAAAGCCAAAAAACCAAAATCAAACAAGAAAACACATTTAATCCACAGAAAACAAAACGCAGTGTCAACCTACCACTTACACTGTAAGATCAGAAATGAAATGATGACAATCAGCTCAAGCAGTGAAGAGCATCACCAACATGACAGAGTCTGACTTAATAAAATTAAAGAAAAGCTTCTGAAAGATTTGACCAACAGCTGGATGGATCCTTCTTCATCAACAAGCAAAGCATTCCGAACTGAAGAAGGTAATCTTAGGCCTACATATGTTTTAAATAAAGAAGGCCTCATATTTCCTTTCAGTCAGGAAATATACGTACAGACATGTTTATCATGCATTCTGAACAGATCCTACATCACTGCTCATTCCAGAAAGAACAATACAATTCTCTCTGCAGAGAGCAAAAATATGGGACAAGTATGTTTGAACACTTGAGCAATGGGAGCTGTAATTAAGCCTGTCTCTTCATGACAGATCATCAGAGGGTGCCTCAGAAAAAAGCAAGGCTCAGGGGCATAGTCTTTCTTCCGTGATCTTTCTTCAGCGGAATCCCTCCCACATGAAACTGGGAAGCAACTTGACCTTACTGTGAAGAAAATGCAGTACCAAAGCCAAAGTCTACTGCACTGGGAAGAAAATCAGCATCTAGCTAGGGCTAACTTGCCATCTAAGACTGCGGATATGCAAGAGAGACATGCCCACATTC
>JAWMRA010000090.1:32046272-32071343 GCA_035584735.1 Pseudotriccus pelzelni | reverse complement strand
CGCTCCCCGCCCGGCCCGGCGCGGCCCCGCCCGCCTCAGCCCGGCTGTGGCCGCGCGGTGGGAGCGGTGGGAGCGGCCGGGCCGCGCTAACAGGTGGGCCGGGCCGGGGAGAGGAGCGGAGGGGACGGCCCCGCGCCGAACCCCCCGAGCGCCGCCTCGGCCCGTCCCGTGAGGGGGAACGGCGCGGCCGGCACAGCGCGGACCGCCCGGCGCCGCCGGTCCGCTCTCCCGGGGGCGGCCGCAGCGCTGCGGGTGAGCGCGGCACGGCCCGGCCCGGCCCGGCACGGCACGGGGGCTTCGCGGCCTCCCAGGCGCCCCGGGCACCGAAAGAGGGTCCCCAAGGACGTGATGCTGCAAGGCCGGCAGAAGCCAGTGCGGGACGTGCAGCCTGCCGGGCTGAAGTGGAGAGTTAAAACAGCTGGGTTTAAATCCGCTTCTTAGGACACAGCCATACTTTCAAACACAGCTACTTAACATTAGTATTTAATACTGATTATGAAATAGGTGTTGCAACAAATCAAGCTAGTCGTTAAAACAACTTTTGAAAACTGCTCCCGTCCCTCCTCTGTCTAATTGGCCTTGGTGGAAGAAAGCCCTTGCTCAAGTGTTCTGTCTGCTGAGTGCGTGATCAGTGTTTATCACCTACTGGCTCCCACCTCTCGCTGCGTTACATTTCTTACAATATTCTTGCCAAATAAACCTCAGAGACCTAAAATTCTGCTGACACTTTAAAGCCAATTGTCCCGACTTCGAACGTGGCCAACATTGTTCCAATTCACTACGCACGTGGGAGTCACTGTGTTGCAGTGAAGTCCGTGAAGTTGTGGCCGGATAGATGCAAAACGCAGGGCCTATAACCAGATTAGGGCTGCTCTTCTACCGAACCCTCCTCTCTGTCTTCTTCCCTCTTCTCGTTTGTCTGCACTTCGTGAGTCTTTCTGAAGTAATTTTCCTGGGGTAACACAGAGGCTGTGGTAATGGTTCCTGTCAGCATTGAAATGGTGAGGGTGGACGACTTCAACCTACAGAGCAGTCAGGCTACAACTCCATTCTAAGCCCTTCTAATAGTCCACAGTTCTTTTAGCTGTAGCTAGTTTTGTTAAATATATTTATTAGCAGCAACAGCAATTGTATATTAATCTTACTAAAAAACGCAGGAAAAGAGACAAAAACTTCCTTTAAAATCAAAAGCACTGAGTTAAATGATTGTAGAAGTGGAACTGGAGTCAGTGTCCTTGGCTGTGACTATCAAGCGACTGAAGCAGAGTGGAAGCACTGCAAATAAACTGAGTATTCATCATTCTTTCTCTTCAGAAATATCTTTTTTCTGTGTTTCTTGTCGTTGTTTTACAGACATAAGACCAGTTTACCAGCTTGCTTTCGGCTGTGGGTTCAGTAACAGAGAGGCAGACGCGTTCCAGGGTTCCTGACATACTGAGAATACCAGTGAGCTGGGGGAGTGCTGGAGGGAGGGGGCAGCTCCTTATTTGTGAATGTAGGAGCAGTGGTTCACCAAGAGCAGAGTTCACTCCCTTGGGAGCCTCAACTGCCTGTCCCAGCCTGTCGTGCCAAGTCAAGCCTCTGGTTAGCCCTGAAATCACGCGGGTTTGGAGTCTGCAGGTGAAGACTCCCCTGAGTGCTGTTTAGTCAAAGCAGTATCTCTTCATTAATAATACCCTTCTTCGAAACACATTGTATCAAAATGTGAATGTAATTAATTTCTTGATAAGGCACAGTACCTTTAATAGAATTACACTGCTCAGTATGTTTCTTAAGCAAGCTTTTTCTTTTTCATCAAGGAACTCTGCATTTAATTTGTTGTGCTCTCCAGTGCCTGCGCTGGGCCTGCCGGTGACCTCAATGCATGTAGGAACAAACCTCTTCACAAAATGCCATTTTAAAATTGCATTAAAGCTTAAAAGGGGAGAGAATTTTCAGTTGAGATATGTTTATACAGTAGCATTTTACAGAAAGCCAAAGATCAGAAACTGCAGAGGAGGGTATGTTCCCCCATAACTCCCAGGCAGGTTTTTTTTCTTTCAAATTGCTAAAAAGAAGTGGCTGGTGGATGAAAGAGGGCACATCTATTTTAATGAAAGCAGTAGACTCTGAACATAAACATTTCTAGAAAAATGGGTAATATGAAATCTGACAGAACTGCCACCCAAACTGCTGTTGTCCTTAGTTCAGTTGTCTAAGTTGTCTAAGACACAAATAAATAAGGAGAATTTATTCTGAGACCTCTTGCTCTGAGAGAAAGTACATACATACAAGGGGAGAACATTCTTCTGTAAATGCTCCTAGAGAAAACAAGTAACTGACTCCAAATCAATTGACTCAAAAAGTAGCTTACTCCAAAACCAATAGTCTGATCAGGTATATGGTTAAGACACACTTCCTCCTGGTCTTACAGACCCACAGTTTTGTATGACACAAAATAATTGCAGACAATGGATGATGTATTTAAAATATTTATTAAAAATTATGAAATGTATTTCATAATGTCTGCCACTGTCAGATGCAAAAGTAGGCATAAGCTTAAGTCCCAGTGTTCAACACTGTGACTTCTTCAGAGTATATTTTAATACAAGATTGTCACAGGGTGCTGGAAGCTTTAAAACAGTGCTGAGAAGTATTGGGTTGAAAGTCAGTGTTGATCTGCTGAAGGCATGGTCTTCCAACCAAAATCGGATTTTTTTAGTTTACCGCATCTTGAACAATGATTTTTAAAACATATTAACAAGATTGTTTGATGAGACAATAATAAGCTCAAGGATTTTTTGCAATCAGCCTCAGTTGTGTTTTAGTTGTTATTATCTTGTACTCAGTGGGAATAGCACTTTTGTGTCCATCTTCAGTGACAAGTAGTTTTTCTAGATAAGGTTTCAAATATCCTACAAAGACATGACATTATCAGTGCGTTCTGGAATTCACTGGAGAATTGTTCTTGTAGAGCACAAGTTTAAAAAAAGGATATATAATGTCAGTGTCATATGTCAATGATCTGGGATTTGTTTGAGAAGTTCACTGTTTTAACTCCTGCCAGCTGCAAAACTGTATTAATGGGAACATGATCCAGCCTGTTTTTATCAAGGTGTAAAAAATGAACTTCATTGCCTGAAAGGGAATGAGAATAACATGTAAATTATTAAATAAAATATTTATTTATTCAAATACGTAAGTGAATCAAAGCAGCATTCTGACTTCCTACTAGTTCTTGTACAAATGTGTACTAGCTCTGTAGATTGCGCAATATACTGTATTTTAAACAATGACTTTTTTTTTAATTATGTTAAAGATGCAAGGAACATTGGGGCATCTAAATCTGCTGCAGCATGATGTTTCCTAATGATGTGATGACTGTCCTGTTGCAGCTCCTCCTTCGTGCACTATGCCTTTACTAAACATTAGATACCTCAAATCAAATGTGAAAACAGACTGTAGGTAAACACCATGATGTCAAAGAGCCCCTCCAAATTTCGAGGCAGTCGTTCCATCAGCACTCCAATCAATTTCTGCAGGACTGTGATGAGCTTTGTGCCACCTCTGTGGGAGGTGGGCCTACACAGTGACACTTTGCAGATCCCTTCATGCAACAGAAATCACGCAGTTGTACACAAGACTGTCTCCTCAGAACCCACAGGGACGGTGGGCGAGATGGCAGCAAGCAGCCGAAGGAGACGGCTGTAACTTTCACACAAAACAAAGCAGCTCACCTGGGCCTATAATCAAAGCTCCTCCCTGCTGAGCAGGGTCTCCTTGGAAATCAAAAGCCGGGCCAGTCATTGCTCTCCACACACTCCTAATGCTTCCCAGAAGTGTGTTTGATTTCACATGAGGGCTCCGCACTAAACAAAACCACAAAATATTGTTATCTATAAATACAAAAGTATGTAACAACAAGAGCATTGAACAGCTGCTATGAATAGTTTACAGATTCCTGATTACCAGTAGTTTCACAAGACACAGTCTAGTGGGCAACTCATTTCTTATTTACATTGCAATCATACATTTTTATCAGAGCATTCATGTTTTGTTTGTGTAAGTCCAAGTAAGGTGAGAAAATTATTCTTACCTGATATGTTACTACCTTCACCTCTTTTCATGCCCAGCGTTTTATAAATTTCCCTTTGTGGATCTACATACATTTCATGTGCATACCCAGTTAAACTGCAAAAGGGCTGCAAAATATATGCATACGCACACCAAAAAAAAAAAAAAAAAGTAATGTTTTTAAGGTTAAGGCAGTAACTTGTTAGGGTCTGCTGACAACAGAAAAAGCACTGACACCCTGCCAAGTCCACCCTCCCCCCCTCTTATTTGGAAGCTGTGTATTTGTCATGTTAAATTAAAGGCCAAAAATTTTCAACCTCAAAACTCTTATTAAAACAAACCTTCCAGTGAAATCAGGAAAAGATATTTCTTAGCAAGCCCTGGTGGTTTTTAAATTGAAAGTTTGAGTTATTTGCTTTACTGGCTTTACTATTTTTTTACTTGCTTTACTTGCTTTTACTATTAGAATTGCCTCATGAATACTGTCCTTTTTTTCTGTAGTTGCAAAAGACCATCTTTTCACTCAGAGCAAATCCCTCAATACAGACCATTAAGACACAAAAGAGGATACCTTTAGTGACTACTTCATTTACCTTGATGTGATGATAAGATGACTGTCCAATAACTACAAGCCTCACATTTGCTTCCTAGAACAGAACAAGGATATTGAAGTTATAAAGAGGAACTCACTGTTTCTGCATGACTTCAAAGATTAGCAGAATCTGGTGTCCTGAGTTAATAATCACAGTGCACTGAGTTAAAATTATTCGAAATTAAAATCACTTACATGTTTGGAGACTTCACCTTTGGCACCCACGGTCAGAAGCAACATTAATTTATTAAGTGATAAATTATATTTAAAAATAACCTTTAAATTACAGGTGTGTAAACTTTGAGTTTCCTGTAGCATTGGTAGCATTGTCTTTTCGATTGATTGCAACGCACTATGATTTTGGAAATTCAAAATTTCTGCTCAGTTGCACCTAACTCTAAAGAAGCAGCATGGCAGTGTTGATGCCCAGACAGCTGTGATTTACATATTAATAGATATAACTTGCATTCACACAAACTGCTGTCTCTCGCAGGTGCAACATTAGGCCTGAGCCTAAAATAGAGGCCAAAACTTGAGTTCATTTAGATGCCAAGTAAAAACAGTTAATAAAATATAAGGTAGTTTCATTAGCAAGTAATACTTGCCTTTCCCATGTAGAATCATTTTGCTTACTATGAAAAGAAGCCCTCCTAAAACCAAAATACACTAAGAAAAGCATAGACAGATTTTGATTCTCTATATACATTTATTTGAGGAGTCAAATTAAGAAAATGTCATTCCAAGTAACACTGGTCAAACAGTTTAGAAATATCTGTTCTGAGAAGAGAAGCCGCCAAAGACATTTCCCCTTTTTATCCTCAAGTTCCTAGTCCACCTCAGATGGACTTAGATGGACTTGCTGTCAGCAGTGACCCCAGTCTCTGTCATTGGCTATGCTGCTGTTGGGAGTAAAATACGACAGAAGTTCAATCATCAGTCTGGAAGAGACAGATTGTCATTCCACATTTAGCAGGAGATCATTGTCTTCTCTGTCATCTCCTACAACCCAAAAAACACATGTCAATAGCACAGCAACCCCTGCCCACTCCTCCTTTCTGTCACTGTCATTGCTGCTTGTGCAGCTGCCCAGAGAACAGGTAACACTACTGATGCAGCTTACGAATAACCATAGGAAAAGATACTGGTTTTAATCCAGATCAATTTTCTGATCTTGTTCCACGCACAACCATCAGTCAGCCCTGCCAGCATAATGGAAAGGGCAGTAGTTAGCAGTCAGGAGAAGACAGCTGTCCAGGGCACTACTAATACCAGAAGGAATGCCTGTCAGATGCTGTCTAGCTGTCCTAACACAGCAGTAAAAAGAGTGCCAAGCTAATAGGGCAGGGAGAAATAATGCTGCTGCAACAGAGCGTGTAGTGCCATAAATCCTTTCCTGTGTCTCCCAGGCAGATTCATTATTGCTCTTGTAGCAAACAATGAAAGTGCTTCTTCTGAACCACTTTTTTATTCCTAGAAGCCTTGCACAAGCCTGTAGCTTGACATAACAAATCAGCTCAATGGCAACGACCCCACACACATATTCAGGGCAGTATACTTACTTGTAAAAATGACTTGGGGACTTTTGCCAGATCTTCTACATATTCCTTACAGGTGTAACACAAAAAATTCTGCAACATAGCCAGTTGGATGTGTCAGAAACAGACCTAATTGCATATGTAATGAAGTAATGAAGCCGCAGATTACTGATTTTCGGCACACGACACTTTGGAGATGAAGAGGAACCAGGAATGAGAAAGATTCCAGTTCTTTGAAGTCACCAAATTTGGATTAGGACACGGGTTTAAACCAAGCCCGAACAAGGACGCTGGGCCAGCGGCCTTGCTAATATTTTTATCTTTAGATACTGCAGGAATGTGATAGCTGGCTCAACAGCTGGGAAATCAGGGAACGTGATACTTGTTTCCCTAAACACGCGGCCGCAGAAGTATTTTCCTTTCCGGTAAACAGTGTTATCACTTCACCAAAGCACGGGGCACCGCCGGAGCCGCACTGATCTGCTCGGTGCGCTTCGCCCGCTCCCCTCCATCCCAGCCGTGCCCACCCCTGGCACCGCGCCCTCCCGCAGCCCCGGGCCGGGCCCCGCTCACCCGCACGAACACCACGATCGCCTTGCGGTCCCCGTACAGGGCCTGGAAGGGGACGCTCCTCCCGTCCTCGTCCAGCAGCAGGCAGCGGGCAGCCTCCCGCAGCTCCGCCGGCTCCGGCCGCCCGCAGCCCCGCGCCCGCCCGACCTGCTGCGTGACCGGGAGCGCCCGCGGCCCGGCCATGGCACAGGGAGGCGAGGAGAGGCGAGGAGAGGCGGAGCTGCGGCGGAAAGCCGCGGGAGGGGTTGCGCGGCGGCGAGGAAGCGACGGGGCGAGCGGGGAGCGCAGCGGGGCCGTTTCCCGTCGGCGGGAGCGATGCCCGGCGGTCCGCACGCGGAGAGGGAGCTGGGGTGGAAGGAGCGAGAAACCTGCAGCCGACACCGCTGCGCCTCTCTCAGCCACTGCCAGCATGCAGGCTGTGCCCGGAAAGCATGGGAAAGTCCCAGGGAACTTGGCCGGAACGGTGTGCGGGCAGCAGCGGGGACGCGGCCGCGCCGCCTGGGTCAGGGCTCGCAGCGCTGCGGAGCTGAACGCGAGCGAGGGAACTTCACCGGGAGCTGCCGAGACGCTGTATCGCACTAAACACACACCAGACCCGCTTGCCTTACTCAAGCAAAAGCAGAACTTCACGGTAGTTCGGTACACGGTGCTGAGCAGTGCAAATGCTCATGTGAGTGCATCATGTGCACACGGAAATGAGTGCACAGTTCTCCCTAAAATAAGAACAGTAGGTCATTTAAGAGCATCGTAGTCTCTTGGATTATTGTGTTAGCTGAAAATTTATAAGGACAAGAGCGTGTTTCTTAGGAGCCAGAGAAAAAGACTTATCAGAGAATACGGCTGAGGGGACCTGCAGAAGTTATTCTGCTTTGTGAAACTCTCTGACTATAGTAGCTCCAAAGTTCCTTGGCAAACTGTGCCTGTGTCTGTATGTTAATGTTACTCAAACTTACATCCCCTATGCTTTCATGTTACCCGGAGTGACCACAGAGAGCAGGTTGAATCTTGCAGTTCAGTATGTCCTCACAAAGACTTTGATTTAAAAGGTGAGGAATTAAAATTAGTAAAAATCAGTAAAGAATTTCTGAAAATTGTGAAACTTAACATTCTGCCAGATACAGGTGGACCCAATGATTGTAAAGGTCTTTTCCAACTGAAGTGATTCTATGATGCTGAAAAAATTTAGGCAGTATTAATTCACCATTGTTGTTTTCTTCAGGCTTCTTTGTTCACTTAACAGTTCTATATTTTACTGTCCAACACATTTCTTCCACTAATAGTCCATAAAGAAAACTGCGGGTTGTGCAGCAGCACTCTGCAGGCCCCTCAGCAGTACTGATGGGAATGTGCTGCCTACCCTTGACTCCTGCAGGACATAGCAAAGCAGACAGAGCTGCCGACTTCTGACAGGCTTTGCTCTTCATCTTGAAGCTGAAGTGGGCAGGCCGTGACCTCACTGTGTTACGCCTGCAGTAAAACCTTTGGGTAGCATCAGGCAGGGCTCAGGGGCACAGCTCAGTGCTTGATTATCAGCAGAGCTTGGACCGGGGCCCTTGCCCCCGCAGCTGGAAATCAGAGCCTGCAGAGGAGGCAGTCATACCACTGTAGATCTGCTGCCACAGCCTCCGGGAGGGAGCACAGGCAGGACTGAGGCTGGGCAGTCTGGTGTCACGAGTTCAGATGACACTGCCCTGGGTCAGTCTGACCTTATGCCTAGTATCTTAAAAGCTTGTTCTTTCTTGATGGGATATGAAATCTCTTGAGAAGCCCAGACTTTCTGGGAGAGCTGGTAATCATTCCTTCTAAGCCTATCCAGACTGCCTGCAGACCTTGATTTATTTATTCTATTTGGCCTCCTTAAACTAGCTGAAACAGCATATCCTTAGCACCTGCGTTTAGCAGTAAGCAACTGAGGAACAGCAACTTTCTGCTCAGGATATTTGCCAAAGCATTCTCTAAAACCCTCAAACAATATGTTTCTAACTTTTGATGGCGATTATTCGGTGTTGCTAGAATACAAATATTGCTGCCACCCCCAGTTTTACAGTGAAAGAATAGAGGCGCAGGCAGTTGTACGTGTTCTCTGAAACAGGAGACACTCAAAATTAGCAGTCACTTTCTGAAAGCTAAGCTCAAAGCCTTTCATGAAGATATACTTAACAAAAATACAGATATAAATTCCACTTGGTGGGAAGAAAGAATCCATATCTGTTGATATTCTGACTGTCTAAGAGTGAAGGCCACTGAAACCACATAATTCTTCAGTGTGTGCTTTCACTGGGGAAACTTCCTCTTCTTTCCCCTTTTTTCTTTATTGCTCACAAATATAAAAATATGGATAACTTACAAAACTCACTTGTCAGCGTGATTTATTTTTCATTATCTTAAGAAGAATCAATCAGTGCATTTGCATTATTAATCGTGATCCAAGATGGAAGTCACTCTCTTCACTGCAGTGCAATTTATAGTCGAAGAGAGAAACTTAGCTAATATTTAATTATGCAGGAGTTGTGTTACTTTATACTGTGAGTAAGAAATTCAAATTCCTACCATTTCAAGAGGGAGAGCAATAATTACGCAAGGATGCCAGTTAATTTATTTGTTCTGTATTGACTAGTGAGACAAAATACCAGCTGTAATTACGCAACCTTAATTCCTTTATTTATAGCAGCTGAACAAAGTATCTGACAACAGCAGTGTGACCTGTGTCAAAACTGTAAAAGCTCTCTAAAGTATATGATGTTTATTTGTAAAGCAACACGTTATTATCAATTTACTGCACAATATACTGTTTATTTAGCAGAAGGGTATTTGTTGTTCTTGTTTATCTAAGTACTGTTTCAATAGTGATAACGTGGTTATTACTTACTAGCTGAAAATAAATTAGTGTTTACAATTCCAGGGTAAAAACATCATGCTAAGTGCCAGTTAATAATGAGTAGTTTTCAAACTCTTACTGTAATTAATTAAAAAGGAATAAAGTTATGTACTGTCCTGTAGATAAGATGGATTATTCTCTGTGAGGGTGGTGAGAGAAGTGTGCCAGAGAAGTTGTGGACTTCCCATCCCTGGAAGTGTCCAAGGCCAGGTTGGACGGGGCTTAGAGCAACCTGGGCTGGTGGAAGGTGTCCCTGCCCATGGCAGGGGGGTCGGGTCAAGATGATCCTTAAGGTCCCTTCAACCCAAACCATTCCGTGATTCCATAAGAGTTTTTTCCTTTATGTCTGTCTTTCATTTTTCCCTTAGAGTCACAATGGCCTGGGTGTGTGCTGGATTTCCTGTGCTGTGCTTTGTCATGGCATCGTGGGATCGATTCTTCTGAACAGCAAGGGAAACGATTTGCAGCCTCAGAAGTGATTCTGCAAATCCTGGGTTCATCCTCATTTCTGGCACCTGGTGTGTGTTCTCTGTTTCCTGATGTTGTTCCTCTTTATTTTTGCTCCCTTTTTTTTTTTTTTGGTTTGGTTGTAGTTTTTTTTGTATGTGTGTTTTTCTTTGGTTTGAGGTTTTGTTTGTTTGTGTTTCATTGTTTTTGTTGTTTTGGGGGTTTTGTTTGGTTGGTTTGCTTTGTTGTTGGTTTAGTGTGTTTTGTTTGGGGTGTGGGGTTTTTTCTTGTTTGGTTGATTTTTTTACCCCTGAGGGAGGAGATGTTACTGTTTCAAAACTTGCCTCAATTTTGCTTTTCACTGCCTGTAAAAGTTGTTCGAGATTATTTATCAGACTAAGGGCTTCATAAGTCTGGCTGCAGTATCTGAGTATCAGTATGTGTTGCATATTGATTAACTGCTGTTTCGCAGCACAGATAATGGAAATGTAATTAAAAATCTACTGTAATGGTTTAGTGATTATAATGACATATGGAGAAAAAACATGTCTTCTGTTACATTTGACATAGTTTTGATGTGCAAACCCTACACAGAAAACGGTAGTTACAAACTTACTACACAAGAAAATAACAATATTAAGTGAAATGCCCACATTTTAGTTAACATAGCCTCAAGGCATAAAGAGAACTAATTTAGTAAGAAGTCTCTGTGCTTAATCTATTTCTGTTTTGCAGGTACCTGCTCTGTGTGCTGCAAATGAAAAACAGAGATGACCATCTCTGTGTCCACAATAGTAAATTATTTGTGAAGACGCTGCTTATTTGCTCTGAGTGCCTCTAGTTTGAATCTTTCTTTAAAGAACTAGGAGGAAGCAAATTGCTACTTAAATGGATGAGACACAGTCAAAAAGCAAATCAAAGGCATGCTGCAATCCAGACAGGCCAAACAGAATTGCCTTGTATCTTGTTAGCGATAAGGCTCTTAGAAAGTAAGCTAGTTATCATTGGTGTAAACCAGATCAGAGGATTAAGAAATAAAGAATGTGAAGAAAAGCAGGGGTGATCTCATTAATGGTTCACGCCAAATTAAGCCTTGTTATTAAAGATTCTTGCCCTGGTGTCCTGCAAGGTAAACAACAACTTTCTCGAAATCTTTGGATAGTATTCCTTTTTTTACTTCCTCGCTGTTCTCTCCCTCCAGTATTCTGCTGGGTTTTGCCTATACAGGGAAAACACACCGTGAGAAGGTGTAGTAGAATAGTCAGTAGGTAGAGTAGAGTAGAGTAGAGCAGAGTAGTTCCCAGCTACTGTTTCTCTTCTCTGTGTTCATAGAGAGCTGGATGTGCGCTTTGCGATGGATTAAGTTCAAATGGCTCTTTTATGTACAACAGCACTGACATTTAGCTACAATTAAGGATTCCCTTCTTGAGAACAGTGGATGCTACAATGTTTTTGCTGGAGGCTAATAGCTTGAGCTGATTTTAGCACACACTTGAAACAGATTTCATTTATTTCCTGGTATATAATTAAGAGTAGCACCAGTAACACCAGGCATCTCTTGAGCCTCTTTGCTAGAGGGATCAATTAGGGACCCAGGCCTTTTCTCAAAAAGAGGTAGATTTGATTTTTTTCACAAGTTTTCCTGACTGCTCGTATCCCGAGGACTACAAATCCATGGCCCAAGTCCACCCTTCTGCCTTTCAAAATGGCTAAGAAGTGTTGCCTAATTATCTCCTAATACTGTGTGGCTGCCTGAGATGGTGCATGTGCCAAACTCCGATGAAGCCCCGGTCTTCATTTAGTGAAGACTTCCTTAAGAAATTATTTAAATAAGAAAAAGGAGTCTACAGATAAAGTGTCTAATGGCCATCATGTGAACTCTCTGCCAGGAACTTTAGAGATTACAGCCTTCCAGCTGGCTCTCCTACGAGGGCCTTTAAAATCCTCTCCAGTGGAAATAATGTGTTTGGTTTGTTAACAATGAAAACTTCTACTACAGGCAGTAGAATTCATGCCAGAGCTGAGGTGGATGGCCCAGCCCTGAAAGCCTTTTGGATCAGGAGTTCATGTGGATGTTGGCAGAATCCCGCACTTGGTGCTTTGAAAGATCATCACTGGCTTAGGGCTCAAAAATATGGCCCCTTTTGTATCTTAAACAAGAAAGCTGGTTTTCCTTCTGCTGTTTGAGTCATAGTTACGTTATTTACTTCAACAAAGATGTCAATCTACTTCAGAATATTTTTTCTTCTTAACGAAGCTATTCATTCTTTCCTTATTTTTCAATTACTATTTTCAATTATCTTTGCACACACAATTCTAATGCAGTCATTTCTTTATGCACAAAACTAGCAGCAAAAGTGAGCAGAATAGAAGGGGGAATATAGATACATTAAACATACTTTAGTTATAGGCAACCATAAATTCAAATATATTAACATATCATTTAAAACACAAGTTCTTTAACTGAACTGTCTGTAAATGTAAGAGAAATATTTTCTTTATTTGCATAGTGGTGAAAGGCCATTCAAATTAGTTCAAATTTATGCACTATTGTTTCTTTACACCATGATCTTTCATGTTGTAAGTGAGGATGTGCAATGTCCTTCTGTTCACAGCAGCAGATTTCACACATAAAAGCTGAAGAATGAAGTATGCACAAAATAAATTTTAAAAAGAGAAAATAATGGAGAAGGAATGAAAAGTGACTGATTACATTCCCTAAAATTCTTTTTTTTTTTTTTTTTCATTTTCCTCCTTGTTCCTCTATAGATTGTCTGTAACAACTTTAACTTAGTTTCCTTGGTGTTGATTTTTATGCATCAACAGTTTGCTAAATGCAGCTTCTGCCATTTCTGCGCAGTACATGAGTCAGGGTGTTTTTTTCAAGCTGAATTGACTTGTTCCCATGATCTCTCCAGAGAGTGATCAACAGCCACTGTTTAAAAATTCTCATTAGGCACTTCAACATTCAAGCTGTGGCCCTGTTATGGTTTCCAAGGTCCTGACATAGAACCCTAGTGGTTTCCATACCAGTTTGATCACACAAATAAATTAGCTAAGTGTCATAACAGTCAATCTGTAAAACATATGTGTTTCTATGCTGCTGCTGTCATTAATTCTACAAAGAGAAATAATTTAAAGAAGTTGTTGTTTGAAAATATCAGAAGAGAGAAGCAATCTGGCTGACAGTCCAAAAGGGATCAATACAGCAGCGTCTGGAATTGCCATGCCAGCAGGAATCACTTCTTGCTAATGTAATCTGTGTGTTTCCTTCTGAGTAGTTATAGCTATTGCTGCTCTTCTTACATGAAAAGGCCGTTAAGACCGAAAAAAAATTAATCAGAATGGAACAATTTTTATTCCTTCCTACTGCTTAAAAGACTGCTAAATGCTAAGGCAGGCAAGTCCAAACAGGGGTTACGCGTGTATGTATCTACTTATTCCAAAAACTTCATAAAACCGTATTTTATTGTCTTAGTCTATAGACATATTGATTCTACTCTAAAAATTACTTCTTCAGGAAGTGTGGTCCACCTGGGGATGTGTGTGTAACTATTCTTTTTCGCTGTAGTACATTTTTCACGCAGGAAGGGGAGGTGTGTAGCTGCTTTGAGATGATGCTTCTGTGGCCTGTCCTTTGTGTCATTATGGCAGTGACTTTTGCCTGAAAGCTTTAATAAGGTACTATTGAAAATAATACATTTCAGTTATTTTTCCCTTGTATATTATATCCATGCAGCTGTATTCTGAACAGATCATTGTAATTCAGCCTCTGTTTCTTACAATGTAATAAGGAGCTTGTTCGCACTTGAGAGTTAATTCTGATTAAAGCAGATGTAAATTTAATTTCTGTAGGTATTGTCGAATAACTCCACTTGTGGTTGTGCTTATTTGTGCTCTGCTTTTCTGAAATAACTTTCAAATAATGAGGCTAAATCAGAATTCTGCAGGAAAAGACACGTACAAACATGAAGGTGTTCAGAATATCTATACCTCATATTGTGGACAAGCTGGGAGAAGTTTCAGTGGGACATTATTTTAGCTTTATGGGTGAATTTCAGGTGATAAAAATATCTGAAGTCTGTTATTATCTCTGATGTTACTTAGATAAGAGACTTTTTATTTCATTTGAAGTTTAGCTAATAGTTCTGCCTTCTTTGAAGAAAATTGATGGCAACCTTGCAGAGTAAGTTATTTACCGGATTCCAGTTCCAGCAAAAAAAGCATCAGGGATGGGGAGTTAACAGCTGGCTTGCTGTGCCGAATGATGGATAGGCCAGTCTTTGCACTGGTAATGTACTCTGGCTGCAGTTTTTCCACACAAATTTAAGTATTGTAATCCAAAAAAAAGGTCATGCCTTCCTCAGGTTCTAAAGACTCAGGGTCCTAGAAAGAGCTGTCCCACACAAAGTGGAAGAGCTATCTGCTGTGGGTATAAAAATTCCCTTTTCTGACATGTACTCTCTCTTTCTTTGGGCATTCTTCTGCATTTTTGAAGCATTTGTGGGATCTGAATGGTGCTTTGCTTCTAAGCAAGCATGTCACAAGTGCACTGAAAGGCTTGTAAAAGATGGAGGGGCTGGGAAAATAGTCTGTCACGAGTGCAGAAACATCTGTTATTAGTTCTCCCAACTATTTCAGTGATGTGTCAACCTGAAATCATATGCTTTCTCTACAAAGTCACTACTTCTGCTTCTGTAACACACAGAAGCTTGAAAATAATGATCATGTCTGTAAAAATTCCAATTCAGCTTAAAAAGAGCCCCACATGTGGCAACTTCGAAAAGGTTCTGTGTCTGAATCTACCTTTAGTTAAAACTGGCAATACTGAGGTTACCACTGGCCACGTCTTTTTAACATCTTTTTTGTAAATGCTGCAATGTGTGGCCTGTCCCACTTCAAAGTAACAGTGCATGACTTGTACTTCTAGGGGGGAATGTGGTTGTAGCACTTCTCTCAAGGCTGGGTGAAATAAAAGCACATTTCCCTCTGAAGCTGTGCCATGACCTCGTCAAACACTTCTTGACACGTGGGCCTCTAAAAGTGTCCACAAGTGCTATGTTCAGATGAGAGGCAAAGGCATGTAGAGTATTTAAACAAAAATGCAATGGAAAATTTAGGTTGGCGAAACGCAATTGCGAAAATGTGATTTGGTCAGAACTCCAGGGATAACCTCGTTCACAGAGCAGTAAGGATCTCTGAAGACCATAAATCCTTCAAATATACGTTTAATACTGTGTCTTAAAGACATTGCAGCTGATAATTCAGCCTGACACCATGCTGGCATATTATTTAATACCTTCTTATTGGTAAGAATGCTACCTATGAAGTAGTAGCTACTGTTAATGCCTGCTATCTACCTGGAAACAGGGTGGACAGTTTTTTTCACAGTTACTTATTACCTTAAAAAGAAGAAATCATACAACATGTATTTTGTATGACTCACACTTAATAAACTTTCAGATTTAGTAGTCTTTCAGGAGACTGATGTACCTAATAGCACTTAGAAGAAACAAATATTTGTGAAACTCTTCATTGCAGGAAACAAAACCATTATGTTTGAGTGCGCAGAAAGAGCTGGTGTGGGGTTCGCCTTTCATGTACCTCTCCCATGCTCTCCTGTAAGAGCATCCTGAGCTGGTGGGATTACACTCAGGGACCAGCCATAAGCAAAGCAGCCACAGTTTGAGGAAATGGGGTTGTACACCTGGTGTGTACCTGCCAGTATTTCCTTCTTGTTTTCCTCTCCTCCAGCGTGGTTAATGCACGGACAACAGTCCCTTTGGGGAAGTTCTTGCCCTGGCATATATTCTCTATCAGTCACAGTCCCTTTGGAAATGCCCCTCTCCTGGTGATGATCATCTGTGGGCTGTAGCTCTTCAAAACCAGCAGTCTCTTGGCATAGCATGCCGTGCCCCTGCGAGACAAACTTCTGTTGAGTGGGCTCCTGAGATGTGCCAGGGTAGGTCGGGGGCTGCCTAAACAGCACAGTCTGTTCCGCTGCCTTTTGGTTTGCTTATCCTGTGGTTGTGTCTTTTTACCTGATAACTATTAAATACTATATAAATATTAATAAATGGAAACCAGCTGCACTTCTTGTTTGTTAGTAGAAATGTCTCTTTGAAAAGGGCTCCTCCTCCAGGTTGTTGGAGTGTCAGCTGGACATAACAGTTAAAAATAGAGGAGAAATATTCAATTAAATGGAATTGGAAGTAACACCACTCAGAAATTATATGTGATAATGATTTCTTCATGACACTGACTGTCTTCGAAGAAAAAAAGTGCCTTCAATTACCAAAGATGACTCTTGCAAAGCTCTGAGTTAATATGAAGAATGAGGAAATGTTTTTTCCATGTCTATCTTGCTAGACGAGAACTGTTTTCCTTTATCACAAGAGAATACTGACAATAAACCTTCCTTGTGATCACCTGAACAAAGCTGCTGAAATGATTTATATCTGAAGCTGGTGGTAGGCACCAGCTTTATCTGGTGTAAATGCTGCAGTTGATTTTCTTTTTATAAACAAATACACTACCAGAAGGTTGCTATAGTTTCCATGATCCTCTACAGTTTCTTATTTGACTTCTAGTATCCATTAAGAGCCCTTAATCTTTTTTTTTTTTTTTTTTTTCCATTTAGAGCTTGATGAGAAAGCTATGCTCTCAAGAGCCACATAGTTAAAAAGCTCTGGACAGGTGAGGGAGGTTCTTGAAGGAGGTTTGTACTGCAATTTGCAATGCTTGCCTGCTAGGAATTTTTCTCTGTGTGTGTGTGTGTGTGTTATTACTGACAGAATTATATTAATAGAAAGGTCAGGAATGAAAGAATTCAGGAAGAAAATTAGAATCTGCCCATGCTTGGCTTGTCCATCAGAGACACAAAGAGATCAGGGTCCACTGTGAAGTGTTCATTGAATGACCTAAAAATTTGAAAATGTGTAGGACCTGTGGTGATGGCTTCCTTACATGAAGCAGAAATAAACATAATTGTACTCAATTAAATTGTTAATTAGACATACAAATTTAAAAGTAAAGTGAGAATTATTTTTCCTGAATGCTGATCATGTTCAATAGGAGCAGATTTTTTTACAATTTGAAGTCACCTGAATCTCAAAAATCATTAAATTTGAGAAACAACTGGTCTCAACAAAATGATGATCATGCTGGCATTTGTTTTGCTATTCTTGGCTGTTTTGGTTTCTGGCTTGTTTCTGTAGGGGAGGGGGACTAGTCTGTTCCATGACTGTTTGTGAATTCCTATCTAAAATACATTGTGCTTAAAATATGTGGGTGTTCTGCACCACAGGATGCGCTCGTGGTTCCTCTTAGATGGGATCTCTTAAAACACTTAATCTGACTTCAGAATTGAACACTATTTTGGGTATGAACAAAAGAATATCCATTTGGAAGGTAAAGGGGCTGGAGCGAAATAAAAGCAAAGCTGACATGACATTTTGTGGCATTCTTATGAAAGACCATACCAGGGCCTTCAGCCCATACAGGGCTCCCAGTTCTTTTAATTATGGAAAAGGATGCTATAAACTGAGTAAACATCAAGGGCAGCTAGATAGCAACCTGCCTTTTTTTAAAGGATTTAAAAGAGTTGGCTTTCCCTCCCTCCCCTCTCCCAGTATTGCGTATGCATTCACCAAGATTCAGGCCCTCTCCACCCCTTCCACTTCATGAGCATCTACCAAAGCCATGGCAGCAACATTTTTGCTACCCCTGTCCTGGGGAAAGCACAGTTCACCTGTCAACGAGCTGTTCTGAGCATGGAAGGGTGAAGAAAAAAGCAGGGAATGGGTCTGATCAGCCAAGACAAGAACACGATGTAGAAATCTGTACACATTTCTAGCCAAGGACTTCCTCTGTAGAGATAGAGTGTGCTATATTTAATGTATCTCAAATTAAAACACAGGGTCATATCTAATAACAGAGTGTCAGGATATTTTAGAGTATCCAAGATTTAGGTCTGTCCTCAAGTTTAACAGTTTGGATTTGTCTTGGAAAGTATTACAGCTTCTTAGAAGTCCTTGCTTCTTCTTCAGACAGAGCAGAAGTTACTTTGAAACCAAGTAGGATCTTCTGGATACGCAGTTGTTGTCAGGTGCTCGTGTTTTTGTGCCAGTATTATCTGTTAGAGAATTCACAGTTCATTTCAGTTCTGTGCAAGTTCCCTCTGCAACCACAAAAAAACAACTTAGGTTATGACTGCCTCTTCAACGAAGTGTTCCTCAGAAGATATATTTATCCAATAATGAGTTAATTTTAGGCTCGGATTTACTGAAGTGATGATTTGGGGAATACCCCCCTCTGAGAGAATAGAGGCATCTCACCAGAATGGAGTAGATCCTGTTAACTGTAGTTTGCCACAGCCTGAGATAAGTATTATCTGAATGCTGGTTCTTAAAAGCCACAAGAAACCCTGTCAGAGAAAAAAAAAGAAAAACCAAAAAAACCCCTCACACAGAAACCAATTAAAAAAGGCACCAGCCCATTTCGGAGTTAATAAGTCGAAGCTGTAGTGAACTCCAGAAAATGAAGTCCTCAGACTTTACCTCTGATTGATGTATTAGCTGTAGTATTTTTTGGAAAATAGAAGGAAAAAGCGAGATATGCTAATGTGGATTGTATGTCTTTGTGTGTACAGTCTTTCTAGTTACATAAATAATTGGCTGTCACATCACTTGCTTGCTGTTGCCTGGCTAAGGCTTCCTAATACTTTAGTGCTGTAGTTCTTTGAAATCTGATGCAAATATATTTAGAACACAAGTATGAGGTTACAAAGCATTGTGGCTTACAGGGAATTTCCATATAACACACTTTTAATGAAACTGCCTATCCATTTTCTTTATGATTCAGTCGATCTCCCCAGCCTTTGACATGGTATTCTAGTATGTGGCAGCTTATCCTTTTTCCTAAATCAAAATTAAACTGTGAGTATCTTAACTATTTCGATGTGAAACCCTCATTTTCTGTCCTCCAAGGCTGTCACAAATAGCCAATTTTATTTTATTTTTTTTTTAAATCTGATTGAAATAAAGAGAAAAGAAAAGCAACATATAAAGGTACAGCACAATTTGCACTTATAATGCGCTGTATCCCTGTCACTGTCCCGGCTCTTTACAGGTCCACTCTGAATAAGTTTAAATAGCCATTAGCATTCCACATGGTGCAGTCTACAATAGGGACTGCAGCGCTGATTCTGGGCGAGTGGAACCTGAATTTCAGGAGGCTGTTTAATATTCACCGTACACAGTTCGTAGAAAGAGAGACCACGGTCTTCAAACTTCACTGCACATCTGTGCATCCTTCCACGAGCATCCTGAGCCCTGGCGGCCGCTGAGCAAGCTGGGCTGAATCTGCCCTCGGTTACACGGTTTCGAAACCTGGATAAATGGCACTCTTTTAAAAGCAGGGATACTCTCTTTACAGCGCTGCGGTGGGAGGCACGTCAGGGGCCCGCCGCTTTCGGCCGCTGTAACTGGCTGGTGGTCTGTGGCTTGGTGGTGTTACAGGCCTGCAGTCTCGATTCAATTTGCTCTTTTTAAATAGACACACCTGGGACTGTCTTCGGGAAGAAATTAAAAAAAAAAATAAAGGAATGAATGCCAGACCGCTCTGCTTTCAAACAGGGTCTTTCTGCAGAGCCTCCTGGTCCCTCTCTTCTATGTGCACCTCTTCCCTTCAAGAGCTGCTCTTGCTCTCTGTGTCCAAGCCTTAGATCCTCTTGGATTTTCTTGGCTGTAATGACGAGTTTCTGGGTAAAGATTTTGCATGTTTTTTTATCAATGTACTTCATCTTAGAAACCATAAAATCACTTCCTACTGGCATACTCTGCTGTACTTCCTTGGTGAGCGCGGAAACCAAACCCAGCTATCAGGTGGCAGGACACACCGCTGCAGACAGACATATGACAGGCAGCCTGATAACTTGGTTTTGGCTTTTATTTCTCCCAGTTTATGTGTTTCTGGTTGCTGTTTTCTAATTTGCTTATTTTATGTTACGCAGCACCCATACGATTGTTCCTGTAGCTATGGATGTCTCAGGGTTAAGTTTATATTGAACTGCATTCAAAGGAAACTGAGATGCCTGCGAATGTTACTGGGACAAATGATTTTTGTTTGTTCCCATAAGTTAGACATATAGGAACATTTCTGAACTGACTGTATATATGGGGAAAACTTTTATGCCAGCTGTCACAAATAACTATAAGTATAATGCACAGTGATTGCAAGCGTTGCTTTGACAAAGTTTTTTTATGATATGAAAAAGATTTTTTATTTTTAGATACAACTTTTGGAATTAGGGGAATATATTGAATTGCCTTCATACAGTTATTTTGGAAAAAACCCTAATATATTTTTCTAACCCCTGCCACCTCAGTTTATAAGAATTGACATTTATAACACTTCATTTTGAATCACTGACATTATGTGACAGTGTATTTATTCTTTCAATGATACTGGTAACAGAATTGCTCAGTTCATACCATAGGTTGTTGATTGTTTGTTTGTTTCCCCCTCTCTGCTAACCCAACCTGTGACAGGAGTTCTGAACACTTTTCCCTAATTTCATTGGACCCATCCTTCTTGGTAGCAATAATTATCTTTAAGAAGGTATATGAGGAAAAAAAATTATATGGCTCTCCTTGGGGGAAAAGGTTAACGAAAAAACACCGTAATAAAAAATCGAATGAAAGTCATGAAATTGATATATGATGCAAGATGTAGTTGATCTGTATGGAATCGCAATCAGTGGATGCATTTTTATCTAGAAGTTTGCTGAAATGTAAATATCTTTGATGTATCAAGTACAAGTAACTTACTAGGATGTACTTGTGGCATCTCTGTTTATGATCCCAATTCTTGCACACAAGCAACTGAATAAACACTCAGTAAGCACTTATTGTTGGTGGTATTAAATGTGACCTGCAAACTCTTCTTCACAGCCATTGTAAAGTATAGCTTCACGTCGGTCCAAATCCGTGTTGCTTCTTCTGTTTACTGAGCAGAAGTGATACTCAGGGTGTCATTTTTACTGCATACTGCTGCACACACTTGTAACATCCTTTCCTGGCACCTCTGAGGACGCCACCTTGCAGCAAAAAGTGACTGCTTTTACCCTTTTCACGGGTGTTAGTCTGCAACAGAGGCCTCAGCCACCAGTTAATCTGTTTAGTCTCCAGGCTGAGCAATGCATTGATTAGAAGTGGGTGTCTTTATTTTTTTCCTCACCTTGAGGGTATCACTGAGCC
This sequence comes from Pseudotriccus pelzelni, assembly GCA_035584735.1. Classification (NCBI taxonomy): domain Eukaryota; kingdom Metazoa; phylum Chordata; class Aves; order Passeriformes; family Tyrannidae; genus Pseudotriccus; species Pseudotriccus pelzelni. Next base: position 32,050,010 of record JAWMRA010000090.1, on the reverse strand, counting down.
CAAAGCCATCTTTTTGAGGTGTGATGGGTTTATCTTTGCTCCTTTCTTCTGACACTGCAGCCACATTTACTTGCTCAGCCAAACCAAGCTATCTGCCTAGAAATCCATTTGTCTCATTTCGGCGTGGTGATGACTTTCATCCTCCCTCTCCTCTTAGTTGTCTTGACCACACAGTGGCTGTCCATCAGCTTCATTCTTTTCAGGGTTCACCTTTCATCAGCTCTTCAGCTGTGTCTATTTAAGTGTTGATTTAAGTGTTATGAAACCCCTGCGAGGATAGCTTTTGGCACAAAAAAGTGCAGAAAGTGGAGTCTGCTGCACTGCTCCCGTCTTTGGCACAGCTGTAATTTACCAGCTGTCTCAATTGACAAATTCAAGTTGCAATATTGCTAGAAAGGGTTCTGGTACTTTGTTACTTCATAGTAAAAGCTTTAGGGCTAACACTAATTGACTCAGGAGAAAAAAATATTGTGAGTTTGCAGCTTGGAGGTTGTTTAATATCCTTATCAGGTGCACAAAAATTCCTTCATCTGTGAGTCAGCTCTACAGAAAGGAAACTATTAAAGAAACTGGAGTTGAAGTGCACTAGCTGGAAATTCCTCTTAATGATGAGAACGAACAGGGATCAAGCAAACAAAAGACCACGAAAGGAGTGAAAACCAGAAGGGCCAGATTTTTTATTTGCTCAGTACTGTGGTGATATGACTCATCCTTCTGTGGCTTGCTTTATTTGGTATTCATTAATCACTCCACAAAGAACTCTGTGACTCATGTGAGCTTGTTGATAAATACCTCAGTTCCTGAAAGAAATTTCATGTTTGGAAACTCACCAAGCTGACACAATTGTACAATGTCTGTGTATAAAAAATTGCCATTTCTTAAGTGGGAGAATTTCACACTTCTCCCCACTGGCCCACCATTCTTCAAACCTGCCCTAAAAGATGCACAACAAATGTTCAGTCACCTTGCTCGTCGATCGTGGTCTTAAATGTGAAATAGAGCACTTCAGCAGTTATGTACTTCTCGTAAAACGGAACAGACAAGTGTATTTATTTGTTTTGCTTCTGATTTGAAGCAGTGCCTTAAGGGTGAAAGGTTTTTTTGTCTTTGCAACTAAGATATCCCAACGGAGATTCAGCGGGCCCGGACTGTAAAATTGCATCTGGCAGCGCAACCTGCGTATAAGACTCTCTGTTGCTTGTGTGACTTAGAAAAGTTTTTTTTTATATTAAACATCAGTAGCAGGTCCGGACAGAGTGGTTCCAGGGTGAAGCGAGCCTCCAGGTCCCTGCAGCATGCTCTGTGCGAGAAGCTCCACGAGATGGCAATATGTACCCAGATTCTGTTTCTGCCCGCTTCGGAGAGACAGAGACCTCCCAAACGGATCAGCAGATTTGGCTGGTGGAATAAAATATTAAAATGTTCTCTATGACAAAACCTCGATTTAATTTAATACTCTTGATTATTTTGCTTAAATTAAAACCATCGTGCGTTGTTTTAATATTGCTAGGTTAATCTGCAAAAATAAGTTGGTTTTTTTTTTGTTAAAATGTATGCTTTCTTTCCCTGACCCATTCTGTACATTCCATATCATAAAATTTACGTTTGCTTACACAGTATTATTTTATTGACACAGATGACTCTGTATAGCAAATACAAGTAATTATGTCCATTCATAATTCAAACCGTACCCTTTTTCAGAGATGGAATCATTGCAAGTTAATTGTGCCTGTCTTTGTATCGTTTCCTCTGCTCGGCTGTCACTTAGTTGAGGACTGCTTTTAAGAGCATCCTGAGTCATACATGTAAATTGTAAACCAGCAGTCAGCCCCCTACAGGCTGGGGTTCTCTGTGGGGCTGAGGGGTGAGCACAGAGGAAGTTCTCCTGCCCCCCGAAAAATAGGCAGAGAATACTTTCCTGGTGATGACAGGCAGGACTAACTCCCTTCTCAGCCTGCACAGGAGGTAACCCTTGCTCCTCTGTTACTGCTGAGCGCTGGTGCCTTCCTTCTTTACGTGGAGCAGGGATAAGTGGGGGCTGTTGGTCCCCGGTGCTGGGAGCGGTAACACGGGGGGGAGCGAGGGGGCTCAGAGGCTGCAGGGCACCACAGAGGCAAAGGGGAGCCAGGGTGATACCAGGGGAGGCTGTTTTAGCAGATTCTTTAGCAGTTCCTCACAGGCACACAAAAAGATGAAGCTCATTCGTGAAACAGTGAAGGAAGAGGGAGCAGGGAGAGACAGGGAGAGAAAAACGGTTCCTCCAGGAACTACGATGTTATTAAGACAGGATTCCCAGCGGATGGCTGTGCCTTATGGGGTCTAATAGGTACGAGCTCCAGTCTAATCTTGGCTGGCAATTGGAATATTCACAGACTGCTGAGAAACACCAAGTTTCTTTTTCTGGGAGTATCTCAGGTGATCAATAATGTCAGAATGCATGCTTTACCCTCTCCATCTTTGGGTCACTAATACAGTCTCTCTCCTTCTGTTGCCTTCCTATTTCCAAGAAACTTCCTTTGAGAGCCCTTTGTCTTATTTGGCTGAAATGGAACATAAAGTTCAAATATTGTCAAAGGGAAAGAGTCTGGCAGAAACAGACTGAGATACGGGCACAGAGCAAAAATACGTAACAGCAGCTTTCACCTTCGCAGTAGTGGGGGTAAAAATAGAGTAAAAAAAATCAGTTTCTATTCTTCACCCTGAACTTCTGAGGACACACAAACTCAGTACTGTGGAAATGAGGCCAAACTACCTTCTGCCACACATGAAATTATGTGTATTTTAGCAATGATGTGAAGGTTTTGGGAGATGGCTTTTTATCTGAATCGCATCCCTCAGGATGAATGGAAGTGCACTTTATATGTTGATGGGCTGATTATCTCTCTTTTTACCCTCCTGCTCTCCTGAACTGACAAGAGCCTGCTAATTTTCACCACTGGAGCATCTGAACAGTTCTTACTGGGTATGGTGACCTGCTTTCCTATAACAAAGGCAGCTCTGTAGAAATGGACATCACTGAGGAAATTCAAAATACTTACTTCTATGTTACTGAATCTGTGAGCTGTAAACATGCATTTTAAAAGACTTCTTTCTAGCATGTTTTGAATTGGTTTTGATTAATTTACTAATGTAAGAAACTCTTCACACAACGTTGTTGCCCTGCCTCGCTGTGGTCTGTCTTTAGAAAATACCCAGGAATTTCGCAATGTATAGGAACACCTCAATTTTCAATTTGCTTAAAACACTCAACAGTTTCACAGCAGTGTTTCAAAAACATATCTTTTGATAACATCAATGTGCAAGATAACGTGGGCTTGTTGAGTTATCTGAGCCACCAGTGAGAAATGCCTACTTATCCACACTTCTGTCTGACTGGCAGCAACAACTGTTTTGAATATTGATATGAGACTGGCAATATGATTCTCATTTTCTTACACTATTTGGCTTATGCAAGCCTAAAGTGGCCCTTCTTGATTCTTGCTGTATAAAAAGCAGTGAAATTCTGACTTCAGTGAAGTCTAAACAGTATTCTTACCTACCACAATAGGAGCCAGGATTTCAGCCATGCTATGTGAGAAACTTGCTCTGAAGGGCTTAAACCTAACTGTGCTAAAGGAGGCACGAGAGAAAGCTTGGGCTGGTTTTGTTAGTTTGCAGCTTTTTGTGTGTTTTTTTTTTTTTTTTGTTTGGATTTTTTTTTTCCATTGGTTTGGGGTATTTTGCACGTACTTTTAAATC
>JAWMRA010000090.1:32031407-32046262 GCA_035584735.1 Pseudotriccus pelzelni | reverse complement strand
AGGTGGGTAACTCAGATGCAGAGAAGCCAAGTGGGTCTTTTGAAAAGCGTGGTCTGACGGTGTGAGAGTGGGGTGTGCAGGGAGTCAGGTCACAGGGGCCACCTGATGCAAAGAGCTTTTTTTCCCAGATGTTAAAAGTCTCCAGTGGTGGGAGGGCAACTTCAGATTGCCTCCTGAGTGGTCAGACAGGGGTGTTTCCTTAACAGCTTTAAACTGAAAAAGAGTAGGTTTAAATTAGATATTAGGAAGAAATGTTTACCGTGCACGTGGCGAGGCACTGGAACAGGTTGCCCAGAGAAGCTGTGGCTGCTCCATTCCTGAAATGTGCAAGGCCAGGCTGGAATGTGGCTTTGAACAACCTGGGCTAGTGGAAGGTGTCCCTGCCTGTGGCAGGGGGCTTGGAACTGGGTGATCTTTAAGGTCCCTTCCAATCCAAACCATTTTGTGAATCTCTAATGCCAAACTAGACAGGACTCTTGGCAGGCCCCCTGTGCTTTGAGTATAACTGCAGTCCAGTGTAAGTTGTCTGATGACACACTGGTGCTGGGATGGAACCACTTTCTGCAGCCATGTCTCAAAGGTGACTGGGCTTTGGTTTCACTTAGGGCAGGGCAGGACTGTGCCGTGAAATGTGTTATCAGCATAGACACCTCATTCAAAATAAGGCCTTGTGACCTTGGTTGTTGAGTACTTGAAAAGTTCTGAACTACATCGGAGTTCTGCAGGGAGGTGGAAATCGTGCAGGTGAAAATCGTGCCCTTAAGCTACTTTCAGAAGAACAAAACCCACTGTGACCTATGAAAACAGAAAAATCCACCCCTCCATGCTGCTACCTGATATCCTGTGACTTGTTCTGCAGCTCAGTCACTGATGTGAGCTAAACACCTTGAGCTCCCGCCTTGCCTGATGCAAAACTGCAGATGAGGTCTTTGCATAAGTATCAACCCCAGACCGAGACACTTACTTAAAGCTGGGGATGAGGTAGATGACAGCATCAGCAACATATGTTGCACAGCGTATGAATAAATCAAGCCGCATCGATGGCTAATGAAAGGCTTTTCGATATGCTTAACTCGAAATTACTCTTGATTAAAAAGCTTACTGAAGAGACAAATGTAAACTATAGCTAGGTGTTCTCACGTTAGACGGTTATGTGCTGAATCTAATTTGAAATGGATAAGTGCTAACACATTTAATTTCCTGCATACTCAGTGAGACAATGCGTGTTTTTTTTTCGAACAGTAATTTCGAGTGAGTCTTTTAAAGTGCTTGAGTCAGCACCACGGAAAGAGTGTTTGGAAAGATGATCATGCAAATGGAGCTTCAAGTGATTTAATACAGTCACCATTGCAGGTAGATAGCTTGATCTACGGCATACTTAGAATGATGGAGCAAGCTGTGTACATCAGTGGTGTATTTCAAGCTGTTAGTGTTTGCAGCAAATAATGTTTAATATGGGTTTACCTTTAGTCTGAAAAACTTAGCAGGAAATGTGATGAATAGCAAAATTATGGAAGCAACAAAATAAATGAGCGTGGGTATCTGGATGTATTAGCAGAGAGGAGAGAGAAAATAAGCTGGCTGGGCTGCACCATAACTGTGTTTGAGCTCCTTATGCTAAATCATGTCAGAACTGTGATTTCTTATGAGTATTCCTCAGACTGGAAACTTGCAGCCTAAGAGAAATGGCATGTGTGGAACTAGACATCACAGGAAGGAAAGTATATAACTATGTGGTAAATGTTGCAACACCGAGTTCAGGGTCAGTCAAAGAGGAGAGGCAAGAGCTTCACTAATAGTTGAGGTAATGGAAGCGCTGGAAATTGGCAACTTTGTACTAGAAAAGGGTGTTTCTTAGTGGAAAAAGCCTTGAGGTGAAGGAAAGATGTGCGCTGATAAAAGCTATTTAAAAAGGTAGAGAATGCAATAATTTTCAAAAATGTAGCAAATTCTGCTGTGATTGTATTTGCCCAAAGGTAATTATATATTGCATTCTACACAATTGAATAGGCATGCAACCCCATCCTAGCATCCTTTTAAAACTCCTAGAAAGCAAGGAGTATGCTCACTCTTCAGTCAGCAGCACTACCAGAATAGCTTTTGCCCTCTGTAGCAATCAGTATAAACAGAGTTTTGTCACAGAATAAACACGTGCCTTATTTGAAAAGGTTGTAGTCTTTACAACTCTGAAAGTCTGAATAAGTAGATACTATTTTTCACACTTCTGGTGGCACTTGAAGTGGTTTAAAACCATACTGATATCACCAAGTTTTTCACTGCAAAGTTATAGTCTGAACATAACTGATATTCCTATGTCTCCTCTGACCAGACTGTGGCCTGGCAGCAGTATGATGTCTGTTTTGGTGTCTGGACTATAGCAGAAAAAGGAGCCTTGAAAACTTTGGACTGTAGTGAGGCAGGGTAGCATCTGACCGGACACAGATCTAGGGATCTGTGAACTGGGCAGGAGAAATACCTCTGAGCAGCTCCAAACCCATGGATTTATTGTGCTTTTTGTCCCTGACATTTTCTGCTTCAAAGTAGTGACTATTCTTGATAACAATTTCTTTTTTGGTCTAACCAGGTTGCTAGCAAGCTTGAAATGTAAATCAATAAGCAAATAAAGAAACAAAAATTAATCAAATAAATAAATGCATTGAATTCCATAATATAGAAACTACAGAAAATTTACCTTGAAAGGAACTTGTGGTTATCACCTTGTTCACCTTTCTGTTGGAAACAGAGATTGGATTAGGTCATCCAGAGCTGTGTCCAACTAAGTCTCCCCAGCAAGGGTGATGTAAACACTTTCATCTTTCAGCTGACCCAGAATCAAAGACTGGTTAAGGTGAGATGTGATCTCTGGAGCTCATCTACTCCACTCCCCTTGCTCAAACACGTTGCCCAGGACTGTGTCTTCACTGTGAAGTGCTTTTTTTTCCTATATGCAGATGGAATTTCACCTGAAGCAACTTATGTATCTTGTGTCTTCTTGGTATGTCAGCAGGCTCATCCACTTGCTTGATCTGACGACTGTTCTTTATTCAGGATATCTCCCAAGCTCCCCTCCACCGCTCTTTAATGCCTGTGTGTGGATCTCGTGCGACAAAGACACAAAATGTGAGTTAAATGATTGAATTTTTCTGGTCCAAGGGAAATAAAAATGCAGTCCTCCTGCTAAAGGTTTAGAAAAAGGGAGAGGTATGTCATGTCATGATGTAGTAAGGTTCCTGTCAGAGAAAAGATACCCCAAGCACAAATTGCACTTGAGCCTGGCCATTAGTGAGGAGTCAGCCTGAACACTTCAGCATCCCATCTTTGAGGAAGGGATGACAAACTGTGCTTTTACTGTTCAGTGAATTATTTAATTAAGAGACAGATATGTGCATTTTTATCTACCATTTACTTCTGGGATTTATTTATTTCTTTTTTTTTTTTTAATTTTAAAGTACAAAAGAAGAGAGTCAAATACAAAAGAGACACAAGGAGCTCTCCAACCCAAGTGTCAGCCCTTGTGTTGATTCCATTTTACTTTATCTGGCTGAAAAATCTCATTCCTTCATGCCAAAATTGATTACATCATACCTCTTTTCTTTCTGATGTTCATATACGCTCTCCAGCCTACTGAGACAAATGTCTGTTCTTCATGTTCCATCACCATTACTGTACCTGTGAAAAAATTTGTACTCTTACTGGGCTGAACCCAAAGTGGGGTAAAAAAGTACTATTTTTAAAATGCCATAAATCAATACCGGACATACTGTTATTAATCTTCTTTTAGTAAATCTTCAGATTTTCCTTTAAACTATGCTTTAAATGACCTCTACATTTTCTACAACCCACAGGGGAGCACCCTGTTAATGACAGCAGAAGTGGAGGAAGCTATGATATGTAGTCCCTTTGCACAGAAACTTTACAAATCTGAACTCCATGCCTAGTTCAAATACCAGATGAAAGTTATCGTTTGAAAAGGAAAAAGTAAATGTAACGCATATTATATGAATGTATTATAGTAGTATAAATTATTGGAAATCAAATGCTTTGGAAGAAAACACGACTTGAATTTATGACAAATGCTGAGGTTTATCAAGTCAGCCTCCATTCTGTAGCTGGGTATAAGTGCTCGACGGCCTGGTAGTGTTCAAGAGAGAAGTCCAGATCCAGCGTATCACTGGGCACCTCAAGAAATAAGACAAAAATTTTTCAGGAAGGGCTGTGAGCTGTGGGTTTAGAATACCATCCCTGAGTGGGGAGTGCAGGGCACAGGACGCAGGCTCTCACCAGCCATCCCTTCACCTTCTGCAGCACTGCTTGCTCGGCTCCTCACCTGGGTCAGTCGGCGTGTTACGGGGGCTGTGGAGACTGACGTGAAATCTTTTCACACAGTGAAACCAGGGGTAGGACCCTCCCCACTGCCTTTGCCATCTTTGCCACCGCTCTGCTCGAGGGGCTGAACAACACGGGAGGGGTGCAGAGAGATGCTCTGGGAGACAGAGAGCGCGGAGCCCTGTAGGAGTGCTTACACTTCCAACGTTTCCAAGTCTGACACAAAGGAAGAGCTGAGACTCAGATTAACAGCCTGGTTACTATAGTGACGAAGGGGCGTGCGTACTGAAAGTGACGGTGTCCTTTTCAGCACAGACATAATAGGTACCTTTTCTAAGACAACAATATAATTTACTATAGAAAAAAAGAAAAAAAGGCAAATGCGTGCATTGTGTCCGCTGCTTTCTGCACATTTATTTCACTAAGCCGCAACAGTAAAAAACACCAAGCCTGGAAACAGAAAAACCCCCAATGTAAATAGGTTGTACATGATCTGTTACATCAATGAACTAACAACTTGTTGACACTAATGCTTTCATGTAAACTCTTTGGTTACTTGGGAGTATGTGCAACAGAATCTGATCGGTAAGAATAGTTCTGTTCTTAAAATCACCTCTCAGTTGCTGTTTTATTTGTAAACACCTACTGGTAGCCTCCTTTGTGATACAGCTCCCACAGAGTGCATAAAGAGCTGCATTAACAATTAATCTGCCTGGCTTCCCTTCCCAGCTGTACATCAGTGTCATGCTATGCATTGAAATGTCTGTCTTCATAAATTTTCCAGCAGCAAATAAAATCGAAATGATATTTTTTGAAGCCTGAGAGCCAATAATATAGACATATAATATTTTCGGTATTGCAAAGGGAAAACTCACACCTCATACTGGTAAAAATTCTTACTGTTGAAAATTATGAACAAGCTCCTTGGTAATTTTTTCCTAAGAGGCCTTAAAATTTCTATTTCTCAGTCCTTCGGTGTCCTCTGCTTCAATGCACGCGTCGATGTCATTATTTAATTAATTTGTGCTTTTGGACACATTTCAAAGAAAGCTAACTCTTTGTTATCATGGAGCATTTTCCTCGTAAAGATTGTTTTCTTTCACAAAACGACGGCGTGCTTTAACCTCCTCTTTTTTTTTTTTTTTTTCCCCAAGAGATCTCTCGCGGACCTGAATCCTCGCTTTGGGGCGGTGGAGTTGTCATTCCTGGAGGAGCTGGTGCCCTGTGAGGGACATCAGTGCAGGGGCTGGAGCTGCTGCGTCTGTCGCCGACCTGGGCTGCGTTCAAACCAGCAGTGCAAGCCTGAAAAGGCTCCATATGGCAGTGCCTCCCCCCGAGCCATTAGGTGACATATGGTTTCATTCTCAGGAAAATGATGCTGAGCTGATCTGAAATTATGTACGCGAAGGTTAAAGGCGTCTTTTGCCGTACCTCATGGGAGCTCTCTGCGGATATCTATATCACAGGGGAAGAGATCCACAGTGTGGAAATTATAAATCCTCTCATTCATTTGGTGTGCCTATTCATTGAACGATCAGTGGTACCCTCCAGTGACTAAAGAGGCCTTTAGACCTTACAGTAATTTTTGTACTTGTTTTTTTTTTTGTTTGTTTGCTTGCTTGTCTGGATTTTTGGTTGTGTTTCTTCTTTTTTCTTTGTTTCTTTTTTTTTGGCAAGTGAGAGCAAAGATGTTTGCGTTAAGTATTTATTATTTTCATCCAGGTATGTTAATTGCTTAAGAAAAAACATATCTATATATTTAATTTCTATCTGCATAGAAAGTGCCGTGTCACCTGCCTGTAGTTTTTGTGTAACCTGGCCAACAGAACTCTTAAATCTACCTTTTCTGTTTTTAGCTGGTAGGCACAGTGCAACTGTTTCTGTACTACTCCAAAACACAGTCAGAAAATCTTCTGAGAAAATTGTAGGAACCGGTTGGAATACACTACTTAAAATTGAAGATTATGTCAAAATTGTAATTTCTTCCACACTATGGAAAAATTTAAAATATTAAATTTTCTTTTCCCATTTGAGTGAGTCCTGATATCTAAACAACACAGAGATTAGCTTGGCCTAACTTACATTTCACACAGTCCAGCATAAAGAGAATCAGCAGTCTACTTTTCCCTTCCCCCACCATATTTTTATAATTTTACTAAAATTAGGCTTTAAGTATATGAATATTTAAAATAGTATGACCTTGTGGCTAGGTCTTGACCACCAGCCTAAAAGACACCAAACAGGAAGGCCAGCCTGGGTTAATTTACCTCTACCATTAGATTTGCCAAAAAAACAAAACCAAAACCAGTTGGAAGGCAGCAGAGGACTAGGATGAGCCTAGGACATGTACTCAAGACAGTCTGGTCACAAATAAGTCGTGCAAGACTTTTGTTGACACTAGGGAGTTGCAGATGTGCTTACCCCTACTAGTCCTCACCTAAAATTATCATGGCATAATCTTTTTTCTTTGGAAATACGGCACAAAACCTGAAGCAGGCCTGGTGATTTCACCAAGAATTTTGTTGTAAGTGTTTTTATTCTCCTCACATTTCCTGCTCAGTAAGCACTGTAAGTGCAGAGACTACAGTAGGCATGGGAGACGTGTCATTATTGTCAGATGTGGGTCTACAGCTGTTGCACGAACGAAATGTTACTTCTGATGCCCCTAAACTCTTGTTGTAAAGATGTCCCCAGAAGAATAAAATGTGCTTGTTAAGGGAGGGAAGCTACACGTGAGGGCATGCCTCAAGAGGAAACAGAGAATGATTGAAGTTTCAAGAGAAAGCTATAGGAGAAAAAGTCTTTTATAAACCACAGAGAAGCCTGGAGCATACTCTATGGGATCTGGAGGAAGAGATAAAACCAAGGAATAAAAAGCTGTGCACTGATAGAATGATCTAAGCTACCAGGAGAAAGAAGAAATGGTTTTAAGGAATGAAAATGTGTATCAGACACCTGCTGGAAATGAAGGTGAGGCAGATGAGGAACTGATTTAGGAAGTGATGCTGTCACTAACTATCTAAATTGGTTCATAAACAGCATGAATGGAAAAGGTGTTTTTGGCCTTTAACGCAAATAAGAGTAAAAAGCACGTATTTCAGTAATTCATTTCCATATGTCATTTTGGTATATACATTATAGAATACTGCTTGCTCAAAAATTCCTGTTAGAAATTTTTGACCACGAAGAATGACTGAGCAGACTGGAATGTCTGGCTGCTGGAATAATTCTGAGAACTGAATATACGAAATATCCCTCTCGCAGTATGTTTTGCTTCACTTTGTTTCTGTGCCATGTCAGTCTTCTATTTCTTTTTCTACTCTATGCTAACAGGTATAATTAACTGCAGTTTGCTCTGTTTTGTTTCTTTCCTAGAGCAGTCTGCAAAAGCTCCCACTCTGTGTTTGTGTTGCTCTCTTAAACATAGCCATGAAAAGAGCTGTCAAAGAAGCTGTCATGAGCTGGGCAGGGGTCACTGCTAATTAACAGAAGGACTTGTAAGAGGAATAGTGTGATTCTGAGATCAAGCCTGGGATGTTTGGACAGAAGAGAGCTAGGCAACACTTTTCTTCTGTTAGTGTGAGGGCTCATAAAGCCACAGAGGAAGAAGCCGCAATAGCAAGGATGGGCAGATGAAACAGAGGTGTTAGGATTTCAGTAATGATGCTCTTCAGGCAGTGGCACTCCCAGCCTGATGCTTCCTGGGTGGTGAGGAAAGGGAGAGGGGGCAGGCAGCTCAAGGATAGAGTTCACAATTCAAAACTGGGTCAAATATTTCAGCTGCTTAAAAATTTAGCAGTCTTGTTCAATTTTAAGAGTAAATCAGGACACCTTTGCTTAAAAGAAGACCTGAAGGTGTAGCTGGGAAGGCAGTGAGGAAAATCCCATCAACTTACCTGTTCACAGGAGACAGAGAGGTCATTTGTGCCATTGCCTGAGTGTCTTCTGAACAGAAATGACAGCTGAAGATCATTTTATGAAAATTTACATTCAGAGTCCAAGACACTGCTGAACTGTGTGAACCTAAAGATTACATATGTCTCTGCAGAGTGCAAACCAGGATCTAATATGAGATTATTTACACCTACTATGGATATAAAGTTAGTAAGTTATTCAGGTTTTAAGCTGGTGGTTATTTTAGTGGATCTGCTCTGACTTTTGTTATTTTATACTCCAGGGCTATAAATCTCTACCACTTCCCAGTGTTTGGCTTCTAGAGAGGCTCTTTTTTTTTTTTTTAAAGTTACATGCAGATCTAAATTTAATCATAATTATGAACGGAACATGAATTATATGTGTTTTAAAGCCTTTTAACTTGATATAGTTAAACCAGCTTGGGTAATCAATAATTATTTTATGCAGGTTAACCAAGGTCTTTTTCATTTGTACCATTTGTGCCTTCTATTTCCAATAGGTGGCACTCCAACAACTTCTGTAAATGTTATGCTGTTTGATTCTGAACTCCTGCAAAAGCCAGAGTCTGTGCAAATAATGAAAAATTGATTTGTAATTATTTTATTTTAGACATCATAAAAAAAAAAATCTTCTATGTCTGTAAATTATAAGTCCAAAACTGTAAACTAACAAAATAGCAGAGGGGGAAGGGAAAGAAATTTGTGGAACTGTTTGTTTGTAAAACTCTGTCAAATGTGCCATGGCAATTTTCTTTTGTATCCTCCAGTCATCCACCAAAACTGCTGCAGTCCTCGCCCAGGATGTCTGGAGTGCCTGGCATGGAGACGGCTCCCCTGCCTGTGGCAGTCTGGCGTTTGGTTCCACCCAGAAGTGACTCTGCTGGCCCTCAGAAGAGCTGCTGCCACTGAAAGGGAAAGGGCAAGTACAGGGTGGAAAGTGGTCGGCTCACAGGAGGACTCAAGAAGTAACTCTGATGCTGGATTTGCCTACATTCATAACCATGGTGAGGTATTCTGAGCAGCCCGAGTGCTTGCCCCCAAGGCTGAGCTCACTCCATCTCCCTGTGGTTCTTTGGCTGGTGAATAAACCTGGGGGGAAATCCTGCCGACACTGAATGCAGTGACAGAGCCCCGTGAACTTGCTGGGAGCTGAGGTTTGACCTTGTAGCACTCATCCTCTTGTGATACAGAGAACAGCAGAGCTTTGGGGAAAACCATGACTTGCTTGTCCTTAATGCTCTCTAAATCTAGTTTACCTGAGAAAATAAGCGCATGTCCTTTGCTTTACATGAGTCAAGTTTGGGGAATTGGTGTGGTCATTCTGCGTGCTGAGCAGAGAAAGGGCACACAGTTCAAAGGGCTGGGGCATCTCATTCCAGGAGAGCTTGATCTGCCAGGCAGCCGTGGTGGTGTGGCTGAAAGCGCGTTGTGCTGCCGGTATTGCATGTGTTTCCCGTGGACCTCTAATTTTATTCAGGATACTCAGTCCTGCACAGTGCTGTTCTAGGCGTTCAGCCTCTCATTCTGGGCAACAATCCATCATTCCTTCTCCTCCAAAGATGCACATTTGAAGATAAAATGTGTTTTTTAGTTAACTCACGGTATAGTATCAAACATCTGGCTACGTCTCCTAAGGGAGTTTGGCGTGGTTAATGAAGGTAGCAACCAAAATTCCTGAGGGGTAAAAGTGCTTTTTTAGCTAAACTTGCTGAAATGTGTCAAGAGAAAACAAGACATAATATTAATTAAAAAGTTTTGTCACTGGGTAGATTTACTTCCATGTTTGCAGTAAATGGCACAGGATTTGCCTTCACTGAAAGCTTACCTGAAACACAGAGAGCTTTACCCTATATTAACAGAATACTTTTCATTTTAATGGGGATGTGTGACCATCAGTATGCAAAAACAATACGTAAGTATGTCATTGTCTCGTTGTGAAGAGCTGTTTATAATCACATATTAAGGAACTTCTCTGAACATTAACTGCAGTGTAGAAAGGCTTCCCCCTTTGCCAGTTGCTCCTTTTGTCAGATTGCTCCTTTACCATGCCCTTCACATCGTGTTTGGTCAGAGAACATCACCGTCTTTTTGTGTTCTCTATATTTGTGTTGATCAGTCTGTCACACAAAGTGACAACTACACTACAGCTGGACTATGCAATATACTTGAATTTTAGGTTTCTGGAAGAGGTATATGTCCTATGTAAGAGCTGTGGAGGAAGGGCATCATTATGGAGGAATCCTAATTGTAAATTGAACCACATAATTTCCTCCACCCGCAATTAGCAGTATAAGGTAAGAGAGCTTGAATTTCAAGAGCTGTGGCACTCTTCCCTCTCTTCCAGTTTACCTGTCCTTGATTCATCTGGAGAGAAAACAAGCATGTTAAAAGGCAGTATAAAGCAGATAACTTCCATGTACAAACAAGCATCTTTCAGCACCATGAAGGTTTGAAAAATCGAGGTATTTATCCTGTTACGTGTTTGCTCATTGCCTGGTTTCACAAACCAAAGCAATGTGATCATACTTGCGAGGCAGAGGAGTGAATTTCTTGTTGTGTCCCCTGGAGAAGGGTTCAAAGTTTCAGCTTGTAATTTGCCTCATTTTTTTTTCGCCCTTCCTGCCATCCTAAAAGGACTGAGGTTTGTCTCCTTTGATAATCTGCTTGTCTTAATAAACCAGGAACGTGGCTGATGGCACTGCATGGACTAACCCTGACTTCTCCTTGGTGCTGACCACAGCGGTTTGCACAGGCTGGCTGGCTCTGACAGCTTCAGCTGTGGATGTGGGACTCCAACAGAGCAGCCACCTCGGATTTAGCTGCAGGACTTTTGGATGTTACCACCCCCGCTGCCCATTCCGCCTCACCAGCTGCAGTTACTGCATCTCCTAGCCAGGGTGACAGGAGGGGAATTACCTCTGTACTCTACTTGTCCCAGGTCAAGGGCTCACATTTCAGTGCAGAACCTTCTTTCTTGACTCAAGCCAGTTCACCAAATTGTGTCTGTTTGCTTAGATGGGCTGGGAGCCCGGAAGCCAAAAAACTGGTACCCACAACTAGGGTTTGCAGTGTTAAATCTGCTAAAACATCTCTGTTTCTTTTCTAATAAACCCTAGAAAACACCAAAAATTAGAACTTCTACTGTGTTGTACTAATAGAGCAGTTTTCAAGCTACAGAGCATTTACTTTTAATTTCCTGAAAAAAAAAAAATCGGATCTGCCCAGGAATTGTGGCTCTTGTCTCTTTCCTTCTTCTCTGAACTCATCAAAACCCTCCTAAATTTAGGTTTTAATTTGACTATGAGTAAATATGTGAAACCTTAAGTGGGCAAAATCTACATGCATAATTGTTAAAGTATATTTTCTTATCATATGCGGTAGTCAATGTTGTTATCAGGCACATGACTTTTAATGAACATGCACATTATATTTTTGTGAATTATTGCCAGGCATTTCATGTTGTTCAGATGTATTTATATTTTTTTATTACAGCCTATGTCTAAACAAAGTCAATTTTTAACAGAAAATATTTCTTGCATTTGGTTGTATTGAAGATCTGAGCTATAGAAATGTGGATTCTACAGGAAGAAGGGTCATGTGTTTTTAAGACACACGGTTCTTAAAAATACAATTTGACATGAAATGTCAAATCATCATGATGATGATCATCATGATCATCATGATCATCATTTGATCATCAGGATCATTTCTGGATTTCCTCAAAAAAGCAGTATGGTGTATGGTTTTGGAGTTCTGCATTAAGATATAACAAGACCTTTCTTCAGGGAGTAGGTAAAATAATGTCAATATATTCCCTGGCAGCTGGGGAAAGATGCCAATTAAAGTATGAATTTGGTTACCTGTGCCTATCTCTAACTAACAAGGCAACAAGCTCCTGAGTTTTAGGCTCTGAACCACATTGTTTAAAACTGTTTTCCCCTGTGAGAATTGCAGAGCTGCATCTTTTAATGATGCTTCCTCTCTTTGGAGACAAATAAATGTTAAATGTTGTCAGTACCCTCCTTCACAGTTTCTCTTTTAGCTCTTTCTGAATAGCTTTCTGCTTTTACTTATTCCCTTGATGCAGATTTTATTGAAATCTCAATTCCCTGTAAATTGGGTCTCAAACTATCTTTTGAATTTTATCTAGAGGAAATATAAAGCTACCGAGAATGATTGTTCCTCCCTGTTTTTCTCTTCATGTACTCTCAGTAACTCCATGGACGAAGAACTATTATTTTACTCAGTTGTGTGGCAGCTTTGCTCTTCTAGCTGCCAGAGATATTTATGTCTTGCAGTGTGACTTGAAGGCCATTAATGCTGGACTCTCAGAATCTGCCAGTGAGGAGAGATTTTTTAAAAGTCAGGAACTCCTCGCAAGTCCTGCTAATTTGATGAAAGGCTTAATCAGTGGAGATTGATTATGACTTTGCTGGATTTCCTTTGCTGCTAGAAGTAGTCAGAGCAAGTCTGAGGGTTTTGAATCCCTGGAAAGCAAAGTCTCCCCAGTTAACCTTCAAAGCGTCCCCAGGACTACAGGCAGAAGAGGTTAGCCAAAAGGTGGCTGCTCATCCTCAGGCCACAAGACTCACAGAATGAAAAAAGCACAGCTGGAACACACCGTGGTTGCACGTTCACCCTCAGCCCCACAAAGCTGGCATGGGGAGCTGTGCTTTTTGTGCTTGGATCTGTGACAGGTGCCATGGCATTGCTTGGTGTGGGGTCAGTGTCCCAGTGGTGAGCTGTGGCACCAGCCAATCTGAGAGTGAAGGTCAGCACATCTGCAGTTCCACTCCCAGCCTGACTCACATTAGGTTTCATTGTGCTCTCACATGGGGGCTTGTCCTGGGCAAGCCAAGTATCCCTAACCCAGCAGAAGCCTCACCCAGGAAAACTCTGCCTAGCTTTTTGTGGGGCCAGAGGGTCACATTAGCATCACTGTTCTCATTTGCAACTGGTGATTTGACTGTTTTACTTAAATCATCACTAAAAGACCTTACCTTGACTTCAGTTTCCATCTTCCATTCCTCTCTTGCTTATATGTTCCTCCTCTTGACGTATTGCTGCTTGGGAACACCGAAGGCAATAATTGCACCATGGGCACTGACCAGCGTTTGTCCTGTGACTGTCCCGCTGCTGCAGAGGGTTGAACTGGGGACTGATATGAGAACAGCCAGCACTTCTCAAGCACATTCTGTCCCGTGCCACTTCAGGGTGACAGAGAAGAGAAAACCAGGGTGCATCTCAGTTTCTGTCCTCCAAGGCCTTTCCCACACTGCCAGTCACGGACCTAGTGGGCTGTCACAGGAGCAAGGTCATGACATGTCCTTTCTTTGGCATTCCCATATCCTGCAAAAAACTTCACCCCATGAAGAAGTGAAAATCAAAAAGAACTGAAGTTTTCTGCTCTGGAAGTAATTTTATCTTGTGTTTGGAGCCTCCTAGGACCTGTGTGCCTGAGGCTGCTGGGGATGTGCTTTACATTCTGCTGGGGATCAGTGTTTTACATTCCCTAGCATGGTTTTACTTTCTGATGTATTCCTCCTATGGCTGGCAAGCACCCAGGTGAAACTGTGCAGAATACCAAGTGTTAAGAAAACAGGAGACAGGGCACTCTGATTGTGTTGCCTCCAGATTGGAGATGGGGCATTACAAACTGACATTTTCCCAAAATTGAGATTGGAATTGCTGAAGCATCTAGAATAGTGTTCTGCATGTACTTCTCTTTGGAACCAAACCCCTTACCTTTAACTGTAATTCCAGTACCCCTTGTGGAAAGCTTTCATTGTTTCAGTTATGGCTGATTGAATGCTGCTGCTGAAAAAACGATCCTTTTTCCAGGCAAAATTCACATATGTGTGTTTAACTCAGTTTTCATTCTAATTGGCGTGTTAATCTGGAGTAATCTGGAGCACCAAAAGATATAATTGATTGCTTTTATTTCTATTTGTTTATAGTAAATAAAACTTAATTTTCTGAGACAAGTCTTAATAGTACGAGTTCCTTGTTAGGAAAGATATATGTGTCCAAGTCAGGAATTGCTCTGCAGTTCAGGAGATGCAGTTTGGAGATCAGGGACAGATAGCAATCACATGCCAGATCAGAAAAAATCTCCTGACGCCTGTCACATTAATTCCAGAATTCCTGCTAGAAGGCTATGTTTTTTCCCAGTTCAAATTTTTGCTCTTGTTTCTTGTCAACATAGGAAAGGGCTCTGCTCAAAAATCACCTAGCTGTGAGTTCCTGTTGCCTACTTGCCAACAGAAATACCAGACTTCCTTAAGGCCAGTTGAGGACTGTCAGCCAGGAGAATTTGCGCTTGGATGGGAGCCTTTACCACTGAGTGCCAGAGATTCCAGTGAAGAGAATACCTGAAAGAGAAGATGTCACAGATGGAACTAAGCAGTGTACCTGCTCAAATTTTCCGGCTTTTTTTGGAAAATGATGGCTCCAATTTGGGCTAATCAGTATTACATTTTTCAAGACCAGCTTGCTGGGAGAAATGCTGGTCTTATTGCCAGGACTGGCTGTTTTCCCTGGTGATTCCAGGGCATATAAAAGCAGTGTTCAAGGTAAACTATAAGTACAGCAGCTAAAGTAGTTGAAGATATACTT
>JAWMRA010000090.1:32013819-32024746 GCA_035584735.1 Pseudotriccus pelzelni | reverse complement strand
TCTTTTCTTTTCTTTTCTTTTCTTTTCTTTTCTTTTCTTTTTCTGATTGCAGTAAAGAACAAATTTCTCCTCCTGTCCAGCTTATCAGGCTAATCCTTAACTCTCTTCACTGCAGCTCATCAAGACCGACAGAACATCTTACATCTGCATTAAGCCAGACACTGTGAGCTTGCACATGGAAATGTGCAATTTTGCATGCAGCTGTCTGAATGTATTATCCCTATTAAAAAAGCCACCCTCTTTCCTAGCAATATGTTGTTGTCACTTGGAAATGCAGTTACATAAGAGTCCCGAGTCCCGACGCATCACAGTAATAACATATCATGGTGAATTAGAGTTGTCTGCTTCACATCGACCCGTCTGTGCCATTTTTTTTTTCCTTTTTTTTTTTTCTTTTTTTCTTTTTTTTTTTTTGGAGATTTTGCACTGTGGCATTATTCTTGCACTGAATTTCAGCAGGACTTTAATAGTAGCTGTAGTGAGTAGTCTGGAAAAGGGCCAGATTCTGACCTTCTGCCTGTTGGGTAGCGTGGCTGCTGGGTTACAGGTGCATGCAGAAGGTCAGAGCTGCACCCAGTTCGTGCTTTAAGCAACAGTTTTATCTGGTGAGGGAAGAGCCTCGATAGACAGTGCTGTCAGTTGTTCATCCCGTGTTTTCATGTGTGCCTGGACCTGCCGTGCTCGCCTTTCCAGCCGCAGAGCCCATTCCTGGCGGAGCCTGCAAAGAGAGTACAAGTGCTTAGCAGTTACTGAGCCAAATCCTTCCAGTGGATCCAGGGCTTTTCAGCAGGTTGGAGGCTTTCCTCTCTTTCATCACCAGAGCACTTGTCCTGTATTTATTTACCAATTACACATCTCTCTAGCTTGCTAGATTGGGAATGCAGGGGAGAAAGGGATAGTGCTGATGCTATCAGTGGTTGACATTGCTGGATTCCGAATGAGTCAAACAACTGCTGAAATACTGTCACTGTGAAGAACTGTTTTTTCTCTCTGGGGTATTCTCAAAGCCACACAGAAGCATTGCCTATGCAGTAAGGTCATTCAATGTGCCAGTTAAAAAAAAAACCATTTCTTCCCCCCAGCCCCCTCGGTTTAGAAAAACAAGCAGAACTTAAAAGATGTCCTTTGGGTTAGGAAAAAAAACAACACCCCTCTTCAGAACCTGTATGTGTTTAATGAAAGGAATTGATGTCACATGCAAGAAGAGATGCATAGCTTCAGGACACTATTATAGTACAAACAGAAGAGGAGGTCTCTAAGGACCACTGCAAGATATTTTTGCCTGGCTTGTTTTCAGAAGGAAATGTTGTTTTGAAACACCTGACCCAGCAATGTTATAAAGTTAGACATCATAAGGTAATGCCAGATGCATCACTGTACATATGGGTTTTTACATTACCTTTGGTGTGATGAAAAGAACAGCGGCCAACGATTTAATCTGAGAATAGCCCAGCAGTAGCTGGTTCACACGGATGGTTGTGTTGTCTCAGCTTCTGGGTTTGATTTTAGATTGTGTTTTAAACTACCTAGCCTTCGCTATTCTTTCGTGCATATAGTTAAGCCCCAGAAAGAGGTGCAGTTATTCAGGAAAAGTTTGCCACTGAAAATTGCAATGTCCCTTGTCAGCCAGTGTCCTAGGTGTCACGAAGGGAGCACTTGCCTTTACTTAAAGACATGTAATTTTCCATGTTGCCACCCACATGCAGTAGTGGATCTCAAGGCTTTGTAATGAAATGAAAGGATCTTTTTCCCAAATTAGAGAATGCTTTGTGAACAATCTGAGCTTTGACTGAGTAAGTGACCTTGAAGGAACTTGCTTGGGTCTACTTCAGTTGTGACCAGTCGGTTAAGACATATTGAATATGGATGTTAAGACACACAGTTCTTTTGCTGCTTTTTTTTTTCTCTCTTCAGAGAATATTTTATAAAAGCTTTTAACATTTTTAGCTCTGTGAAGTTACAGGCATTATCTACATGACTAATTGCAATTTGTTTGCACTGTCTTCTTGTGGTAGTTTTTTGTGATCTAGAATTGACCAAGCTTCCAGTGAAGCTGAACATCTTCCTGGGTTTTATCACACGTGTTTTCTCTCCAGCAGCCTAGTGATTTCATTTTGGGAGTACTACTGACTAGGTGCAGTAGGATACTGCAAGCAGGATTGTCTGCTTCTGACTTTGTTGGGACACGAGGTCGGCCCAGATCTCTATTTCCAAGTTTTAAGTGATGACATAGCTTCCTTCTTGGACACTAGGGTCAAAGTACTTGGAATTTTGTAAAAAGAAACAGCCCTTAAAGCAGCTTGTTCCAATTTGTTGAAGTCAAATTAGTTTATGTGAATGCCACAGTTTTGAGGAAAGTGTATGCAGGAAAATCATTGTTAACTTCAGGAGGAAAGCACAACAGAAAACCACAAGAGACACGGCATTCTCACCCTCTGTCTCTGTTCATTACTAGCCAGGGAATACACTTCCTGTGCAGAAGACCCTGATTCAAACTTCTGAATTGCAACAAGCTGAACATATGTTTGAAACAATCTACCCCACTTGTGCAGAGTACCTATACCACAGTCACAGCTCTTTCTGGGCAGTCCCATTTGTGAAAAACCAAACCAAACCAAACCCAAACTGACCTAAAAAAAACCCCACAAAGCAAACAAACAAAAATACCCCCACCATTTTGCCCACTGAACTGGAAAATCTTGTTGTGTCACTTCTGTCTTTAGGCTTATATTATGTGAAGGGCTGTTAAACATGACAAAGATGCCATGGTTTTTTTATACTACAGGTTGAAGTGGGTGGTTGTCCCTTTAATGTAATATTATTTTATTTATTTATTTGTGTAGCTGTACCAGTTCCAGGTAAAATTCCTGATATTTTCGGGCTGTCACAAGCCATAATGCCAAAGTGCTTTATTTTTTTGTGGCTGTGCTCCAAGGCCTTTGAAGAATGCTCATGAGGTTTAAGGGTGAGGGGTGTCTGAGTTTCCATGCAGAAGAGCCACAGTAATACGAGACAAGCAGCTGCGAGAGGAAAAGTGCCAAAGGTCCAGAACACAATCTGTGCTATGAATAAAGCAGCACAATAACAGGGTTACCTTATTTTAAAGCACATGATGACAAGTCTCGTGCAAAAGAAAAAAAATACCGCTTACTTGTTCAGGGCACTTTTGCTTAACCTGGACTCTTCAGCCTCTTGCTGCTTGGTTTGCTCTTGGATGACCTTTTCCCAGAAGTTCTTCAGCCCCTCTGCATCATTCCCACCCATCTTGGGGCGTCTAAAGCTGGTGCACTTGCTCATTTTCTGAAAAGCAATTTGGAGGTCAGAGCAGTCAGAAGCCTGACCTGAGGCAGGTGCTCCGGCTTACTCGGCCCCTTGAAATTTCATTCTTGCCAAGTGCTATTAAAATAAAGGATGTCACCCAAAAGAATAGGTAACTGATGCTTACTTTGCCTTGAACTGAAATATAAGGCTTTGAAACAGGCCTTGGGTGACAGTTAAATGGTACAACTATATTTTTGTTACTGAGTAATGACTACACATGGCACAATTCACTGAAATATTGCGAATGCCTCAGTGTATGTGAGATTTTAAGTGATTTGGGGAGAACTTGGGATAAATGCTTTCGAATATAGTGCCATTGTCACTGAAGTTCAGATTAGGTGTGAAGGGCTTTCCTTTTTTCTATCTCCTATAGTTTTAAAACAGAACATAGATGTTTTTATTCAAGGGAAATGCATTGCTCTTAAATGATTCCTTTTACTATTGAAAGGATGCCATGCCAAAAACATGCAGAGGATTTATGAATCTAAAGTTGAAACACACAGAGTGCAAAGTTCTGGGGAACTTGTTAAGGCCTTGTTCTTTATTTTATCAAAAATCAGTCTTAAATACTTTAAAAGCAGACCTTCTTTAAATACAGGGCTGAGTTCCAATAAATGAGAAAAAGGACAGAAACTAAGTGATTTTGTCCCTGCTAAATGCATGTTATTCAAACATGGGGAGAGGTTTAAATTCTCATCATGTCTGATGGCCTTGCTGATATTACCATATTGCATTGGTTATCAGATTGTGATTGTACTCCAAGTTCTGTTGTTTATTTCCTGCCTCAGCCTCTTCTGTTGAGGGCCACCAACAAGTGGGAGAATATGGGAAAGAAAAAACCCCAAACTGTAAACCCATGACCTCTCCATGACTAGATCAGCACTTAGTTTGAGGGTTGCTACGAAATCTCTTTTTTCCCTTGTGCTCATCTGCATTCTGCTATCAGTTGATATTTTTGCCAGCACTCCACTCTGCCCTGCTGATGAATTAATGCCTCACAGACCCTGGTATGTACTTGTGAATCTTCTTCACTGATGATGCCATGCTTTATGAGCTATCCTTGATAAACACTAGGAAGACTATGCTAATGTAGGCCAATCTGAGGAAACCTTTGCTTTGCGCAATGCTTTAAGTGGACGATCAGAGTAAAAGGAAAGGACGGTCAGTGTAACACAATTAAGGCAGACTTGTGTAATCAAACAAACTCCTGAAACCTGGTAAGTTCCTGACATCTTCCTAGATGGAATATTTTAGATTTGTCACAGTTTTCACAAATCTCTTTTTTAGGAAGATCACTAATCACAAGTAATTTTGCTGAACGTGGTGCTAAGCCTGACTGGTGTGAAAAACTGGCTAACAAAAAGAAAAACCTCTTCCAGATGCAGTATTTTTCCTCTGAGAAGTCCAGTTGCTTAAAGACCAGCACAGTCCAGCTGGAGTGGTAAGTGTGAACTGGTTAGTCCACGTAATATAATCTTCTGTGTGATGGAGCATCCTGAGAGGTTCGAATAGTGGTCCTGCAATGTCACCAAAACAACTAGGTATTGTTCTCTGGGGCAAACAGCATTTTTTTCTGGTGTTTTCCCCTTGCTGTGGACTGGCCGTGCTGTGGATGTAGCACTGTGGGATACAGGACAAATTGTTACGTTGGTATGAATACAGCAGTTCCACTGACACCTTTTGCTGTACGTGCCGTGTTTGTTGATGGATATGGTCTACGTGGCAGTGTGGGTAATCTTAATGATCTTTCATCCCACTACGAGGCCCCAAAATAATAGTGTTATTTAAGGCTTCATCTTGCTGAAAGATATGCGTGTCACGGATGCACTGGGACATGCCCCATCTGTATCTGAGTTCTACAGTGCTAAAATAAGTGCTCTGGTAATAGCTTGTTACAGCAAGTGATGGAATCTGATTATTTCATCATTCTTAGATCAGCAGGTCACCTGGGTCTTTGCACCATTTAAAAGCTCTTCTATCAGCAGCAGCTGCCCACTTGACACTCTACAGATAATTATCCCATTGCCTCAGAAGCCAAGTGCAAGTTGCTGACAAACTGTCTGAGTCAGTTTGCCCTCCAAACCCTATTATACTTTCCCTCATGTAAGAATCTGCCATAACACATTAACCTTTCATTAGATATTAAATTTTTATGATTATTAAACTTCTAGTAGATATTCTTCAAGTGGTCCACAGTCTTTATCTGAGGTCTAAATTTGTTAGATTTTGAGAATGGAGGTCTTGGCTGCTCCACTCAGAAGAACAAGCTGTGATCAGAGATGTGCCCAAAAGATAGAAGTACTTCAGCAAACGTTAGTCTGGTATGTCTGTGGGACTTTTCACAAGTCAAGAACCTTTGACTTGGAATGTCAGTGGCAGTGAATATTTCACATGGTATTGCTATGGTCCTCGCTAAGACAAATTCCTGGTGTAAAACTTCTGAATACAGAGCTGTCTGGCATCACTGGCCAGCGTCTCTCATGCTATCATGTGTGAAAGCATCCTTTCTTTAAGCTTGGAATTGCAACACCCATGTGTAGGAGTGAGGCTTCATGTGTACTGTGCAATACCTTCTTGTTTTATTTCTAATTGAAAGATTCTACTTAGGAGCTTGGTTTGGATTTCTGAGTAACTCTCTGTGGTTTGGTGGGTTTTTTGCATCAAAAAATTCCTTATTATTGCTCTAGAAAACATGTTTTTGTGATGTGTGATTTTCTTCTTTCTTTTTTACATGTCCCAATAATACAAATTGGACTTATATTGACAACTGGACTTAATTCTATCAAAGGTGTTCTTGATTCCTTCTATCAGATACATCAGGGTTCAGAAACTGGCAGGACAGTTAGATGAAAACACACTTTCTTACAATCACTTGGCCAGTTTTGCCTGGGTGGAAAGAGAGCAAAGAAAAGAGGTTCTTTTGTTTTCATTCTGGATGGCCAGGTACCATCCCAGACACACTAAAGGAAAGCTGGGGAAGTGTCTTTCTGAAGTCTAATGGCAGGTGGTTTTAACATTCTTATCCACTGATACGAATGTAAAATAAGCAACAGCAACACTTCCATGTGTTCAAAATTATTCCTTCAGAAGGTATGGATTGCTGTAAGTGTCATGGACTGAAAATGTAGGTTAGCAAACTTTCTGCAGTGCATTTCCTGTGAAGGGCTACTAAGATGTGCATAAAGTGGTGCAAGACAGAGGTCCTTATTAAATCTTGAACTAAGATAGTTAAGGAAGGAACTATTTTTGCATGGGTTTTGCAGTCCTACCTGCCCATCTAAAGTGTAGCTGGTGGGTTTTTTAGGGAGTGAAGCTGATAGAACAATATCTAAATAAAGGTAAAAGTTGATCCTGGTTAAGATGGCTTGTGCATTTGGTAGTTCTGAAACTCAACTGTCAAAAATGTGCATATGTGTTTGCAAAACAATTTTTTACAGCATTCATCATTTATGGGACTTAATTTATGTGCTAACAAATTATTAATTTATGGAGAATGTCCACAAGAAGAAGTAATTAAAAAAGAAATTAATGGCACCGTAAAAGAAAAATCTCCTACGTTTAGAATCAAACCATAAATCGCGTGGCAGTGCAGCAACCTGTGAGACAGCCAATCAATCACACACAGCACCTACACACAACACACTGGTTTAAACTCTTTGAGCTCTTGTCCCAGAGCATCGAAACCTGAGTGGTGAGCACAACTCTCCAGTTCAAGGGAGAGGAAACTTTAACATTTCACTTCTAGCTGTAAGTTATCATATGTACGACTTTTATTACTTGGCACAAAACTAACATACAAACAGCCAGGGGCACCGTCTTCTCTCATTTAATCCGATCTCCAGTCCCAATGTGCATTGTAAAGGCATTAAATCAGTAAGTTTCCAAATATTCTGGTCTGAACCCCTACCTGGTCTGCATATTTTGATTTATTGTAATCTCAGACAAACAAAAAGGACTCAAAAAAGTATCCAGTGCAAGTACTTTTTCTTCTGCAAGCTCTGTAATTCCTGTTTTGGACTCTTTCTGGAGGAATGTTAAGGACCAGAAATGGCTCTTGATGCTTTGAATAGAATTGCTATTTTTAGTTACCTTTATATGAAATAAGAAGGAAAAGAAGAAAACCTTTTCTAGACCCTCAGAAGGCATTTTTTCTACCCCTTTCCAGTCTTTCTGTTTAATATGTGTCTTGAGCTAGCCATTGCCTTACAAATTCAGTGTTTTATATGGAGAGGCTTTTATGCACAATACCTGTGCATATAATGAGAATCTCTGAAAAGCTTTTACCTTTTAGTGAAATTCAGTACATTTACTTTTTAGTGCATTCAGTAAAACTGTTACCTGAACAGATTTTGGGGAAAATGTCAAAGTATTTTTTAATATAAGTCATGCGTATCTTAAAAAATTAATTTGTTTGGCTAATAGAAACAAAACAACCTTATGCTTTTTGCCTTACTGGAAAATATTTTAGCCAGCAACATGAAGTAATGTTTGAACATTTGCAAGGTTTATTTTCAAAATCTTTGCTGAAAGACAAAGACTTTAATAAGAATGATTTTTTTTTAATATCTTAAAAAATATTTCCTTTTTAAAAGGTGGAGGGACATGGTCTACTTTTAACTCTTTCAGCGGATTTGAGTATTCAGCCAATTTTAATTTGTAGTGCAAGGATGCTTCTGAAAGAATTTCCTCAGTTGCTTCAGAGGTTTTTGAAGATCATAGTAAACAATGGAAAGATTATCTCTGACTTCAACTAGACTCGGTCTCTTGGGTCCTATCATGACCATGAGCTATTTTATCTTTGTCAGAACACTAATTAATATCCTATTCCTTTTACCCTTCACCAGGACTTGTTTGCCTAAGTATAGAATGTTTTCCAGCATTGTATAAATATTACAGTACACTACATGAGTTCAAAGCCTGTTTATAGTGCTCTTTTAAAAAATAAAATAAAAAAAAAGAAAGAAGCTTAATGTTCTAAAAAGTTTTAAACTGCACTCATAGAACACCCTGTCTGGATGAGTATCCCCTTACACGTTCCTTTTAAGGGGTTTTCCTTTACCCTGATTTATGTGTAATCTACAAATTCTAATAATACCAAAAAAGATAGTAACAAATAACAGGTTAATAACTGAAGTTATGATTAGAATAAAGGAGGCAGGATACCTCTTACATTTTATAAATCACACATGATCAGATTATTTTCCACAAAAGTATATTTTAATATACAGAATTCAAGGTCATGGAGGGAACAAGAAGAAAACCTTTTTTAGATTCAAGACTTAACAAAGTGTAAAATAAATGTATATCCATGTATTTCTAGGCATGTTTGATAGTTAAGACAGGAAGAGAAAATCTTATTTTGGCCAAAATACAAGAATATAAATGCTTACTGTGATTGTATAGTAGCTTCCTCTTCTGTCAAAGTATGGTTTTCTTGAGTGACTACTGAATCGTGTCAGTTTTACCTCTGGGTTCCCCTTTTCAAGAGAACTCCAACTGCCAGGAATAACTGATGAAATCTGCTCACCCGTCACTCATTTTTATTTGCGAGTGATGACATCTGCTATTATGAATTAGTTTAATGGCAGGGGCAAGAAAACCCAAACCCACAGTCTCATTTTGTGAAGTCTGCAACACACCAAGCGGAATAACCAGACAGTTATAGGGCACAAACTCTGAATGCCACTTTTGATCTGTGCTATAAATTTTGGCAGGTGCCACTGATGTCATAGCTGGGCTCTAGAGGAACAGTTACTCTCTGACAAGCTCAGATCACTGTGGCATAAGGTCCATATGACTTGCAGGAATTCAGCGCTGTCCACTCCAAGGAGAAGGATAGATCTGAAAAGAACACGTTGAATAACACAGCTTGTCTCAGGATTGTGCTACTGAGTGACTGACAGATAAATAGATTTCTTTTTCACCCCTTTTGACGTGCTGGTCCGTAAAAGCACCTGGTAGGTTACATGACAGGATCCCAGCTAAGCTGTTAATACACTGAATAGTGCAGGAATCTGAATGTAGCGAGCTGCAAGCTGAAACATAGCGTATATAATTTGTTACAGCATTTTGCACTTCCATTTCTTGGACAGATTCTTCCTCCCTGCACTGGTAGCCCGGGGTAAGCAGAAAAGCACAGGCAAGTAAAGTGCTGCTTACTCGGAGGGAGAGCAGTGACAGACCTCCTGCTCTCAGCTGTTGTTGGCAACCTGACTGCATAGTTTGGCAAGTTACACCTTGAAATTAGTTACGGTTCTTACTCCAGGTATTTCCAGTGAAAGGTTGCTCCAGAATTTTCTATGCCAAGTACTGTAAATTGTCTTTTAATTTTCAACCTGAATGTACTCAAGACACAAGTTATGCTTCCCTTGGCTCCAGGGTAGAAATCACCTCCCCTCTCCTTCCTTGTTTTGTTGTTAGATCACTGGAGGACTTTGGACTCTTCTCGTACTCATTCTCTTGCCCTCTCTGTGGTCTCACTGAACTTGGGCAGTGAGACCTGTCAGTCACATTCCAGCTGAGTATTAGTCCCTTATATGCATCCTTATTTCGTTTGTATATAATAATTTGAATCTAGAGTAATATTTGTCTCTTCCAGAGAAGTACAATGCTCATAACAACTTTCTGATTTACTTATGCACCCGCCAAGTTCTCCTCTTATTTTTTCCAACTTATGAGAGAAATTTTAATTAGATTGTAAGTTCATAACCTTTTGGTTGTCAAGTGGCCTTTTGTGCCACTTTCTCTATATCAGTCCTTCAGATAATTTGCTTCTTATGTCTTTGAAATTCAGTCCACTATGCTTATGACAACTTCTGTGTCCTCCAGAAAACTTCTTTAACTCACTACTTCATTTTGTGCGAGATGTTACTGCCCAAAACAGTACTAAGACTGTTTCTAAGGAAGGTCTGAATGAATTACCTTTTTTAAACTTCTTGCAGCTAGAGAGCTTTCACTAAAATATGTTTAGCTGCAATTAATCACTTCTAAGTTTAAACAGATAACCCTTGGTGAGATCACCAGAGATAAAAGCTGGTTCCTCTGTAGGGAAGAGGAGAGCACAGTAAAGAAGAGGCAGTGAAGTCCCCCTTATCTCCTACTATATAGAGTAACAGGTTATTTATTGTCTGCTGGATGTGGTCAGTACGTATTGAAAATGAAGAGAGAGGTACATTGAAATGTGTCATTAAGTGTCCCTACAGAGCCCATGGTTAGTTTAGATGAACAACAAAATCAGTTTTTCCACTAATCATTCAATAAGACGCTCAGCACCGCTACTGTCAGTGGA
The DNA here is from genome assembly GCA_035584735.1 of Pseudotriccus pelzelni. Lineage (NCBI taxonomy): Eukaryota > Metazoa > Chordata > Aves > Passeriformes > Tyrannidae > Pseudotriccus > Pseudotriccus pelzelni. The sequence continues at coordinate 32,014,137 of JAWMRA010000090.1, read as the reverse complement.
AGGCAGCCATGAAATGTAACATGAGGTTGGCACTTCACTGTTCCAGGACAGACTGCTCTGACTGATAGCTGATCCTGGACGCCAGACAGATGCCCAAGTTGTTGCTGGTGGTCTCAGACTCTTACAGCTTCTTTTCTTGGAGCTGCTCCACTTCATATAAATAATGTAAAACTCTGGGCTTGAGAGGCAGTGCCGACAGCATGCCTGTTTGATCTTCTGTATCTCTCAGGGATGTGTTTTCCACTTTCCCAGATTATTGAGTATGTGACCTCACATTTTGGTCACTAGGTATTCTAAGGCATATTTTTCCATGGCAAG
>JAWMRA010000090.1:31956102-31979251 GCA_035584735.1 Pseudotriccus pelzelni | reverse complement strand
TTCACAGTTGATGCTACTTGGAAAATTGTTTAAGAGAAAGAATAAACTGAAGAACGTGGGTTTAGTAACTTTTTTCGGATGCTTGGCAAACTGTGCTGTCACATTTGGTGACAGACTTGCTGATGTCTTGATTTCTGAGAAAGCACTCCAAGGTCATCTTTTTTTTACCATGCTTTCATGGATTTCTCAGGCTTCCCAAACATTAATTACGTGTTTAAATTCCCATAATAAATTTTGGCCTTTGGACACACAGAACTGGATAAAGAGATAAAACCCAACATTTCAAATTTTTGTTTTGATTTAAAAGGAGCAGATTTTCTAAATATTTAAGAACTCCAAACCCTTCCACTTCTTGTTCCCTTCTTGCCCCACTGGTAATTCAAATCCTCTTTACTCTGAAACAATATGAATTACCAGACTAGTAGTGAAATGGTCTTATAAAAAGGGACTAAAAGGTTATGCAATTCAGGAAAGAGTGTTTTAGCACGCTCAAAACAACTCATTTTGCAGTACATTACCCTAAGCACTCTGGTGACAACAAAGCAGTCACCCTAAAAAGGAAGTGATTTGATTACACCACCCGATTGAAATGCTTTGATACCTTTGGAGGAAATGCCACATTTCCTAATGAAGCGTTAGGAAGTGAACTAGAAACATTTTTGACTAATGACAAATGTGGGAGAGGAAAACCGCCACTGTTCTGGAGGTACTGGTCTTTAAGGAATAAATACTGGGTCCTAGAGGGAAAAAGTATTAGAGGAGAAAATGTGCTCATCACTTACGATGAAAGACAGTTTTTCAAGTGCATCAAGATACTCTGTGAAACAGATATGTCAATCTAGACAGGCCACATGAGGCACCAGAAGCATTTCAAAATAACTCCCAGTTATTTTATCTTTGCTGATATAGTGTCTCAAGGTAGCTAGTGTGGGTTAACTAAGTTAATGTGGGTTAATTAAACAGCTCTTGTAGGTGTCTCACAGAGACTGTTTGTCAGGACATACGTTAACAGCTTCACAGACTTTTAATATGGCAGCTAGAATCTGTAATTCCCACCAATTTGGACTCCACTAATGACATGGGATGTGATGGCATTGTCTGTGCAGGTCCCATCTTCCTTAGTCTGAGCAGGGTTCTGCTGTGTTAAACATTAAAATCTCTATTATTCATTAAACAATCTAAATTCATTATATTACAGTTAGTCTATACAGAAACCCAAAATGTTGAGGAAATGCATTTGCTGAGCAAAGCTGTGAAAGTAAACTCTTTTTCCAGCCATCTACATCCCAGTGAACCATAATTTATTAGTGTTAAATACTTCAGAGTATTACCTTTTCCATTTATCAAATGAAGAGCTGGATGCATAATCTTAAAAGCAGTAATTGACATTTCACATATGAAACTTCTAACAATGACAGCTAATTAATTATAGCTCGTTTAAGCTACAAAGTGAAATTTACTTCGGTTTTTCATCACACCATCACACTTTCCTACAAAACAGTTGTCTTCTCCACCCCCCCCTTCCCCAGCAGCATGTAATGACTGTGGGATCTTCAGCTAGATGGGTCTTCAGGTTGGCTCCTCAACATCTTTATCCGTTTTTCCAGCCTCTCCATCCATTCATTTCTGAGCCTGGGGACAGAAACATGGATCAGCTTGTCCCCATATGGTTTACAGAGAACAGATTTATGCTCTTCATCTTTCCCTCTGGTGCTATCTTTCGGTTCCTCTTCCCAGCTGCCCTGCCCCTGCGGAGTGCTTTGCCGGATGGCACTTCAGGGCCGGCTCTTGAATCCCGGTGAGGGCTCACCTGAGCTCCGTGTTTCATCCTCACGGCCGGTGTGCCCCCTCTCCGTGGCCTGTGAGCCAGAGGGACTTGTCACCCGCCCTGGAGATTGCCTGCCACCTGCTGGGTCACATCACCCAGCACTTCCCCATCCCCTGCTCCTCAGCGCTACCTGCCTTGCCTTGCCCACGTTCAGACTCCTGCCAGACCCACAGCATGCTTCTTCAGGTGGCAGCTGGCAGTTTGTTTCCCTTTTGGTAGTTTCTAGGTACCACAGGAAGCCTTACTCAAACAGAAAAGGAAGGAATTTCCCAAGTGTGGAGGTGAAACATCGAAATCAGGTTCGTTGCAAATGGATAAAACATGCTAGGGACTCATTCCAGTGTTCCTGCATCCAGGGTTATCACAGTAAGGCCCTCCTTGCTTTTAGTGTTCAAGCATCAATGCAGAGAGGTATGAGGGAGACTCTGAAAAAATGCTTTCTCACTGAATGATCTTGAGCCAGAATAACTACAATAAATAACTGAAATATATATCTTCCTTTGAATATGCCTTCAGCTTACGGAGATTCGCTGAGAAGTAGAAGTACTGATCTGGTTGCAGACTGGTCCTTCTCACTGTGACTGATTAAGGTAGATGTGACTGACTGAGGTAAATGTGGATGTGAAGGGTGGTTGGTTGCCTTAGTCACTTAGTATGCTTGGACCACCTGTTTTATGATGGAATTACCTTACATAAACTAAACAGTCCTAAATAATTCAAACTCTATTCCTATGAAAAAAAGGCCACAGAGAAAGAGTGTAGGCCAGGTACATCTCTGTGCTGGCTCTGCTCTGAACATAAGCCTTTACGTTCAAGACAAACCTGTTAGATGTTGTCCCGAGTTCTATGTTTTGGACCCATTTATGAGCCGAGTGAATTATTCTCCTATCCTGAGGAGTTACACCTTGGACACATTAATGTTAACATGGCGATTTGGGAGGCTTTATTACTTTCTATAAATCAAAACCACTTTCTGATTTCATAGCATGACCTAAGTGTAGGTATCACTTTTCCTTAAAAAAAAAAACAACAACAAAACCAAACAACAATTACAATGGAAAACCAAATAGCCTTTCTGGACGCAGGTTACCCACTTTGTCAGGGCACTTCTTCGCTGACGTTCCTTTTCATTTTGCAGGTACTGAGTTTGCTGTTCGATGGTCTTTTCCCAGAAGTTCCTCAGGTCGCTGGTTTCACATCCCCGCACTTCGTGGCGCATGTACTGGCTGTTCATTTTCTCTAAAGGGAGAAGTCTGAAACAACCACATGACAGGTTACTGGTTCCTCAGCCATTTTCACGGCTATAGCACACTCTTGGATTTTCCCAGCGTCAGGGTCACACAGTCCTTGTTTTAGAAGGATCAAGATAAGAGTGGGAATGACTCACTATTTAAGCTTTTCTTTCCTAGCTCTGACACTCGAGGGTATGCTGTCTACAATGATCCGAATTCCTACTGGTTCACCTAAAATATCCCTCACTCCCCTCTGAATGTGACCTTTAAGATCACAATCAGGACGGTTCTGTGGTTTAGTGATTAAGATCCCTTTTACTGTACTCACAAACAGAAAGAAAATATAGAAAGTGGCACATCTATTGGAATTTTTGGGCTCACTATTTTCATGTGTATAAAATGATGGAGTGACTACTGTTCTGGTAACTTGCTGCTAATCATTCTAACACTTATCTTTGGAAATGGAGAAAATGTGTATTAAAATATGTACATAATTTCATAAGATGCTGACTCACAGAAGCCTTCTTACTCACTAAATGTTTTTCCCTCTTCTGCAATTTTCAAAGCAGAGCAAATTCGTTGAATATATTTATATATTTGTGACAATTGTGTACTCTCCCCTTCATTTAATGTCATCTCAAAAATAAATTTTGGAGCAAATCTTATCCTAGGGAAAGAATATCTGTCTCAGGATGACTTTTCATGGGCTAATAGTCAATTCCCTCTATCCCACATTGCAGCCAGAAAATCATTTCATTACTTTCAAAACTTCATTTAATATGGAATTAGTATATCCATGCTGCCTTTCAAATTGCAGTGTGGTTTTGCACGAACGTGCCATTATGATATTTTCCAGAACATTTAATTTTTTTAATAAGTATTTAGGGCTCTCTTACGCATTGTTTGAACTCATGGCGATTATTTGTAATTTATGTTAATCAGAGCCATAGGGAGACAGTAAACAAGCCCCTCAAGGCTAGCTTGGAAAAGCTTGAAGAAACTGCAGCCATTCCCCTGCCAGGCATCATAAGAAAATAGAAAACTGGGAACTGATAATCTTCAAACAGTTTCAGTTGACTGTGTTGTGAAAAATTGAGAGACACATTATAAAGACTCTCTGAGCAGAGGACAAAACCAGCCGTTTTGCAAGGGGCCCTTTCTTGCTGGGATTTCCCTGTGACTTCACTGTGGTTCCCTGTAAGACCTCCATAAAAAACTCATGGCATCCAAATGATACAAGCACAGTACTTGAGCCTGACTTTTGCAGAAGAAATTTGCTGGGCATATTTTCAGGTCCTGAACAGATTATAGCTGGATGTAGAAGTGTTGGCATTAATCTGGAACATGAATTGCAACTATATCTGCAGACGTGCTATGGGATAACCAGTTCCAGGTCAAAAAGTTCCCTTAATATGAGTATGGGTTTTCATAATCCATATGTATTCTATAAATATCCACATATATATCGATGCCAACCCAAACAGTCCTTCTCAGGTGGCAGTTACTACCCTTTCAAACCTTTTGTGTACCAGGAATAATCTACAAATGTATGAAAAAGATATGGTAACAGCCATCTGGGTAAGACTAATGGACTTTCCACTCTAGGAGTTAATCTCTGAGAATAACTCCTTCTGGAGATCAGAAAGCAAAATTCCCATTCATCCCTGGGGCTCTGAAATAAACTGCCAGCAAATAATTTCTCCTGGTTTCTTTATCAGAAGAGATACCAAAGCTTCATCTTCCTGAATTATTATGAATTCTTGTTTAATATACCGTGGATGTGTCTTTTATATATATATATGGGTAAATATTACTCCTGAATAAGGCAAAGTTATAGAACTCATTTCTACAAGGTATAATTGAGCCCACTCATACATTTTCAGAATACCCATGTTGTTTACGGGTTTTAAATGCTCTGCCTCATGGTTTGATTGTATTATGTATATATTTTTGATGTTGGCTTGAATGTATTTTATAGATGCGGCCTGCCCCCACAGCAAAAAAATCCCAAGGAAAAATTTTAAGGCCAATAAAAGAGACACTCAGAATTAGTTTCCATTGCTATTCACCTCACAAAGCAATTAGAAGAATGTTAGGAACCTGTTGAGACTGCAAAGTGTGTATAATACTACCCTACAGGTGTTTTTTGTTTTGTTTTGGTTTGTTTTTTTGGTGTGAGTGGTATGGGGAAAGGAATTAGTGCTTTTCTCTGTCTGTTATTTGTGAAGTTTTCTTTGTGTGTGCTTGATCAGGCACACTAAGGGCACTGTCCAAGCCATTCTTCTTTTGTAACCTTTTGTGTTGTGTTAACATATGGATATCTTGGTGTTGAATTTTCTCTTCCTCAGGTCCAAATATTCCTCTTTGTTTTCGTTCCCCCTAACGCTGGAGAACACTCAAATATGGGCAAATATGTATCTAAGTCACTGAACATAGAGTTTCTGCATTGTTACTTTACTGATCCTTAAAGGCAGAATCACCCTACCCCAAATTACTTTGTGTTTCAAACTGTCTCTTTGCGCCTGTTCAAATGGTGATTGTAGGAACTGCACAAAAACCCCACTGGAGTAACTCACCTGGTCTCTTCTGCCTTTATTCGTCATGTGCATAGATGTCTGAATTCCCCTCTGCCCTGCCATCCATTTCAAAACTGTTCCATAAACCTGTGTGTGACCCATCAGGGATGTCAAACCTAGTCTATCAGTGTTTCACTAGCTCTCAGTGGCAGACATTCTTTATGTTCACCCCTACTTCAGCTTTCTTCAGAGGAGAGCTTAACCCTGTCTTGTGGCTTTGCAGTAGCAGTTATCGCCTGGAAACAATTTATTTTCATGCTTTGGAGCCTCATTCAAAGTAGTTAAGATAACGGACTTCATGTAATAGTGAAAGAGAAGAATGAGAAGACTTCATGGAAGCAGCCTCCAAGTCAGCCTGAACAAATAAACTCTATGTCTGATACGACAGGTGGGCAGAAATACACTGCTAAAGCACATAGGCAGTTGTGATGCACTTTTATAGATCTTGCAGTTAGTTCTGACTTCAGCTACCCTGCCACAGCCAGGACTAAATGAAGCTTTATTTAATCCTCTAGTGACAATCCTTCCAGAGGACAATAACGAGAGGCTCTTTCTGGTAATCTTCTCTGACAGAGCCCTGGTTGCAAGCCAGTGAATAGATGTAGCTGCTCTCAAACAAAAGGAAAACATGATAAACTCTGGGAAGGTTTTATCCAATACGTGCTGAAGATGGTTGCTTGTTCTTTTATTTAGTAATTTTTGAGGGGGTTGATATTATTTAGGCTCAGTTTGCTAAAGGAGATCTTATAAAGTTAGGGAAGCTGTGATACCACCACTCTTAGCTGGAACTCAAAAATTACACTGGTAGAACAAAAGAGGAATGTAAGATCAATTTGATCTGACATCTTGACTTTTTTTTAAGAAAAAAAAAATCAATAGTTTGAGGCTGAAACCTCAAACTTATAAGAAACCATTACCACCACCAGAAACACACTTTTTCATGGAGAGGATTGGGAGTCAAAAGTTTCTTAGCTAGAAAATGGTGTGTAAAGAAAAGTGTGCAGTTTCTTCCTATAGTAGAACACAAACGGTTATATGTTTTTTAACATTTACAAAGTATGAGTCAAGACATCTATTTTTCTCCCTTCTCGTGCTTTTTGCAAAGCAGTCAGTCAGAGTTCTCAAAATCTTATGCATCTTCCTAAAAATAAGACAACATTTTATTCATCTGACTTTTAATGGACTTTCTTTGTGACCTGCTTATTATACAAATGCAGTAGATCAACCAAGAATTGTGTGATATATAAAAGAGTAGACTATCTACACTACTGATAATATTTGCTATTAAAATGACAGAAATCTGCTTTGATATTAGAAAATAGGACTAGTAATCACAGCCATGATTTCCCTCCCTTTCCTTGGGTCTTGGATATGTCATTCATATTGTGCTTCTGCAATAAACAGCAATTCACATCTCAAAGGGCTGACTGCAGTTTCCTTGGGATCCCCCCTGGGGAAGCATACCAGTTCCAAGCCTAACTTAGGTCTCCAGACTCTGCTTAAAACTCTTGGGAGGCAGAAGGAAGCACTTTGGTTTAATTCCCTGCACCCTTCAGTCTGTGTGGCAGGTTGCATGGTGCAGTTTATCTCAGGAATGGCCCAGGTTGCTCATGGCTCATGAGGAGCTGGGGGCAGAGGTTCCTCACAGCCTGCTCTGCTCGCCTCGGGGAGGAGAAGTTACAGCAGGAGCTGACCAGGAGCACCAGCCTCAGGATGGGGGAAGGCTGGTGTGGTCTTCTGCTGCACGTAAGTCCCTAACACCGTGCTGGTCTCTTCGCAAAATTCATTAGTGTACCTTACCAGCAAAGATGTGTGACTCTGCGTGTATACTGTACTGTTTTACTTTCATTTGCAGTTTGGCATTACGGACTATCAATCAATCCTTTCCCTTTGTAAACAGCATTGCCTTAAGTTTGCAATGAAATGAGGGTATTCCAGGCAAGTGATTTATTCTGCCAGCAGTATTTCCTAGTTTGGCAGAATTTGAAGTACATGGTCTTACCAGGATGTGTGATCAGTCAGTTCTCTGCATGTAAACTTCAATCACTTTAATTGGATTTTTCCATGTAGTGGGGTTTTCTGGTGTATGGAAACGACAGCCTTACTGGCATGTGACTGAGCATCACTAGTAGGAGTTACAGGTGTGTGTGTAGCAAATCAATTCTAACAGGAAAGTTTAACAGTTTTCATATGTAAGTTGAAATGTTTGCACCCAGGCACCATGTAGAAGTCTCTATTCAACCATTCTCCTGTTTCTAATTCCCACATTGCATTATTGCTTTTCTGTGGAAAGCTGATGGGTCTGAGACTATTTTTATGATACAGAAAATAACTATGCTTCAAATACTTAACAAAACTTGGACCTCTACTCGTATGATACCTTTATGACAAAGAAATATATTAAGGCAATGCTCGTGGCAGCTATGTGGTTTTTGCATCTCATACTGCTGCATGCTGCTCTCCACCTCCCATGCCAGTCCTCCAGCCTGACCTGACTGATTCAGATCTCTGCTTTCAAACACCTGTCTGGCTGGTTTCCCCAGCTCTGTTGTTCCATTTGGGAAATTTCTTTCCAGTTCTTGCTGGAGCCATATTTCACAGAACCATAGAACATGCTGAGCTGGAAGGGACCCGTCAGAATCATCGAGTCCATCTCCTGACCCTGTGCAGGACACCCCCAAGAATCACAACATGCACCTGAGAGCATTTTCCAAACACTTTTTGAGCTCTGTCAGCCTTGGGGCTGTGCCCACTGTCCTGGTGAGCCTGTTCAGTGCCAACCACCCTCTGGGGAAAGAAGTTTTCCCGAAGATCCATCCTAAACCTCCCCTGACTCAGCTTCAGGCCACTTCCTCAAGTCCTGTCACTGGTCACGAGAGTGAAGAGATCAGTATCTGCCCCTCCACTGCCCGTCATGAGGATGTTAAAGAGGGCAATGAGGTCTCCCCTCAAACCAAGTGACGTCAGCTGCTCCTCATTTGCCCCCAGACCCTTCACCACCCTTGTGGCCCTCCTGTGGATGCTCTCTAATATCCTAGTGTCTTTTTTTATGCCGTGCTGCCCAAAACTCCACTCACGCAGGTCTCACTGGGCCATGCTGGAGAAGCTTTCCACGGCCCCTCTGCTCCCCAGATTGCCCCGCTTCCCTGCCCTGGCTCCCCGTGGTGCTGCCTGCATCCCCACACCTCCTCCAGGGGCACACACAGCCGGCGCCGTGGTGGCAGTTGCACAGGCGTGAGCTTCAAGCAGACAGGCGTTCATGAGCATCGTGCAGTGCAGAATGTCCAAGTGCCTTTCCTGAGCTGTCTATAGGTCTGTTCAACTTACTATTGACTTTTAATTTTCAGTATCTAAAGCATATTTAAAGCGGCTGTAGTTTGCTTTTGAGATCAAATATTGTTTCTGATCATTAGATTTTTCCCCACTGCCAGATACATTTGAAGTCTGCTCCTGTCAACTCCTGAATTCATAAGATCAAGTATATAGAATAAATTAATATTTATTAGTCAAGGATCTTGAGCACACTTTGCTTTGTTGTTTGATTTTTGAGTACAGGAGGACTCGATGGTCCAGGGTCAAAGAAGATGAATCTTGCCCGGGGCTCATGTTCTTTGTTAGATCATCCAATTCAGAAAAAACATGCAAGAGAAACCTATTCTGATTCATGTGAAGACGTCTGCCACTGAATTAAAAAGTCTCTCGGCAGCAGATCTCTGTTAAAAAACCGCTGAGAGACGAGTGTGTGTGAGAAAACTTGGCCACCATTTCACCCATCAGCTGAGAATGCACAGCCATATCTCTTGGAGTTTTATTCAGGATTCTGGCATGGAAATTATCTGTAAATATTTTTTCTGTATCAATGCTACTCAGCTTCCTTAGAATTCTGCTAAACTGGGCAGTCTTCCCTGGCATTTTCCTCACAATCTCATCTTTCCTAGAGTACAATTTTGAGAGAATTTAACTTAGAGAACAAACACATTTCTTGTTGTCATTATTATGGAAAGCTCACTACAAAAACCAAATACTTCCTTACCTTTGGAGCTGGACTCTTCTTGCAAATAAATCCTCTGTGTGACACAAACAAATGAGGAGTATTACCACTGCAGACCTGGCTTCTCCAGTGTCACAGGGCAGTAATGAAATGCATCCCTCGGTACTTTTTATTTGAAGTGGAGGTAACATAAATCCTTCATCATATCAAGGCTATTTTGAACAGAACCAGCAGCAAGATAAGATCATTTAATGAACTTTGCAGCCCCCTGCCTGAGATGGCCATGAAACACAGGCCCCCTTGAGAGCATGCATCCCTCCCACACTGGCAGATACCTCAAAGAGCATGACTTGGCAAGCGATGAGCATCTTCTTTAAAATGCAGGCTAGTGTTATCCATTTTAATAATCTTCCTATGAAGCCTGAAAAATTCCACACTACTATCTTAGCTATAATGGAGGCTGAAATGGTGTGACAAATCACACTTGGTTTTGCTTTACAGGATGACTTACAGGAGTATGCAGTGCTTTGGAGCTGTTAATCTAAGGATGTATGCTTGATTATGACCTATTGCACAATCTGTTCTCTTCAAGGCAATTGTCATAGGAATTGTCTGTTTGGTTATTGCTAGCTGATGAAACGCGTTAAACCAGCACCAGTTTTACCATTTGGAGTTGTTATAAGTCTATTACAGATATCATTATATCATTACATTTCATTTTCTGAGGAAAATATTTTGTAGGTTTGGCTGATGACAGATGCACGCGCTGATCTCAGTTTTCATTAAATCCATCTACATTGCTAATACACCATATGTGACTGCTGGCTTAAGTAGTACTTATACCACTGCTGATTATTTTAACCCTCCGTTGTTGTCATTTTTCAGACAAAAAGTAGTAGAAGCAGCAGCCACTAGATGGATGCTTTCTGTAGTTCATATTTGCTTATTTATTTTTTTAGCAGTCTCCTTCGCAGGAGAAAACCCCGTGCAAAACCTGGCAGCTGCAGCCTTTCTCTGTAAAGGAAAATTCTTTAGGAAAATAAAGGAAAATATTTTCAAATACTGGTGAATTCATTTAACTCCTTAAGAACAGTACCTATTAACATTCTGTAATGTGTTGTTCCATCTCATATGGTATATGAAAACAGAGAAATGAACCCTTCCCTCCACACATGTGATAACAAAGGTAATGTGGTCTCAGAGATTTAGGACCCTTTTACACATGTGGCATTGATAAAAGAAAACACCATATTACGGGTAAAGTTGATTGCTCTGCTTTTGGAAAAGCAGCTCAGGCTCTGGCTGGCTATGGAAATCACAAACAAATACGATTTGCTGAGTGAATATTAGAATAATATGGTATTACAGAGAGAGGTTGATGCCCAGGCTTGATGCACCAGTGGTGTTATGGTATTGCAGAGCAACATAACTGCTTCCTTGCCATTCTTTGACTCAGAGCTTGAGTAGTTTTCCCTTCTCACTGAACACAACTAGACAAGTTTGCAATGAATTCGAGGTTTGGTTTGTTTGGTGTTTCTTTGTTTAGATTTTTTGGAGGGTGTGGGGTGGATTTTTTTTTTTTTTTAAGTGTTATAGTGTAAGCCATACCTTCCATAAACATTTGCCAAGATCCAGTTTCGGGAGGGAACTCCAGTATCCAGGATCATCGGGCCAGAACATGCATTTCTGCACGTCGGCCATTGTTTACTTCGTGAGGACTCTCAGAGCTTACCTGACCCTGCTTGTTTAACAGCCCTCATCTCTAGTTTGCCAAAGTTCTTGTAAACACCTGCTTAATCTCGTTAGCAGAGAACACAGAAGAATCTGTAAAGTATCTGACAAGGTGTAAACCTTTGGGCGGCCTGAGGTGTAACTACCTGCAGCAAACAAACTCTGCCTTGATGCTCTGGCTGTGTGCTGTTGTTCACGTGTGGGAGAGCTGGAAATAAAAGTAGCAGTCAGCTCTTACTCTTACACAAGTAATCCTGGTACATTTGGCTATATTTTGTCAGCCTGACCCCTTCACTCTTTATGTATTCTTAGACCTGATCCCAAGGAAGAGGGGGTGAAAGGAAAAGGCGTTGTACAGAATCTACACAAGCTCACACGATTAAATAAACACCACATGCCTCTTTTCCCTTTGATGCTAGAGAAAATAAAATCCAGAGAGGTGAGTTTCATAAGCAGATACTGTGCCGTGTGTTGGGGCAGCTTTCTCTTGTATTCACTGGGCATCTGGTATTCACATCCTTCTAATTCTTGACTGATGCAACGGCAGTTAGAAAGTCAGGGGGGATTCCTGTTGTTATTGGGCTTTGTCCTCATTGGTCCAGCAGCAGGACAGGTCACAGCAGCCTCAGCAGCCTTCTCCAAGCTTCTCAAACTCCAGGATGGAGCAGATGACTTAGGCGGAGGCAGGAGGAGTCTGACTGGTTTAGGTGTCTATCTTCCTGAGAAAGTTGGTTGCTACCTGCTTTTTCACGCTTCCGTAAATATTTACAGTGGGAGTGTTTTAAAACTTGCCCTTGAAAAACCGTCAGACTAGTCAGTTTGGTACTCCAGAGTGAGACAGCAGGCTGGAGGCTCCCTGATGGATGGTCCTGCAGCCAGTGCCATGCATTTGTGCGGGGGTCTGGTGTTTCCATGTGCCCCTGTTGCACGTGCATTGATCTGAACCCTGCTTGGCTGTTTTGTCACTACATCTGGAGAAAACACACCTGATTAAAAGGTTTTAGCACATTAAAAGTGCTAAAATTTAATCCAGCATTAAGCCTGCTGGGTATGACACTGAGCTTTGGATTAAAGTGTCTGAGAAAAATTGTCATGACTGGACAACTGAAGGAGTCACTTCATTTCACTGAGGTTTACAAAACCATTTTTCCTCTCTTGTATACAAGAATACTTTTTGTCTACACTCTGGATTTTTCCTCTGAGTGCATTCTGGATGGTGCATACATCACAATATCCATGCCTATGAAACACTGTTGTTTTCCTTATAATGCCACTTATAGGATAATCTCCAGGTCAGTAAAGCAGCAGACTGAAGAGCTGACATGTTTTATTAGCTGAATGAGACTTCTTTTCGACACCACTTACATGACACCTAAAACCTGTATAGAGATTGCTTAGTGTTTATTGTAATCACGATGTTGCCTTTGTAACAGACCAGAAAAATTAGATAAGTAAGATCCACGAGTACCTTTTTGTAATTCTCCTGTTAATTGCCTGCCTGCAGCTTTTTCGTGACCCTCTTTTTTTTTTTTTCCCAGGACTGTAAAGTTTTCAAGCAGTTTAAGTTGCATTAGCTGAAATTTACCCATTGGAGCTGCTAGATGTACAGATACCTTCCATGGGAGTGTAATTAGCCTGGCTCCAAGCACTGCAGGGCGGAATTTTGCTACAAAGGAAGGGAAAGACTGCTGCTGTCACCTGCTCTCTCCTGGCACTTCCACGTGTTTGAAACTACCTTACGGTCCAAATGAACTTCTATAGTGACCTGTCCAGAGAGGCTTCTATCATGATGTGTTGAATTTGCCTGCAATTTGGCCCTGGATGTTTTTCCATCTGACTATGGCACTAGAGTTAGGAACAAAATTGCCTTAGATGCCCTCAGGCATCAGCTTAATGAGTGTAGGAAAGAGGTTTTTGATCTTCTGTTAAAATCAGCCAATGCAGAGCATGCTCCACCTCACATACTGTTTGAATGGGGGTTATGGGCATAAAAATTGTGGTGAGAAACAGGATCTCAGTGGGGTAATGCAGCCTCTTGTCTTTTTCATATAGCATTATCGTTCCCATATAGCCAAATTTTCAGTGCTTCTGTTAGATAAAGTTAAATGGGATGACCTGAAGCTGTTGGAGACTTCCAACTTGCTGCCACAAAACTAACAAAGGTCGACAGAGTCTTCGCTGTTACTATTAATTTCCATGGGGTATTGTCAGATCCTTTGGTGACAGGAGAGCAGAGAGTTAGGGTAGCTCACTAATTGCATGACTTTTTATCTTCTTTCGATATTTCACAGAACTTGTGTCTGACCATTCTGTACCTGTGACAGAGGCAAATACTACTTCACTGTGTTCTTTATGGAAGCTCAAGATCATCTTTGGATGCATCTGAACTATTTTACTTGGGAAGAAGGTAAGGTAAGAAGAAGGATGATTAAGGTCCCTGTATATTCCAATTTGCTTTTAAAAGTAAATTTAATCTTCATGGATAAATCTGTCGTTGGAGTACAGGTACAAATACCTCAAGGACAGTGTAGGTGTACCTCTGCTGTGCCCCAGCTGAACTCCAAGTTTAATTAAACTCAAGCTCTGCTTAGAACCAAGCATGATGTACTCAGTTGTATGCACTTTCCAGTGTATCAGAGGGAAGGGATCTGGCTGCACTGCATCTCAGGGCTTTACCATGCCAAATAACCAGAATGATAAGCAGACTGTCTTTGGCTGCTTCTGGGCTCCTATTAAGACTGTATCACTTAGCATTAAAAAGACAGCCCAGGTTTTATTCTGGATGGCCTGGGAGTTTGAACACGAGTGTGAGATCTGAGGGCCTGCTCAGTGTTTTCTGTGCCTCCTGGAAAGAAACCTGATTTCATCCCTTGCGCTCAATCCAGCCATGAAAAGTCATGTCTGATATGAAAGGTTGTCACCAGCGTGTTTCTTGTAAACAGTGAGACCCAAACTGACCATTAGCTCTTAGAAGCTGCCTTTACAATAGTCTGTTGCTCAAACAATCCTCAGTGAGCAAAGATTGCTGGCCAGATTACCAAGGTACCAGGTATGTGTTAAATCATGGCAGATTAAGATCATGTAACTACTAAGAGAGCAAGGAGTGGCCTGAGCCATTACAGAGTAGTGGACTTTGGCAAAAGCTCTGCTTGTTTAGTTGCCAAGACGATCTATGTGAATAGTTTGGAGAACAGATCTGTCATCAGTGAAACAGCCAAACTTTGAGGATGGATGAAAGCGAATAGAAATGTTGGTTGTTTTCTTTTTTTCTCCCGTTTCTTTTCCTTTGCATTACTGTATTTAGCTAATGCATATTATTAGTATAGACAATAAATAGATTTAAGTGTGAGTGTTTAAATGCCTGACATTATGTATCAAAAGCTGAATCTTTTGCTTGTGGTTGTTGAAAGAGGACCACATTAACTTGAAATGCAAGAAAAAAATGAAATAAGCTGTATCAGCTAGGAACATTTTTCTGACACAAGGAGGACAAATTCTTTCCTTGCCAGTTGTATACATACGTACTGCTGATAAAATCTTAAAATGTTTAATGTGTCAGACATATCAATCAAATTCATGTAAGGAGCTGTTGTATCCCTAGCAATTGCCAAAAGAACCTTTAAAAACTGTATTATATTTCTTTAACTTGGAGGCAAAATTTCTTCTGTGTAAGTTTGACCTATAATAAAGTTGTTCTAGAGTTGCCTCATCCAGAAAATAATCTCTCTTTTCAGGAACTAAGTGCAAGACTGAATATGATCAGAAAATTCTGTTGAACCATGTCAGTGTTTAGGGGTGTTCTCAAAGCACATCCCTGTACTTGTCTCTGCTCCCTGGGAATGTCAGATTGTCTTCCTCCCTGTTGGTTGTGCACACACAAGTGTTAGTGGAGAGACATGGGTGGTGGTCACTAAATGTCCTGCCCCTGGCCTGTGTTTCTGTCCCTCTTGTGATGCTACTCTGCTGCTGAGCAACTTGTTGTTTGCCTGGTGTGGATTACGTCCTGGTGGAGGAAGGACACAGTTCAGATACAGGGGAAAGGCTCCAGGAGGTGGGACGAGAACAGCTGTGAGGTAAGAGAGCAGCCTGCCATTTGTTACTCTGGCTACAAATATGAATGGATCCAACCCTAATGGGACTGGCATGACTGCCAAGCTGGGGACAATGGGTGAGGGGATGTCTGAGGTACCGAACAACTCTTTTGCCTCAGTTTTCAGTGTCAGTCTCTCTCCCACCATCTCTCCAGTAGACAGACTCCAAAGCAAGGGCCTGGGGGAGCAAAGTATCACCCGCTGTAAATAAAGGTCAGGTTCATGATCACCTGAGGGACCTGAATTTACACAAGTCTTTGGGACCTGATATGATATATTCCAGAGTCCTGGGGGAATTGGCTGGTGTAGCCACCAATCCCCTCTCCATTATATTTGGAAAGCTGTGGCAGTCAGGTGAACTTCCAGGTGACTGGAAGAAGCTAAACCATCTTTGAAAAGGGTAGAAAGGAAGACTCCGGGAACTGCTGACTGCATTTTTTTTTCCCCAGCAAAACCAGGTTTAATGTTAAAGTGAAAGCATGACAAAATTGGTTGGTAATGTTCACTCTACAACTTACTACGTAGATAGAACACTCAGAAAGAAGCAAATGAAAGTCCAAAATCAATCAATCCAAACTAAAACAAACCCCAAACAATCTATGTGGAGCCTGGAGAGGAGTTGGGGGGAGGAAGGGGAAGGGTAAAGGATAGGAAATAGGGAAGGGTAAGGATAAAAAGGAGTATGGAGGAGCCTCTTCCTTTCCAGATGGCTCCGTGGGCATGTACAGCGCTGAATGCATAATTAGAATCAGTCCATAGATTTGCCTTCTTTCCTTCCTGTTCGAGGAGGTCAGCCTCACCTCCACGCCTGGGAAGATCACGGAACAGGTCCTACTTGAAGCTGTGCTGAGGCACGTGGAGAACAGGGAGGTGATTCAAGGCAACCACAAGGTTTTACCAGGGGCAAGCCCTGCTGACCAGCTTAGTGCCCTTCTGTAATGCAGTGACCCCACCAGTGGACAAGGGAGGAGCTATGGATGTCACCTATCCCCGCCCCTGTGGGGCCTTTGACACAATCCCTGATAACATCCCTCCCTCTAAACTGCAGAGAGGTGGATTTGAAGAGTGGGATGTTTAACCTGAGGAAGACAGGACTTTCAGTACTTAAAGGGGACACGTGAGAAGGATGGGTCAGATTTTTTAGCAGGGCCTGTTGCGATAGGACAAGAGGTAACGGTTTTAAACCGAAAGAGGGTAGTTTCAAAATAGATAAAAGGAAGAAATTTTTTATGCTGAGGCTGGTGAAACACTGGAACAGGTTGCCCAAGGACGTGGTAGATGCCCTGTCTCTGGAAACATTCAAGGTCAGGCTGGACTGGGATCTGAGCAACCTGATCTAGTGGAAGGTGTCACTGCCTACGGCAGGGGCTTAGGATTAGATGACCTTTAAAGTTCCCTTCCAACCCAAAGTATTCTAAGATTCTATGATTCCATATGATGACAGAAGATAAGAACAACCTTGTACTGCTAGGTTTGCAAAAAAATCAATGATTTCATTAATAGCAAAACTAGAAACTTCTAAGTACAGAAAGATTATTTACGTCTGGAACAAGACCTACACGCACCAGGAGGCAATATACTTCTTGCTTTCCACTTGTGTTTAAAACTTTTTTGTCTTGAAGGGAAGAGTTTTCTTGTCAGATTACATGTCATTGTCACTTCTGATCAGGTCAATTGGACTTCACCACTCATCAGAGATGTTTGCTGCACTACTTCATGTTTAAAGACAGCCTTTTTTTTTTTTTTAATTTTTTTTAAATCTCTCTCCAGTACTTTCTATAGACTAACTGCTCAAACAAACCTACTGTAACCAACTCTCCCGGGAAACTACCAATTTTAATGTGATGGGAGAACCTGACCCTAGTGAACTACATTATGTGTCAGTTGCCTTCTGGCTTTGAATACATTAATGCTGTACATTCTGTCTTTCAAGTAGATCTCAGGCATCTGAGTCAATGTCTGTCTTTCTTATCAGAAAGCTGCCTCATGGATAAAGGCATTGGAGATTGTAGAAGTTCCTTGTGGAAATGCATTAACTTGAGCACTTCAGACTAGTAGGGTGAAGACATGAAAATGTCAAAATCTCAAGAAGTCTTTGAGTGGGTTGTCCTCCTGTTCCCTCTGCTCTTTTTTCAAACTGTGCCACAAGTCATGTAGATATTCTTGGGACCTTGGGGTCCGCAGCCAGAGCACACTTTGATGAGTACTTATCAGCTCTGGAAATGAAATGCCATATGGACAAAGGAGACTGTTGATGCAGAGAGTGTAAAACATCCCTCTTACATGCTAGTGTCAAGGTAACTACGTAAATCAATGACCCTATAAAAGAAATAGGCCTGAAATAGTAACCTCCTTCGATATAATGTAAGCCCCATGAAATCAGTACCAGTGCTTCCTCTGATCTTGGCAAGAAGGCTGCCAGGGCTCAGAGTGCAGCTTGAATCCCTTGTAACTCCCCCATTTGACTTCATATTCACAACCTTGCGTAGGCAGTTGACAGACATTTGTGATTCTCATCACAAAAATAGATCTTGTTTATGTTCATCCTTTGGAGGTGTCTTTCAGCAGTCCTGCCACTGTTTCTAAACTGATTTTTTTTTAATACTGTGAGGGAGTTGACCATTTATTTTCAAGGGCGTTGAGCCTTTAGGGGGATTTTGGTTGGCTGTACCACCTTTACACAGCTCCTATTATGTTCATGGAAAGTTACTACGCTTATATGACCATTTCCTCCTTTTCTGCCATGGTTTTGCCATGAGCTAGTGCTGAAGTTATCTACAAAGAGCAGTGTGAGGCTGTGTCCTTGAACTGTTTCTCTAACTAGCTGCATTAGGTGACTGCATGGACCAGGGGAAAACATGTGAGGTGATATAAAATGTGCAAATCTAACACTTATGTTAATGACTCCTTCTTCAAGTAACACAGTCCCTGTACCCTGGTGACTTCACACCTGCACCCATGATATGCTCCACTGTGTTTTGTCCATATCTCACCATCCTTAAGCCTCACTAAACAACAAAAGGGATTCTTCAGGATTTCACCACATACTACAAAGAAACCAGCCTCTCCTTTACAGACTAATCTTCTGGAATGAATTTCCAGGCTTATGGTCACTGTACAACCACTTATGCTGGAGAAGTTTGGGGTGATTTTTTAACCAAGTAACTGCAAAAATGGTTAAAACCATATTAGGTTTTGGGTTGTCATTCCTGCCTGAAACACAAATGCTAGTAGAGAATAAGAAGGGGACCAAGGAAATGTGCTGCAAGCCCCTGTATGGAGAAGCGTAGACCCTTCAACCAAAACTAAGTCCTACCCACTGTCTATAAAATCCTCTGTTGCCATTTTCAGCCATAACTGAAAAGTTCTTCCTGTTGTTATGGTATGTTTCTGTTGACTGGATTAAGGATGGGGAGTTGCGTTTACCGGGCTTTGAAGTTTATTACTGCTCCTGCATTTTTAATTTCCTAGATTAATCCTTAAATTTGACCTTAAAAGTTACTCAAATTCCTTATTTGATCAGCTGGCTCTCTGAGCTGATCTTTGCCTGCCTTGTCTTCAGGATGTTCCTGAAATCTGGTTCCCTTGGCTCCTCTTCGTGCCTTTTCTTTACAGAAGAGGTACAAATCAGATCTTGGGTCTTTTGAGTTTAATCTGAATCTGTAGCAGAGGGTAGACTCTGCATGAGGTTATCCTTCACAGGTCTGTGAGTGTGTGTCAGCTCCATGTGCCAGCTGAAAGCATTTTGGGCAGGAAACGCTTTTACGTATCAAGAATGAAGATGAGTTGACTATGCTGTTTGGAAATGAAGGGGTAGCACTTGTGGGTTGTACAAGGGTTTGCAGGGAGATGATGGCAGGGAGAGAACAAGTGGGTAGTGAGATAATATTATGTCAATACACAGAAGATTCTTGTCCGAAGAGGTAAAAACCTGTGGGGTTTTCACTGCCTTCTGTTTAATGGGTGCATAGGTGTGATACTAGCTTAGCTATACCCTTAATAGTATTGTATGAAGACAGAAAATGGGCCTCCAGCATAGACTTTTCCTCAACTCATTAAAAGAAAACAGTTAACTGCCCAGAGCATCACACAATTTTTCCTGACCGTAGTGTTTCTGTGATTTGGGGTACGCTGGCAGAACTAAAGTACTAGCCTCATTTTACTCTTAATTCCTGAGAATTAAGATTTATCTCAGGCAGAACTGTTTACTCATAGCTTTTCATAAGGTTAAAGCAACCCTCTAGTTTTCCTAGCAGCAGTTCTCACCAGCATTCAGGAGTAGAAGGATACAGTAAAGGAGGCCAGGTTGCATATATGACAGCTCCCGTCTCAATATAGTTTGAACTATTAAAGAAATATTTTTATTGCAGCTAAGATAATCACATACGCAGAACATCAAGGTCAGTGCATGAGAGTGTTAAGGAAAAACAATATATGCAGCAGATAACTAATTTATCTCTTGGGAATGTTATTTCACGCACTGACACATTTTCCACTTTATCATCCATCTATAAGGCTGAGCTCTGTGAAGTTCTTTAATTAACCTATCATTGTGTACTTATTTATGGTGTCTCCACATGATATTATCAAAATACAATAGTTTTTTTTCCATCTCCACTCTATAAAATGTCCCAAGATCTGAATATTTACATGAAACGGTGATTTTGCAAGCAAATAATTTCAAGGCTATTTTATATGTTTGTCTTGACAAGCTGTCAAACTTTAATTGCCAGCAGTCAGGCAAAGCATATACTCTTGAAAAGTAACAGGTCCGTGTTACTTCTTTTCATCTGGCGATCTGATAAAATTCCTTTAAAATTAGTATTCAACACCTCAGAATCCATGCACACAGGGCTGGTATAATTTGTCTTTCTGACACACTTAACCCAGCAAGTAGGTTCCTTGGTCTCTTTGATAGAACAGTAAGATTAAAGGTAATTATTTCATTTTCTCTAAGTCTTTGCACAGTGATACAAGAATCACTACTCATCCATGCACTAGGTCAGACTGAGCTTATTCACTCACTGCAAGTTTGATTTAATATGGGTAGAATGGTGATATGAAAGCCACTTGAAAAAAATATTGCCCATAACTTCAGTTCTGTGATAACATTTCTATAATTGTATGCTCCTTTTACCAGCCTAGGATTTTTCTTTCTCCTAATTGCCTCAGAAAAACTCTCTCTCACTGATTCCACAGTAACTGTAAGAACAGTCTTTGCTAAGTGTGGACAATATGTTCAGCCTTAGTACATAAAGGGAGTTACATAGTTAGCAGCCAAAATAGAAGATAATAGCAGCTTCATCTTTTGAAAGTTATGTTTAAAAAATCCACACCTTGCACTCAAATACTTGCTGTGGTTTGCTTTGGGAATGTCAGGTTTTATCAGTACTGTGAGGCTCAGGAAGGCATTCATTAGTGCTGCATTCAGTCTCACACTAGTATCTGACTGCAAAGTTTAAGAGTCAGTGTTATTATCTTCTAATGATGCCATCTCCTGGTGAGTGGCGCCTGTGCTGATGTTGTGACCTAGGAGCAGTGCAAAGGAGGTGGAAAACAGACCTCAAAACCAGCAGGAGTGATAAAAACATGACTGAAGTAGGAGTGTGTGCACACTAAGGGTTTTGCCTCGGAGTATGGAGCCAGACTCTGTGGTGGCAGATACTTTGTTAGCTGTCAGAAAGTAATCCATCAGTGTGTCAGCTGCTGAGGGCAGTTCATTCTTCCTATGCACTGCTACAGTGCCTACCGCAGCAAAACCTGAGTCTTGTAGGCACAAAACAAACTGCACAGCATCAAGGATACAGCTGCCTTTTAACACGGTGGTGTTGATGGCCATTCACGTACACGACTTTTCATGTTACTGTTTGCAATGAATCAGTGCAAACCTTGCTAATAATGTCTCGACTTCTTCTTTCCATTTCTTTGGGATTTCTCTTTCTCCACTTGCGGAACCTTCGGTGGTTGTGGCACCACAGACTGCTCCAGAATTGCCTTCACTTGCTGGACACGCACATGCACACCCCCAGCATGCATGACACAGTGCCAGTTCTTGGCTTGGTAGACTTTTAGTCTCCTTTCAGCACCCTCTCTGCCAATACTGGATGAATCTAAATTCTAACCGCTGGTGATGAATGGTGTGTTTGCCTCCTGGTGAAAGCTGCATTGGGGTACTACAGAAACAGTCAAAATACCTCTGTCAGTTCAACAAAGTTATGGGACTGAGTATCTTCCCAAGTGACCCTCTGGGGGAACCAGTTACTCATAATTCTTTCTTTCATAATGAACAGAATTTGCTGTGCTTTTCATTGTAGTGTATGTTTCTATATCTTAAATGATTCCCATACCTTTTTTCCTGAAACTTCTACAAATTTCAATATCCTTTATGAAGTGAAGATGACAAAACACTATTCCACTAATATTCCATTAATGATGTCACTACTGCCAAGTAAATAATTAACTACTTCTCTTGTTCCCATGGGGTGTTGTACTGCTTACAGACTGTCATGGAAACTCACAAGCAGATTTTGTGCCCATTGGCATTTAATTTTTCCCGTTGCCTCTGGTGGGGTTCTGTGAAGAAGCCTCTGTGAAGAACAGGAGAGGGCAGAGACACAGAGCAGGAAGCATGATTCTGTATTTCTTGTTTCCCCTAAAGAACAATGTTTGAAGGCAATAGGAAATTCCCAGCTGCGTTATCAATATGCATCATAAATGTTATTGACTTACTTTGGCAAACCAACACCAGCATAGGAAAACAGAGCTCAATTCATTTTAACATCACACAGTGTCCATACTTCTAGGTAATTACTTCAAAGCTAATTAAGATGTATACTGGCACTTTGTTTTCCAGCAGGGATTTCCTCCCTGTACAAGAAGCAACTTTGGTACTGGTGCTGTGTAATACCGGTTTGAGGTGAGGGAACATAATGTAGAGACTGAAAGAACAAGGCTAACATGTAAGCATGGGACTTGCCAAGTCTGTTACTCTTGCTTCTTTTATTTCAAGCTTTTGGTCCAAAAGTCCTTAGAACAGTTCATGTACAAAGTCAGGTGGGAAGGACCTTTGACACCTATTCTTCTTTTAGTTCCTGACTCTCTGCTTGTTCTACCTAAAGATGCTCTTGCAAAGATTGGCTTTCCAGCATGGTACCACTTCTTCATCTTTAATTAAATTTTTCATGGAACTCCTATCCATACTTTTTGTATCATCTTGTCGATAAGAAAACCAGAGGCACAACTTTTCCCACAGAACTTTCTAGGCTTGGACTAGAGATGTTATGACAGTAGAGGAGACAGAACTGTCTGTTTCTTTGGCCTATATAAGTGATTTTTTTTCTTAAAAACATTTGTAATGATTTATAAGTCATATGAGTCATATGAAGCTTTCTGTTTAGTGGGCAGACATCATATTGTAGACAGGAGGCAAAAGAACGTATTGCTGTTGGGAGATGCAGGATGTTATGTCCCACTCCTACAAAGGAAGTTAATGTTCAGCACTGTTGTGCTGTCCAAGGACAGAAAACTCTTTATGGGTGAGTTGAAAATGCCTCTCATAGTCCTGCCAAACCCAGTCTTCTGATTTGAAGCATTGCCGGCTGAGTGTCTATTTCTGCTCTCAAACCTCTGTGCCCAGTGAAAGGTGACCAGCTATGCCGCAGACAGCATGTGAATCTCAGAGAATTACCTCAGCTGGCAGG
>JAWMRA010000090.1:31936478-31948920 GCA_035584735.1 Pseudotriccus pelzelni | reverse complement strand
CCGCTTTTTCTCCGGCTTGGGTCTGCTTTTCATCACCTTTGCCGCTCATCGTGCTCGCAGTATCTGCCGGTGAAATGCTTTAGGCAGGCACAGAAAGTCCCCAAGATACAGGTCCCTCCATTCTGGCAGCAGTGTCTGCTCAGCTTTTTACCTGCAAGACAACATTACAGATGTTAACAAGCATCTCGGGGGCTCAGAACCTCACCTTTTCCTCACTCGTTCCCTCGGCCCTCCCCAGTTGCCAAAGTATCTTGAGGATATCTAGTTTTATTGTTTTTAGAGACAATAAAATTATATGCCTGTTAGGAGTGTTTGTTCAGCTAAACCCAGTTTGTTTAGTTAAGGATTAGAAACAAACTACTAGGGATTACAGGATGGTGAAGAAGCAACGCCTGGCAATCCTGTAGCAGCAGCATGTACCCAAGTGAAATATTTCACTTTGACAGACAGAGGTTTCAATCACACTAAGAAATGAGGCGGTTATTGGAAAGCGATGCTTATTTTTGAATAAAGGATGCTTTGCTACTGGGAAGAGTTAGCTTTGAGAGGAGAGGGGAATGCTCCCTTGAGCCTTTCTCGGACTACTGGGATTGAGCACCAATATAAAACTTTATGTCTGTGGGACAAAACCGACTACTTTTCACAGATGCTTTTGTAAATGCAAAGACCAAATCCTTCCTGATTCCTAGTATCACTCCCTTTTCACCAGCACATTTTGCAAGTGAGAAGTCCCCAGTTCTACCTTAAGTTGTTATCACCATTTCCTAAGTGGCCACGGAAAACCAACAGGCTGGAATCCTCCAGGACAACAATTTTATAAAAAGCAATTTTACGGATTGTTTACATAAATAATGTTACCTACTCTCTGTAATTCCAGTGAAAGGTACCAGTGACCTGGAACTTTGTTGCTTTCTGCTTTCATAACTCTGATTCATGTCACTGAGTCCATTTATAAAAGTCCCTTCGTTCTTGGGCTGCTGCTTTTGTGCTGTGGCGTTGAGACTTTTCACATCTTCCTCACGTTCTTCTTTTCCACGGCCTTGACAAGAAGCGCAAACATGGAAGGGAACGATAGTTTTTAATGAAGAAATGTACACCCTAACTGTACAACAGAAACACGACGGGGCGGTGAGAAACACGAAGCTTCCCTTACCTTTTCCCAAATGAACGGCCTGCTAGACCAGCGTCACAGTGAAAAGAAGTCTACCAAAAAAGAAAAAAAAAAAAGAAAACTAAAAAACCATGAACTGAAATAAATTTGTGCCAATAAGACAAAACTCTAAAACTAAGGTGGGTGCGTGAACTTTCCTAAAGATTAAAGGAAAAGCATCCGTGGCTAGAGAAGGTCCCCGGCAGCTCAGGCAAACTTACCTGACGTGATTTTCACAGTACATCTTCCTGCAGCCTGGAATGCCCGTGAGGTCCTGCGGGAAAGCTCCGGCCGAGGGAAGGTGTCCGGAGCCCCTCGCTGCGGGGTTTGCATGCGGCGGTGCTCACACCCCGCACAAGGAGGGGAAAGCGGGACGGGCGAAACTCCTCTCTCGCCACCCGGGTTGCAAAAAGGGTCCGGCAGGGATGGAGCCCTGCCCCGGCTGAGCCCTCACTCCCGTCCTGCCGGGCAGGGACCAGTCCGGCCAGCCCCTCACGGGTGGAGCAAAGTGGGGGCACCTATTGTGGGGTGGGGGGGAGAGGTAAGGGCACAACCCAACAGCCCAAGGCAGGAAGAACTCAGCTCCAGCTTATTTCTTGATACCGTAAAGGGCTTTAAACCGCCGCGTACTGCACAGGGAAAAAAAAAAAAACAGACCAGAAAAACACCAACCAAACCAGAAAAACCACCGTTCTGCAGAACTGCAGTAGGTACATAAGAAACTGCAGGAGGTATATATAACGAAAGTTAAAAAGCCTCGACTCTACCTACATGTCTTGCCTTTGCCAGGGTTTTCCACCGGGGGCCTGTGCAACTTTGCAACACAGATCCTTAGAGCCTGGTACTACAAAAAGCAATATAAAGTCTTGACAGAAGTTTGCTGTCTCACATGAGCTGTTAATAACCTTCTGAGACATCTTTTGAAATTTTTTGCTGTTAGTAAAATTGGACCCATGAGTGACTATTTCTAGTCTTGAGTCCATGCAGCATCAGCAAGTACCTACATATCATTTACCACGTGTGCTGAAATGGACTGGGACCACTCGCACGACTTTACTAGGACTCAGTAGCATCAAAAAAAGATCTGCCTCTGGGCAGAGCTAAAAAAGCAACTCTGGGCAGTTTTTTCTCAGATGGCCTGTACCCTGAAGTACACATGGCCTTCACTGAAGTTGTGGCTGGGAACTGCACCAATACAGCTTGTTTTGGTGTTTTTTTTGGTGTGTGTGTAGGAGGGCATGTGAAGGAGGTATGCTTTCGCTGTGCCAGTGCAAAGGAAGCTAGTACAAGTTACATCTTGGCTAGATATATGATCACAACAGACGTATGGATCAGACCTTCACTGAAGAAATGGCTGCACTGACTCAAGGCATTATCATCTCCTGCTTTGTAACTCCCTGTGGCTGTCATTTGTCAGATTTGCCCCATCTGAACTGTGATCATTTCTCATCCAATTCGGTACAAAGGCTGGCTTAATTTACAAGGAGATCTGTCCTAATTAAACTCAACCCTCCTGGCACTGAAGCAGATGGAGAGTGTTTTGAGAACACACTCTGTTACAACACTGCATGCAGCATGGGCAACAGGCAAGAGAAGATGGAAACTCTGGTGCAATTAGAAACCTATGACCTAATTGCTATCATGGAAACATGGTGGGACACACAACTGGAACACTGCAAAAAGACCTATAAGCTTTCCAGAAGAGGGAGGCTGGGAAGAAGGGGTGGAGGCATGCTCTGTGTAACGGAAGAGACAGATTTTGAAGAGCTGCCTCTGACAAACAGCCATGAACAGGTTGAGAGCCTGTGGGTAAAAATCAAGGACAGGACCAGC
Organism: Pseudotriccus pelzelni; assembly: GCA_035584735.1. NCBI lineage: Eukaryota > Metazoa > Chordata > Aves > Passeriformes > Tyrannidae > Pseudotriccus > Pseudotriccus pelzelni. The sequence goes on along the minus strand of JAWMRA010000090.1, from coordinate 31,945,937 downwards.
AAAGGACACCATGTGTCTGTGGTCTGCTGCAGGCTGCCAGAGCACGGGGAACCTGCTGCCTCTTGCTTCAGCTCCAGAATTATTGTGCAAGCTCCCATCCTGATGGACTGGCATGGATGTCTCCTGGGAAAGCAATATAGGCAGGCAGCAGGCAATCCAGGAGCTCCCTGGACTGCATCTGGGACAACTCCCTGGTCCAGGTACTGGGCAAACCATCCAGAAAACAAAGTGTTACTGGATCTGATGCTCACCAGTGTGGATGAGCTCATTAGAAGCACTAAGGTTGGAGCAGCCCGAGCTGTAGTGACTGGAGCCTGACTGAGTTCATGATCTCAAGGAACAGTGGCCTGGCAAAGGGCAAAGTCAGGACCCTGAACTTGGAAAAGATGAATTCCAGCTGTTGGAAGAATTAGTGGATGAGGTCCCTGGGGAAACTGGGAACAGAGGAGCTGACCAGAGGTGGCGTCTGTTTAAGACCACTTTTCTTAGCATAGGAAATCAAGCAAGACAGCCTGGAAAACGGCATGGCTAAGCGAAGATTTATTTGGTCCTGAAACTGAGGAGTGAGAAGGAAATGCACAGCTAGTAGAAGGAGGGATAAGTGACCTGGGGAGAGTACAGGATGTGCAGGGTTGGACTCAGAAAAGCTAAGGCCCTTTGAAAGTGAAGAATAACAAAGAGGGATTCTATAAGTACATAGGTCAAAAAAGGAAGGCCAGTGAGAGTAGACCCCCCTCTGATAAATGAGAAGGGAGAACTGGTGGCAATGGGTACAGAGAGGGCTGAGGTACTCAGCAAATTCTGCAGGGGTACATCAGACTAAGTGGATAAGATATTCCCAGTGCTGGTAGGACTATTGACTCCAACTGATCTAAGCTTGGCCTTTTTCTTTTAGGTAGAAGATCTTTAACTTCAGAGCATTTTGTTTCATGGTGTGTTTTATGTTTGTTACTAACTTAAAGTCATTTAGATGAAGCCGTTCTTGTCCCAGACTTGTATCAAAGTACCATGTGTTTTAGGGTTGAGTGTCTGTGATGTAAATTTGAGTGCAATTCAGCTAAATCAGCACTACAAGAACTTTCATGCAAACACTTGTGGCTGAGATATTTAATAGAAAAGTTGCTATCATAAAAATCAGAACATGTTAATTCATGAAGGGGTTTTGGTGTTCCTATCTTAAATAGCAACAATTTTGAAGAGATAGATTACTCCCACCATTATGCTGACTGCCTCCACCAGCTGTGATTGACAAGGACTTCTAAACTAAATGTGTTAAGGTTTAGGTGCTTGCTTGAAACCTACCACATGTTTTAAAGTACTGCCTTAACAACAGATGCTGTTCTGAACTGGGACTGAAAAGTGTTCCACACAAATAGATGTCATTTTTGCAAGTATGGACAAAACATGTATGGGTTATCAACATATGAAAAAATGTTTACTTTTGGAAAATGCTTGCAATCCAAATAACTATTGTTTTCATTTTTGTTGTCTATCTGTATAATGGGGCTTATATTTGGAGTTTAAAAAGAACAGCTGTAGTTACAATCATTCTTTTTTTTTTTTTTTTTGTTAGTATATTGGGAAAAAATATGGATTTTTAGTCTGGTCTAACTGGTAGTATCACACTAAGTTACAATATTCGAATGCTGAAATGCTGTCACTTAGTATTTAGCATGTTGCTTTTCCCCTTTCCATAAATTAAAGGCAGAAAAAATTTAAGCAGAGGTAAAATAAACACAGGAACATCACACTTAATGTTGGGGTTTTTTTACTAAATGTAGTGTGACTGTAGTTCTCCTGGAGATCTTTTCTGGAGTATCAAATTCCCAGCGCTATACTGGGTGTAATTTTCGAAATGGGGATGCTGGCAAAGAAATACTGATCAATTTTCACACCCTGTGCCATTTGTTTAAGATCAGAAGCCACCCTGTAACTGCAAGACCTAACAACCTGGGGAACTGTAAAGCAGTTGGTAAACATTTCTCGCTTTTTATACCTTGTTTCTTCCTTCTCCCTGTAGCCTCACCATCAAGGCGCGCATAGGAATGGGAGCAGAGTAAATTGCTGAGATGCTGCTGATGCCTGGCTGCACTATAGAGGTGAGATTGGTGTGACACTGCGGAAAAGTGCTGCTGTTTGTTGTTGACAGAATCTGCCAGAAAGTGATTGCTTCTGCCCAGGGATTTGTGAGGAGCTGCAGTAAGGGTAGGAGCACTCCCTTTATCAGCTTCGAATAAGATGAGAGTGGAGCCAACAAAAGTGCTGGTCCTGAGCATTTCAATCAAGCCCTGTGTACACAGGAGATGGCTAACCATTAATTAGGGGTCTTCAGTGCTGTGAGTTCTGACAGCAGACCAAGTAGCCTGTATGGGTAAGTGTGGTAGGAGAATGTGGCGCTATTTTATCAGTTGTCATAATTCCTCTCATGCTCCCCCAGGGAACTGTGGGTCTGCGGCACTCTCCCAGCATCTGAGTGAACCACTACACTCAGAGATGAAGTGAGGATAATACTTTTGGTTTTTTTGGTACATTACTTTTTCATACTGAGCTCCTATGTACATACTCCGTATTTCTTAAAGCTTCAGGATCAAGAGATGCCTAAGGACTGGAGATAGTACTGGAAAAAACAGAAGCAAGGAGGAAGAAAATGTGAATGTGTTTAGCTTTCAGGGAACTGTTCAGAAAGCCTCTTCTGGGTTAGCTCCACTACGGTCAGTGCAGCTGAAATATCTGCTGACTAGAAAGCTTTAGGTTCCAGAATTCCCTCTTAGGGTTAGGACCTCTAACCATGCTGAGCAATGTTAAATCAGTTGTGCAGAACATTATGGAAAACAATGAACAGCAATGGACCCCTCTGGGACATTTATTGAAGTATTGGAAAAACAGAATTCTGTGAGAAAAAAAACTCAGTCAAGGTGACCTAGAGTTTTCTGAGGAAAGGGCAGGCCCTGGGCAATCCAAACCCTGGGACCTCTCAGGGTATGCTTAACTCATAAAATGCTAAGAATACTTGATGGAAACACCAAATATTAGCCAGCCCAAGATTTTCATTTGTTTGTTTTTTGTGGTCTACAGCTTGCTATTACGACTTGTGACAGCCACCCTTGCTTTCTGAAGGCTGTGTAGAACTTCAGCACAGTTGAGCGGAACGATTTTTATGGTGTCACAGAACTTTCTCAACAGACGCTGGTCAATCCAGCTCTTGTCACTGTCAGGAATTTCCTATAGGACCACGTGGAGGTTGCTGCTGTTGCCCCTCCATTTCCACACGTGCATGAGCAATATGAATGAACAGGATAAATAACCCAAAAAGCCTTTCTTTGCTCTGGGGAAAGGGTGGCTTATGTTGGTTTATTTGAAATCAGCCACTAATTGACTTGAGGAAGTAATATCCGGGAAACTGAGAGAACCCATATAGTGACTGGCACCATTTTAACTGATGCCACAGGTCCATGATCAGCTTAAGCAGGATAAATGGCTGCTGCTGCTGCAAGGGTGAGTCCCAGGCTGTCTTACACCATGGGTTGTTTGTTTGTGTAGTCTCCCTCACACTGCCATTACTGCTTGTGCAGCCATGAATGAGCTGGAGCAGGGAGTTTATCCAAATGAAAACTCAGCTCGGGAAAAAAAAAAAAAATTAGTTTTCAGCTGAATTAGTTACCTGATGTGGTTTGCCTCACGAGCAGTAGGGCTGGCAGAAACAGAAGGCAGGGATAAGCAACCATGGCTGTGTGACAAGCAGCCCCTTTCTGTAGCAGAGCTAATTTATGCCGGATTAAATTGACTGTGGAATCTGTAAATAGATTTCCGTTCCTATATTGACATTGTTCTTCCCTTCCCGAGGAAACAAACCACAGGTGATATATCCACACGGTAATGACGCCACCTTCAACGCTCTCATCCCATTAGGATTATATGGAGTGGAGTAGAGGAGTCATCCCACATCTCTCTGACAACATATGGATGAAGTTTAGTACAAATGAGATGGGAGCAATATTACCAAATGGAAGGAAACAGCTACAACACTCCCTTGGAAAGGGAACCTTACACAGATGTCATGCAAAGATGTAATGCCCTGTTACAGCCTGACACAAATTTATAGAATAAACCCAGACTCATAACACAGCATTCCAAGGGGTTTCTTTTCTCTGAGTATAATGGTTAGCCATTAAATATGACGCAAAAAATAAATATGAATAATGTAAATGTTTTCTAATGAAAATGAAAGCAGTGCAAGTGTACAGAAAAATATGAAAATTTAAAAAAAACCCTGCTAATGTACAAGGGAAGTGATAAAATCCCAATTATCTTCCTCTGAGGGGAAAGTCCTTTGGCAAATGGATAAATACTGACAGTGAAAGACTTAAAGACTGAGATGTTTATGCTTCTTCTTCAAATATTTTTTTTTAGTATTTCATTGAAGAAAAAAAAGAAAGAAACTTTGAGCAATTATTTATTTTGAAGTTTGAAAAGATGAAGCTTTTAACTACCATGGGCTCTGTAGAGAGCCAGAAATTATTTTTGGGATGTTAGTGGTGCTGTGCTCTGCATTTTTGGCTGAATACAGTTCTCTTCCATATTCTATCAGGTGTGCGTCTTTATCTTGTCCACCATTCAGAAAGTTGTCTCAACACTTCAGGTTTAAGAATGAGCTCTTTTTGGATGCATCAAGTCTTGTAGTGTCTTATTAAGGGGACCATTTGTGGGCACAGTATTAGTGCAGTCATGCACTTAAGCTGCGTTTCTCTTGCGAAATTACCTTAGGCATCTACCTGAAAATCTATCTTTACCATGCACAAAACGCAATTGCTGGAGTTCAATGGCTTGTTTTGACCTGGCTCAGCAGTCTTGCTTGGTGCTGTCAGCTGAAACCGGAGTGAAATTTTCACCCAGCCAAGTGATTCACCCCAGCAGCGAGGACAGAAGCAATCTGAACGTTGAATAGCTGTCAGGTGTTTCCCCACTGTTTTCCTGTGGGAGTGCTGCAGTGTGGCTCAGCCTGTTGTTAACAGTGCTGCAGTAGGATGTGACCCCAGAAAGTTCTCTGGGGGGCTTTATATGACAAGATACAGATTATGACTTTCGTAACAGCCTTGGAGGAGTCCCAGGAGAAGTGGGGATCCCACAGGCTAATTCAGGAATGGGGATGCATATCCCAGGGGGCTGTGAATGAAAACCCCTGCACAGATCTTGCATTTGACCTTCAAGCCAGCCAAGGATGCTGGCATTTCTTTAAGATGAAGTTACATGTTAAAGCTGAGGCAGTGTTAGAAGGCTAATTCCCAAGTCAAGCGTATCCTGGGATTTGCATTGGCTTTAGTGGCATTTGAACTCTCATGGAGATGAATCCGTTTATTAACCTGGAATAAACCTATATGTCTTTTCTCTGATGCAGTTTTCTGGCTTATGAATTGAAGCACCTGAGCAAGAGGTCCAGTGGGGTGAGGGAATGTGTGGCTAAGAGCAAGACACCGAAGGCAGGACACTTTTTTACGTGTGTACACCAGGCACAATACGTATGTGATGATGCTTGGGAAAAGATGCAAAACCAAATTTCAGTGTCTTTATCCAGGCATTCAGAATGGGCGGCCATATCAAAAGGCAATTTTGATAGTTTCTAGACTGTGGGTGTTAGGGACAATCTGTGAACCAGCTAGTGAGAGTGCAAAAATCCCATGATAAGGAACAAACTAGAAATGCCATGAGCAAATCTAGAATACAAGGGATATTTTAAGGTCACCCACAGAATTCCAGAAGGAAATGAGCCATCTCGCTTTCAGCAGTGGTTGATTCCAGTGTGCTGGAGGGCTCTGTGCTGGCAGTGGAATTAATGTGGGGGGAGAAGCAAAAGCAAAAGTGGGATCTGTTCTCTTAAAGGCAGAGCACATCTCACCGTACAGCTGACTTGAGGATTAGCTTTCTGTCATCACTTTTCCCTTTTGGTTTGGGAAGAGTGGTTACAGATTTAAAGAAAACCAACTGGTGTAGTTCCATAGTCTGTTAGTAAATGCAAATAGTAAAGCTTTATCTTTTTTTTTTTTTTTTTTTTTTTTCCCCAAGCATAGCTACATAATGAGACGAAAGAGCCATGAGTGACATAATTAATGATGACAAACTGCTTGGTGGCATTTGTTGAGAGTGGATAGATGCATTGTGCAAACCCAGTTTTCTGGTTACTCTTCAGGTTAGGAATGCACCACTGGCATGGTGGTGCAGTCACTCTGCCACAGAAACCAGTGGTTGTGGCATGACCATTGCTAGTATAATTCCCTGATGGCAAGAGGGTAGAAAGTGTCCGAGTCACCTAACAGGGCATATTGTGAGCACTTACATGAATGATGCCATTGCTGTGACATCAGATGTTCTGAGGAGGTATTTTGGGAACCCAGGAATGGTAAATTGAGAGAAGGCTTTTCTGGAACATGGTTTTTCTTGGTAATAAGGACTGTGAAGGGCCTGAGACAGGATGCCAGCTGCAGCTTCACACTGTGATGTACACATGTATATTAGTGCAAATGTAACCTTTCTTTTTCTTTCTTTTTCCAGGGAAGCTGATTTTTATAGCTTCCTGCCTTACTTCTCCTCTCACAGACTTGTTTGCTCAGTTGTGCTGCCTGAATCATTCAGATCACCATTGACAGAAGAGAAAAGATTAAAGTTTCCAATTACTTGTTTTGTGTTTGGTCCTTTTACGGATCAAACATAGAGGGCAGCATTGCAAAAAGGTTGAATTAATATGACTGTATTTAAATGAAACCTTCATCCGTGTGCTCAGCTAGTCTGAATATGGCACACCTGCATGACTGAAGAAAAAAACCAAAACTTTTGTATATATGGTGATTTTTCTGTAGTGTTTGCTTGTCAACACCTTTAGGGGTAAAAAAAAAAAAAAAAAAAAAAAGAAGACTGAGCCAGTTTTATAGATTACCACAACACCCTGGGTCTCCAAGAGACTACAGGTCTGGAATGAGAACCCTGCATGTGTGCATTTTGTTAATGTGGTTTTTTGTGGCTAAAGATGAAAAAGAAATAGCTGGGGAATTGTAGTGAGCAGTAAACTTTATCCCAGGCAATGACAGTGAGAAAATATCTGTGAATTTGGGATGATTTTACAGCTTGAGATGAGTATGTATTTAACATTTATGGTGAAAGTTGGCCTGGCTTAATTCATTTCTACTGGTGCATAATGGTTGTCCTGGGAACACTTATAAACTTCCTCTTTAAGTGAAAATCTTCTCTGTTAAATCTTCCTGTTTTTACAGGAGCACAGATTTCTAGGGGCCTGTGATAGTTTATCTTTCGGAAAACCTTCATTTCTAAGCATAAAAATTGACAAGACAAAAACGCTTTCTTCTCTTATTAAACTGTTCGGATGTTTCTCTAGTGATACAAAATTTCTCCCTCAGTCCCTCCTCTGGTTAAGTGTGAATTCGTAATAGATTAAATCTATTCAACGCAACAGATTCCGCTCACAGGAATAAAGCCACAAACATTTGTGGGAGAGAAACGCAATCCCTGATCTAGGTGAAGGAATCATCAAGGTACACGTTCTGATATATGGAAGAGTTATATTAGCTGGGGATAGTGCTTGGGCAGCTGGGGCTAATCCCACTGAAGTACTCCTGCCCACCAGTCCCACAGTGATAAATCTGTATTGCACGTGTGTGTCTGATGAAATTGTGGTTGCCATCTATAAAACACAGCAAAATATCTGGCAAGAGAATTTGAAGCTTAGATGCAGAGCTACAGTGAGGAATATTTACTCTAGAATTCCTTTCTGGGATACGTTTTAGCATCCACATAATGATCTGATCCAATGGCCACATATACATGCCTGACCTTGAGTGGTTACACCACCATGATTTTTATGTGTCTTCACTGCCATTTTATTCTGAAAGAGCTGCCTCCAGTTAAGCTTTTGTTTTCCCTAAAAATACCACAGCTAAGTATACACATATCTGTTGAGGTGAAGCCACACTGCTATGGTAAGTCTTTAGGCACTGGCTGGAGTTCTGCAGAGCTCACTTTGAGTCACAAGGATGGGACAGTTCTCTTCTTCAGCCCTGTGTCGGGATCAGAGTTACTGTGTGTGTCCTCCTGCGCACACTAAGGATCAAAGTGAGTTGTTCTGCTTTTTTACCCCTGTCTACAGTGACTGAGCTGGCAGACTGGTAGGAATTTATCACAGTAGCTGAAGGTTCATCAGGATGTCCCCGAGGTCAGCCTCTCAGCAATCAATATAGTTTGCATTTTATGTTTCTTCAGGGCTTCACCACTGCTCAGTTTGGCTGCTGTCAGCCAGGACCTGTCATTATCTAGGACTCTGTTGGCATAGGTGCAACCAACTGCTGACAAGCAAGAAAGCGTCTGCTCTGTAAAGCTTGTAGATCACTAGGTACTTAGAGTCACTCCTAGCTTCAGGGTTTAACAAGGGAGAAGGGGGGAAGTGAATGGCTACTTTACAAAGCACTGAACTACCAACTGCCTCTCCTATCTGACAGGCCTGTGGTTGTTCTTCTTCCTCTGGGACCGAATCTCTCTATTCTCTCTCTCTCCCAGCCTTGCCCCAGTGCCAACATTTTAACGTGCACGCCTCATCCCAGTTATCCTCTCCTGGATGTTCCCACGTTTCCCAGGCTTGTGCATGGGAAGGCAGACGCTGGTGAGTGCCTGTGCTTGCTGTCCTACGGGCCGTGCAGGGAGCTCAGGAGGGTTCTCAGCGCACAGAATTGCCTGTGCAGTGTCTCTCCAGCTCTTTATTAGTAGCTGACAGTTCTGCAGCATTAGGAGCTTTGGGGAAGCATCCATAACCCTCTGCAGATCAAAGGACCAGAGCAATATCTCATTTTGTATGAAACAGCTCTTTCAATGATCCGTGCCACATCTGTTCCCTTACATCCACTCTGTCACATTCCAGCTAACAGGAGACTTTTACATATATTTACATTAACGAGACAGAATACCAAGCATACTCAGAAAATATTTTGAGGGATTTAGTACTGCAGTGTTCCCCTGAAGGGTTTTTTCCTTCTGCTTTACTGACTTTGCATATCTCCCTTCTCCTCCAGCTGTGAAAAGACTCCCTGTGCATAGATTGCCATCTCAAAAAGCCTCAGTCTAGCAGCTTTTAGTACTGGGTTGCAATATTAGACAATAAGAGTTGCCTGATGAAGAAACTGCACTTAAAAAAAAAAGAAAAAAAGCAAGTAGAAAGAAAATGGAAAATAGTACATGTTCCAAGGTGACAAAACGTGTAATCTGTTTGCAGTACTGTTACATACATCAGGTATAGTTCACCTGTCTGTTGTAGGTGAGTGGTGCCTGATGCTCAGACCACACAGGGCAATGTCAGTGGGGGAGGCATCAGTGCTGCACACTTGCTTTTACCCCAGGGTTCCACTGTGGTTCAGGGCAGTTCCGAGAAGCTGCATTTGCTGATGTGAGGCTGTTGTGGGTCAT
>JAWMRA010000090.1:31917726-31936078 GCA_035584735.1 Pseudotriccus pelzelni | reverse complement strand
CTGTTGTGGGTCATGAGGGATAGAGTGTCAGCTTTAAGTCGCCTGTAAAGGAATGATCGGCCTGAGCATGAGAAGACTCCACCCTAGAGATCAGTAAAACTTTGAGCTGCAACCTCCTGGCTTCTACTCCAGCTTAACTTTCTGTCGTGTAGAAAGAAACCTGCCTCTGAAATTTTTACCAAAAAAAAAAAAAAGGAAGCAGATGCATAAAAGATTTGGCAACAGAGTTTATTTTTCAGTTTGATCACTTTCTCCCACCTGGTTTACAGCACAGCTTCCCAAATACTTGAGCAGCCTGAGAGGAAGGTGAAGCAAGCTGTGGAGGTTGGAGGAAGGAGGAGGGGAAATAGGAATATTGTTAGTTGTTATTGCTCCTGAAAGAAAAATTGAACTTCTAGTAGGGAGTAGAGGACAAAAAAATCACAACCATGTTGAAAAATGGTCTGTTGTCAAAAAAAAATAAAAAAAAGGGGTAGTTTTATTTTTTTAAAACCAGAGTCTCACTGCCAGTGCAGCTTACTCTGTGTTAAGTTTTCATTCTCTCAGAAATGATGTCCATTCCCAAGTGTCCATTTAGCAAAAAGAAGACTCATTTTTGGATACAAAGGAAGAAAAATAAAATGCTCTGTGTTTATGCCAGGTTGAATTTCTGGGCTTCCATAGAGATACCTTCGGGCAACCGTTCCACATGTCTGACAATAAGCATGCAATCCTGTAACTATGGCTTTTTTGGAAATGTGACAAATTGGAGAGGGCCTGATTTACAAATGAGATGCTGGGGAAATGTATTGTTTTGACAGAGTATTGTTCAGGAACAGGGACTCACCTTCAGAAAAGGAAAATAACTTGACAGTCATAGCTCTCAGCTGGGATTTGTGCGACCTAGGTTCGAATTCCTGCTTTTTCAGATTTAGCCTAAGGAATGCACTGGGATTTTCACAAAAATCTAATTTTAGTGACCTAACCAAAAGTCTATTAGTTATTTCAAAACCTGTCTCTGTTCATCTCTTTCTGCCTTCTTCTCTCTTTTGTTTTTTTGCATTTTTTCCTTTTTTTTTAACACTAATAATAATGATAAAAAAGAAAGTAAAGCCTTGGCTTTGTTCTGATGCAAAGCAGGAACGTCTTTTACATCTCAACGTTTGCAGGACAGGGAATCAATTTTCTGCACAGCTCTGTCTGGAATGTAATTATGGCAATTTTAATATCTTTAACTTTAATTCTTACTATTGATCCTGTTATTGACCAGTGACTGCTTTTTGTTGTGTAAATGCTTGCAAAGAAACTGGTAAAAAATAACAATTACCGAGGGACATAAAATAATTTTTTAAATTTTCTGAGTAGGGAAGGAAAGAAGGTTTTCAATGTTTTTGCAGTGAAAATCCGAACCTCTCCCATTCCCTTCAGAGTCCCCACAGCAATCTTACCCTTTCACTTGGTTGCAAGTGTTTTCTAACTCTCTACTCTCACATTCACACTGGTGGCTAAGAAATCTGCCACGGCCTAAAAAGTGGGAACCAGGGGCAGCATAAAGAAAAAAATAAGTTCTATGTGCATTTTGGGATCAGAATGTAGGAAAAAGAGCCTGTAAAGGACACTGCAGTGACTGCAATGATTTCCATAATGAGTTTGGGTTTGTTTTTCAGATATTACAACAGTTAACTGTTTTACTGGAAGGCTGCAGAAATCAGGGGTGGAAAGGAGGTAGGATACTGTCTTTCACACTGTATGTTTATACCTGACGTAGGTTCTTGGAAGCATCTGGGCCATTTTTGAGCTTCTCCATTTCTGATGTCAGGGCGTGCCTGCCATGCAGGCAGTCCTGGGGATTCGGTCTGTTTCAGCATGCTTTGCGCGCAATTAAACGGGTCATGCTGTCTTTGTCAAGCAACTTGGCAGGTTGGTTCTGCTGCACCATCGATGTGGGAAAGAAATTTTCTGTGCCCATGTCTGCAGCGACGCAGACATTCGTTTGACAGAAAAGGCAGAGCTTTTTAGCCGGGTTAGTCAAAGCCCGTTATTTCCACAGAAACTTAACTGCAACTAAGCTGCTGGGCTTCTTTTTCCCCACTCATTTTATTCTGGCAGAACCACCTAATGCAGGCAGAAGGTATTGTCCCGTTAGGAGCTGGCATTGTTTGTATTCGTGGGTGGCAGGGAAGGGCTTTGAGGCAAGCGGTGCGTTGCAATCACAATGAATCGAGGAGATGAAGGCTGGGTCACATCCAGGGGCAGAGTTCCACCAAGGGCCTTTTTCTGTTGCTGCTCTCAGGTTGTTGCTGCTCTCAGGTTGTTGCTGCTGCCAGTCCTTTCCTGTGATTCCCACGTGCAGGTGTGGGAAGGTGGAGGGAGGCAAACTGAGGTGCGGCAGGGCAGCTAAAGGATGTGCAGTCCTGCGGTGTAACTGGCGCTCTTGAAGAAGACTGTGTCCTCTTTGTGCTGGCTCCTCATGTGTCCTTGGGGTTACATTAGGCAGTGTTTTTGGGGAAGGCCAAGAAAGAGGCTGCAGCTGTGGGTACTGGGACAGTCACAGGCCTCAGCTCAAACGGGTGTCTGTAACCAGTACGGCTTATTTTTACTTACTGTACCATGAACATGACAAACTGCAAAAACAAGAAAGGCTCTGAACTTTTGTGGTTCAGAAATGTGTGTTGTTTTTTTTTTTTTTTGAAACCACATGATAAATATAGGATGAAATAATAATGAAAACCCACAGAAGCTGTCAGGGGGAAGAAAGGGATGATGTTTGGTTGGAAGTTTAGAAAAAAGAGGCTCGAAGGAAAGCCTACAGGCAATGAACTGAAACCTCATGAGTTCCACTTTCTGCAGAACCTCTGAGTCGGAGCTACATTGTAGTGCTTTCCAAAGATGGATTTTTAAAACTAACTCTTGTTAATTATTTTGCAGGCTTCTGCTTCTTCTCTCCCATCATGAAAGGTTTGTCAGTTGTGCAGTGTGGTGACTGTTCTTGCACATATGTTCACTGAGTTTTGCCATTATTGACAGTAACATAGTTTTGAAATCCAGGTTCAGCTCATTTTTGCACTTAGATGTTTGAAAGAGAGTGCGAAAAAAAAAGGCTTGAAGTTAGCACTTCTCATTTCATTTTTTATTCCATTTGAAAGTGTTGTTTGGACAAAACAAAAGATGACAAACATCATGAGGACAGGGGGAAGGAGAAAATTTAAATATCTTGTTAGAAATTTGAAAACCTTATGTTTGAGTCCAGTCATGAAACTTTACTTTAACAGTGTATGGATTACTTGGATGTCCCCAGGGATAGTTTCTTTTTCTCATCAGTGAAATGAAGAGTGCAGTAGAAACAAATTGCAAAGCCCTGGGACTTCTTCGAGACCAGACTCCTGTTTTCTAGGCAGCTGTGTTAGTGAAAAGTGAGCACAAAGTCCAGGACAAAGAGGGGTGTAATTTGTACTTTCTCCTTCATCTGTGAGGCCATTTCTGGCTAAGTGACAGTCTGAGCTGAGAGGGACCCCATCATGAACACAAAGACAGGAGGAAAGTAAGAGAGCTGTTGACCCTTGCATATCTTGCAAATGCTTTTCTTAGACCTTGAACCTCATCTGTCCTGCCAAATCTTAGCTGCAGAACTTGTCATTTATTGTAATAAACTTCACACTCGGTTTAAAAACCTGAATTCATCAGGTTGTCAGGTTCTCCACCCATACAGCTCAGTATAGACAATGCCTTGTAAAGCATTTTCAGGCTTCCCTGAAAGTGGGGACACCAAAAACTTCAGGGTTGATTAATAATATCTTCTTTTCCTAAATGAGTTTAAATTAGATGGATATAAAATGCATATTGCCTTGGGTAACCCAGTATTTATTGTGAGGTACAGACAGGGTCACATGAAAATTATTACCGTATGGAATTGAAAATGTCTCTTTTTTTTCATCAGAGGGCAGTGGACTTCATATTCACTGCATAATCAGGACAAGTATCTGTTCAATTACTGTGAAAGATCTACCATGTGAATACTTATTACGTGGCTTTCAGGACTCTATCTTGGTGTGGGAAATTACTGCCCAAAATGTAAGCACAGCGAGCATCAAATGCTTGGGACATGCTGATCAATCTGTGTGATGAGTGGAAGGTATAGAGAACAGAAATTCCCTGTCCCACACAGATAAAGGAAAATGGATTTCAGTGAGTGCATATCCAGGATTTCCAGACCTCATGGAACCCTGTCGCTGCTACTTGCTCCAGCTGAGGTAATTACTAAGCATTTGACAAAACGCCCAAAGACTGTGACACCAGTTTGTCCCTTCACAGGCAAAGGTTCTGCTTGAATGTCTCTTCTGACCAATATCCCCTCAGCAGCTCATCTGTTGGGACTACGAGCGTAGGAGCTGCTGCCAAGCCTAGTGAAACACTGAAGATTCCTTGGTGCAGTAAAAGACTTGAATGGATTTCTGTTAAATGCCTGCATAAATAACAAAACCTGTGCTAACAGTGCGAACAGATCACTGGATCTGGGATATGCCAGGGCTGCAAAAAGGAGGAGAAGCTGTAGCAACATTATTCAAAGCCACAGGAAAGCAAAGTGTCTGTTTTAGACTTTTCCTTGTGGGCAGTCTTAAGACAATGATTGGGTTTTTTTTATTTCTGTAGGTATAGCTTGAGGCGTACAACTGTGAGACAGAAGGATAAATACCTGGCCCTTTTAAATAGCAGCTGGTACTGAGGGACTTCTAAGACTCTACTTAATTTGCTCTTTCAAGTGACACTCAGAGCTCAGAGTGCTTTCCCAGCTTAAATCTGCTTTCGTCTCATGGGCTGTCAGATACAACATACTTGATCTGTGGGACTTTTGTGCACCACCTCCTTTCATAATGTTTTATTGATAAGAATTATACCATAATTTTAGACAGTAGGTGGCTGGAGACATGTATTCTATCACAAGGCAATTTAAACTCATGCCTTCTACGTCTGGGGAGAATGTCCTTACCACCTGACTAAAGACTAAACTCATAGCAGAGAGTGGGTTTATACTTGTAAAACTATATTTTCAGGTGTTATTCTTCTGTACCATAAAGTCCCATGTGCTATAGAGAACTAGGGGCACAACTCTGTGCTTGCTGTGTGGTGACAAATGTACGTATTTTTGTCTCGGCTGTCTCTACATAACTGAGAATGAAATCTGTAAATGGATACTGGCAGACCAGATTTCTGTGTTGTCCTGTCTAGATTGTGCTGTCCTTATCCTGTGTCAGATAACGGAATTTCTGAATTCCTCATGTATTCATTTCGGTGGACGTAAGGTTTTTTGGGGATCTCACTTAGTACTTTTAAAAGTGCTTTTTAAAGACAAGCATCAAACTTCTTGTAGAAGTAAACTCTTGGGCTGTCCTTGAAATATGAAAAAATACCATAGAAACTAGTAATTTATGAAGTACTTGTTAATTCTGTGGCTGTAAGTGTTCAATGTTTCAAAAGGTCAAAGACTTAAGATTGTAATCGGTAAATTCTGTATATTTTAAGACCAAATTCTGCTTCCTTTTCTGGATTTTCAGCCTAAGTGCTGAAATTAATGACGTCTGGATTTACTATTTTGGTGCAATAGCTCAGATCTCTGAAAAGTAATTGGAAGTGTGAAGAAGATAACCAGTTTGTTATTTATAACCAGCTTAAATTTATATGTTCTATAGGAAGGGTTTTTAGTTGTAGTAGAATTCAATATTTGGGTCTTTGCCATTTTCAGTTCATTGCCTAACAGGGAAACGTACTGAATTAATTATGATATGAATTATAGTATACAAAATTCAGGAGCTGAAAAGGAAAAAAGGCAGTTTGAGCTGAAAAATGTTAGTATTTAACTACTAACTATTTAAAAAAAGTTAAGATACATCATTATGAAGCTGTCACAGTTCTTGAAAGTCATTTTAAGGACAGTGCAATCATCAGGCACAATCAGCATGGGTTCTCAAAGGGAAAGTCCTGCCTAAATAATTTGATATCCTTCTACAATAAGATCACCCACCTGATGCGTGAAGGGAAGGTGGTGGACGTAGATTGTAATGATTTTAGTAAGGCTGTTGGTACTGCCCCTCCCAGCATCGCTCCGGGCAGGCTGTGGAGCTGTGAGATGAGCGCCGGGCAGTTATCAGGGCATGGAATGTAAGGAGAACAGCGCCGGGTCCTGCCCCTGGGATGGAGTCACTGCTGGACACGGGAGCAACCCGGGAGAGCAGAGCGAGGTGCTGATCTTGTCGCCCTGGGATCCAGTGGCAGGATGTGTGGGAATGGTTCAAAGCTGTGACAGGGGAGGTTCAGACTGGAATTAGGAAGTATTTATTTCCTCAGAGAATGGTCAAGCACTGGCACAGGCTTCCTAGAGACATGGCTGATGCCCCATGCCTGTCAGTGCCTTAAGAGGAGACATTTGGACAGTGGCCTTCATTGGGTCAGGTGGTCAAGCCATTGTGTTAAGTTGGGCATTGTAGGTCCCTTCCAATGGAAATCCCGTGTTGTATTCTATTCTGTTGTGCACATGTCCCCCCAAGAGGTTGTTTCTGCTCCCAGATCAAGGCTCATCCATTCAAAGCCAAGTGTTCCCAGGGATATGTTATCAAGTTTTGATACATGAATACTTTTTTCCAGATGATCAAAACTGATGGGAATATAGAGTGGATTTTTTTTTTGCAGTCTCGGAAGATACTGGCTGGGTCATACTGACATAAAAGTACCAGTAGAAGCAGGTATGTAAGAGTAGATGTCTCAGGTTTTAGGAGGAGAGTCTTTGGCTCTCAGCCTCTCCCTGTTCAAACTTTTAAAACCTCATCAGTGACCTGAATGAAATAAAATACGGATGAGCGATAAGACTACTAACATGGCTTTAGACAACATTTTTCCTAGCCTAAGAACAGATGAGGTATTCCTGGTAAGTTGAAGTGTTCTTCCTGAATTGAAGTCTGACGTGCACTCTGAGTATCGTAAAATAACATAAAATGTGTAGCTCTGAGGCACAGAATAGGTGCATCCACCTTCCCCTTCCCCCGAGTCTAAGCTGTGTGAAAGACCTTAAGGGAAAAAACAGTGCAGCTTTTATCAGCCTCACTGAGTGGGGTGTCACATTTTCACATTGGGGTTGCTGCTACAGGGGATAATGTAGCCTGGTGAATCCCAATTCCATTACACACAACTACACAAGAAAAGCCTGCAGTCCTTGAGAAAACCTAGCTACAGAGGAAAAAGTATATATCTCAGCAAGATAATTTTAACTGGCCTAAACTTTTAAGTACATTCTTGTTACAATCACTTGGGTGAGGGGTGTGATTGCTTCATATAAATCCTTACGTGCTTGTGCACTTACACTGCAGTAAGGATATTCATACTATAGAATTGGTCAGGAATAATCATAAATGCTTTTTTTACTGCTGTAACTTGATCTGCTTTAAGTCACTGGTACTGCTTTAGCCTACCAGACCAGGTAATACATAAATATTAATATGACACTTCTTTCAAAACTGGAGGATAAATTATAATGACTTCAGTAAGAAGGATTACATTTTTGGAAAGCCTGAACCAATCCATAAAGAGGTATTTAGAGTGATACAACTTGCAAAATCTCAGCATATATCCCTTTTTTTCATTCTGGAGCAAAGGGTGAATGAGAGGGTAAGCCTCCTCTCTACTTACAAAATATATATGTTGCTAGGAGCTTAAAAAAAATAAAATAAGAGTTTCAGTCTTAAAAAGGTCAAAGAAACAATTTATGTTAAGTCTTCAGACCAGCATCAGCAGTTCAAGATGATCACTCAATCTTTTCAAAGAGACAATCAACTCATAAGATGAATAATATTATCTGTAGGTTGATTCTGGAAAAAGATACCACTCATTAACAAAACAACAACATCAACAAATTGTAACTGACCAGTAGAAAGAAAAATCACCCCAATCAGACACCAAATAATTACAGCAACATATCATTCAGTTACAACTGAAAGATTGAAAATGATGAAGCGAGTTGCCAAGGTTTTGCAGGGAGGGGGTTAATTTTAAACACATGGGAAAAAAACCCAAACTTGGTCACAAAACTCCTGTGAGCTTGCAGCCTGGCACCAGCTCCTGCTGTGCACAGCAGGCATTTCCCCTCCAAACTAGAGCATATACTCACAGGACACTAAAGAGGATCAGAATTTCTCCTGATCCTTCTTTGAGGAACACATATTACCTCTGGCTTTGTCAAGGGGATACAGATCCATCCTGAAATGGGATTGAAAAAAAAAGCAGATATAAGCAACAACATAGACACAGATTCAATATTGAAGATGCTGTTCTTGAGTTTTGCTAGTAGAAAAGCTCCCCCCAGAAATTCAAGCAAACACAACAAAAACAATCAAAGCACTGTAAAGTTGTTTTCATCTCTTTCTGTCTTTCTTTCTCTCCTCTATGGGTAAAAGTTCTGCTCATATAGAGATTTTTCTTAGAAATGTGGAAAAGAGAAAAATCGACTGTAGGTGTAATCATACTGGCAAAATACTCTTATTTTTTTCCCTTGAGAGTCAGTAAAATCCATACTTGTATTTTCAGCCACCTCAGAGGGAGACGAAGCAATACAGAATCCAGGCTTCGGTCAAGAAAAAGTGCCGTGAAAAAGATCATAGACACTGCTGAAGGCAATTTTGGCAGGCAGGAGAACTCGCGGGTCAGAATGAGAAACGTCTGAAAGAGTTTCTTCAGCTGGGCCTGTGCTACCAAAATCCCTTCAGATCAGCTTTGTGTTACTTTGGGACGTCTTTGTAGTCGCTTATGCTCGTAGTGGGGTTGCTGCTGGCTTTCCAGCTGCTTCTCGATGTTACGTGTCCCAGTGATACTTTTTGGAGGAGCACAGAGAGAATGGCTGAGTTTTGGCCCAGACTTTGGCTTTAAACCATTTTTGTACCGCTCAGGTGTGGGAATCACAAAGGGTAGATTGGGTGTGGAGTGTTAGTTAGGGGTCCTCTGGGTTTTGTTCTACTTCATCACAACCTAATGAGGACTCTTATGAGGTAGATCATAGTCAGAATCTCCTGCTACAGCTACATGTCCTGGAAGAAATTGCTGAAGAAAGGCTTACCATCACCCTGTCCATGGAAGCTTCTTTGTTCTGGTTTAAATCAGGGATGCTGTTAATTATTGGGTCATTTCCCACAAGGCTTTTGCTTCCCTCAGTGTTCACCGTAAGCGCTGCATAGAAAATGGTGTTTCTGTTTTCCTCTTCCTCCTGCTACCACTGGACATCTGGAAACCAAGTCTAAACACACAGAGATATTTGAATGCCGTTGTGCCAGCGTGTCTGCTTCTCTTTCAGGGGTGCCCACCACAAAAAGGTCTATTTAGGGACAACCAGGGATGCAAAGCCCCTTTTCAGTTCTTGTTTTTTGGCCTGCTGCATTCTTTGACATAATTTGTGGGGTCATCCTAAGGCATGCGCATGCCTTTCTTTTCCACCTGAACTGAAAGGGGACCAAAGCCTAACCACCAAAGAGAATTTGGACCTATATCCATGTGATACATAGGTAGGTTGTTGAAACTTTCGCTTCACTTACTGGAAAGATTAGGTCTGACATTAATTAATTAGCCACCTAACTTTTTTTTTTTTTTCTTCCTGTTGGAAACACTGGAGCAGCAAATGAGAAAACCCCCATTCCTGGTTGTGAGGCAGGATAACTGAACAGCTCAGAAAAGGGCCACAAAGCACGACCCTGTATCCATCCTGTCCCACTGGGTAAAGGTGCTTAGACCTAACATTTTGATTCAGGCCCCATCTTTAATTTAAAGCTTCACTTGACTGCTTTAAACAGAAGGCTGATGCCTAGACCGATTTTCAGTGCTCCACAGCAGCAGTCTATTAACCTATTTAGATAGTATCTGAGGTAGTAATGAGATTAGACACTAGAAAGAAAACTGGGAGACAGAGAAGTCAAGGAACACCAACGCGGGTTAAAATTTTGGTAGCTTTTTGATGAAAGCACCAGAAATAAGGGTCAAATTGTCCCAAAGTGAGTCTGGTCAGCTGATATGAGGTAATCCTTTAAAGACAGTCATATCCTAGCTAGGTTCTAAAAGAGGCTAATGCCAAGATAACACGAAACCATTAGAAGATGTTATGCCTTTCTCCCTGGTGACATCTCCTCACAGGCTAACTGCAGCTCTTTGGGAGCACTGTGTTTGCAATAAAACTAGCTTTTCTGGATTACAAAGATGTGAGAGCTGTACTTCCCAAACTTTCACTGAGGATGACATTAAGTGTAAACTTGTTTCAGCAATTAGATTTCCATCAGGCCCTTAATTTGGCAGCCACTGCTCTAGGGCAGAGCAACTGTTCTGGGCCTCAGAAAATCTAGTGCTACTTTCTCCTTTTATTTCAGAGCTGTGTTGTCTCCGGATCTAAACCTTATAGCTTTTAAACAGTGGCGATTTTTAATTTATGCCTAATTCCTTAATTTATTCCTAATTCCTAGCTTTTAACTGTCTGTTTTGCCCGATAAAAGTTGTCATCTTCACAACAGCAGCATCTCTTTGCGCTGGACCAATCTTTGTGAGATCTTAGTGCCGTTTATAAGCAAAGAAGACTTTATTGCGAGGCACGTACGTGAAATTTGTAGTTGCTAATTTGCAGGGAATTCCTTCAGGCCAGCAGCTGGGGACCTTACTGGAAGCTGGGCATCAGAGGGCTTCCACAATAGGCCTTTGTAGCTCTATTTTGCCATTGCTGTGTTTGGAACAAAGGCAGACCAATCTAGAGCCCTGCAGCAGGAGGGAATTTGTTTTTCATGGAAAACCGCAGCCTATCAGCAGTTGTGAGCACAGGCTATTGCCCATCACAGCCATTCTTAGAAAAGACTGCCTGTGTGCACGCATGGAAAACTCTGATTCACTGGGCTATGCAAATCGCCAGTCGGGGAATGGCAAGATCAACCGGGGTTAAAAATCCGCTGCTCGGCAAAAACCCGGAGTAAAAAATGCTGTGAAAACACAGAGGAGATATTCTTAGAACACAAAGCTGGTATGAGCTGTAGTCAGCTGCGAAGTTTGAAAGCTTTGAACAGCTCAGGGAGTAACAGGGGAAACTTAAGCCTCTAAAAGTGCTAAGTGCAAGCTTCTAATAAGAGGTCAGTGATTTAAGGGAGGCCCTGGGACAGTGTTTGAGCTTTGTTTATTTTGCCACGATTGAAGCTCAGACGCCGAGGTAGCTACAAGAGCAGGTTACAACACAATTAGATTTGTGATTCTTCCACCACATTTGCACTTGCATGGGCAGGAACGTTTCTAACCATAGAAGGACACGCATACACGTAAAAGTCTAAAGTAGGCATTCAAATTAAAGTTCTTGATGAGAGAGAAAAAGCAAAATTTCCAAGGTGAAGAAATAGTCCCCTCAGCTATCTGATGAAGAGTCATAAGGAAAGTCACCTAGTTTCCTAGGAAAAAGGGGTCTAATAAGCAGTTATTTGAACTCTGTAAGTGGGTATTGCATTATTTGATTTGCCATTTTATATTTCATATCAGTCATTGGAAGCAATATACTACACCCCTGGAATATTTCCTAAATAAAATATATTCTCCTTTACCTTGCAGTGCTCGGGAGAAAAAACACTGCTTTAAAAATTCCGTTCCTCTCAAAGAAGATAATTTGGGAAATTAGAGACATACTAGCAGACGTGTCAGATGTCCATGAAAAAGAAAAAAACTATGGATAGTTAAGGAAGCAGCTATCTTGTGTACACAATTGTAGAAAATTACATCCTGAGTAAAAGTCTCTATTTGTAAATCTCCTCACCCCCTTTTCCCCCCTCCCTGCCCTCACAAAAGAGTGTGAAGATCCCCGGATAGTGAGTTGAGATGCACTGACAGTCGGCTTGATTCCTCTGTTACACCTTCCACGGCGGCAGAAGCGGATCCCTACAGGTATAGAAAACCACAGCTTTAGAAGAAATACCCCCTTCAGTTTCTCAGGGCTGTTAAAACAGCCGGGGGAAGCCGATATTGCCAGTTAGGTACCACAGAACGCAGTTTTGCAAAAGAAAGCCTTACTCGGAAATCGCACTTTTAAGCCCAAAGGCGAGGGGGAAATTTCTGTCCTGCTTCCATGCTGGAAGGCTGAGTGCAATCAGTGTGAAAATAACCACGGATAGTTATTTTCTGGTGCTAACACACTGAGAAAGTACTTCGAGGATCTCCTCTTCATCCTTACTTTCGTCGGCAAGCCTGACTCCAAAGAAGGAATTCTTTCACCAGTGAACATGCACATTTTCTCCTTCTATTGAGAAAACTTTTTTTAGCCATTGGAATGCATTTCTGGCGGGCACTCAGGAACACAGGAAATTTGAAAGGAGCTGTGAATAGCTGTTAACAGTTGCATTCAGAAGACAGAAGATAGTGGAAGCTGGAAAAGCTAGAGCAGCAGTTTGTTCCTTACCTAGGAGGCAAAAGTTAGATTCTTGGATTTCTAGGTGGCTTTCTAAAATAATCTTTATATAAACCTAGATTTTCCTTTTTTCATTGTTTTATAACCACAGGCCTTTGATTTATCTTTTCCTCCCTCAATTAAGTAGACAGTTGTCCTGTGGTGTCATCTTTCTCTAAGACAGTTTTTGGCGTGTTTGTTGTTCTAGTTGTAATGTTGATGTCAGCCTTCTGCAACCTAGCAGTTTAAAATCCTGCTTAGTGAGAAAAAGCACAGTATATATCTGCTGTCTCAGGCTCTGAACTTAATTTATTTACCACAGCGATTTTGAAATATGTGCTATACTATGCAGAGTCCTATAAACACACCTGTATGGAGAGGAACCAATTCCTTTCTGCCAAGGATAACAGTCTGTGTTAAGCACAGAAAAATACAGTGTTGAGTTAAAAACAAGCCTACTGGTAAACCAGTAAAATACAGACGTCTTTTAAAAATTTCCTTTACGTTTTTTGTTCATCAGTTGCAGCAGCAACAATGGAACTGTTCAGGACATTAAAAAAAAAAAAACCCAACAAAACAAAAACCTTAACTCCCCAAGGTACAAGTTCTTAATTTTTTGCAGCAAAGTTTAGCAAATTTAACAACTTGCTTAAACTTTTAACTTTGTTAAAAGCAGTCCTCCACCCCAAAATCCTACTCTCACACATGGACGTGTTTTTTGTGTTTCATCACCTGCGAGTTACACATAGTGACATTCCTCCAACCATATTGAAAAAAAAAAAAAAAAAGGAAAAAAGTAAAGGAAAAAATATTTTAAAATACAGAAATACTGGAAATGTCTGTTTTACAGGGACTATATTGCTCTTACGTTTTTTCATCCTGTCCTGGACCACAGGGCAGGATGATGAGATAACCCCTTGGTGTCTTGCCTTCCCTTTTTTTTTGTGGTCGTGTAATTGCTTGATATTCTTTCAGCAGAAACTGAGAAACAGGATTGTCCTTCAGTACTGTATTTTCCTCATGTTATTGCCTAACGCGAATTGAAGTCGGGGTGACAGGAGGACATGGTTCTGTAACACCATCTTTAGTAAAGAAATCACCTGTCTGCAGTGGTCAGGGAGCTGTATTTATTTATTGCCAGCAACACTTTGGCAATTATTCAGATAAAACTAATGAGTCTTTTTTCAAATAAGAGTGAACCTTAAAAAAATTATTTTAAGGGATTTTGGATATTGTGGAAGTTTTAAAATATGACCATAAAAGGCTAAGTTGGTTCCCTCACCCTTTACTGGCTTTTTCCTATCAGGACCAAGTCTCTTCTGTTACAGAAAAGGTTATTTTTCAAAGCACAGCGTGTATATTTCATTTCCCAAGTGACTTCTCCCTTTAAAAAACTATTTGCTTCAAGTGATCAGAAAACAGGTTCTTTGAGAAGAGCAAGCTCTACCTGACTTCCAGCATGAAAGACTTTTAACAGCTTCAAGTAGAGACTGGTTAATACACGGCAAGGTTACAGATTTGAATTGTCATAACTGATGGTCCTCCTTTATTGTAAGTTGTCTAAATTGAGAAAACTTACTGTCTGCAGACATGCTTCCCAACAAGAAAGAAAACCTGAGAATTTGTGTTAGAATTGTCTTAAAATAAGAGCAAGTAATCTAAAAAAACATGCAGAGAATTACGGT
This sequence comes from Pseudotriccus pelzelni, assembly GCA_035584735.1. Classification (NCBI taxonomy): domain Eukaryota; kingdom Metazoa; phylum Chordata; class Aves; order Passeriformes; family Tyrannidae; genus Pseudotriccus; species Pseudotriccus pelzelni. The sequence goes on along the minus strand of JAWMRA010000090.1, from coordinate 31,921,984 downwards.
GGTCAAATAAAACTTTAGAAATTAGATAGAGGTGGAGAGCTCAGTTTTTCAATAACAAGCTGAAGAGTAATGAAATCCGTCCACATAACAATTAGCAAAAGAAGAGGGAGAGGAAAAGTCACTAAGGTAGTTAGTGTGAATTACTCAGCCATGTTGCCACAGTTCCTATAGCAGAAAGATTGCTCCAATGCATAATTTTTAATTATGGGGTGGCACAGGAACTTGCTGTCTGCGAGGCCAAGGAGAGGTAGCTGCGTGTGTACCTTTGGAGATATATTTGTTCTGTTAATTGACTGTAGGGAGAACCCAACATTCCTCAGGTACGGCTGTGTCCTCGTGCAACTGTCTGTCCATTTCTGAGGGTGTCTTCTGTTGTGCTCTTAATAAAAAAACCTGAAAATATCGCATAAATAAAAACAAGGGGAAGATATTTTCAAAGCTTCCGTAGCACACTCACAGGCTCTTGCCAAATACCAGGCCCGGCTTCACCGTGTCAGAGAACAGAAGCAGAGCACAAATGAATCCAAGACACAAAAGGGAGCTCAGCAGAATCATGAAGGGCAAGACTGAGTTGCAGCATAGGTGAGAAAGGAGCAGGAATCCCTCAAAACTATACGATTTATTAAAAAAAAAACCCCACCGATTTATTAAAATTTAGCAAACGTTCGCTTTAACTAAATTCAATCCACTGGAAAAGCAGAGAAATCTTTCCCTTTCAGTTACTAAAAAAATCAGTCAAGAGCACTAACAGAGCTGTAAAGAGGATCTTGACCTTTCCAGCCTAGTAGGGAGGCTCTTTACTCATTATCCTTCTGTATGCTTTCAAAAGCAAGGAAGAAATAACAACATATTCTGTTATCAAGTTCCTCTAGCTATTGCTTACCATCGTCTGTCTCAAGACCAGCTCGCGGTGGGAGCCCGAAGCAGCTTTCCAAGTTATGTCATGTAAGGCTTAAATGCTGCTGCCTCTGCTTTCCTGCCTAGCAAGTCAGTCAATAAGCAATTGAACGGCAATTATCGCCTGTCTGCCCCCCACTCCCAGCACAGGTATCTCGACTGCATCTCACCCGAGTGAACATATGTCACGGCAGATACAGGCTGACAGTGTTTCTGGCACATCCAGCCCCGGTACTGCACACGTTTTGCAGCAGGTGTCAGAGGCAGATGTATTTTCACGGGTATACGTGGGATGAAGATTTATTTATACCTACGCAGGCCTAATTGCTCCAGGAACGCTTTGGAAAGCCAGCAGGTAGCGCAGAAAGATTTTTGTAAATGAAAAAGAACTCCCATCTCTAACACATTCAAGGAAATATCTAATTACAAGCTGAAACTGCAGCAATTAGCTGAATGATTTCTCATATATGAAAGAATTCCTAATTACATTAAGTCTAAGATGTCTAATAAGGTGAAGTCATGAGGTACCAGACAGTTTTGATCCAATCCCTTCCTTTCAAACAGGGGCCCTAGCCATTACTTTGGCATGAAAGCCTCAACAAGCTAAGTCTTTAGTCCTGCCAAAGCCTCGTGAAATCGCAGGATCTCTAGGTAGGCTTAAGGATCTGCCAAGCCAGCACAAAACAGAAAGCCTTGTGTGGTAACCTTGCCTTGTATGCAGATGGAGCCTGCCCCAAGGAAATTTGCACCTGTAAAGTTTAAATTTGAACAAATCATCAGGTGAATGTCAGGCAGGTGGTTAAGGCTCTTTAAGCCTAACACAAGTAATCAAAGCTTTGTGGGCATTGTAAATTATACATAAATTGCCATGTCAAAGGGCCCGGCCCCCTGGGAGAAGTAGTTTGATGATATGGATTTATGCACTCATTTTGCAACATGAGTGCACAGCACAAGGTCAAGGCAATAGAGAATAAAGAATTAGAAGCCATATCTCCATTACGGTAAAGAAAATTTCAGTCGGGGACTAATGATCAGTCAATTACACCACTGCTGAAAATAGTGGTGGCCCCTCGGGTAACCACTGCTTGTGCTTTGACTACACCGTCGTCTGCAGCTATTTGGGATGGATCTCACAGGCTTTGTGCAGTTTCCTACAACAGAATGATTGTAACTGCAGTCTTTGAGCAAAAAAGCATCTTGTTTTGCTCATGTCCAAAGCTATGTGAGAAAAATGTGTAATGACTTGCCATGTAACTTGGGGAATTGGTACTTAAAGGCCAAATACCTAAATAGGTGAATAGTAAAATTTTACTCTGGGATACTAACATTCCTGAGATGCTTATGCATAGAAGCACGTATACATACATGTTGAGATATATATATATAAAACACATATATGCAAATAAAACAAAGAGAGAAATCTACAGAAAGGGAGCAGCAATGTCTCTTCTAGGATGTACTGAGAACTATCTTAAACTCAGAGACTCCCTTGCAGCACTTGCGTTGTTTGTTCCATACCTTCTTTTTTACCAGCTTCAGCTTCTTGGTGTTAAATTGAGCTGGCAGTGTTGCAGGCCGTTTTAAATTGATGCTTGCAGGACAGCAAGAAGTGTGAAGCTGCCAATGAAGAGTCAATGAGGAGGCAGTGCTAGCAGTTATCAGCTCCTCCACACAAATGTCCTGAGTTTTCCAGATGTGTGAGCCTTTCCAAATTTCATGAAAAAGGGATTAATGTTCTTTATATATATATATATATTTATATTTGAGAACCGGTGTGTGTTATAACCCTTCAGACAGGTATACATTTGAATGTACCCCTTTTCCCATGGTGAACTGTGATTTCAAGCAGCTGTGAAAATTTTGGACCGGACATGCTCATACTATTTTACAAGCACTTTCCATCATTTCAGTGTTGAGCCAGAACTGGAAGAGGCTGTGCTTCAACAGTGAAGCCAATGTGTTGGTTATCACATCACTCCTCTCATGCTGAAAGTCTATGAGGTCTCTCAAGTGTGAGTGAGAGGGCAGATATTTTTTCTTCCCTTTGTATTCCTCACTGTTGATGTGATCCAGTTCTTTCTGGGTTAGGGAGGGCAGGGCATGCTGTTTAATAGGGAATGTATGAGCTGCTCCAGTGAACTGCTCCTAGTCATTGGCTGATCACATCCTCTCATCCCCTCAGAGGAAAAACACACTGAATAACAAGATAAAATGTTTTGTTCTTTCTTTGGTCTATGACTTAAACTGACTCATCTGATATCACATTAGGTGTTTCTTGGTCAAAAGCAGGAGAAGTGGGAAGGGGGTTTGAAAAAGAAGGCATGACTTCTGTTGCCACTTTACCACCAGCTCAGCAATCCCACTGAAATAAACCTTGGGAATCGAACTGGCTAAATATGTAAAGATGAAATGTTCGATGATAAATCTGGGCCAGAGACACCACAACCTCTCTCATCTGCAGTGTGATGAGAATACACAATTAATAAGACCTCCACATGAATATCCTGGTACAAGGACTGGCCAGCAGGCCAACACCTTTTTTTTCATGTATCATATCTGCCAAGGTGTGTTACCATTTTGCATTAGACTGGTGAGACAGTGTAGACTGGGTACATGCTGAGATTGCTTAATTGCGTAAGTTAAGTTCCCAGGTATGTAAACTGGAATATAATAAACTATGTTTTTCTCTGCATGTTTTCTGTATTCTTCAGGAAGCAGATTAAGGCTGCCATGAATGTATCAAAGATCAGCAGAAACTTACAGATCCTGCAAATCTGTTTCTTCTCTTAGCCGTGGTTGTATTTGAAATTGGCAAGGTATAAATCCAAGCAAAATAACCTGTGCCAGTAAATAGACCGCGTTTTTTCCCCTTATGCAATTGTAAATACATTTAAATCCTAGGGAATGATGTGTACATGGAGTGTTAAACGATGCTGAGTTAGGTAGTAAAGTAACATGACTCCAGAGGAGTAACTGCTTACACTTACTTCCAAGAAGGTCCCAAGCATTTATGACTAAAGGCAAAACTAATAGTGCAATGACATTCTTTCTCACCTCCCACCCCTGTCCCCTCACCTCTCATTCTCTAACTCCTTCTCTTATTTTAAACTAGTTTTGCATCTTGATGAACCGGACATGAAAACTTTCTTCCACTGATGGAAAATCACATGATGTGAATCTTGGGATTGTCCTCTACAGGGACAGAGGTTGGACTTCAATCATCCCCGTGGGTCCAAGTCAGAATATTTCTATTCTATTCTATTCTAAAACCTGCCGCTCTGCTGGTTTTAGTTTCTACTCCCTTCGGAGCAGCCCACTTGCAATGGTACATGTTAGATCCAGAAACCCTATTCTAAACTAT
>JAWMRA010000090.1:31884781-31894937 GCA_035584735.1 Pseudotriccus pelzelni | reverse complement strand
CAGTGTCTTATTCTCTGCCAGTGAGGAGCAGCACAAAGAGCTGTCAGGGAGCACAGCCAGGACAGCTGACCCAAGCTGGATATTCCATGCTATAGAACACTGTGCTCAGTATATAAACTGATGGAGTTGGCTGGAAGTGACTGTTTCTCAGGGGTGGTTTGGGAATTGTTCAACAGGTTCCAAACAGTTGCACTGAGCATCACTTGTTTCTCTTGGGTTTTATTTCTCTCTCTCTCCTCTTCATTATTATTACTGCCATTAGTATTAGTAATATTATTATACTTTACTTTGTTTCTATTATTAAACTGTTCTTATCTCAACCAGACTTTTACTTTTTTCCCCCTGATTCTTTTCCCCATCTCACCAGGGGGGTAGGGAGTGCCTCCATCTGGAGTTAAACCATGACAGCTGAGAGATGGATGTTTGCTGTTTCCCTTACGGTGGAAGAGGCAGCTGAAAGGATTTGGGATGAAGCTTGATCAAACCATATTTCTGTCCCACTGTGGACAATATGTCAGCATGCCCTTCCACAGTTTTTTTTTTTTTTTGGTTTCGCTTGTCTGTGGTGCAGAAGATAACTTCTGAGTTCTCTAGTATGAAAGCAAATCAGGATCCAGGAACGGGCAACTTTTCATGTAAGAGGGAAAGAGGACAACCTCATGTGCTCTGAGGTAGTTACTTTGAGCTCCCATGTTTTCAGTCTTCAGCCAGCAGCATAGGTTAAGACTAATTTCTTACTGTGACTTGTTTTTCCATGAAAACAATACATTCTCCCTGCCTTTTCTGCCTGTGGTTATTTGTCTGTAGCCACCCTTCCATCTGAAAGAAGGGAGTTTGACCCTTCTGCTCTGATCTTTTCTGCTAAGGGGCTCCAAAGTCATCCTGTTATCTTCCTGGGCCAACTGGGGATGGGGAACCTGAGATGTAATGCACAGAAATAAAAGGGCTCAAGTGCAGTTGCAGCATTCAGGAAGGATCTTTGCTTTCTTCCTTTAAATTGCAGTTTGCATACTGTGCTTTGGATGGTTGTGTGTCTTCATGCTCTCAGGTTGCTTTGCAGTTCATTTTAAAGCTACTGGAAAAAAGGAGGAAATACATTAGGTTTTGTCTCCCAAGTATGAGGGCTCAGTATTTCATCCCCTGTAATGAATGGCAAAGTCCATACTGATTCTCATGGTCGAGGCCTCATAGAAGAGACAAAGCTGGTGCAATAATGGGCAAAGTAATATGAATATTAATAATAAAATGCTACATTCAGTTAAAAGAAAATCCTCTTTGTTTTACGAGGTGTGCAGTGACCTTTGGCATTTAGGTCCTAAAGGTCAGATCACAAGTTATTTCTTTGGTGCTTTTCAGTTCTCTCAAATGCTGGGCCAAAAATACGAGAAGACTTTGCTTGTTGTTATCTTGGAATTATAGATAAAATTTTAATTATGATTAAATGCCTATTAGAAATAATATTTCCCCGTAGAAATACATTTTATTATTTTATGGAGTTCTGTGTGTGACTAAATTCTGGTGTAACACTCAGAGATTAAAATTCTACTATTGTCAGGTAGGCACACTGAAATCAATGTTAGTACACATTGCGTCATAATAAGAAAGTATTTTGTAAAGGATTTTGATCCAAAATGATAATTGCAAGAAGACATTGAAAGAAAGCAGTTAGTTGCCCCAGATGAGGATTGCATTCTAGCATTTAAGATTCTAGATATCTACTTTTGCCAGCAGCCAGAGTGAATTCCTAAGTAGGGCTGAAGTTAATAGACTTTCTCTGCAAATACACTCATGTAACAGATGAGTTTGGAATTTGGCCTTCCGAGGCTGCTTCATTTGCCCTTTTTTTTAAACAATTTTTTCTGAAAGAAGTTACAATTTGCTGATGCCCTTGAGATTGCACAGGTCCTTTATAGCTGTGTTGCTATGCAAAATGACCTAGTAATTTGTAGTGCAATGTAGCATATATTATTCGAGGACAAACTCCCAGTTAACCTCCAGGGAACTGTGCTTGCCTTGGGGCAAGGCAATTTGACTCATGCAGAATCAGTAAACAGTCACATGCAAGATATTTTTTGGTTGGAGATTTTCTTAAGAGAAAAATCTCACAAATGAATAAAAAGCTTAAACTCTGTTTGCATTAACAGTGAACTCTGGTAAAGATTTTGGGAATTTACAGGTCTTGAGCAGAGGTTTAAGCAACTGTCCAGTGAAAGCTGATTCTGGAGAACCAACAACTGAGGATGCTGTGAGAGATTCATATCTGGCCTTCTGAGTCACTGGCATGAGACAATTTTGTGTGGAATTAATTCAGCCCTCTGTTTCCCCTTTGGTTTTGTGGGCCTGTGGAAGTATGGCAGTGTAAAGAACACACACAAAACAGCAACTGGATATAACAGAAAAAGAGATAGAATAGTGTTGTGAGGGTTTAATTTCATTTTACTTCATGTTCTTGGTCCATCTGAAAAAGCTCATTCTAAATCTCCCACAGGATATGAAACACAAACTGTTACAAAAAATGTGCACTGTACTGAGGTTTTTTGTGTGTTTATGAAAGTGCATATTATTGAAGGAAGTTTGTATTTATAGCAGTGTTTTATATTTAATCTTCTACATTCTGGTAGTGGGGAACAGTCTTATATTGTACCCTGAAATACTCAATGTTGTCACGTTACCTTGATGTGGTATGATGTTTTTCCTCAATAAGTTTTGCTTTCTATATTTTTTTCTTTTAAGGGAGTGAGAGTGAAAGTTTACAGATAGTTGTTTTTTTTTTTTTTTAAAGGATTGTGACATGTTTGTCTTCTGTGTGAAAGCAGGTAAGATAAAACTGAAGGCTAACAAATTAAGCATTCAACCGAGGAAATGCCAGCGCTGTTTGCCCAGATTAGCTATCTAAATCTTTGCTGTGAAATGGCACAGCCTCTTCTGTCCACTAATAAACATGCAGCAAAGATAAAAGTTTGTTCAGCTACCTCTTCCAGCGTGTCTCTTCACCAAAAACTTCCTCTCAAAGCCTGGCTAGCTAAATGTGCATCTATTATTTTTCTGAGTTATGCACTTCCTGAATGTTGAAAGTAAAAGGCAAAAAGCCAAAAAGTAAAAAGGCAAAAAGCAAAAAGCAAACTACGCTCTACTGGCAGATAGTGACTTTTTTCCCCCTAGAGGTTATGTGTTCATTTAATAAAGAAGATTTGCCTCTATCTCTCTGCCAAACTTCAGTTTGTACCTGAAATAAGATTTTATTTGTGATGTTTATCTTTATTCTCCTACCCAATTTGAAACTTTTCCCAGCTAGTCTAAAACTCAGACTGGAAGTCTGTTGGCCCCAAACACAAACTGGAGGCAGCAAGTTGGGATTAGATATGCAGCACTAATAAACACTTTGTTTTTAGGCACCTGTGCACACAGACCTTGCAGGTAAAATAATGCACAGAAGTGTGTCGTGAGATAAAAGCTCTGCCACAACCCTTTACAACCCATGGAAACGCCTGGCAATAAGACTGAAATTAGATCAAGTCAATTGAATTTGAAGCAAATGTTACTCATTCATGAGGAATATAATTTTGGATTGAGCTCCAGTTTAACTGTAATGCTCTTATAAAAATTCCACGGGCTTGTTTAATGATCCTGCGTGGCTGGTGATTCCTAAACTGGTGTCACTGAGTAGTGTCCTGGTCAATTCTTCCATCCTGATTTAGAGTAAATAGTGCCATCTAACGAAACTTCCTTTCTTTACCCGAGAGCCATGGGTTTTCCTCAAGACCTCCCAGTCAGACACACTGAGCAGTGGGGTAACTGCAGGAGGTACAGCAATTGAAAGAAACCCACTTACTCCTCGTTTGCTTTGATGACTCTGAAATCCTTACCGATGCTCCGATGGTGGTTGCTCCTCTGAAGGGTCCAGTCATTGAATTTGTTGGGTAGTAACTCTTTGCATCAGGTTGATTAGATTCATAATTTTGTTGGAGGAACTAAAATGTCGAGCAAGGAACTGCCCTATTATTGACAGGTAATATGTATAAGAATAATAATAACAGGAAGGTTATATGTTGTGAAACCTCATTTCCGCAGGTATGCTGCAGTAGTGAAATATCATTTGGGGAATGATTACCTGATAAGAAATTCAGCACTAACCAAAATGGAAATACTTGAATCTTCTATTTCCCTGGTGTTCACGTTTCATACCTGTACTGTACGGTCCTGAAAGCTTACTGGGAAAAGACAGTGTATTGGGAAATAACTTGCCCAAGTAAAATTTGCTCTACACCACAACTGTCTGCCTCAGTGACAGGTGTGCTTTTGTGTTACAGATATATGGAGGTAAAACTGAACTTTCTTTTTTTTTGACAAGCATAAGCTGCATGCAACCACCTTTTCAAAAATGACTTAGACTATTTTTATGATTGAAGTGGAAATACTGGGGCAGTTTACTGATTTGGAACCTTTAGTTCTCATCTGGATCTTTTGTCCAGGAGAAATATTTTTCTATGTTCCTACTCCCACCTAAATTAGACCTGACTAACTCCAGCTTTTTAAATACTGAAAATGACCATGGTTTCTTTAATCTGACTGCAACTGTTTGATCAAGTCCTAGAGGAAGACCCTAATATTTGATTTCTGAATACTATTAAAAAGACATAAGCTTTAGGAGGGCTGTGATTTTGCAGCCAACTCATTTTTCACATGTGAAAATGTGTTTCCACAGTATCAGGAGCACTTAAAGTGTCAAGACTAGAGATCTAATTTCTCTGAGAGTGTAGTAGTGTATTTAAAAGATGATTTTATTGCTGCGGAGATTTGCTGTGTTTGTTTGCCACACTGCTTTAGAAGCCTTTTCTTTCTGATATTGTTCCTGAAGACTCACGCAATAGTCTTCAGATACGACAGACATGGCATAGATTCTGTCTTATTTGAGGATTGTCACCAAAGAAAGACTTGAAATGGTCTTTATTTTTGTAAAGATCCCTTAAGAAGTACCATCACCTCAATTTTTTTTATAGAGTGACAGAGCAGAATGACAACGTTGTAGCCAGATAGATCCCTTTGGTTTCATCTCAGCTGAACCTGCAAATTACATCTTTGTGGTCTTTGCTTCATGATAAATACTGGCTTGATGCAAGTAACAACTCCAGGCCAGGAAGGCTGGCAGGGATTCATTTGGTTAGTGTGCAACCCAAGAGTACAGGCAGGGGTTGTAAATCATTAGAACCTCTGCCCGTGGGGAATACGATTGTTTTGTTCTGAGGTGCACTGTACAAAATTATGCACTTTTTTGTTGCTCTGTTATTAATTCACTTTCCATGTGCTCAAAATGTGCTTGTACGTGGTGCTTAGCCTGGTGACTGCAAGGGGGCATTCTTGCATTCTTTAAAAGCTTTGCAGAGCATGTTGCCATAATTTAACGTAGGAATAAAGAAGAAATTTGACACAGGATTTCCATACCGGTGTTTAACATCCATATTGAATTCCCAACCAGATTTAATTTCCAGTGCCTCTCCTTTTACTGAGGTCAATATGTCACTGGCTGATTTGCTTAACAGCCACTTCTGGTATGTGCATTTTGTTTTAATTGGCTGGCAATGACCTCCTGTGTTTTGTGTTTTGTACATGTTTTCAGCAAAGCGTCAGAGGGCAGTTTATTCTTTCAGCTTTAATGTAGCCTCTTTCCTGCCATTTTCTATATTCCTTGTTGTGAGAGAGTAAAATTTGAGATCTGAGCCCTCTGCTCCTGGACTCTACCTGACAAAGCCAGCTCTGAGGTGTAGTAATCCAGCTCAGTGTCTTCTGATTGAAGTTAGAAGGCACTTCTTATGGAGTTAGACTTTTTGACTTCTTCTGTCTGGTGTTTTTTTTTTTTGAGTTTCTAACATTCTTAGAATTTATACTGTGAAGAATGAGTCGATCATTTTTTTGTGATTGAGTGAAGAGCAGTGAATAAAAAAAAAACAAAACCATTTTGTGGTCAAGTTTTTTCAGTGCATTGGGTTATGCACTGAGATCAAATGTTTATTGCTTTGATAGAAAATGAAGGAATTCCATGGAAATGAGAGAATAGTAGTGCAGAGTAAAGGAGTCACAGAGGGACGGAAAAGCTGTATGTGGAGGACAGGAGGAGAATGTGAGAAACAGCAGTACGGTGGTGGTCAGTAAAACTAAGATTATTTAGAATATTTTGGAAAAAAAAAAAAGAATGTATTTTCTGTCTGTCCAGCCTTTTTCTCCCTAACTCACATCACAGCTTGCTGTGGCATGAAGCAGTCCGCACTGCAGTAGACACTGGGAGAAATCAGGAGATTTATTTCAAATATATATTTTAGGACTCTCACACCTTCTCTGTTGACACTTTAAATACCAGAAAGTCCTCCAGACATCTACACATAAAGTACATTTTGATCTCTCTAATGAAAACTGAAGCCAGTTTGCAGCTCTCAATAACTTTTTAAACTATTCTTTCACTGCTCCTTTCATAACTTGATAAGTTATTGTTCCCATCATCTCTCTGAGAGGCTTCCTGCTTTTGATATGCTACAAATCCTTTTCCTAGTAATTTGTACACCTGCAGGAAGGACTTCCGCTTGTTTTTTGTGTTTATCAGAGCTTATACTGCCTTGCAATTTCTTATTTTGAAGACAAGTACCACTTTTTTTTTTTTAATATTTTTGTATTTTTTGCAATGAGGGGAGAAAGATATCCTTACTGTCTCTTCATTGGAATGTGCTTTGAGTTTGTGCTGTCCTCATGTAGTCTGACAACATGTTATCCAGTGAGCTACACTTTTAACCAACTTCACTTTTAACCAACTTCACCTCTTGAAATATCTTAAAAGTATCTTTTGTCCTTATAAAGACGTCACTTGGGAGCACATTGCAGTCATCATTACTGAAGGGGCTTTTTGCAGTTCTCTGATGTCCCATGTGTGGTGTGCTGCTCCTTGAAACTGTCCTCCAGTGGTCTCTCAGGCTCATTTCCCTGGCAAAGGGTCATATGCATTTTCTAAAACTGTACACGGTGTCTGCAGCACATGTCTGTGCTCTGTGTGTGTCTCTGCTGTTGCTGTGCTCTCTGCTTTCAAGCCTCTCTAATGTCCCCTGAGGTTTCTGTAAGTGCCACAGCGTATACAGCTGTCTCAGCAGTACCTTTCCTATTTAGGAATGCAGTTTTGATCTCTTAAGATTTATTTCGATAGCATTGAGACAAATATGACTTTTAATCTATGCTATCCTGTTCCTGTAAGTCTATTCTGCGCTGCAGTTTCTATCTCACACCTTGTTATGAGAGTCCAAAGGTTATTTATCTCCACAAAATTTTGGAGATGCTTCTTGTACCTGAGTTTGTAACTGATTTCCTGCGTGTGACTTAAAAACTTAAAAAATTTTGGTTCCAGGCCTGAGAAATGTGGTGGCCTTTCGTGGTGGGGCAACAGCACTGGTGGACAGGGGCAAAGCAATTGACCTGGGCATGTGCAAAATGTTTGACGCTGCCCTGCACAACAACCCTGTCTCTAAATGGTGGTCATGGATTTGATGGGTAGACCACCCAGGGGATAAGGGAATGGCTGGCTGGAGCAAGTCCAGAGGAGTCCATGACCACCTCCCCTGCGTAGACAGGCTGAGGAAGTTGTGGCTGTTCAGCCTGGAGAAGAGAAGTTTGCGTGGAGACCTCATGGCAACCATCCAGTATGTGAAGGGGGCCCAGAGGGAAGGTGGAGGGGGACTCTTTGCCAGGAACTGTTAGTGACAGGACAAAGGAGAATGTCTACAAACTGGAAAAAAGTAGGCTTAGATTAGATGTGAGGAAGAAATTCTCCGCTGTGAGGGAAGTGAGGCCCTGGCACAGGTTGCCCAGGGAGGTTGTGGATGCTCCAGCCCTGGAAGTGTCCAAGGCCAGGCTGGGGAGGTGCTTTGACCTTCCTCATGGCACAGGGTTTGGAACTACAACATGGTTAAGGTCCTTTACAACCCAAACCATTGGGATTCTGTTTCATATGTCGTTTTTTAACATCTTAACGTTGTAGAGGAAAATCCCATGATTATCTGGGAATACTTGTACAATTTTTGTTACTTCCTAGTTGAACTCTACGAACTTGCATGTGGTTCTCTTTCTAGGACATGACGTTTTTTACCTTCTCTAAGGGCACTTTGTCCTGAGCTTTGTGTCCTTTTTCAGCTGTCAGTTTTGTTCAATCCTTTAGTTTAAAATTTCTGCCAGAGGGTAGATATCACATAAATGAGTCTCATGTATGACAGGGATCTGGGAATCAAAGTGTGAGATCAGCCCCTTGTGCAAGGGGCTCTGCAGAGTCTTATTTTGGTGTGAGGAAGGCTTGCTTCACTTAACCAACCTGTTCTTTAATTGACTAAGCTGAAATAAATCTCTGCTAACTAAAAGCATGTGCTTTTGACAATGCTTAATTATATCAAATTGACTTTGCACCTGCAGTTATATGAGAAAAAAGTTTGCCTTGGGAGTGAACCTTCAGTTACACTGAAATTGAATCTGAAATTAGTTGGCGTGTGATAACATTGACCTTTACCTTCTAAGAAGGTGTTGGTAGAAAAATGAAAATAAATCATTATGCTGGAAAAAAAAGGGCAGGGAAAAAGGCACTTCTTACTTTCTAAAATGACTTTTTTTTTTTTTTCCCCCAGTAGAATTTTTGCATGCATCACCAGGTCCATTTTGTTTATGCATATGACTTATTCTGTGAGAATGTATTTCCTATCCTATGAAGACAAAGAGCATGTTCTTTTTCATGGCAGTATGCTCAGTATCCACTTTTCTGCTATTCACTGTTTTATAGTCAGTGAAGTGAATGAAACCCTGCCCTTTTGAAATCTGTATGTATGCCTACAAAATCTTTGCATGACTCCAGGAATATGCCTTTTTTATTATTTTCTTTTTTTTTTTTAAATAACGGCCAATATTTTAGATAAATAATTATATTTTGTTAAGTTCTTATGGAAACAAAGATCAGGCTTTAAGACTTATCTGTTGTATTTTTTTCCGTCTGATTCACATAAACCCTTTTTGGCACTATTTCAGGATAAAACAGGAATGGACTTTAATACTAGACTGCCGTAGGAAAGGTATCCCTCAATCAAAATACCTCAAAAATGGCTTTGTAGACATCAGTGAGAAGAACCTGGACACGTATGGAAAGAATCCTCAGCTCCAGAAAAGGCATGCTTTGTCAGATGAGGTGAATAAGGAAAGAAACAAGTTTATTTTCCAGCTTTCTGGAGAGCAGTGGAAGGTAAATATAATGGAAAATATGTTTCTGTTAAAGGGTTTGGGTAGCTTGGCACTCTGTTTTTTAATCCCCTCCATTTTTTTTTCTCTCAGTGCATATGAAGTTGATTCTTTTTCACAGTGCTAGAAGTGACAAAAGCATTTCCTACCTCAGCCTAAACTAGTGGTTTAGTTTTCAGATATGTGTATTTTAAGTTCTCTGCTGATACATGTAATTTATCCCTCTCAAAAATGTTGGTGTGAGCAATCATACTGCAAAAAGGTATCTTTCTCTAAAATTCCCCAGTGGGTGGAAAGAGATGAAAATAATATTCAGCTTTGTGGGCTTATTGATGTCTACTGATGATCAGAGATCTGTATTCTTCCTCTATTGCTGTGATAACACTTTCTCAAGCTCTGCTCAATTCAAAAGTAATATTGGCATCAATCCACAATGGTCTTGCTGAAAAAACCCGCACCTCTTGCTTGCAGTTTTGCTTGATGTAAAATAGGAGTTTGCAAATAAGCTATGAATTAGTTCTAGTTTGAAATTGAGCAAATGGTGGACTGGCGTTGGTCTGATATTTTCTAGAGTTGTAAAAGCTTTGATTGAAATGTAGTCTGAAGAAATACTGCTTTATTAATAATAAAGTAAAAATATAATTTTGACTTTTGTCGTTTATAATTTTGAAACATATCTTTGAAATTTTCATTACAGAAAGCGTAAGTTAAAAGGTTAATTGATGAAATGGTTATATTTTAGTAGGACAATTTTTTTTGCTTGACCTGAAAAGTAATATCCTAGATTTGATCTTCAATATGAAGGTGCTTTCTTTTTTTTTTTTTTTTTGGCTTTAATTTCCTTCTGAATAAACATTAAATACTTGGGACTTCTTGAATATAGAAAAGGAGGAGACTGAGGGGAGAC
>JAWMRA010000090.1:31834413-31860249 GCA_035584735.1 Pseudotriccus pelzelni | reverse complement strand
TTGCTCATTTTTCGTCACTTATTAAACCATCTTTACCCTGATGCATGAGTTTTCTCCCATTTGCTTTTCCAGTTCTCTGGCCCATCCTGCTGTGGGACACTGAACTGCAGGGAGCTGAGCAAGCTGTGTAAGGCTCAGCTACCTGTGAATGTAAATCTTCAAGGGACGCAGTTGCTAACGTTTCCGTCACTGAAATTTCTACCTCCACAGTAGCTAGAGAACTAATGTAGGCAAGGCACTCAGTGCTACCAACATTAAATTCCCAGTAATTGCCATGGCTCAGATTATGAAAATTACTGGGAAAAGCCATGAGTCTTGCAACCGAATATACTTTCCATAACAAACTCAGAACAACCTGATAGGTTTCTTTTGTATCTGTTCTCATCTAAAATTACTGGATAGTCCTCCTCTGACTGTTAGATTTTGGAATTTAATATCGTCAGTGATTTGCATTTAATGATCTCTGACTTGCTGCACAAAAACTCCTGAATACATGACTTTGATCTCTGTAATTGTGAATTTTATGTCTATTTTTTTGGAAGCCTACCTGCTTATCAGGCCTTCCATATTTCTACCTGTTTTGCAGTGACAACAACAGCCAAACTGTGTCAGGAAAAAATTTCAGTAGTCCAGTTTTGCAAAATAATTAAGGAATAAAGTCAAGACTGCTCCTTGAGAAACCCCAAAAATTATCCTCCTCATGACCATTACCTTCCCTTTCCAAAGAAGTACCTTGTTGCCTCTGTTTTAACAAGTCTTTTGCTCATTTTTACAATTGTTGCCTCAAAGTCCATTTTCTTAGATACAAACATTCATTTTCCATAGTTCTCCATATCAGATTCTTTATGGGATACCAGATGGACAAGATCTACTACTTGAAGCTCAATCATCTTGAAAGATAGAAACCAAATGAGTTGGGAACAACTTGCTTTTCCTTTATAAATTCTTTATTTCAACCTTGTTTCCATTCAGCACCACATCTCCAATTACTCCTTCCTTTAAATCGCTGTTTAAAATTCTTACTAGCAACAATCTGAACGGGGGTAGAATTAGGCTGTATGGGCTGTCAGAATGGTTATCCAGGTTACAGAATGAGATCTGTTCATTACTCAGACAAAAGGAGTATGAATGTTACTCTCCGTTTCCCCTAGACCTGTCTGCCGCGTTAATTTTGTCAGAGAAAGAGTGAAACTGTATGTAGCAACATTCATGAAAACTACAGGTTCTCAAATCACGTGTCATGACTGAAGGAGTGAAAATGGGAGCAATGAATCCCAAAGTACTCTTCAAACATCATAGACATTGTCAGTGGGAGGAGGGGGGACAAGAAGGCTGGTAAGGCACTATGTGTGACTTTCACTGCTTTGAAGTCTGTATTTAGGATTTTATTTATATCTTCTCAATGCAGAAGTTCTCCACTGTCTTTGGTGTGCTGCCCAGTCACCACCAGGCTTGATGAGCAACTGAGGGGGGGGACAGAAGAGGTGACACCTCTCCACGACTGCACAAATGTGGAGCAGGACTTGACTCCCCCACCTGCTACATGCACATTCAAATAACATTCAAGCACAATTTCCCAATTAAAAGTAGTAATAGTAAAACGATTGCTACTTCAATACTGTTGTTAACTATGCTTAATGGCACTGAATTTTCATGTCTATAAAATATGCAGATTTGGGAGTTAAACAGCTAACATCTCTGTGTTTTCCATGGAGAGGCAGTAAAAGCTGTAATGAAATCCACGGCTTCGCTGGCAGTTTCACAATTAAGGGTTTTTTTTGGTTTTTTTTAATGGGAGCTGCAATTCCATAGTTGCTGCCTACAATTGCATTTACTCACAAATTAAAGTTTTAATTTATTCTAAAAAGCTTAACTAGTAATTAAACTCTGTAATTTCTTATAGGCAATGCAGCATAGTAGTAATGGTGATACAACTTCACCTTTTACAAAAGCCTACATTAGCGATCCTAACAAGATGTCAGAGAAAAAACAGGGATGACATCACAGAATTCCTCTATTGCCTAAGGATCCCATTCAATGTAAATGCAGTGACACCTGTTGACTGGAGTAAAACACTAGACAAATTTTTACATGGACCTTCAATCATGGAATCACTGAATTATGGAGTGGCTTGGGTTGGAGAGGACTTTAAAGATCATTTGGTTCCAATCTCCCTGCCATCGGCAAGAACACCTCTCGCTATCCCAGGCTCCTCAGAGCCCCGTCCAACCTGGCCTTGGACACTTCCAGGGATGGGGCAGCCACAGCTTCTCCAGGCAACCTGTGCCTGGGCTTCACCACACTCATAGTGAAGAACTTCTATTAATATTTAACCCAAATCTACCCTGCTTAAGTTTATGGCCATTTGTCTCGTAAAAAGTTCCCCCTCAGCTTTCTTATAGGCCCACTTCAGGTACTGGAAGACCACATTAAGGTCATCCAGAAATCCTTCTTTGCCACAGGCTGAACAATCCCATTCCTCTCAGCCTGTCCTCACAGGAGAGATGCTTCATCCCTCTAATTATCCTTGTGTCTTTCCTCTGGACTCAATCCAACAGGTCGGTGCCTTTCTTACCCTCGGGGCCCAGCATTCCATGTGGTGTCTCACCAAAGCAGAGGGGCAGAATCCCATCCCTTGACCTGCTGCCACGATGCTCTTGATGCAGCCCAGGATAAGGTTGTCCTTCTGGTTGTCCCACCAGCCTGCACTGACACCCATGATTTCCCCAGTCGCAGGTCCAGCTCCCTGCACTTGGTGTTGTTAGACCTCGTAATGTTCACGTGGGCCAAGTTCTCAGCTTGTCCAGTTTCCCTGGAGGGCACAGCTTCACTCACACAGCTCCACTGCATCGCTCAGCTTGGAGTCACCTGCAGCCTGGCTGAGTGCGCGCTCCATCCCACTGTCTGCACCACGGAGGGAGTAAGAGGCTGAATAGCACTGGCCCAGAGGTGAGGCTGACACGTCAGCAAATCCCAGGGCCCTCCTTTCCACCTTGTTTAAAAATCAGAGCAGTGTTTCCCTTCTTCCAGTCACCTCCGGGCACTTCACCTGACTGCCATGACTTTTTGAACATCCTGGGGAGTGTCTTGGGGGCTGCATCAGCCGGTTCCCTCTGGACTCGGGGGTGCATCTCATCAGTCCCACAGACGTACCTATTTTCAGGTGCCTCGAGTGGTCATGAATGAGATCTTTACTCAGAGTGGGAGGGACTTTGCTCCCCCAGCCCCTGCCTTGAGTTCCATCCACTTGAGAGGTGTGGAAAGAAAGGTCACCATTGAAGACTGAGGTAATAAAGTTGTTGAGTGGCTCAGCTTCTCATCTGTTGTTACCAATTTGCCAGCCTTGCTCAACAGTGGGATATCTGCTTTCTTTGACCTTCCTTTTCTGGCTGACATTCCTGTAGAAGCCTTTACTGTTATTCTTTTCAGCCCCTTGCCAAGTTCAGCTCCAGCTTCACCTTGGCCTTCCTCACCTCACCCCTAAACAACTGTACTCTTCCCAGGTTCCTTGTCCTTGCTTCCACTGCCTCTGCATTTGCTGCTTTCCCTTTAGTTTGACAGCAGTTCTTTACTCAGTCATGCTGATCTCTTGCCTTCCTTGTCTGATCACTAACTCCTGGGCATACAGGGCTCTTGTGCTCTACAGAAGGGCATCCTTAAAGATCTGCCAGCTCAAGGACAAGTCCCTTGAAGGCCTCAGTGGGAAACTGACCCCAAAGACAATCCCTTTGTCCTTTAGGTCAGTTTCCCATTGAGGTCTTCAATAATTCCTTGAAGAGCTGAAAATTTGCTTTCCAAAAGTTCAAGATCCTGACTTTACTTTTCAGGTGACCCTTGTCCCTCAGGGCTGTGAATTCCAGTGTGAAGGCTACAGGCTGCCTCTAATCTCTATGTCACCAGTTAGCTTTCTCACACTGAAGGACAACAGGTCCAGGAATGCATCCTCTCTGGAAAGACTTTCTAGGGTCACAGGAGTTCATAGATGGTGCTATTTCTCTGCTTTGTTTACCTGAAATATATAACTATAAATAGTTGTCTCTTAAATCTTTCAATAATGCTAGCAGGTGTGATCCTGAAAAAAAAGCTGATGTGATTAGAGATTCATTAAGAACTAACATTAATCTAGTAGAGTTTTCAAACACAGCAGTATCTAGAACAGACATAAATAACTTTTTATACGTTATTAAAATTTCAACAGATATTTTAAAACTGAGGTTTAACACCTGGAAAATTTCCAGTCCCTTTTGCTCTGTTTCTGTTTGTCTGTCCAGTCCTATTCATCAAAGCAAAACATTTAGCAGGAAGAACAGAGGCACAAGCTCTATGCATGTGTAGGGAGACTTCAAATAAATCCCACCTAGGCATTTTCAGGTAACTTCTTGTCTTTATGATCCATAACCAAGACCTCCCAAAGATGATAGGCAGGGCAGAATCGGTCTCAATACAAATGCAAAATATCAAGTTGTTTTACCAGCACATTATTCTTCAAATCTGTGAACTTCCAAACCTGTTTATTTCCTTACCATTTTTTTTTAAATGTTTGTGACAATTATAAAACGAAAGATGCAATCAGGGGAATGTATATTTTTGTATGATATTAATTTCCCAATGGTTTCAGTATCCAGCCAGGTACTGGAACAACTCACCCGTAGCTCCTTCCTGTCATATTCAAAGGGGCCATAAAGAATCTGTAAAAATTTTACTTCTGTAACATTCTTTTGTAAGTTGCAAAGAAGTCATGTATCAGATTTGTTAAAAAGGGAATTTTGTTTGTGAGCATTTTTTTAGGACCCCAAAGCGGACAGGAGTGGTGTAATAAAGGACTTAACTTGGTACTAGGAAGCCAACAGCATTAAGCCAAACCCCTGGTGAAAATTTTTGCTTTAAATCACTGGGAAAAGTCCAGCTGCATACATTTTCCAGTCTCAGAAACGGTTTTCAGATTTCTTGGCCTGGTTTCATTCCCATCAGACAGGATTTCATCTTGCCCTTCCCTCGCTCAGGGCTTGCACCCTCCTTGCACACGCTTAACGCTCGTGACGAGCTGCTTTCCGAGGCTGCCAGCCAAAGTGTCAGTCCGTGCAAAGCAACAGCTGCTTCGTGGAACTGGCATAAGATACGACGTCCAGCATTAGCAGGAGGGGTGTGAAACCCAAGAGAGCAGGTGCAAAGGTGTTAGGTGTCGGAGGAGATTCACGGGGGCCTTGCTGCTGCCGGAGCTCTCATAAAGGTTTTATTAGGCAAGGGGCTAAAGAAGGATGTGGATCTATGTTAGGAAACAGGATTATGCAGTTAGGGAGAGGAAAGTGTGTCAGTTGACCCTGCGTTTGACACTGTGCCTCCAAAGCTTACTAATTAATATAGCATCATTTCAAAACTGCTGCATTATCAGAGCAAGTCAGCAGCTAATAATAACAGTCCACCTCACTGGAGATCTGACCCGTGCCACCTCCTCGCTGTGATGTCAGTGACCTTTCATTTATCTTTCACATGACTTCAACAAAAGAAACATCACCTTTCACAGTCTGATTTTTTTTTTTGTAATAGGAAATGACAGAGAAGTAGTTTTACAGCATAAGGGAAGAGTTAACAGTGACCAAAGGGGCATATTATGAACACTTCAACATGGCTGTGTTGTTAAAAAAAGAATGAATCTAACTGTAAAAGAATTCAGTGGTAGCAAAGAGCATTTGGTACTGTTCCAGCCCTGCTTTCTCTCAAAACAGTTTGAAATCTCTTTGAGTCTGGTAGCAAAGTAGGCTTTCAAAATTCTATTTATATATCCTCCATTCATCAGCAAGATATTTAATTATGTAACTACTGAATAGAAGCAGAGAGGAGAACAAATACATATCACTATCACATTTGCCTCCTTTATCTTGCAGAAAAATGTCTGTGGTACCAACGTGCACTGAGCATCAAAAGGGAGTTGTAGGTGAATGGAGAGAAAACACATTATTTGTTTTCCCATAAAGTGCAGATAATGAGAGGTGCTGTTTATTCTGTGGCAAGAATCCAGTTGGAGAGTATAACTGAAGTTAATGCATTTTATTTATTAGTGAACATATTCGTATCAGTAGTTGTATAATTATATGTAGGTACATGATTGATCAACTTCACAGCTGTAAAAAATGATTTGTAAGCCTGACTGTGATTTTTATTCATCACCACTGATCAGTGGGAAAGACATAAAGACAAGAGACAGCCAGATCAGCTGAAAGCAGACATCATCCCATTTTTTTGTCTCACATTAAACTCTGCCTTACTAGCACTGGGCAAAAGAGCATAGAATTATACCCAACGTTAAGTGTAAGTGATGTTGAGGACGCAAGGGAATTTAAAGGGGGTTATGTCCCAGTGGTTACTGCTTTTCTTATTGAAGAGGTGCCAGCTGACAAACCTGGGCCTCTGTCATTCCTTCAGACTTCAGTACAAAGTGTGATGAGTTCCAGGTTGAGAAATGAATGCTTGGAAAACTCAGAACAAATTATAAAAAAAGAGATGTTTCTTCAGCTGCTGTGAAGCCATCAAATTCTCTACTGTTATGACCTGTCATAGAGCTGTTTATTACTAGTGGAGTTTAAAAGAAGTGTAATTATGCAATACACAATAATAAAACCAAAATTGACAAAGGTCATGGCAAGGTTAAAGTAACTTCATGGTTTATGGTGTAAACACAGCTTTGCAAGAATAAGCTTTCCAGACTTCCCTTGTCTTTTACTTTGCAAAACTGATCCCGGTCTTTGTTTTTTTATTTCCTATCCATTTTTAACTGGAATATGTTTTATTTGATTCCCCATCACCTACATTACTCTAGCCACATCAGACCATTGCTTTCTGGACTAGTCTGAGGTCTGCCAAGATTCTGTGACTCAAAGTCTGACGCTCCATATATTAGTTTACTTGTGCAGTGTGGATGTTCGGGATATGTGGCCAGTGCCATATTTTTTCACCTTAGTAGGTGATTTTCTGCTGCTGTGTTTCTGTTCACTTTCTCCCATTTGCTTATGTTGACTATTAATGGTGCTGAAACTGCACAGCAGAGCTCTCTTAAAGTGTTTTTTACAGCACAGCATTACAGAGATTTGTTTGCAGTACTATGTGCTCTGGTAATAAAATGTTAGTACAGTAATACACTGCTAAATTGCAGATCAGCTTTATAAAAAATTCAACTTTTAGAAGCTCTCACCTTTTAAAGCTCAATAAGCAAGCTGAACATAGTGTTCAGTATTCTGCTAGAACAGGAGTGAGGTGTTTGTGCCATATTTTGGGTCTGAAAAAATTTGGTCTGGGCTTGTTTGAACTGTGTCATAGAAATAGAGGTTTTCATTGTTTGTGTAAATGTCAGTTTCCTCAGAATTCTTTGAAGTTCTTACATTGAGAAAACATACTATTGAAAATTCTGTGGTCTAATTGTGCAGAAGCTTCACTGTATTGGGAGTTGCAGTCCTTTTTGGTTATGTTGCTTTTGTGAGCAACATTATGAAGGAAGAATGCAACATGAATTTACCATTTCTTGCTCAATTGTAATCTGTGCAGTTTTTCCTAATCTTGATTTAGGTCCTTCAAAACTACTGCAACGTCACCCTCCTTCAAAAAAACAAAAAACAAAAATGTAAAAGAAAGTAACAAAACTGCTAAAATCTTTCCATTCTGTTATTGTCCATTGCTCACATCTGAATCCCATTTACTATTATGATTTACCTTGAAAAAAACTGGCAAGTATGATGTTTTATATGTAGTGCACAATTGTTTTATTTACTAATTTGGGGTTAATTATTGTATATCACATATAATCAACTATTTATTTGGGTTTTTGACCACTGGTGCATAATGAACAAAACATTTTCATGGAGTTATTTTTTTCACCTTTCTGTCTTTTCCCCGGTTTCTGTCAGTTTAAGAAATGTGGTTTAGTTGACTGTTCTTGCATTTATCTTGTACTTCTCCGTATTAGATTTTGTTTGCAGTTGTGAAAATCTTCAGAGTTTTAGATACGTGCTACTAATAACAAATGTTACTCCTTCTCTGTTTTTGTTCAGTAGTCATATTTTCCTTTGTCATATTGATATTTTTATATGCTGAAAGCGTTACGCAGGTATTTGTAAAATGTCATGGTCACGGAAAACATTACCTGACATTGCACATGATGTGTGCAAATATGCACAAGTTTTTTGTTGTTTACTATTAAAAATTTACTATGGCAATATATGTCTCCAGCAGCAATGTGCAGCTAAGCAAAGATAAGTTGCTTGGACTCAATCAGAAGGGAATTGAGTAGTAAAGCAGCTATTTGTAACCTACTTATTTTGATATAGGGCATAGAAGTAAAAGTGTCTGAGCTTATCCTGTTTCAGTACCATGAAACCTCTTTCTACACAATTTATCTTCTGAGCAACTACGCTGGGACAGTCCAGATGACTGATTTTGTTAGACATCTTTTTCTTGCTGTTTAAGAGACATAGGACAACATTTAGCATTCCCAGGAGCATTGTGGAAGTTTGTGCCGACCTCTTCCTGGGGTAGTCTGAGCTGATGGAAGAGCTCCTGACACAATTTAGACCTAGAAGCTTCCCAGAAATATAGGCATTTCTTTTTGTTTTCTTAAAAAGACCGTTTCAGCAAGAGCTTCATGAGTGTACAGCAGAAAAAAAACAACCAACAGAACAAAAAACCCAAGAAAAGGAAAATCTGGGGGCGTTCCAGTAAAAAAAGAGGATGAGGTTTGTAGCCTTGCTGTGTTCCCATCTGCAGGGGAGCACCAAAGACCACACGGCTGGGTGGGATTCCTGGAGGGCTCCAACGTGTCCAGAGACTGTGCCAGATCTCCACAAATTTCACAGTAGGGGAATTCTTCCTTTAAAATCCCTCTTGAAAGTCCAGCTGCATTGCAAGCTTTCTTAAGTATGTGTCTGAATAAGTATTCAGTTATAATTTTATCAGCAGACACAAGAAGAACAGCAATAATTTAGTAGCTTAAATTACTCAGATGGTCTAAGGTTTCACTTGGTCACAAAATAGCAACGAAACACATTAAAACCTGTAATAATTCATAGCCCCGTGCTCTTAATTGCACCAACAAGTTCTTAGAAGGTGATCATAGGTCTATTTGTGCCATTCCTCAGCTTTCTTGTCCAGATCAGGGAAAGACCTCTCGCATGTCTGATTATTTTACTAATACTAGTTTTATTTCCATTTTTTTTGCACATTCGTTTAAAAGCAAGACATAAAACTTCCTAGAAATACTGTTACAATATAGAGAGAAAATCATCCTTTGGGAAGAGATGGAAATTTTGCGACAATTTTTTCTGCTAGATAAGATCCAATTCCAGACCAGATATGTCACAGTGTGCAAAGCAGTCTTATTTCCACTTGTAATTTCCCAAATCTGAGGAATTTTCTTTATGAAACTCCTGTTCCAAGAAAAGACAAATCCAGCTCCAAGTTGCAGAGCTCTCCTGCTGGTAGACAATTAGTAGTATTTGTCAAACTCCTCTAGTGCACAGCACCACAACATTTCTGTTTGCAAACCAAAACAACTCATGGAGGTTCTTATCCCTGATGTCACAAGGGCAGCTCATCACAAGCCTTCTGATATGTACTGCTGAAGTCAAAACATCTTTTTTCCCCCTTAATATTTTGTCTTGCACCGTATTTATAAGCAAGCTGATTTCTGGCTGGCGTTACACGAAAATCTTGTTTCTAATTTTATCAAGCTATCTCTGTTCAATCTGGTGTAGAACGTAGATTGTTGTCAGCCTCTATATATATATGTGGTGAAATAATTCCATCATCAATCATCAAAACAGCGTTATTTTAGCCATAGAACCACATTCTTAATTTTATTTGAATGTTTTTCTTGCACATTTTTTCCAGTTATTAATTTTGCATCTAACCCTAACCCTAACCCTAACCCTAACCCTAACCCTCTTCTGCTGATATTACCTCTTCAAACATATTTGATAATTTTTTTCTTTCAAGTGAATGGTTACTATTTTATCAATGTAAAACAAAAACAAGAGTCAGTATGTTATAATTCTTTATTTTAGCTGCCATCTCTGCTTATAATATCTTTTTAAAGTTGCTACAGAATAAACATCCTTATCTTTTGGTTGTTTTTCCCATGCTGCATTTTGGAAAACAGCGATTTATTCCGGGTTTCAGGTTAAGCTTAAGTGAACATACTCAGTTTTTTAAATCAGAAAAGTGACTTCACAGGCTACAGTGTACTGTCATGGCAAACCAGACTTGCTGTACACGTTTGGGTGGTAATTAAGATGGCACCATCTGAGCAGCATCCCTTCAACTGCTATGCATTTTGGAGCAGAAATGAGAAGTGGTTTTGGCTTTGTCTATGTTCTGTTGTGAAAGTGAGCAATTTCAGTCATCCCACGGTGAAGGAACAGAATATGTCTTAAAAAGGGTCTTTTGATAGATTCAAGGACAGTTTGTCTCTAAACATTCTGGGGAGGTCAGTTGATGCCCGTTGCTACTAACATTGTTGTTCCTCCTCTCCTAATGATTTTAATAAAACATGTGATGAGAATGCTCCCAAAGTGAGCTCTGGACCTGTTTGAGTTGATGAGAAATGTGTAACTGACTTTTGGGGGAGCCTAGTTTTCCTTTCTAATGGGTGTCCTTAATTTACAAGTTTTGGAGATTTGAAGATGAGATGACTTTCTGATGGCAAAATGCAATAAGGTATGCAGACTGTGTGTAGCTGCAGCAGTAGTGCTATGAAAATTTAATGTAACTAATCAACATAAATTTATTCTTTGAGACAGCAGCCTCGTTTTGGTTTCAGCCCAGGAAATCATTAATTGGGTACTTAATTTGATGCACTTATCTATTGGCTTGGAACAACTACTATACTTAGCTTTAAACACCTGATCCACATTCTCAGGGGTTTTAACTGTGTGATGACGGTCCTGCTCTCAATGCTCTACGATCACCTGTGATCACCTTGTCTCTGTGTTCAGTAAGTTAATGAGGTGCTGAGTCCCAAACTATGTTATTTGAGAGGCAACATATGTTTTGGAAAGCAATATAAGTGATAACCTATACTACTGAAGTGGTACAAATTGTCTTTGACTTCACTGAGTTTGAAATTTCAGGGCAAAAGCAGATTCGTAGTGCATGGATAGACATTTCTGGGTTAATCCTTTATAGGTCTTGTCATAATTAACTTTGTTGGGTTGCTGTTTCTGTTACAGAGTGTTAAAATGTAACTGAAAAATGTGGTATTTTGACACAGCTTTATTCCTTTTGATTTGCTGGTGCTGAAGGGAAGGCAACTTGTGAGAAACTTTCATCCAACCTCATCAGTAAATTCCTTTCATAGCAAAAAAGCAGAACAAGAGCAAAACCACACCCGTTAATCAAATAGTTGTTCAGCCCAGGACATGGTGTCCTTGTCTTTCAACTGAAGGTTTAAATGCCAGAGGCAAGGAAAAGCAGAGGAGCTTTACAAGTTATCTGAATTATTTCTACAAACAATACTATGAAGATAGGTAAAACGGGGCAGTTTATCAAATAAAAATGGTAAGAGTGATTAAACATAGGTACCACAATAAGTGTGTCCGGGTAGCTAGACTATTAAATATAGCTTTTTTTTTCAAAAAATAGAACCTGCATAAAGCCTATGTGCTGATTGATTCAAAGTCACAAAAAAAGAGGAAAATAGCAAAAATCAACATCAAGCCAAAATAAATGATAACATAAATATGATGAGGGAGACATGTTTGTTTGAAAATGAAATGTTATAAAAGGTGCAAGAATCAATCAGTTCTTCAAGCAGAAATGGAATACAGAGGGTTTTCTTTAAGAAATATAATACACAGCTGCCATAATTTCCACTGCATCATCTATCACAGGTACTTGTTGGTAACACATCAGGAACAGATTAAATTAAAAACTCCATTAGGTTTCAACATGCTCTGCAAGATGGACAGGTTTTACTAAATATTACCCCAAAAGAGCAAGTGCTGAGGACTTGCAGCATACACAGTGTAACCATGGCTCCATGTATCCTATGGCATGGTGAACTAAAATTTGTATCAGTAGAGTCCATGACCTTACATTTTGTTGGTACGTTTCTATGGGAATGCAAACTCCTGAAAAATGTATATTTTAATCTAATCAGTATAAAAGTATTAAAATAATATCTTTTCTACATTTTACAAAAATGGCAGAAATAGCTGTGTTTCTTGAAAAAAATCGCTATATTAATATTGCTTATAATATTTAATTCAATAAAACACTGTTAGGAAAACATGTAAGACTAGTTACTGCTGGTGAAAAAATATAATATTACCATTTAGTGTTAATGTTAGCAAGTTGTTTCGGCATGACAGGTGACTGCATGTGAAAGCAAAGTGTTTAGGAACTTGGATGGACAGTAATGTCAGTTCATTTTAACACATATCTGCTGCTTTTTGTTTAGAGAAGGTGGCTTTTCTTCTTTGGGGATGGTTTCAGACCATTATGGCATTTAAGCCTCTGGGATATTGCTTTAGTTCTGTGCCTGCGAATTTTTTTGTGGGGGGAGCTTGTTAAAATAAATGTATCAGCAGCTTTAGCAAATTGTTCTGAGTTCAAATTGTTCAGGGAAACTTGAAAGGGGACTTGAAATTGTGATGGTAATTTGAAACCACTAAGTACAAAGATGGTGCCAATTATTTCCTGTGTTCTTTTGCTGCTACGATCTGGAACAATCACTGTCCTTTGCCTGTTCAAAAGGAGGTTCTGGTTTGTTGGGAAAAAAATTCAGCATAGAAAATTTACAGTGTAGGAGTAAGTAAGTGTTCACTGCTAGTGGTCAGTCCTCAAAAAGATGAGATGGTTTGGAAGTGAGAAGTGTGCTTGCTTTGAATCCGCAGTGAGACATTCAAAGGAACGCCCCACCTGCTCTAGGGCTGTTTTAAGACGGTGGGGGGAGATTTTGGAATTATACCTTTGACTTGAGAGGCTCTGAGCCCCTATTAGGTTTGCAAAAGATAAACTTAACCGTGTAGCCACCTGTAATAGAATAGCTCCAGTAAATGCCCCTGAGAATATTTCTCCACATATTAAGATTTTGCAGTTATGTGAGGTTAAAACTGGAGAAAACAAGCAAGCAAATAAAGCCCACAAAGCCCCAAAGAATCCAATAACCTACATACCACAAAAAAAAAAAAATACACCATCGAAGAACCTCAAACCAAACTGACAACACCAAGCTGTGAATGTGAAAGCGTTACATAGCAGTGGACAAATTAAGATGAAAGTCTCCCAATATTACAGTAAGAAGGAGTTTGAACAGAAAATACAAAAAAACCCCTAGTAAATAATGAATAAAGAAAATATTTTTTCATTTATTCAGGATATTTTTTATTACTTTTTGATTTTTTCCTTAATTTCTGCTGTTGCATGCATTCTGCTTACTTTGGAAGTGGAAAATGTATTTGTTTTGGGGCTTCTGTTCCTCCTTATTTTCTACGTTCTAAGATACCTTCAGCAAAGGACAAGGAATTTTTTTTGCCACTTTTTCTTCTGTGTCAGGATCTGTAGAGCTAGATGGTGATGGTGACATATGATTAGAAGCTCAGAAATATAATTTCCATTATAAACTACTTTTTCTGGTTATCATTTATACTGCTTTGATATTCACTTTAGCTAGCTACATGGTTTTATGAACACTGATAATGTGAATTCAGTACAGAGAGAACTTCATTTAACACATTAATTTCTTAAACAGGTATATTTTACATTTGTAGTTAACCTTTATTGCACTGAAGGTTTATTACTTAAAAATGTAATTCCTTTGAAAAGTATTCAAATAAAAAGCTCTTATTATGTATTTAGTTTGCAGTATGGAAGATGTACTTTTAAAGATCCTTGAAAAATAGTGGACCAAATTTTCTGTTGGCTTCAATTGATAGTTTCAATTTCTAATGGTGTCTTAGCAATGAACTCTCAGTGCATAATACAGTTAAGCAATGGGAATTTATGTAATTTTGATGGGAGTTATCAAACCTCTGATTTTGAGAATGGTAACCTGGAATCTATTAGTCATATAAATTGTGTTTTGTCACTTCAAATCCAAGTAATTTTCTGGTTCAACTTGTCATCTGAAACTGTAGGGTTTTAAAGAATGAAAATTTCATTCAACCTCCTAGTGAAGAACACTTTGGGAAGTAGCTATTTCTGCATCCCTTGCTCCTATAAAATGATGAGTAAGAGATAAGGCTGGAAAAAAAGTTGAGCAAAAAAATAATAAACTCTTCCTTAGTGCTTTGAGGGGAATAGAAATGGTTGATGAATGAAATGTCTTCTTGTATTTGCAAAATTTAACTAACATAGAGCACTACTTCTTTCTAGCTAAGTAACCTGAAACAAGTCACAGTTGTGGATGTGTCAGCAAACAAGTTCCATTCTGTTCCAATCTGCGTGCTCCGGATGTCTAATCTGCAGTCGTTGGATATCAGCAGCAACAACCTGAAAGATCTCCCAGAAGACATAGACAGGTACTTTGTGTTTTAATTCACTGACAGGTTGATGCACTATTAGGTCATTTAGAAATTAACAAGCTTCCCAGAAACATCATTATTGAAAAACCTCATGAAAAAACCCCAAACACATGGAAATGTATCGGATATTTTTGCATGTCAACATTCCATTGTATTGACGGGCTATGTCACACAGCAGAAACTACCTTTTCTATGTCTTTGATGGCAATCAGTGAACTGAATACATTTTCTGCTGTTTTCTGGTAATTTATCATTATATCTGAGCATTGTTTTTTGGGAAAATCATGGGGTGTACTCTGCCCCAGCTCCAGCAAAGGGGACTCACCATAAGGAGCTGACAGCAGTAACTCTCTGAAGGGTAGATAGGGAGGAGGAAAAGATAAACTAAAGCACGTTCAGGTTACTGAGACAACCTGACAAATTTTGCTAATAAAGTAGAAAAATATTGGTAAGAGTTAAAAAAGCACTGACAATCCTCCCCTCCTGCTGTGCACACGTACACTCACTCTTCCAGTTTAGGTACCCACAAGAACTAGTTTTAAACCAAACCATGCTGCTCCTTTCAATGGGACATGTTAGCCTGAGAAAACTCTTTTCTTATTCCTGGGCCTATTTATTCACTCTGGAGTCCTGTGGTGACTTGGTTTACAAAACTTTACATGGTAGTAAGCAAATGAAAATACTTATTAACTAAAACTTTTTTTAAAAAAAGACTCTGGGTTATTTGTTGATCTGGGAATAGAAATCCCTGAGGCAGAAGAAATTTCACAGAAAACTCCTTCAGTCTTAACTTTCTCAAGGCCTTTGTTGCTGGGCAAAAAGACTTTTCTTGGACGTTGTGTAATCACAGATTATTCTGACGGCAGGACTGAAGGCTTAATTTGTGTTAGTAATTCACATGCGTTAGCTGCAAACAAAATAAACCTGCCACTGTTCTCCAGGGGGACTGACCAGGGATTTGATTAACTTCAAAGAGCTTTTAAGGGGGTATTTTCTTTTGTATGGAAGGATATCCACTCAACCTAAGGATTGTTTTTCCCCCGAGTTGCAGACCTGATACTCAAATACCATAATCAGACACGAAAAAAAGAGGTTTTCTTTGTTTGACTTTGGGTTTTGATTTTTGAGATTCCTCGGGCTCATTTGCATTCCAAAGACTACAGAATGTCAGGGTATGCCCCTTGCCCCAGTAAACTGATACTCTTATTTGGACTCATGAATGCAATGCCTGTAGTGTCAAGGAACCTCAGCAAACTACCACAAAAATAATGTGATTAATAGTGATGTCTGTGGTTAATAACAATGATGCCTTACTTAATATCTCTGCCTGAATTCAAATGGACCAGATGAGCAGTAGCCTGCAGCGGTGCTTTGGGAATGGATCCTGCAGTCTGAAGAGACAAACTTTATCCATCAATTTGCTATGCTTTGTTTCTTCTTCCTACTCCAAGGAATAAATGCGGAGCCACAAGTTTCTGTCGCATCAGGACAAGCCAGGGGAAATAAAGCAAAAATTCCTCCACGAAACACTGTCTTTGAATTGATTTCACTGGGACAACTTGCAAGAGTCTTATGACTAGGAGCTAGTCTTTCTCTTGCTCCCCACAGGACTAATTACCAGTGCAGAACAATAGATGGGGACTTACTGCCTGGCACAGACGTACCTAGTTCACAGAGACCAGCATATGGTCAAAGCTGTGAGCTGGTGACCTATATTTTTCACTAGTTCCAGGGTGCACATGATGAGGCTTTATATCATGTTCTGTCAACATCTTCTGTATGAAAGCGCAGTAAATTTTGCAACATTTTATCTTGAGCATGCTTTTGATTACTTGTCAGAGGTGTGCTATTAATATCTATAATGGTGAACCATGACTGGAGATTTCCATTAAAGTTGATGAAAATCTGTGAAAGTAGGGTTTGAGTGATTTTTTTGAGAAGCCGAAGACGTTGTGCGTAATTGATCCTATTATGCACAAGATTAAGTCAGTATTGCTGCTTTGGATAGATGTTCCTGTCTGAAATAAGCAATTTAAGTCATCTTTATCTGTTATATCTTTACAGGTTAGATCAATTGCAGACACTTCTCTTACAGAAAAACAAGCTGACTTACCTTCCACGAGCTCTTGTCAATATGCCAAAGCTCAGTTTGCTGGTTGTCAGTGGTGATGACCTGGTTGAGGTACCAACAGCCATCTGTGAGTCTACCACAGGCTTGAAGTAAGTAAAAGTGAGAGAGAAACGGAAAATGTTCGTAAGAAAATAAGGTACAGGCAACCAAGAGAAATACTTACATGGGCATCAGTTTCCACAAATTCCGACCCCATTAATATCAGAGTGGTGGTAAAGGGGGCACTACAAAAATTGGAAATTATAAAGGATCTTCATCTTTCTAATTTGCACCTGCCGGTTACCTCATTGCAAACTTGCCTAAACTGCTATTCCTGGGTAGATGGGGTCATAGCAGCTGTCTCAGAGGAGAACCAGTAGCCTGGCAGTTAGGTGTTGATGAGCTCAGTGCTGCCAGAAGCATCTTGCTGGGAGCGGGAGACGTGGGTACTAAAAGGTTAAATAACGTCATGTGATTTTAGAAGTTCTTTGCTGTGAAACGGCACCTTATTGCTGCACAGAGGACGAGGCTAGGAGGCCTTTTAGTCTGCAGTTGTGGTGGTCACGCATTTCTGCAGGCAACGTTGAGGTCTTGGGTCATGGGACCGTTTCAGACCCTGCACCAGGTCTGGCTTGGATGGACTTAGCTTTCCCCATAGCTGCTGTTCTTTGCACTGGCAGCTAGAAGGTTGGTCACTTGTTATTAAGTTTTTTGTCCTCCAAGGAAACCAGCTACGTAAACGGAACCTGTGCTTCCTAGGAAGTGGCTAGACATCACCTGTTGAGAAGCAGAGAATTAGGTTTTTGCTTTGCTTTGTTCTTATGCATAGGTTTTATTTTTCTCATTAAGCTCTCTCAACCTACAACTTTTTCATCTGCTATTCTCCACTTGTCTTGCTGAGGAGTGGGAGAGAGAGAGAGAGAGAGCTGCTTGAGGGACACCTGGCCAGCCAAAGTCCACTGATCATAGACTCACAGCAATTCATGAGATTTTAGAAAGCTGTATGATTTGCTGAAACATCTGTTCTTTTGAAAGCAACAATTTCATTGATACTTTTTTCCTTTCTTGGGGAGAAAATCAGAGATTTCTTAGAATGCTGTGCACTTAATTTGAACATTATGCAACTTGTTTATGTAACCACCTAGTTTTTCACCTCCACATATACCTTCAGGAAACTTGCAAATGCAATGTAATGCAAGTCCAGGCATGCATTGTAAAAGAGATGTAATTAGTAACAATCAAAAAATGGAAGTATGTATTGTTGCCTGAGTGATACAAAATTTCAGATTGCCAAGTAATGTTGTTAGGATGGAGTTTATATTGCTTATCAACAGATGTGAGATTACAGTATGGTCTATCAGAAGTTCCATAATAAAAAAATGTACCAGCTACTACAAAAAATGATTTATGTAGATAGACAGAAAGAGATAAATCTGATCATTTTTATATGGAAACTGGAGTATAGAGAAGGTGCTGTTTGAAATCTGTGTTTCCAATAATATGTGTATCCTAACAGTGCCATAATACAAATTTGAGCTGATGCTCTTTACAGTTCTCCTTCTGGCTCTAGTAGCAATTTCTACAATGTCATTCATGTTGACCAGTGATGTTCAGCAGCCTGTAGCATATTTTCTTTTGTTAATCTCTGTCTAGATTTGTAAGTCTCAAGAGTGGTCCAGCTGAAACTATTGTGTGTGAAGACACTGAAGAAATTATAGAAAGTGAACGTGAACGTGAGCAGGTTGAGAAAGAGTTTATGAAGGCATACATTGAAGACCTGAAGGAAAGGGGTATGAGTTAACTTGCAGTAAGCTTTCTGCTATCTTGGATATAAATGCGGACACCTGTTGGCAACATTTATTTTTGAGAGTACAAGCAATATATGCTTAAACTGCAGTTGTCTGTTGTAGTATTGAATAAGACTAATAGTGAAGATGCCAAGTGTGTTTTGTTAAGTTTGGCCTCTAACTAGGACACTTGACATTGAAGTAATGTATATGAAGTTAACTGTGTGTTTGTACAGGCATTAACCTTAATTCATTACTAATGTATGCAAAGATTATTCTCATTCTCTAGATTTAATTACCTCAGTTGGGATTAACATTAGTGATTTCGAATTCCTGAAAAAGTGCTTCTCCTCCTCAAAGAGAAGCACAATATATATATATGAAAGGCTCCTTACCAATATTATCTGAATCAGGGTAATGATTGTTTAACCACTGTACAATCAGAGTAAAATCTCTGCTTTTGTCTTTATTACATATAATCTAAATCTGTGCATACTACTTCATTTTGCTACTTTGTCTTACATTTACCATCATTAAGAAAGTGTCGATCTCTTGAGTCTTTAGTAAAATTTTAGGAGACAAAGGGAAGGTTTTCTGTGAGCCAGAATACCCTGTAGACTCTGTTTTAATTCCTTTTGGGAGTTTGTGTGTAGAAATGACTTTTTGTGGAATGAATCTTTCAGTATCTTTTCATTCCTTGCAGATCATTTAAGTGACCTGTGCAGTGGTCCTATGAGACCTGGTGAAAGAGAAAGATGAAAAAGGGCCATGGGATGTGGCTTCAGAATACTTTTGATGTTCTGATACTGGGTTTTTTTTTCCTTAATGTCCATAACCTGAGCGCTGGAGTATTCAGTGTATTCTATTTCTAAAGTGAAGTGTGCTATAAAAGCGCCAGATTCCAACAGTGGTGACAGTGGTGGTTAAAATGGAGAGAAGGAAGGAATGGAGGAAAAACTGAGGTCATAATTTGTCTTTGGAGACAGTCATGAAACATGGAGTGACGGAGTTGTATTTACATGCTTATGAAATGCGAGGTCTGCCTGGCTGACTGAAACCTGCGTTTGGGCCTTAGGAGAGCAGGGCAGTTCACGCTCCTTTGGGGCAGGGCAGCTCAGGGATACACGAGGCAAAACTTACCTCCATGCCTTTTGTGAGGAGTTTGGATCATGAATCACTCTTGTATTTCATGCTTCTGAACCTCTCTGCCCTAGATTACGCCAATACCTGCTTTTGGGAAACAGACTGGGGAAGGAACAGCTTTTGTAAAATACAAACCAGTAGAATTTCTGGAAGGTAGCACAGAGGTCGTCTGTAGAGTACTTTCGAAATAAAACCAAGCCCAGCTGTTTCTAGCTAAGGGTTTCACTTATTTGTGCTGGATTACACAGCTAAAATATGAGATGTATTTCTCTTTTCTCTTTTCACAGAGTCTACTCCTTCCTACACTACGAAAGTATTACTCAGTCTTCAGCTCTGAAGATCAAAAACCTCAAAATCACTAGTGAATATCTGAATAATTCTCTTTTTATCCACCTGGGTAGTAAACACTGGAAATATAGATAGCCAGAATCACATCAAAATCATAACGAATTATTTATTTATTGCTATAATTGTTCCCACTAACTACAGATAAAAACAAGGGGCAGTAGAGCCTTCATAAGATGCTGTTTCAAGTTTTAAGTCAACGCGTTTATTTTCAAGTTCAACAGCAACAGTCACTAATTTGCATATAGACCTACTGAAAATAAATATTCACTCTAATAAAATATGAACAGGCATAGATTAAAGACAGAGACATTCTATGTGGTAGCTGAAGCAGTGGAACATAAAACTTGATCTTAAAAAGAGATTTGATTTTATAAAAGGGGATAATTTAGAAAATTATTTTCTAATTCCGAAAAATGAATGTGACCCATTTTTTTTTAAGACCAAATAACACATTTAGTTATTTACAATATTCAAAGTGAGAACACTCCCATAGTTATTTGCATTTACTTTCTGTTCTGCAAGAAAATTGTCCTTCTTGGGATTTTCAGTTCACTTTTTAAAGTTTCAACAACTTTTTGTATAGAAGGTTGTAGAAGTTTTCCTGCCTTTTTTTTTCCCCCAGCATACTATAAGATTTTACCTGTTTGCAAGTTCAAGTACCAATGTAGTTGAAACTTCTCTGCTAAGCAGTTTTATAATATACTAGTGTATTAAATAAGATTTTAAGGACTGAGCAGTAAGAGCTAATGCTATCAGTAAAATGATGATAAAGGTCTTCTATTAATGGTTTCAGATTATAGGATTTTGTGGACATTTATTGGAATTTTTCAAGCTATGTAAGAATGAGTTTGCTGGTAAAATTTATGTTGCTTGCTATTTAATAATCTATTTATATATAATTATCTAGGTGTATATAGTTAGGCCTTCAAAACCTAGTTTTAAATGTACTTTTTGTTTAATAAATCAATACTTTTTAATCTAAAAAGATTGAGATTTTGAGAATTTAGACCTTAATTAGACTTAAATTAGAGAATTTACATGGTCCTAAACTGATGAGTACAGTTTAAGTGAGGTGATACTTACATCTTGGGGTTTTTTTGTTATAGATGAGATATTTTCAGCTTTGTGCAGTAGAATGCCACTTAAGTCAGTCCTATTTAAAAAACAAAGCAATGAAGGATATGCTCCTCAGACTTCCATTTAGAAAAAAACATACTGCTTTTGATGTTTCCTTTTTAACATTCTAGCATTCAATCTTTAAAAAGAAGAGAATAGATGTGTTATTTATTCCAATTGCAAACTTCTGCAGTTATATTACTATCTAAATGAAACCCACCAAAACTGGTCTCTAGGTGTTAAAGCAGATCTTAAACAAGTTCTGATTAACGAGAAAGTTAAAAAACTCTAAGAAAAATTGACATTGGTCCTAGAATATTAGGAGACAATTCTTTAAATTATTATTAGATAATGAAATAGGATAAAATATTGGCAATCAAAGTGGGCTTAGAGAAATCAGGCTATGTGAAACTACCCTACCAAATTTCCTTTACTGAAATTATACATTTGGTTGGTTAAGTATGGATATTCGTGTAATAAACTTCTGTAAGACATCTGTTTTGACATTACTTGAAATTCTATTTCTAGAATTCTGTCATAGTGTAATATCCACTGAAAATTGTAGGAATGGAAATCACAAGCTCTGTGGTTATAGAACTGAGATGGAGATTATAGGAGTTCTAACTTTACAAACAACTAGGGATGCAAACATAGTTAACAACCAAAAATTTTAGTGCAAATTCTAGTATCAGAATTGTTGGATATTTAACCAGAAAGTACTTGAATAGAGACATTGTATAAGTACTTATTTAGCACTGCAGCTAACCTTACTGAAGAGATTCTTGCTGTTCGCAGGTAAGAGTGGTGAAGATAAACTGGGGGACGGTCAGGAAAAACCAAATAGCATAAATAAAACCCATGCATTTTTAACATGATTGGACAGTGTTGTTCTCAAGTCCATTTGCTTGTCAGTGTTTACCCATGCAAAATCACGCTCTAAACCCAGGAGTTTTTAATGCAGCAGCAGACCTAAGTCAGAAGGCTAAAGCTTGAACTCACATATCTGAACCAGAAACAGAAGCTCTGCTTTTCTGTAAAAGTAACCTTGAGACAACTTATACAAGACTCATAAATTCTCAGCCACTAGCAATGCTTAAGTTCAGGTTAACACTTCTCTAAAAAAGGATTCTGTAACATTTAAGTCATATAAAATGCAAGGCCAATGGTACGCAGGGGATCCAGCTAGTGCTCTCCAACTTGACTTTGGACACCTGTGAATCTAATTTTCATGGAATAACAGATCAGTTTCAATTGGAAGAGACATTCAAAGATCATCTGCCCCAACCCCTCTGTCACAGCCAGGACATCTTTTACTGGGTCAGGTTTTTCAAAGTCCATTCCAAGCTGACAATGCACACTTCCCATGATGGGACATCCACAACTTGCTGATCTTGTAAAGAATTTCTTCCTTAGATCCAATCTAAAACTAATTCTACCCTCTTTCAGTTTCAAACTGTTACCCTTTGTCCTGTCACTACAAACCCTGGTAAAAAAAAATCTTTCTCCCTCTTTCTCGTAAGGCTATTTATGTTGACTAGCTGCAATAAGTCGTGTCTTCTCCAGGCTGAACAACGTCAACTCTCCCAGCTTTTCCTCAGAGGGGAAGTGTCCCAGCTCTCTGACAATTTTTTGTGGCCCTCCTCTGGACCTGGCCTAACAGAGCCATACCTTTCTTGTGCTAGGAATGATGCAGTTCTGCAGGCAGAGCAGGGGGAGATAACCACCTCCCTGGACCTGCTGGCCACGTTCCTTTTGATGCAGGATACGCCTTGCTCTCTGGGCTGCAAGAACACATAGGCCAGCTCATGTCCTATTTTTTGTCCATTAGTATCCCTATCCATTAGTCCTTCTCCACAGGGCTGAGAGCTTTTATTCCTAGCTCTTGTAGAACACTACTTCCTCGGATCTTATCCACAGAAGGAAAGGAGTATTTTTGTCACAGAATTTGTTAAATGCCTCTGTTTAAGCGGAAGATGAACTGTCTCCATTACACCTAGGATGTCCAATGGATAATGCCAGCTATTACTGAAAGTCCTAATTTCACCATAACTGCCTTTGAGTTCTACTTCTATGTCCTTTACAGTAAAAATACAATAAGAACATACTAATCACATGATTTTAAATATAACTTTACTAGTGTCATCCATCACAGTAAAAAATCTGTATGTCAAAAGACACCTAATTTTGAATTAGATCTAATTTTATTGCTTTTCTATGCAACCCTTGCTTTACTAGCAATTACGTTTTAAACTATTATCTTTCACTAGAAAATAAATCCAGGTTGCTCAAAGCCCCATTCAACGTAGCCTTGAGCACTTTCAGGGATGGGTCATCCACAGCTTTTCTGGACAAGCTGCTGCAATGCCTCACTATACTCTGAGTAAAGAATTTCTTATAATATCTAATTTAGATCTATTCTAAAGATTAAAATGCTTCCCCCCTTGACTTATCACTATCAATCTGCATAAAAAATAGATCTCCCTTTTTTTTTTCATAAGTCCCCTTAAGGTATTGGAAAGCTGCAATCAGATCTGTCCAGAGCCTTCTCTTGTCTAGGCTGCACAACCCCAGCTCTCTCAGCCTGTCTTCATAGGAGAGATGCTCCAGCCCTCTGCTTGTCTTCAGGGCTCTCACTAACAGGTCCATGTCTTTCTTGTGCTGAAGATGCCGGAGCTGGACGCAGCACTCTGGGTGGGGTCTCACCAGAACAAAGCAGAGGGGCAGAATCTCTAGCTGCTGGTCACACTGTTTTTGATACAGCCCAGGGCATGGTTGGCCTTCTGGGCTGTGACAGCCCACTATTGACTCAAGTCCAGGCTTTCATCCACAAGCACCCCCAAGTCCTTCTGTGCAGGGCAGCTCTCAATGAATTCTTTTCCCAGGCTGTTCTTATGTCTGGGATTGCCTCAACTCGGGTGCAAGAACCTTGCACTTGGCGTTGTTGAACCTCATAGGGTGGGCCCACTTCCCAAGCTTGTCCAGGTCCCCCTGGATGCCATTCCATCCTTCAGGTGTGTCCACTATGGTGCTCAACTTCATGTCATCTCCACCCTTGCTGAGGTTTCACTTGATCTCACTGTGTCATTGATGAAGATACTGAAGAGCACCAGTCCCAAGAGAGGCCTGAGGGACATCACTTGTCACCAGCTCCACCTGGACACTGATTACAGCTCTCTGGCTGCGTCCATCAGCCAGTTGTGACAAACCACAAATCCATGTCCAGTTTGAAGACAACTAGTTCAGTTTTTCTCCAACCTGGAAGCAAGGATGTTGTGTGGGACTGTGTCAGAGGGCTTGGAGAAGTCTAGACAGATGGCATTGTTTGGTCTTTGCTTGTTGACTGTTGCAGTCACTCCATCATAGAAGCCCACCAGACTGGTCAAACGTGATCTGTCCTTAGTGAAGCCATGTTGGCTGCCTTGGAACATGTTCTTGTCTTTTGTGTGCCTTAGCATAACTTTGAGGAGGGTCTGCTCCAGGATCTTCCCAGGGAGAAGTGAGGCTCATCAGCCTGCAGTTCTCTTGGTCTCACTTTCTCCCCTTCTTAAAAATAGTAGTCGTGTTCCCTTTTTTCCAGTCATTGGAGACTTCGCCTGCCCACCATGACTTTTCAAATATGATGGGGAGGTGCCTGGCGACAACACCAGCCAGTATCCTCCGGACCCCTGCACGCATCTCATCAGGTCTTGTAGACTCGTGGTTGTTCAGCCTCATCAAGTGGTCTCAAACCTGCTTTCCCCTGGCAAGTGTGAAGGACTTCACTCCCCCAAATCCACCTAGATGTTTGGGGACTTCAGAGACATGGAAAACCTGGTGATCAGTGAAGACTGAGATGAAGAACTCATTGAATACTTCATCCTTCCCCATATCTGTTGATAGCAATTCTCCCTCTCGTTTATGACAGCAATTAGGTCATAGTGTTCTGATTTCATCATGATTTCCAACTCCTCATGCTTGCTACCCATGCTGCATGCAGTCGTGTAGAGGGACTTAATCTGGGCTATTGACCTCTTCACCTTTTGGGAGGAGCCTTCCCTAATTCCTTGGGGATGATTTATAGGTGTTTCCCTGCTGCTTCCTGGAAGTGCTGTTGTTTCCTTGTTCCTCTCTGACACTTGGAAATACATCGCTTCCCCTGCTGAATATAGTTTAAAGCTCTGCTAAGAAGTCCAGCCACCTTCCTTCTCAGAACACACTCACACCCTGTCAGGTGATTCCCCTGTAGTATCAATGCCTGGTCTCTTGAAGGTGCATCCCAGATCACAGAACCCCAAACTCTGAGCATGGCACGAGCCATGCAGTCAGTCATTCGCTTGCTCCATTCCTCTCCTTCTTCCTGGGTCCCAGTCCCCATGTGGGAGCATTGAGGATACACTAGCTGTGGTTCCAACCCCTTCAACATCTTTCTGAGGGACATGAAGCCCCTTTTGATAGTTTGCAGTCTCCTTCTTGCAGCAGCATTTGACTCTGTGTGAAAGAGCAGGAGTGGATAACAGTCCTCTGGTTTTACCTGGCTTAGCAACCTCTTTGGACATTGCAAATGTGAGCCCCCAGTACTCAGCAAACCCCTCTAGAGAGGTTGCCCAGATGGCAAATGAGTGCTTCAGTGCCTCTCAGTGAGAAGTCACCAATTGCTAACAACATCAATGCTTTTTTGGTGCCACTCTTTCAGAGCAGATTAGCTCCTGCTTCATGGTGCGCGGGAGGAGGTTGGACAGTGAGGTTTTCCCCCCTGTTTTCAAGATCTCTGTCATGGGTTTGCAAAAGTCCCCCTCCTTGGGGATTGGAAATAGTTTGTCCAGATGAATTTCTGGACAAAGGCCAA
>JAWMRA010000090.1:31779311-31791065 GCA_035584735.1 Pseudotriccus pelzelni | reverse complement strand
CAAGGCTTTTGACACTGTCTCCCCCAGCATCCTCACAGGCAAGCTCAGGAACTGGGTTAGAGGAGTGACAATGAGGTGGATGTCGGAGTTCAGAGGGCCAGGATCAGAAGCGCAGAGCTGAGCTGAAGGCCTGTATCCAGCAGTGTTTCCAGTGCTTGTTTTACTTACAGATCAGCGACCTGGATGACGGGGCGGAGCGTGGCCTCAGCAAGCCGGGGAGCAAAACCGGGAGCAGCGTCAGACCCACCAGAATCTTGCGTTGCCGTGCAGTGAGACCTGTGCAGGCTGCAGCTCAGCAAAGGCGGATCTGCAGGTTCTCCATCCGGAGAGGAGTAACCCCAGCTGTAATGCACGAGCACAGGCTGGGGACGGACCTCCTGGAAAGCAGCTCTGCAGAGGAGGAACTGGTGTCCAACAGTCTGTCCGTGAGCCAGCAGAGCGCCCTTGTGCCCAAAAGGGCCGAAGATATCCCGGCCTGCATTAGGAAGAGCGTTGCCAGGAGGTCGCAGGAAATGTTCCTGCCATTCTGCTCTACTGGTGACTCCTGTCTGCATCAGGAATTCTGTGTCCAGTTCAAAACAGTTCAAACGGGAAGCACTGGGAGCAGAAAAATAATCACATTAATAAAGACTCGCTGGATGTCAGCATAAAAGGGGAAATTTGCTTGAGTGTCCAAGAAAATGTGAGCTTGAAATTTGGTCAGAGAGTTCTTATAATTGTTGTTGGTAATGGATATTCATGAAAAATCTCGGTCTCATTTAGTGGTTAATTAGCAAACTTTTTACTGGACACGTCTCTAGGCAAATTGGTAGATATGAAAACATGTTGAAATGAGGCATATGGATAGGACAGATTGATTCTCAGTGACTCAGGGTTTGTGTTTAGATACAGTTATTTGCAGGTTTAGATGCAGCCACTGCTGCAGAGACCATTCACACTGCTGCATGAAGAAACACACTGTGTTGGAAGTCCGTGAAGAAGCCAGTTATGGTAGAATTTATGGTTACAAGTGGCGTGGTAATGACAGTTGTTATCACCACTGCATGGAAATAGTTTTATGACTGTATAGCTTAGCAACAATATTCTATTAAAAGGTATTTTGCCACTGCGATTGAAATTAGTTTGTGTCCTTCTGGAATTAACCTGAGCTACTATGTCCAGTTCTGATGCATCAACAAGATTGCTGGAATGGTAGCTGACTAGGTGGAGAAATGACCCAAAACACATCTGTTTTACACATGGGACAACCTATTCTGGGCAGGTTGTGTGAGGACTCTTGCAGAGATGTGCTTGAAACAGCCAGGCATATTTCTGAATCTTAGTGGTAATTGCCTAAACCAACTAATGCAAAACTTCTCAAGTCTTGGTAGCACACTGCTGTGTGTGTTATAGCAAAATGAGGGACACACCAGTAGTAAAATACATGGAGACGAAGAGATGGGAAAAAAAAGAAATTGTGCACTGAGCCATCTGCCCGGTGAGCTGAGGTTTTCAAAACCTTTATCTTTTGATGT
The DNA here is from genome assembly GCA_035584735.1 of Pseudotriccus pelzelni. Lineage (NCBI taxonomy): Eukaryota > Metazoa > Chordata > Aves > Passeriformes > Tyrannidae > Pseudotriccus > Pseudotriccus pelzelni. Next base: position 31,789,551 of record JAWMRA010000090.1, on the reverse strand, counting down.
TGTGCCAATAAGAAGCTCTGTAAGATGCTGTGTTGTTCCACTAGAAAAGATGAACAGAGAAGAATTCCCTACCAAGAGACAGGGACTACAACCATTTCTGACTATTTTGGCACAGCAGCTGAGCAAAATGTTTATCAGAGGACCTCAAAACATGAAGTGCACAGGACATAAAAAGCAGTTCAGTTTATGCTTTGATGAATTATTTAACCTGTTTCTTCCTCCTGTGCATGCTGCAATTTCTTTGAAGGATCTCTCATGTGGTGGTTTAAAAGTACATTTATTGTAACGATTCACTCTGCATAATTGTATTTCATATAGTTTTCATTCTATTTTGTGTTCTTATCAGGGATACTGAATACATGTTTGACTGTGATTCTTCATCAGGATTTGCTGGCATCACTTCCCTTCTTTGACATTCATTATGAGTTTGGCATCATCTGATTTGGCACAATAAAGTTACTTTAATCAGATATCAACAAATGAAATTCAAAATAGCTACTTGCTGTGGCCCAGCTGTGGAAATTTCCCTCATGATGCTTCTCACCAGGACAGGCAGGACACTATTAGTAGCATAAAATTGACTATATTTATTCATGTGATTGTTAAGCAATGAAATTGATTACTTGTTTTATGATGGTTCTGTTAAACTTATTGAGTGCCTGAGTGAATGGATAACATTGCCAGTTGTTATGATGCTGTTATAAACCTGAACTTGTACAGCTAGGAAGATAGAACAAGTACACCTTTATCTTAGGGGAAACAACCAGAGAAATACTTCATAAAGAATAGTTCATGTAGGTATACATAACAACATTTTGATAAAAAATGATTTATTCAGCTTTTTGCCTGTGTTATTGCACAGCTAACCTAGCTATAATGGAAAAAACCCTTATTTTTTGGCAAATTTTAAGCTGTTCATCAAGCTTCCTAGCTAATATAAATATGGTGAAATATAAATATTATATGCCATTGGATTGATTTAGATGTATTTTTATTTGTTTCAAAATATTCTCCCATCATGAGCCTATAGCAAATTTTTTTTTTTAACACACCTGAGTAATGGAAGAAGTACATAAGAGAGAACAATCTCTGTTTTGTATACAGTCCTTGTGAGTTTTGAAACTAATGAAACAGCTGAATTTCTCACTAAGTTGTAAGCCATGGTGGTGAATGCAGCTCACAATGTTTATGTTCACTGTGTAGCAGAGTGGGATTCTTCCCTGTGTTATTGGCCATCACCCATGATTATCCTACAATTAATGAATACATAATTCTTTCAAGATTCTGTTGGAAGAAAACAAAAGTCCCTTAGAAAATAAACTCTACAAAACCCCACAAACTTTACTGGAACATGTTCTTCTCGGACGTGGACATACCCCCTTAAAGCAGGGGGTATCGAAAACGAGGTCAATTAAACAAGAATAAACATTTGACTATCAGAGTCAGAAATAGATACTGGATTTCCTTTTTCCTATAAGCATCAGACAGTTTATTATTAGACAGTTTACACTGCACTTAAATTGATGTTTGCTTTTCTCTCTGTAGTACTCTTTTTTATTTTTTTGAGTATATTGCTTCGAGATTTCAGGAAGTTCAAGAACAAAGTTGAATGTCTGTGCATAAATGCCATTTTGATCAAAAGTTTTAGGGAACCACATTATCATATATGTATTTATTTATTATGTGAAGTTCACTTGGTTTCATTTTATACCTGAGGGAATTTTGCAAAGTGTGCAAAAAGTGCCCTTTGCCACTGACAATATCCACGCATTTTCTGCTTTACACGGATTCTGTTCCTCGACGAATTCAGATTTGCTAAGCAAGAATATATTTTAAAATACCAAAAGTGTAAACACAAAGTGGATAGTGATTTAAGTCGTTTTTATAAAAATATAACAAAACACATGAAAATCAATAGTCAATTGTAGGAGTTGTGAGTGACACCAATAGATGTTCATTCAGAAGAATAAAAGAAAATAAATTATTGCCTTGTATCAGTTCTATTCCAGTATGTCCCCTGTACATCTATCCTTGCAGAGATCCTTACAGCAACTACTAATAACCAAATATGGAGTAAATGGAGAATTCTTTGATGTAGGCAAATTCCTTTGTTATATGGGATATATCAATATCGGTATGCCAATATACCTTTAACTACTATAAAAGGAAACTCCTGAACTATTATGCTGCTCACCAGTGAAAGTTTTTTCAGAATAAAAAAACACACCTGAAGAATGTTATTTCATGTTGGCTGAGTTTAAAACTCTATGTGTGACTGCACAGCGTAACAGTTTCTGAACTATAAATGTGAAATATCTGAAGAACTTGTCTATTTGAGCAGCTCAAGGCACACTTGCTGCTGTCTTTTAGGCACTGATGATAACCATCTGTTTATCTGAAGACACAAATTATTTTGATTTTGATACTGCAAGGAGGATTGGGCTGTTGAGCTGTTGGTGCTGTTCCTGAAGAAAGCACTTTTCCTAAATGATGGGCCTGAGAGCTGGCTATAGTCTCCTGGCTGACAAATCTTGAGATGTAGCTGTCATTGATCTCTTTCAATGCTTGCTGTGAGAAGAATGGACTGAAAAACCACTTGTCATCAATAAGACCTCCTTGAAGAAGTAAAACACAGTATGTGTGGTGCTAAGAACAGTAAAGTGCATACGCTAAATAGCTGAGGAAATCAGAAGTCGTGGAAATACGTGTACACAAATGCAAGCACTCAGGCCAGTTGTAGCTGGCAGTGACATTATAAGCAGAACTAAGGTATGGTTACACAGCAGTGATGGCAGGAACAAGAGCACTGAGATGGGTAGGCAAGTGCCAGCAAACAGAGCTTTAATGTGTGTATCAGGAAATAGGGCTCATCATTTGTGCGTTGAGAGACTGTATTAAAATGGAGATAGATGGAGTAGAGGAAACAACCATTTTGGGTCAAGATTGTGGAAGGATGACAAGACTGTTTAGGGTGATTGGTGTTTTGAAATGCTGTAGACCTCAGAGTGAGATATTGATGATGATATGCACTGTCACTAGGAGAAAGACATTACTGGTTGTTACATTAATGTTATTTTTCTCTCCCCAGAGAGGCATTTGAAAGAACACATTACTTTCATGTTGATAGTGTTTGAAATTCCTGGATGAAATTGCGAGCAACCTTCTTCACCAAGTATTTCCTGAACCAGTAAAAAGTGTTTGTGTAACAGGTTCAGTTTTCAGTATAAAATTAGGGTATTAGAGAAGGATGAGCTTTGGATAATAGATTACAGGTAAAGTCAGAGATGGATTCAATTTAAGTGAAATGGTAAGAATCAGTGAAAGACTGACATTATAACTGATAACTCAGGTACAGGAACTAGCTGGAAGGAGTGCTCAAGATTAGGAGTTTGAGAACTGGAAAGCATACACCGGAATTTCTGTCCAATTAAATTTGAAACTCTCAGGAGTCTGTATTCCCTGAGAAAAGGAGCAAAAAGCCAGCAGGAAAGGACTTGCCAAAATATGAGAAAACAGCTTCTCAAGAAACATATAAAATACTGAAATAGAAAATAACCCCAACCACAGTGTACGTGCATAGAGATAATATTCACGTAAAAGCATTTTTTAGGGGCCTGACACTTAGGGATAGGCCCTAATATAAGAAGCTGTTACAGGCCAACAGGATTAGACCTTGCAAATGGTCATAACTAGTAACAGAGAGTTATTTAGCTCTAGAAACTAAATGATAAGGAAAAATGCTATAAGCAGATAGGGCATAAATGCAACAGTGCAAAATTATGTGATGACGATCTAATCACAGTCATTTCAGCTGCAACCTGATGAGTTAGAATTTATGTCTGTGGAGAACAGCTTGAGTAACTAGCTAGTTCAGACTCACCTCTGATTGTCATCGTGGTGAGGCTGTAAAGCCTGTAATGCACCCTTGGAATGAGTCAGGAAAGGTATTTCTGGAAGATGAAAAAAAGTCAATGTTTTTGAATAGGGCATTGGTGAGACTTAAATCTGGAGTGTTAAATATAGTTCAGGTCACATTCAGGAAAGATGGATTTCAGCCTGGAACACTACCTGAGAAGGACTACAAGAAAGATATGGGGAATGGAGAGCTTGTTCGTGACAGGAGATTTAAAGAACTCAGATTGTATGGTATTATAAATTAAAGGTTGAGAGGCATATGACAGATACACATAAATATGTCCAAAGATAAGCACAAAAGAGGAAGGAAAGCTTTTGTGGTGAAAAGGTAACATTAGCAGAAAACAACTGGTCTGAAATCAATGTGCCCTGGAAGTTCATGTTAGAAAAACAAAGATAGGGGTAAAAAGCTAAACGCCTTAAAGATGTAGATCATTAAATTTAAAAATCTGTGATACCATGGTCTGTATTCAGTACACTGACAGGATCTTTAAGGTTACATGAGGCTGACTCTGCTGAGAGGACAAAATTTTCTTATTATTTTTCATTGTATCATTTATTCAAATAGGAATGGTGTATTTCCTTAAGCCCCCCCAAAAGTTAGAGTACCAGGCATCTTCACCCTATTCCTTGCTCTTTTTACTTTTAGTGGTATTACCCGCTTGGGGAGAAACTGGGACACTCAACCTGTGCAATGAAGTTTATACCAAATAAGGATCAATAGGAAGAAATTCTTGAGACTGCAGTTCTTCCTGGATATCTGAAGACTTTTAGGTATGGATGAGACTTGAGTAAAAGGTTAGGCTAGGATCAGGTCCAGGATGGTTATAGGAGTTTACAACTGTGAAGGCAGTTCCTTATCTAGTGCCTGTCATAACGACTTTATACCAAACCTGACAAAATTGCCATGTTAGGAGGCACACAGTTTTGTTACATAGATTATTGTTTTGTCCAATTGTTTTTGCTGTTCTCAAAAAAAGCGAATGTGCTCTTCTTTCCCTGTTCCCATAGGAACTCAAATTCAACAATCCAGGAGATCAAGCCCATGGTTGCAATCAACTGATTTGCTTTTATGAAAGAATGTTTCTCAGTATTTCCCCTTACCCTGGAACTTTCTCACCACAGTGGTGACTAATCAACATTTATGGAAAGAGTCACTTAAATTTTGTATTTTCAGTTTATTTCTCTTCAAAATAAAGCTAAAAACCCCAGACTGAATCTTTTGTAAGTGTCAATGCCACTAAACTCATAAGAAAATTATTTTGGCAAATAGGCAATGAGGCACCTCTTCCTGTTTCGAGACTACAACAGCACAAAGCTTAGCAGACTTGGCAAGTCCTATGTGCTCTTTCCCAGGCAGCTCATGAGAAAAGATAGAATTACAACAAATGTGGAAATGGTTATGTATGAATGCTTCCCTTACTGACACAGGTGTGGAGAGCCCAAATAATGGAAAGTTTTTCCGTACAGTTTTGAAAAGGTCTTTCTGATGCAAAATCCAGATTTTCTCTGATTTTTTTGTTTGTTTGTTTGTTTAGTGACATGGCTGGTTCACTGTCTGCAATTGAGAAGATTGTGTGGTGCAGGGTCAGACAGTAAAGGAGACCAACTCTGTGTGCAGAGAAGTGAGAGCCATTTTGGTGCAGGATTGCTCCAAATTCCTCCTGGTTGTCTTTTGAGCTTGGTGTGTCAGATGTTTGCTGAAAGCCACGTGCATTCAGATGCACACAGAAAAGCAGACAGTTTGGAACGCTAATTCATGGTACGTAAAGAAGTTGACGTTGCTGTAGTCCTCTCTGTTCTTCGGTGGGAATAATTACCGTGGTGGAAACATGGAGAAGCAGAGAACATCTGCCTGAATGCCAACTGAGTTTCCTGTGATTACTGGTTTTATAAAGGAGAACCTGTCAATTCAGAGCACCAGAAATACAAGTACTGTGCTACACAGGAGCTCAGCGAAATGTCTAGAGCAGGCTACAGTATTTCCAACATGGATTTTGAAGTGAGGATGGGGTTTTCTGTACTGTGTAATTTTTGCCTTTTCTCAGAATGCCAGAATGCTCCTTTGAAGTTACTGAACTAACGAAAAGTAAGAAGTTTTTAATTGACTTGTGGGCATTTAAATAATTACAGCAGAATTCTAATTAAATAATTGATATGGATTCCTTAAATGAGGAGGACATTAAGTAATTAAACACAATGCTTTTGCAGTGAATAATATCTGTTAGCAGCTGTGATTCTGTGCCAGCCTTGTGATGTAAAAAACAAACAAAGAAACAAAACAAATAATAATTTTTAAAAAAGTAAATTAAAACCATATCTTTTTAATATATCCCCGAGACTGTGTGGGCATTCTGCATGAAAAAATATCAACAGATTAATGTGGATGTTTTTCAAGCTAATTAAATTGAAGTGCACCATTTCTCACGATGAGTGGCTAGTTACAGAACAGAGGAGTCGGATAGATAAGAAGTACTCAGTGCTGTAAGGACAATCAATACAACTGGAACAATTTCAGTACTAGTCCTGGATCTTAAGATATGTTTAAATAACTAATAACATTCTGAATAAGAAAACTTAAATCACTGCCACTACATTCAAATTGGTATTCACTTACAGCCATACACCACTCATGGTGCTGAAGCCAATTCAGTACAAGAATCTCTGGATATGGATGACTGGTTGGGCAGCTTTTGACTTCTAATATTTTTGGGAGATGATAAATAGTTCCGCAATGGAAGTTTGTGTTTTAGAATGCCATGATATTACTGTTCTTTAGAAAATAAGCTCTAGTCTTCACTCAAAGAGATGGTTCTGCAACACAAAGCCACAGTGCTGAGGTAGCTGTATTAAATACCTGGGATCCATTGGATATTTGGGTTGCATGGATATTTTGGATGGAGTTTAATCACATATGCATTTTCAAACCCAATCAAGAATCTGCAAATATTCATGTTTTTCCATGAAATCTCATGGGAGTTTACTCACAGAAGAGCAGATTTAGGCCCAGCAGAAATCCACTGCTTTTCACATGATTTGACGATTTTTTTAATATACTAGTCAATATATCACGTGCCTTCTACAGCTCCCACAGGAATACAGCTGATTTCAAGCCTATATGGGAAGCTGTGTAGCTGTTGAAGGAGATGGATGTGCCACGTCAGGAAGAAGTCTCCCCCTCCATGAACAGCAAGGGATGTGATTGCGGTTAGGGCCCTACCACCGTGATAATCTACATTTTATTCTTCATCAGAAAGCACCTTTGACTAAACTGATCCAGTAGTGAAAGCTATGCCTACAGGAGTTTCATGTGGAGGATTTACAGACTATTAGCGTAAAACTGATAGGAAAATTATCCAGCCCGTGGCACCAATGATAATATACAATTGATATAGCATATTATTTAAAAGTACTGGGATACATATAGAGAGAAATATTTGGGAAGCACTGGACACTTGTCAGTGCATCATACTATTATGTTGAAATAATTAACAAAAATGCAACCTGTAGTAACCCTACAGAGACACTCTCCTGTGTATCTACACTTTGTAGATGATTATTCCACTGTCATAATGGATCCTACTTTTAATTCTAGGCATACTGAGTTTGATGCAGTCTGGACGTTCAGTTCAAGTGCAGCATTTTGGGAACATCCAGGAATGTATGGTATTGCTTGGTATTCCTTCTTGGAAAAAAAAAAAAAGCCATGCTAGTGGTTCAGGATTAATACTGCACCTTCCTAGCCATGCCCAATATATTATGCATACTTTTTGCAGGGCTCTGCTCGTATTAGCAGTCTGTCACACAGCGGCTTTTGCAAACACGTGACAGATCACGTGAAGAGCACAAAAACTTCTTTTTGCAAACAAATTCTTTGCAGGGAGATGCAGCCACATCCACGATTTCCTTTCTGTCACACCGTGAAAACAGTCAACACTGCGTAATCTGCCTCCTATTAACAAACCTCATGTCTCTGAGTTTTACATAGAGGCTGTGTCTGAGAAAAGATTTTTGTCCTGTTTTCATCCTCTTGTGACTCATCTACTGACATTTCACCAGTTGACACTGAGTGTGGAAACACAGGCACCCTTTAAGGCTTTCAGTGAAACAGGAGATATTCAAAATTCACTTTTCCTTTATTAAAAGGTGCACATTTAACTACAAGGGTACAATCCAACATGCTGGTTGCAATTTGTTCTGAAGGATGTAATGAAGTATAAACTCAAAATGAAGGCTGAAATGTAACACACTTTTTTTCAAAATAAGACTAAAATGCCACCCAAACCTACATCTTATTTCTTTTTCAGGTGTTTTAGAAGCATTTAATGATATACTGACAATCAGTTATTGGTAGTCATTTGTCATGTGCAAAGAGATTTGAATTCTAGAGGTTTTAATTCAGAATTGATTGTTCTTTCTTTTTGCAGTTCTTAAAGTACGAGGGAGACTGAAACAGACCTAGCTGCTGAGTTGTTAGCTGTGTATGTGATTCTGTCTACATGACCTTCACACAATGAAGTGTTTTAAATTAGATTGCAATTGTAGTGATCTCAAAAAATGTAACTCATGTGTTTTGACTAATGACCAGTAGCTTTGGGGATTCTGTTGTTTGTAATCGTTGATCCAAAGCATAGTTTATAATTTCTGGTTATGAAAGCTAGACACTAAGATCTGCTGACATGGACTAGATGCCTGTCACAGACACAGCTTTAGACATGGAAAACACTGAGGTACTAGAGTTTATCTGTTCTTTAGAGAGCTGGGGCTGTGTGGAAGTGGAGATTTACAGGTGAATTAAAGTTCCAGAATTTCTCTGGGTCCAAGATCTGTTGTGGATCCGGTTCTTATCTTCTCAGTCTTAGTTCAAAAATAGTGATAGTGTTACTTCAAATTAAAAAATTGTTAACACTGTGGGGTATTCAGAGCTGTAATAATTTTGCTCACCTAACAAACAGAAATTATCTATAATGATAAGAATTAAACACACATTAAATTATGAGAGTTGGGAAAATACCATCAATTAAAAAATCACATTATATATGTATGTGATAAACTAGATGTGGATATGTGTGCCACTGTCCCACACGGCATCCTTGTCTCCAAATTGCAGAGACATAGATGAGATGGATGGGTGAAGAACTGGCTGCATGTGCTCACACAAATAATTGTGGTCAACTGCCCATTGTCCATGTGGAGACCAGGGGCGAGTGGTGTGCGCCAGCGGATGGAGTTGGGGCTGATACTGGTCAACATCTTTGTTGGCAACAAGGACATTGGTACTGAGAGCACCCCCAGCCAGTTTGGTGATGGCCCCAAGCTGTGTGATGCAGTTGACAACACGCTGGAGGGAAAGGGAAGCCATCCAGAGGGACCTTGACAGGCTGGAGAAGCAGACTGATGCAAACCTCATGAAGTTCAACAAACGAAGTCCAAGGTCCTACACCTGGGCTGTGGCAATCCCAGGCACACCTACAGAGAAGGAGGTGTGATTCTGGGCAGAGAAGGAATTGACAGCAATCTTGTGCAAAAGGACTTGGGGGTGATGGTTGATGAAAACTCAGTATGAGCTGGAAGTGTGCACCCACAGCCCAGAAAGCCAACAAAATCCTGGGCTGCATCAGAAGCAGCATGGCCAGCAGGTCGATGAAGGTGATTTCCCCCCTCCACTCTGCTCTTGTGAGACCCCACTTGGAGTGCTGTGTCCAGTTCTGGTGCCCTCAGCATAAGAAGGACACGGAACTGGCGGAGCAAGTCCAGAGGAGGCCACAAATTAAGAGGACCGGAGCACCTTGCCTATGAAGACAGGCTGAGAAAGTTGTGGCTGTTCAGCCTGGAGAAGAGAAGTGGAGACCTCATGGAAACCTTCCAGTATCTGAAGAGAGCCTACAGGGGAGCTGGAGCAGGACTGGACAAGAAACAATGAGTACAAGCAGAAAAAGAGAAAATTTAGGTTAGCTGTCGGGAAGAAATTCCTTAATGTGTGGGTCATGAGGCACTGGAACAGACTGCCCAGGGAGGCTGTGGATGCCCCAACCCTGGCAGTGTGCAAGGCCAGGCTGGATAAGCTCCTGAGTGACCTGGTCTAGTGGGAGGTGTCCCTGTCCATGGCAGAGGGTGCTGAGACTGGATGATCCTTAAAGGTCCGTTCCAACCCCTTAATGTTCTTTGCACTGGTTTTTGCTACATCATGCTGTTGGTGAGGCTTTAGTTTCCGATGAATTCTCTGCTACTGAAATACAGGAAGGATTTAGTTACTAAATTCTTATTATATATCTCCTCCACTCCTAATATTTATCCTCTCAGTCTGGGTAATAAACAAAGGCTG
>JAWMRA010000090.1:31751475-31767407 GCA_035584735.1 Pseudotriccus pelzelni | reverse complement strand
AAGGGAGCCCTATGACAGCTGCAACTCACCCTGCTGCCTGTCTTTCCCTTTGAAACTGGGGGCAACCTTGTGTCCTCAAAGCTCCTGGTTCTGGGACTGCAAAGGACCCCACAGCCTTTCCTCCTTTATGTTCTCCCATCCCTACACTCCCAGACTGGACCAGCTTTCTGTGGGACCACTGGAACCACTCACAGTCTTTTGCTCTTGGTGCTAATCTGTCAGGCAGTTAATTGTCAAGAGTGGTCTACTCCTCTTTCTGCTTCAGCCTTGCCAGACACTTTTCCAGACTCAACTCTTCTGTCATAGCAAAGGAAGATACAACCAGCAAGTGCTGTTCTTAGCGCCTGCTCAACTAGATCTTCTGAGAGAGTCATAAAAGGAAGTCTCACTTGGATTTGCACTAGACCATATTCAGTTGCTCAGTTCTGTTGTGAACAGGGCCTTAGTGACCGTAAGAAATCAAAAGAAAGCACAGGTGGAAAGATAGAAATTGCAGAATTTCACTACAGAATATGATGAAAAGGTATTTTTAAGTAACTTTTCCACTTGCCTAAGTATGGATTCCTTTTCCTAAGGATGATTAAAAGCATAGTTCCTTCCACTAAGTCCAACACACTGCCAAACTCCGTGCCCATTCTTCAAAGTACTAGAGTGACTGGGAAAAGAGCCACCATGATTTTTAACATGAGTAAAGTACAGTACTTATTTACAGAAATAAAATTGTTTTCCTGAATTTGTCTAGAAGAAAAGATAAAAAATTGAGCTGCCACTCAACACATCAGCTCAATTCATTTTGATTTGGCGAGGACAAGTTGTTATAAACAGCTAAATATAGGTTTTTATGGTGGAGACTGGGATAATCTTTCTTCCAGATTGTAATAATGGTTTTACCTGCTAGTTTATCCACAGTCTGCTTTTTTCTTGCTGCCTTTAGAGGCTGGGGCACCCTTCTTATTTTGCTGCAATGCTAGCTGAAAATACAGACAACTGCTGGGAGATTAAAGGGACATGGCTCCAAAAATCAGATAAATCAACGCCATACAGAAAGCATATTTTTTTTCACCATTAAAATGTTTCTGGAAAAGTGAGTGAATTTAACCATGCTGCTCAGACTGTTACTTTCCACCCCAATCCTTTAATTTCTATTAAAATTCATTGCTATTGTATCTCAGAACCATGCCAGCTTTCATCAGTGCATCTTCCTGAAGGTCAAAGCTTGAAACAACCGTCAAGCCTCCCTAACCTGGTAATCATTTTCTGCCTTGAGGTGGTTCCTTCTGCAATCAATGCCACGAAATGTGCAATTTAAAATGTTTGACATTGGCTGGTTTTGTCCTTCGTGTTACCTAAGATGGTCATTATATCACGCTGTTCATTTTTACACAGGAAGTCTTTGGTTTTCCAGCATGAATTGAATTGAAACGCATGTAGAAACTGCAGACACTGCTTTTTTTGAAGAAACAGTCAACTAATTAAAGTGTATTACATAACATAGATTTTGAATTTTTTTCCTGGCATTCTAAACCAAATATTTTTAAATCCATATTAGAGCAAACATCTTCTCCTTAAAACACTAGGAGTGCCACCACAACTTTCATGTAACACCAAAATGACAGATAAGGAACTTTTAAACATGATTTTAAGAGGATCAGCAAAATCTCTTCAGCAGATAAATATTGTACGGCACATAAATATTGTGCAGTACCCCCACAAATAATGGCTTAATTTTGTCTTTCTACCTTACACAGTGCTTTTTTATCCATTTGTTTTTCTGTTTTGCATTGATAGTAGCAGTAGCAACAGCTGCTGTATTGAAAGAGCTGTGCTACTGTCTACTAGCTTAATGGACATTGTTTATATAGTGACATACCTGGGGTCAAGGCACAGTACTAGCAGAGTTAGTTTTCCTAGCCTTTAAAGAAGGGGAAAGAGTGAGGGAGAAGGGGAAAGAGAAGGGGAAAAGCACAAACCAAGAAAAAAACAGATCTGGAAAAAAGATTTAGATTTTTAAAAATCCCATCAGGAAACAAAAATTAAGTGCCTTTTCTGAAACCCTGTTTAGCTGCCTAATACTACATAGCACTGTGATCCCTTTGCCGTGGGTGGGAGTGGTGGCTTTTGGACAAACTTTGTTAAAAAAGCCCTGTTGTTGAGTCATAGGGTGCAGAGAGGATCCCTTTGCTTTCTAAATTCCTTCTTTGAGAGGACCCTGGGTGTGGCTGAATCCAACCATGGCCTCAGATTTTGTCAATGGTTTGAATTTAGGAAATTATAGAGGTGTGATTGGACCACTTTATCCCACAGGTTATAATGATGGCAAAGTGAAAATAGTTATGCAAAATGAATAATTAATTATTCAAAAAGATCAGACAAAAAATCTTAATCAGAATTGTTTACTACACAATATAAAACCTAAAACTACTACTAGTATAGTATAAGATAGGGTAGTGCACTATATTAAAGCAATTATTGAAAGAATTATATTAAAGCTACCAAAAAGTAATAATTATTAATGAGGTATCGATATTATCCATACCAGTGCTCATGTGGAGATCTCTTTCTCTCAGCCTCCAGGAGTATCCTTGAGGGTTGTCACCACCCAAGGGAGGAATCCCAAGAAGGGTTATGTTAGAAGAACCTGACACTATGAAAGTGGACTGGACCTTTGTTGTTAAGAGCGAGTGATGACTCCAGTGATTATCTCACCTTCAGGATTTTAACTGGTTTCAACATCTCCTGGTCTGGTCTGGAGGCCCTCTCAGCCCACCACTAATAAATTTGCAAATAGGGCATTGTCTTGGTCACGTTCCAGGAGAGGATGTCCTGCCACATCTGGGGAGGATGTAAGTTTGTTACCTGTCTTGGAAGCTCAGAAATACAAGCAGCAATGCCTTGAAGAGGGAATATGGTCTCTCTGTATTGCTCTGTTTGTGTTTCTGTGCAGAAGTTCCTCTCCATTCTGCATGCAGCCAGGGTTGGGGGCCAGGAATGAGGCTGCTTTACAGCAAAGAAACGTGTAGCTAAAATGAAGCTGCCAAAGCACAAAGGCAGCTTGCAGGGACCCGTGAGAGCATCAGCAGGTTCACAGCCTGCCTGCTCCCAGTTGAGGGGGAGGTTGGTGGAATCAGATAAGACTGGAGAAGCAATAAATTAACCTACATGGAATATATAAACCTCCACAAGTCCAGGTAATGGCAGTAATTGCAGGGAATCTCAGGCTTGTTGCCTTCTACTCTCTCTCAAAATTGGGCTTTAGGAAAGGGGCTTTAATGAAGGTTGCACTAGCAAATTTAGCTAGGCATGGCTTTGCACCTTCTCTGCTTAGCACTCGTCTTGCTTCCCTCATGCTACAGTTAATGACTCCTGAGATCCCAGTTAGCTTAAGTTTGTGTCTGTATCTGTGCTAAGTATAATTAACTGAATCAAGTATTTTCACTCCTTCACAAAGAGTAAGATGCAGAGAGGAAGAAAATAAAAAGAAAAAAGGAGAAGGAATAAGGAATAAAGAAAGAAGAAAGAAGAAGGAAAGAAGAGGAAGAGGAAGGAGAAGGAAAAGAGAAGGAAAAGGAGAAGGAGGAGAAGAAAGTGGATGTTTTCTAGACGGTCGTATGAAACCTGAGTCTCATGAACTTTTAAGTTCATGACTAAATCATGACTATGAGTCGGTAATCTGAGTCAAAGTTTTACTTTTTAAAAGTCCTTTGTCAAAACAGTTGTTTTAATTTGGAAAGCTTGCTGTTTTACAATGTAATCCATTGTCTCATAAATCACAGATGATAAAACCAGACCAAACTGTGCTGTGTTCATTGAATGGGCAGTTTTGTTTTGTTTTTGTGGCCTAAAGATCGGGAGCCAAAAAAAGGCTCACCAGGTTACACACTTAAGATGTTCTAATTTAGCAGAAGGTAAAGGACTGCTCTAGCCTCAAATCTGACACTATGCCTGGGCACAATATTGTAAACTAAATTCATGGCAAAGTTTTAGGCTAGTTTTCTGTGTGTGTGTGGTATTTTTTTGTTTGTTTGTTTTGGGGAGGGTGTTTATTTTTTTACAGAGACACATCGGTCTGTGTCAGTTCATGTGGTAAGCTCAGTTTACTAACCCACTAGACCTGGAATATCATAAGACAGTACGCTAAATTCTCAGTGTAAATGGACTACTGCTTTCCAACCAGCCATAGCTCTACTTGTTCCTGTGTCTGTTTCAGTCAAAAAACATTTTGCAATTATTTTGAGGGAAGAGGGAGCAGAATCCTGTCTTTTTGTGAGGCGTGGGGTTATTTAGGCATTCTTAGCCATCCTTATGTAATTTATGTAGTAAGAATAACAAAAGTAAATAACTGTGCATCACAGTTCCCTCAAAGTCTATGCTTGAAAGAGAATTCTTCTAAATTTGGGATTTGGCAATTTTGTTAAAAATGACAGACTTCTGGTGTACGTTCACATTTTTCTTCCCCCCCAAAGTACGACCCCCAGGGATGGCACGGGTGGTACAGAACAGCAACCAGCCATGCCCACACAGCTCTGGGCTCTGCCCCCTCTCTGCAACCAGGACAACATGGTGTGTCTTTCATTATTCCTTGCTTTCTTTTACATATGAAATGCATTCTTCAACATCCTTTGGCAACAGTTGTTGTCAGCCGTATGATTGAAGCTGTGTGCGTGCTTAAATCAGTGAAAAATGAGAAGTTAAGGGTCTATTTTCTCCCTTTGTCTTTTGCAGAGTCCCTACCACACCTTTGATGGTGATGAAATAATGGAAAACTAGATTAGATAATACGAGTATCTTAAATCACTATATGATGTGGCATAGATTAAAGAAAAATCCTCTGGTTTTGAAAAGCACCGGAAAGACTGCACAATAATGGCACTATTTTGTTTATACGTAAAATTTATATGTGCTATATAAAGATAGACATATTGACTAAATCTAACGTTTATTTTCTAATCACAGAAAAGTAATACCTAGGTTTGCTGCATTAGTTCGGTTTCCTTGGTAAAAAGGTAAATTTTTCTGAATCTAAAGGAAATCTAAACCACAATTTTACCGATGATCCAATTAAGGACAGAAGAGAAAAATATCTGTCTCTCACAGTTTCTGTTCTGGCACTTATACTGGAAGAGAAAAATGAATGAATAGGATGCTAAGTGTCATGATACATTGACCTGTTCAATAACATGGTTAGCTGGCACTGCAGCTTTTTACCTGTTTACAGCTCCACTGAAGTATTAGGAAGGAGTATAATGACCAGCGAATCTAACTGCAGAGAAGTGAAAAGGCCAAGGTAGTTTCCTATTATGACATTCTGATTTGCTTGACATGATATAGTCAGGAATTGTATTTTTAATGATTCCTGTGCTGGACAAAGACAGTGAAGAGAACAGAAAATGACACTTGACTCCTCTATTGTGCTGGCAAAGTCTGTAACAAGCATAGGTTATAGTATAACCATTCTTCTTGCAATTTCAGAACTGTAATCTACTGATCCTCCCTGCTTGTCACATCCAATTTGTTCCAAGGCTTGCTTTACACAAGACCACATTTCTATTCAGTGGCAGCTGGAACTTGACTGGGATTATAGTTAAATTTCCTTTCTAATGACTGAGCTAGAAAGATGCTGTCATATCATCAACCTAGAGGCTACAAAAATGCCTAAGAGGAGAAGAGAAAATTGGTTGATAAAGCAATTATATATTTTTCATTTTCAAGTACTTTTCCAGAGCATTCAGATTAACATGAGACTACGATTTGGAATTAGAAAAAGAAGTAAGAACAAGAAAATAATAAAGATACAATTAAGGAATAATTCCCAGAGCTACTATTTTATTTCAGTAGCAGGTGTAGGAAGAATATGTGTAGCATAAAGATGTAGCCAGAAAAGCTTTGACAGAATGTTAGTCACTACAAAACTCTTCTGTTGAAATCATAACACTTTGCAGGAGTCATATCTACTTACCAAGGAAAAGAAAAAACCAAAAGCTAGCAATGTTGGTAAAACTGAATAAATTTTCAAATCAAAATATGACATTTCAAACTTGACTTTTTGTATTTTTACTGAGTAACCACAGTAAATTAAAGAGCAAAAGCAGATAAACCAGGAAAAAAGAATGCTTTAACATGACTTTCTTGCAAAATATGACTTTCTCACTTTTTCCTTCACCTTGAATTGTTTCGCTTTTGTTTGAGGTTAAGTTGGATTTTGTAAGTGTGTTTATCAGTAGAATTACTCAGGAAGCAATTGGGAAAGCTGTAGGAGAAAGTACGTAAGTAAAGAACAATCTGGAACATGCTTAGAGAGGCATACATAATGAAATCAACCAGGCTGAGAAATCACCAGGGATTTGAATAAAGCTCTCACCAGTTTTTCCAGTTTGTGGTCAAGATTTGGACTGTGGCAGGTGCCCCCTGGAAAAAAACATGTGGCTTTGGAAGAGGAATGGATGTCTTCAATTGTATAGTTACAATCTTAAGCATTGGTGGTGCATCATAAGAAGGAAGAAGTGTCCTTGCACACTTCAACAGGCTCCCTAACCTGCTGAGGACAGCTTGAAAACTGATCAGTGGAGGACAACAACAAAAGGCTACACAAAGGGTAAGCCAAATTGTCTGCACAGGGGCCAAAAATCAGCAGGAGAGAGCATGTGTCTCCTTATGTATTTAAATAAAGGCTGTTTAGAGAAGTTACTTGATGACATATCTTGCTCTACTTATTGACTCTTTCTGAGAAAGACCGGCTTATGAAAGTAATAAACAGGCATTTAAAAGGTTTTAGATTAGGCTGGAAACGTTGCTGCAATGTAACATTAACAACTTGCTTTTGCTCATGTGATTCCTAAGCAGGATAAACATGTATTAAAAAATAAGTTTGTTATCTTCTCTTTTTAATCCAACAGTAACTCGGTCCAGCATGTACCCTGTTTGTACAGGAACAGAACTGCTTTTCTGCACAGTTGTGTGCCAGGCTGTCATATTTGAACGATGGAGCTTTGCAAACCAGTGCTCAGGTCTCATTGTCTGCTTCTTAACTGAAAAGGGTGTGGGAGCGTAATGGGGTGCACTGATGGGAAAGGATAGAAACAGCTGTTTTTAACTTGCTTTGCTGAAGTCCCAATATAGGACTGTACAGTAACCACTTTCAAGTCCTGCGTAGTCATCTGGTCTGTCACCATGTTGTCTTGAATACTAGAATGATGAGATGCCTTTTCATATATGCAGTGCCAGGCTGGGAAGAGCAAAAGTCACCACTGCTCACCTTCAGTGTAAGACAAACAGCAGAGGGTTAGCTGGGAAGTAAAACTGAGCTTAGTTTGGAAACTGTTCACACTTACTCTGGAACTTCCCCTTTTGCTTGATTGTACTGCAGCCAAGTCTACTAATAGCAACAGTCTGAGAGGAATTAGTGAGCGCCTCTGCCTCACACCTTGGTTCTTAGACTGAGCCTAGGGACTGCCATTATCTATCTATGCAAATGGTAAGAGAAAAGACAGTGCTTAAGGCCTGGCAGAGCTTCCCTAAAGAGAGCTCATCAGAAAACATTCACAGAACACAGCTCCTTTGTTATGGAGCTGGAAATCGTGAAGGAGAATCAGGACCACCGCTGCAACCTGTGTGTCACCATAGCAACTGCTATTACAACTCGGACAGAAGCCCAGGTTTTCAGTTCAGTGACGGGAACTTGGTCTTTCCACAAAGTGCTTTACCCTAGCATGAATCTTTCTGCTCAGTAGAGTAAAGAGGAAAGAAATTAATCGCAGAGATGGAAAGAGGCCCGTAGAGAGAGGGGCAAGAAAAAGCAGAAAATAAAGTCACAGAACCAAAAGGTTCACGTTTTGTGGCTGGTCCCTAATAATGCAGTTGTAAAACTGTGTGTGTGTCATTCCCATTCTACCTGGCCAGGGTGCAGGGCCATCAGATTTGAGCCATCTCTTCAGCAGAGGCTTCATCTTCTGACTTTTTCTCTACAATGTCATGGGTTCACACGGCAAGACAGCCTGTCAAAATGTGGGTAGTGGGTGGGGGGAGTGTGTCAGGCTGACACACCCCATTAGTCCATTACAGTAGTAACTGTATTACTGTGTTCAGTATTGCTCATCACACTTAGCTGGTCTATTGACTGTCTGGGGTGGGTTGGCTGTGGCTGGATGCCAGACTCCCATCAGCCTCTCTCTCATTCCACCTCCTCAACAGGAAAGGGGAAAAAATGAAATAGAAAAGCTTGCTGGAGGATACAGACAGAGAATTCACTCACCAACTACCCCCCATCACAGGGGAAAAAAAATCTTAACGTGGAGTAACAATTTAATTTATTTTCAGTTAAAAATAGAGAGAAATGGTGAGGAAAAGAGGGACAAAAACTAAAACAGCCTCACAACAGCTCTCCCCACTGTCAAGCTCAGCTTCATTTCTGCATTCCCCTATCCTCTATTTCTCTGGCATGGGGGAAAGGGGAATGGAATCCTGAACAGCTACTCTCTGCTGCACCTTCGTCCCTACAGCTTTTCCCCTGCTCCAGCATGGGTCCTCCAGAGCCACAATTACTGCCTGCAAACCTGCTGCAGTGAGGGCTTTCCACAGGCTCGGCTTCCCTCAGGGCACAAATACCTGCTGCAGCACGGGGTCCTTCAGGGGCTGCTGTGCTGCAGACCTGCCTGTGCTGCAGGGGGACAGCCTGTTCTCTGTGATCTTCACCAGGGGCTGCAGGGGAATCTCTGCTCCAGCCTGGGAAACCTGCACTCCTCTCCCTCCTTGAATCCCCTTGGCGTCCGCAGGGTGGTTTCTCTCATGTTTTTTTCCCCTCACTCCTCTGCTGTGCAGTGCTTTCACCCTTTCCTGAGCATCCCTTCCCAGAGGTGCCATCAGCCTGGCTGAGGGCTCAGCCGTGCCGTGTGTGGGTCTGGCAGAGCTGTCTGGAACTGGCTGTGTCTGTCAGGTGGTGGCTCCAGCCTCTCCTCCCCGAGGCCGGCCCATCACCTTGCAGCTTCCAAAGCAGCACTGCCAAGGACACACAGTGGTTCTGACCAGAAATTCCGCAGTTCCTATTGGTTCCGAATTCCGCATTCCTCGCTTTAAAGGATAAGTTCTTCCGAGGCACTGAATGAAAAAATGTGCTTAAATGTAGCTAGATGACACTTCCTGCACTTCTCTTAGTTGAGGTGAATTATCTTAAGAAATATAAGGGATGCTGAGTTAGTCTGTAATCATAAACTCTAACCATTGATAAAAAACAATGTTGCATTTTATAATATTTTCTATCTTTCTCCATGCCCTTAATTACTATCTCCTTCAGACACTCTTGCAAGACCATGCGTAGATCTGGGTTCAATCAGAGATCTGTAGTTATCTGCATCTCTTTTTCTGGTTTTATGAGTGAATGCCATGTTTTCTGTTTTGCAGTTTTAGGATGCCTGCACCAGAAGGGACAGATCCATAGCTGTTTTCAATGTCATAACACAAGCTGTTTTCTTTTTAGAAACCACTGTTTTGGAATGGTGGTTATCTCTTCCACTTTCCCTGTCCCCTGCCTCATTCCCTGAAGAGCAAGGTATAAATTATTTCCAACTCATCTGTGGACATTTTTGTTTTCATATTTCCTACTGGGGCAATAATTACTGTCATATCTTACTTGCTTAATGAAAACTGACATTAATTTTGGAGCTTGTCTTTAGGCCATATGTCAGTGTGGACCAGCTTCACTTCTTGCCTTTGTTCTTTTTTTTTTTTTCCCCCTCCTTTCCTTCCATGAAAAGAAAAAAAAGTGTTCTCAGACAGGCCTAGTTGGAAAGGTCTTTTTTTCACATGCAGTTTCCTTGCTGTCAAGCACTGTCTTCTACAGCCTCTGCTCCTTCTTACTGTTGTTTACAAAGACATGATTAATCTAGACAGACTCTCTTTGCATACAGGTTCCCTTCCTTTTCTTAGGACAAAAGCTCCAGTATTAAACATATTTTAGTGTTTCCTTACCTTCAAATATCTAGAACTCCAGTTCAAAATTAATCTTTTCAGTGTAGGAAGTCATTCTGAAAGGATGATTTACCTAATTTAACAAAATTAATGCTTTTCCATACTTTTACAGAGATAAGAATAACCAAACCACATGTTTAACTCCAAATTTGTCTATCCTGTTAATTGAAATTAATTCGATCAGTTCAAGGTGTCTTGATCTGAGAGCATTTCTTAGGCTGAGCTTTTGTGAATTTCTTTTTCCTAGTCACTGTAATATATCCAAAATATCATCTAGGTGAGTATTTGGTGTCTAACAGCTGTCATTCCTGAGAGAATTCTGCAGTGGAGAGCGTTTATATTGCATTAACAGTTCCATTACTACCTCCTTCTATCCAGAGCCCAGGAAACTGAGGGATATGTCCTCTTTTTTGAATGCGTTGAAATAATGTAGAAAGTTATATGGATTAGGATTAGGTGGAGTTTTCTGACTACCAGAGCATTGAGATTCTGAAATATCTTTGAAAATAAATAATAGAGATCATAAACTACTTTAATATAAAGCTAATAAATGAATGGAAATCATTTATACTGGTCTCTGCTCAGCTAACAGCAACAGTTTAGTTTTGACTTGGATCGGTCTGAGCCTATAACATGATTAATAATATAGAAAGAAAAAATGAAAATTTACAAAAGGGATTCTAGACCAAAGGTTACTGATTGTTCAAGTGAAGTGTCTCTTCAACACCATAGAGAGTAAATAAAATGCTTATCTCTTTCTCTTCAGTGACATTTAAAGAGAAGAAAAAAACTTCACCATTCAAAGAAGTGAAAGTGGAAAATACAGAAGATAGATGGCCAATAGCAAAAAAACTAAAGAGGTTGGATTAAGCTATAAAATTTCAATAAAGCCAAGAAAAGTCAGGATCACTTGCAGAGGTAGAAAAATGGGAAGAGATAAGTCGCAGGAAGAAATTTTAATAGCAAAGGTTATTATATTTTAAGCATATAATTGGATCTCTAAAGCTGTAAAAGCTGTAACTTCTATGAGTATAGAATCTTTTAAATTGAATTACATTTATAACAAAGTTCTGTTTAAAAATAATTATGTCTGAACCTGGCAATCCACAATAAATGATTAGGACTTTTTCTCCCTCTTCCAATTAAACTAATTGTGAATGTGACCTATGTCCTTATAGATTCATCACAAAGAGCTAAAGGATAAAACAGTGTGTGACTAAGTTTCTCCCGACTTTCTTTTCCTGGCAAATATACGTTTGCCATAACTGAGAGAGTTTTATGATCCTAGTGTTTTCTGACCATCACAGATGTAATGTTAAAAGTTTATATCAGTTTATCAGCTTTTTGTAATTGCTATGCTGAGATGACTCAATATTCACTCCTTACACATCCAGCTTGAAGCCCCCCCTCTGGAAAGATGGGGAAGAACTCTTTACCAAGGACACCAGTGAAGGGAAAAGGTGTAAGGCTGATGAACTGGGAGAGGGTAGCTTTAGGTGGTATACTAGAAAGAAAACCTGTATTGGTAACGTGTTCAAATGCTGGAACAGGTTGCCCAGAGTAGTTGAGGATATCCCATCCCTGGAAGCGTTTAAGGGCAGGTTTGATGGGGCTTTGGGCATCCTGCTCTGGAGAAAGGTGTCCCTTCCCCTGGCAGGTGGCTGGGAACTAGATGGTCTTGGAAGATCCCTTCCGGCCCAAACCAATCTATGATCATATGATTCTAATCACCTTCTCCTCCACCTTCATCCCTTCCCCAGGCAATGAATCCTTCTTGCAATAAAAATAATAATAATAATAATAATAATAATAATAATAATAATAATAATAATAATCATCTATTCAGGTTTGAGTTTATCCATTAGATATGTAAGAAACAGCCCTTCGTTTAAAAACAAGGTCTGTGAAGAAAGGAAGTAAAGCGTCAGAGTGTTAAAGAACTACTGAGACATCCTCAGAAAAATAACAAGGGATTTGCATTGAATTTAATGGGAGTTGTACTCCAAAATCTGTACTTTTGCCTTCTTCACTTCACCCTTCAGTGGGCAGCAATTGTCATTTATTTCTGTTTGCCTTAAGATGTGAAAAAGAGCTGAAAAGCAAACCCACTGATTTAATTTCTCGAGCTCAGGAGCTATCACAGGCTTTTTTATGTTTTCTTGGGCTTTTTTAGCTTTATTTCTTCAGTGCACATGAATATGAATGATTGAGGAATCTTCATACAGGTGGATGTGCAAAATAAAGGAAATGTAAATGCCTGCATCGGACACGGATTTATAAAGACTGATTTAAATTGCTGTAGCATAAGCAAGTCATATTAACAGTTATTGCTGTAAGGTCTCATTTGTGTTTTCTCTGTTCATAAGGAACATTTTTCCTTTGAATGGATCTGCCGCTAAACCATTAACATTTGTCAGATGGAGAGATTAGACTCCTAACAACTTGCAGATGACATTCAGCCAGAGCAAACTCCTTTCAGTTGTTGACAGTTTGTCTAATAAGTGTGTATAGCGTTGACATTTAGACAAGAAAATGCCTGTGAATTCTTACAGAATGTAGCTGGAGCTGTTAAACTTTTCAGGGCTTGGATTTTGGTGGGGTCTTTGTGTGTACGTGCATATCCTTTGTTGTCTGCTTGTAAACTTTCACGAGCAGAAAGAATATGTGCTACCCAGTCTCTCAGAAATGCAGAAAGCGCTGATGTATAAGTTAATTTTAAAACTGAGTTTTCGAAAGGGTGTAATGAATTATTCATGCTGAACGCCTTGCCTCATTTTCTCTTTGCAAATTGTATTTGCAAAGAAATTGTTCTAATAATATTATTCAGCTCTCTTCTCAATGTAATTTCAGCAAAAAACCCCTCCTTACTGCAAACAATTCACTTGAAACTTTTTAGATATATGAAATTTAAGCCTCTTTGATTGGAAAGATTACACATATTTTCTTCTTTCAGATGCAGATTGTTCTAAATCAAGCATCTACACCATTTGTTTAAAATCCACTGGTTTAAACTATATTTCAGCTAGTAATGTGTTGCTTGCACGTTTGAGTGGAAAAAAGCCTGTAAGTAAATCAGGCTCAATTAAAAAGCCCAGATAATTAGAGGAAATATTTACTCAAAATTTGCACTGACATTTACTGCATGAAAATGTCCTCCCCTTCCAAAATGAAATAGCAATATTAGGAGGGAAGGTTTTCCTCAATTTTCAGACATTTAATTTTGTCAACGAGTAATGTTAGTAATTCCTACTGATTTAAAATCTCACAAGAACACTCTCTTTAGGGTCATGTATTATAAAGTGCAAATTGTTGCAAAGAAATAGTAGTAATTTATTTTTCTACAAAAAAGTACATTGGGCACATAAAGTAACTGACTATGTAGTCAGACAAATATTTAGTAGCTAGCAATGATCAGATCACAGAATCATAGAACCTGAGCTAGAAAGGATCATCAAGGATCAATGAAGTTCATCTCCTGGCCCATCACAGGACAGCCCCAAGAGTCATATTGATAACTTGTTTTGTTGTTTTATTTCAATGTGGTTTGTAAATTATTCGCATTAAAGGTGCTTTTGAAATACAACAGTAAAATTTTTACCATAATTCTCTTTACTGATATGCTTAAACCTCACTTGACCTTACAGAAGTTTTTTTTTTTTTCTTTTTGGCTTTCTTATCTGAACCAATAATTTAAAATATTAGCTTTATTCAGTTGTATAAATATTCAACCTAATTCATATTCTTTTTCCTATTTGGATAATTTAAAAAAAGATTAATAATTTATAACTTTATTAACAAAAAATCCTAAAGCATAAGCTAGGAACTGACTTAAAAATACCAGTTTAGTACTAAAGACTCTTCTAAGCTACAGAAGAAGAGAGTAATTAACAGAGATTTTCAGTTACTCAGATTTCTCAACAAAATTTTAAAATTCCTTTTCATGCTTTGTGAAATTCCTACTATTCTCGTACTTCTGTGCCAAACATCTATGCCTCAGTGTGAAAAAATCAGCAAATTGCTTCTGGGCTGAGAAATGTTTTAAGAATAAAATAAGTAAGTTAAAATCAATCCTATTCAATATGTGATCATTTTCCGAAGTCCACAAGACAGATAAGGAAGAAGAAGAAACACATGTGTGACCCAAAAAGATGATAATAGTTTCAAACTGCACGAATGTTAAATTTACCCTAAGGTCCTGTGATTTTATTGCAAGTGTGTGTAGCCATTATGCATCACAGTAGGAGAGAAGAGAATTTTGACTGTTTCTGACTCTATTAACTGCAAGCAAGGACCAACCTGCAAGTCTGGATTCCTGTTTCCTGTTTGAGTGGCTCATTTTTTCTGGGTGAGGTCTGGAATCACAGAATCGTCTGGGTGGGGAGAGACCTTCAAGGTCCGCTAGTCCAACTGTCAACCCAGCCCCACCACCATCACCCCTAAACCGCGTCCCCCAGGGGCAGATCATGCTGAAGATCCTCATCCCACTGAACCAGACTGCCCCCATCCCTCTGCAGATCGACAGTCCCACCCAGCCTGGTGCTGTCTGTGAACTGACAGAGGATGTGCTCGTCTCCTTGTCCAAACAGTCGGTGAAGATGTCACGCAGGACTGGCCCCAGCTCTGAGCCCTGGGTGACACCACTGGTGTCCGGCTGCTAACGGGGTGTAAGTCCACTCACCACCCCTCTCTAGGCCCAGCCATCCAGCCAGTTTTTCACCCACCCAAGCCCTGAGGAGTCAGCCTCTCCAGGAAAGTGCTGAGGGAAAAGGTGTGAGATGCTTGTCCCTCTGGCACGGGACATCGATTTGGTCATGATACTGGCTGGAGATGGTGACTGGTGGAAGTCCTGCTGTTTTAAATAGTTAAAAGGTGTAAGTCTGGTTGGGTCTTTAAAAACTGTTTAGTAAACAGGTAACAGAGATAAGATGATAATATGGATGTCCTTTTTTGTAGATGTAATAACAGAGCTGTAAATTAAGTACTACAACAGCATTACAATGAGGATGTGAGTATCACAGTGTAATAGGAATAGTAACATCAATTGGCCAACAGCAATCAAATACTACAGCTTTGTAGGGGAATAAAACACAAGGTGGATAAAAATAAAGGATAAATAGAAACAGCTAGGAGTAAACAGACACTTCTGAACCACTTGTGAATTATCAAGGTAATTGATACAAATTATCTGTAGTAGCTTGTGACTTATCCTTCCAAAAATCTCCTAGTTGATCTTTCTATGGATTTTCCTGAGCTGTATTCACTGTCGTCTCCAGTTATAAACCAAAATATATATTGTTTATAAGTATCCAGGAATTTATTCTGAAAGCTTGATGCCACTTCTGTGCCCCACTTCTCCATCAGAGCAGCCACAGTCTTCTGATGTTCCATACCACACAATTCAGTATTTAAATTAAAGACTTTGTATATAAAGGGAAATGGGGAAATACTGATTGAAACATTCTTTGTGTCATAAATTAAACTGTAAAAATTAAGCTGGTGAATGTAAACAGTTTTATGTCAGAGCTTTGAATCTGTCTGTTAGCTCATGTCATATAACTCTCTGTGATGGTAGATAAAACCACAATTGTGTAGTTCAAGAATATTTCATAGAAATTAACTTAAAAATCCCCCTTTGCACAATACCTAGGTGAAACTTGCTTTTCAAAGGGGAAGTTTATTAGCAAAAAAAGTACATTGTGTACTTTTTAACTGAGCTTTCCTATCCTTCTCTTTCCTTTACAAGCGAGGAAAAAAATCCTCACTTTTTTTTGCTTTTCATTTTCAGTTTTCTTGGAGGAAAGGTTATTATTGACGTTTGTGTTGTTTTCTTTGTTTTTCGTCTGTGTCATCATCAAAAACTGTTATGTAAAATTATCTCTGTCTGTTACGCACAGGGCAGAGGAGCCCTGTTACCTCAGCCAGAGGAAAGAATTGAAAAAAATTGGAGAGACAGTTCTATATATAACGTGATG
>JAWMRA010000090.1:31722516-31735043 GCA_035584735.1 Pseudotriccus pelzelni | reverse complement strand
TCAAGCAGCAATCTGAATTCAAACCCTGTCTTTGAAATTTGGCAATTAGTATGTGGAGCCCAGCTTGCAAACTACTTCCTATTCTACTTGAAAAGGAAACATAAAGAAAGGATATTCTCATCCAATTAACAAGCCTCCCTCTCGTGCCTATTTCTCTGTGTAAGGTCAGGCCAGGTGTCACCATGATGTGTATAGGAGTGATTAAGATGGAAAACAAAATCCTTTTACTGTTTTATTAAGCTACAGACAAATAGTTCGTGCAAAGCTTATTTTAAACACCACATAATTTGAGTCAAAATACCACATGTACTTAAAGGGAGATCTCAGACTTTCTGCAGCAGTAAAAATTAAAAGCCAAGTAAAGGTAATAACATCTTCCTACCCTTGTGCACACATACCAGGCGGCACTTATGGCAGTGACCGGTTTGCAAGGGTGTATATTGAACGTGCATGTCTGTTCTTCAGAAGAAAAGCAAGAAGCAAAAGAGACGGTACATTGTTGGCAGAATACAGTCACAGTTGCTAAATGAGTGAAGTAAAGAGTGCAGATTCCACCTTTTCCAAAGAGTGGCACAAATACACACCAAGCAGGGTGTCAAAACAGTAAAATTTGACGTCATAACATTGGTAATGGGAATGCATTCCTGTGGAGTGAGCAAGCCCCCAAAGCAAAGCCTTGATGGATGTGCCTATAGCAATGAAGCAATGAATTTAAGATAAATGCAGTAAATTGTGAAAGCAGCCATCCTGATGTATCTCTGCCACTGACTGCAGATCTCTGCTTAAGTGTCCACAGGAGCCTTGAAAATATTTTTATGACTTCAGTAGGAAAGTATTTGGAATGAAGTGTAAAATCCCATTTTCACAGCACTAATCTTAAATGCAATCCTGGACAAACAACCATGTTTGTGCTCTGACTGTACTTCAGGGCTACAGGTTACGTCAGTCATTGGGAGCTGCTCTTAGAAATGTTATTTTCTTATTGATCATGGTCTGCTTTAAAGGAATTCAATGTCCTGTTCCTCCCAATTTAAGTTTACGCATCCACATGCTGGATAACTTCATTGATTCTAATCTGAAGCTCTGACTGGTATCTTCTTAAACCAGAAGCTTGCTTTAGGTATTAAGCACTAGAGATTTAATTTCTTATGCAAACACTGTCCAAACTGTAGCATATTTAATGTAACCAATGGATACCATTAAGTTAACTTGAATAACGTAACTTCATTATTTCTCTAAACATTTATTACAAGCAGTATTAGGGTCCGATATTGGACAAATTCTCAATGCAAGTCAAGTAATTCTCAGTACCTGTACCAGTGAATAAGTGGGATTATCCCATGAAATTCACAGTTATTTCAAATAGTTGGTATGAAAGTGACCTTTGTAAATGAAGTGACTTTTTCTTAAGTAGACGGTTAAAGATTCAGGAGCTGGTTCAAGGCTGGCCCTGAGCTGCCTATACCATCTTGTGATTCATCATTGCAGTATTACAATGTTCAAAACACTGCTTTTGAAGTCATTATTCTGTACTCTGTGTTCAGCACGTGTCATCTTCTTCAGGTGACGCAGCACTTTCAGAAAAGCCGTTAATTGCTGAGGACTGATAGGCAATTCAAAGATGTCTATGGGGAGACAGTATCAAAGACACTGCAAGCTCTAAAATTAACATCAAAGTTATTACACCCAAAAGAAAAACTTGTACCTACTATTGCTCTCACAGCTGCAAACCTCTTCATTTAGAACACTTTGTGTATCTCATGGCTATGTTGTTCAAAGTCTTTCTGAAAGTTTTGTTGTTTTTCCCCGTGGAAGCAAGTGATTTATTAACAAGAGACAAAAAAAGAAAAAAAAAAAAAGTCATTGAAATGAGCATATCTGTTGAATTCTGGTTGGATGTGACCCAGAAGCTGATGGGTAATAGGTTTTAGGGCCTAAGCTACAACTGAAACTCACCACCACTATGTTATGCAAGCCTGCAACTAATGGTTACATTTGATGAATTATAGAATTTCCAATCTTATCCTCCAGTAAAATTCTAATTCAAAATGCTTCAGTGAATGGAAACCCAGACATTCAGGCTTACTATTGTCAATCAAATGTCATCTGGGACTATTTATCAGAGCAAAAAGAGGAGAACATAAAAATAATTTTTGGACAGTTGTCAAATTTCATTCTTTTGATTCTTTCACACGCCACAGTTAATCACAAACTCTAAAAAATCTTTTACTCGGGAAAACAAAGCTGATTGCAGACCCTGTGACTATGAATACAATTTTAATGATTGCACAGAAGATTAAACCCAGAAAAGATCTTTGTTTCAAAACAACTGAAAAAAGCCCGCCCCCCCCACGTCCTGCCCCTGCAGCCCCTGTTTTTTGAACCAGCACTGCTGCATGGTTTTTCTCTTTTGTTCAAATTCCTCCATTTAGTGTCTCTCTAGAGGCCTTTTGCTTTTATAGTAACAAACCCTCTTTAAGGCAGTCTAGAAAAGTCCTTTAATAGTTTGGGGGGAACAAAAGTCAAGCTGTTTTCACAGCACAGTCTCTGTCTCGCCAAGGTGGCCTAGTAAGGCTCTCAGGAAAATAGACAGTTTTTCAGTTGGTTCTGACTTTTGCTTTTCAGATAAAATAAAACAGCAGATGCAAAACACTGAAAGAAGAGGTAGTTTGGGATTCTTCCAGAGGAATAAAACCGAGAAAAGGGCTTGGATTCAGAAAAATAAATGTATATAAAAAATATAACCCAAAATTGGAGTTCAGTATTTCAGTTCTAAGTGGACAAAACCTGGACAAAATCCTACAGGTGACTGTCGTAGATTAAACAAAGGACAAACATTTAGAGTGTCTCATTTTTCAGACTTTGATGCAAAAATGCATCAAATACAAAAATATTAGTAGTTATAACTTTTTCCTGGTAGCTATATCCAGAAGATCTGTATTTACCACCACATACCAGTTACTTTTTATCTTCCTGTTTTTAATTTAAACACAATTCAAAATACTGTGTTATGTCCTTAGGGGGTGACACCTATTGTATTCAGATGCGATATTGATGCGAATTGTACAACTTTGAGTTCTTTCATTTTCAGTGAAGTGTGAAGAACAATAATCTAAATTAGCAAAAGCACGCACCTTTGGAAGAGTTTTTTCAAAATTCGCATTCACAATAACAGTATTCTCTTTGGAGGCTGAAGACAGTGTCTGGCTTTGTGCTGTGCTTTGTTGGATAAATATTTTACTGGCACAGTGCAAAGGACTCACATGCAAAAAAAGAAATGCATTAACTCCCTGTATTTTCACCACACAAAATTTCTGTGTGTTTTTGATTAAAACAGCAGGAAAAAAAAAAAGGTTGCTGTTATTAAGCTGTGATAGAATATTTCTTACATTCTGAAACAACAGCTAAGCTGGACAATAGTTTCTTCTTGCTGTATGCACAACACACAGCAAAAAAATTTAAGAAATCATCAGTGTGGATCACTGTTGAACACCAGCATAAAGTGATTAATTATCTACAGGGAAGATTTTTCAAAATCACTGAGGTACCCAGAGAAGCAGTTGAACTGAAAGTTAATGGCATTTCTATTCCTAAGTCCCTTAAGTAGTTTTGAACATTCAGTTTCTACATGAATATCCTACAAATGATGCTGTTGGAATACCTGGAAAGCTCTGCGTGTTTTCTGTTTTTCCCTTTTGGTGCTCAATGATTCTTGTGGTCAACATTTGCCTTCCTAAAATGTGCACACTTTAAAAAGTCAGTAAATTCACCTCCTTATTTTGCTTTGCTATTCTTTAATCAACATGTAGGTCTAATTTTCTGGGCATATGTTGAAATGATCCATAGGAAATTGCTGTTTGTTTGCTTGTTTGTTTGTTTGTTTTTCTGATGAGATTCTGAGCTCTGTTTACCTTAGCTGGATTCTTTGCCACTAAGAGAGATTTTTCTTGTCCTATTTTGTATTCTCTATGAAATGCTGCTCAAGATGAGTATCTCAAGGCTGGAGATTCAACCATCAAGCCTGTATCTTCTAAAACCTGTGAAGAGCTTCAAAGACAATACATAAAGCTTGTGAGGATATTAGTCTTGGGTGCATGTAAATTGCTTCTCTAAGTAGACAACATATTGGAGATCTTAGTTTCCAGGAAAACTGATATTGATCTGATGCCCGTTAAGTTTTTGGCTTTAAATGTTTTATTTGTTTTTACAAATTTCCAGTGGCTATGTATTGGACGTGTGTCAGGGAATTCTAGGGGTAATAAAAGAAATTAATGTTCCCCCTCGATTGTAATACCTGAAGGACTGATAATTTTTATCTACACAGTATCTTACAGAGAAATTCGGTCCAAGAAAAGCCAATACTGAAATATGACCTAAACACTCACCTCTTCAGAATGTCTGATTTAACTGTTTAATCGGCCTCCCCTTACATTTGCTAAGTGGCCTGACAATCATGTGACAAGATAATCCTGGACTGTCTATCCACCTGAATATTTAATATTTTAAGGTGTACAGCTCCTCCAACAGGAAACACAGACTGCTATTTTTTTTTTCTGTGTTTCCTCCCCTGTTGCCTTTTATGTCCTCTCAGCTAGATCTGCTTTGGAACACAGAAACAAGTGTCTGATTTAGCTCATGTTTCTCTGCCTGTAACAAATTCAAACTCAAACACAATTATGTCCTTTGTGTGCAAATTGTATGTCAAAAAATCCATTGCTACAATTCCTGAATCTCTGGAATTTGACATAAAATAGTGGAAAGCAAATAATTAAAATTGCTTTGTTTGACTTAATTGGCTTTGTTAGTCACTGGTAGATCATTTAATGAAGTCTGCAAAAGAAATTTTGGGTTAAATATGCTTTGTGACTGTATTCCACAAAAAAATTGAATATTTTAATAAATTTAGAAAAAATCAAAATTTAAAAGCAAAGTATAGAAAACAGTTGCTTCTTGACATCTTTGTTAGTATAATGACAAGAAATAAAACTTGCTGTCATACAGTCCTTCAAGCAGCCTGACTTTGATAGGAAATGAATGTAAGATTACATAATGGTTTAATTTCATTATTGAAGAAGCAGTAATCATGAGTTTCACACATACTTCAGCAATGTTCCAGTAACACAACATGTATTTTTAACATTCTTTTTTCAGTACAGTGAGATGAAGTGGAGTTTCTTTTTGTTTAATATAATGGTTTCACTGGCAACATAGGACATATAATTAAAGAGGAATATAAAATCTTTGATGTTTAATTATACCATCAGATAATATTTTTTTTTTTGTTAAACACGTGAGAAAGTTGTTTAATATTTATTTTGATCATCACTATTCACTGTGTGGCTTTACTTATTTGTTGTACCTCCTATGAATTCTGAATTCTGAAAAAAGAGATGTTGTAAATATAGAAGTGAGACTTTCAATCGCTCTTGCTGTGCTAGCATGCATATTTACACACAACTAAAGCAGAGTAAATGTTGAACAAATACCTTTAGCATCTCTGCTTTTCACTGCGCTACTCATCTGACAGAACCTTTTCTTAGAGTAATTTTTCTGAGTAACTCTGGGCTCCCTGAAAGAGTTCTCACACTGGAGCATTTTTCATACCTTTCTTTTAGAGTTCACCCTGTACAATTCTTACCTGTAGGCAAATGGAACCTCTTTTGAAATACTGCTAATTGCTTTGAAATCCCTGCTTTGGGGCAGTAAATATCTCTGTTTTCTCACTTTTTTTTACGTAACCATCCTGTTTACAAAACCAAAAATATTTCCTCCCCCTCCATCTTTAAAATATAATTAATATTGTTTCCAGAGTGGAGACTCTGCGAATAATCATGATCATTTTCCTAACTCTGAGTCCAACAGTCCAACAACTGGACTTCCTTTGTTTGCAAGAATAGCTAACTTTATGTAACTGAAGACCTAGTGGCACTTTGATTTATTACGACATTGTCCATAAAAAAGGTATTTCTGTAATTCACACAGGAGGGCAATGAAACCCTTTTTCTGTAAGATGTTTTCCATTTCTGGATGTGTAAATGTATTGATTTGGTCTACAGTCTCAGTGTGCATATGGCTGGATTTACTAATGAGACAAGCAAAAAAGGAGTAGTTTCTTTGGAACTAGAAATTGACAAAGTTTCCCAATCACAAAATATAGTTACAAAATACCAAAGGAGATGGAGTGCTATTAACATCCAATTCTTTTTCCCCTGCTTTGGTAACTTTCCATTTACATATTTATTAACTTATGCTAGATCAAGTATTTGTTACAATGATAGGCACAGAAAATAAATTATTTGTAATTAGTTTTATTGTAATGAATAATAAATGAATTTTTTTGATAAACCACTTATTATAGAGTAGTCTTATTAGTACATAGTTTTATTCAGGCATCAAAGTTTGCATTTTAATTTGAGAGTATTTGCATTGTGTTAATTTGCAGTATCCTGCATTCTTAGGAGTATAAACCCCTACTTTTTAATTGTATTATTTTTAACACATTTCAGTTGAGGTAGCTGAACAAATTATTAGTTTTTCTGGAAGTTCACAGAATCACAGGGTCATGGAATGGGTGCATTTCCCTTCATTAAACTGCCTGAGATCCCTCTCTGCCCAGTTCTCCAGTCTGTCCAGCTGCCTTGGAAGTGCACCACAAGCCTCTGGTGCATCCATCACTCTTCCTAGTTTTTTGTCATCTGTGAACTTTCTGAGTGCACACTTATTCCCAACACTCAGGTCACTGACCATGAGGCTGGACATTATTGGCACAGGTATTGACCCTGGGGTGCACAACTAATGCCTTGCCTGCAGCTGGACCTGCCGCTTCTGGTTACAACTCCCTGGGTCTTGGTGTTCAGCCAGTTTTCCACCCTCTTCTCTGGTGAGTTGTCTAAACTTTTATTTGCCAGATTATCTATGAATTGAGGCAAGCAACACACTTTTTACCGTCATCCACCCAGCTCTACTCCTCGTTGTAGGAGTCCGCAAATTTTGTTAATCTTGATTTCCTCCTTATGTATCCCTGCTGACTACTCCCAATCATCTCATGTCATCCATATATGTGGTTTTTCAGGATTAACTGCTCCATTACCTTCATAAGGACCGATGTGAGGCTCACTTTTTATTCCTCATACCTTCCTTCTTGCACTCCTTGAAGACAGGAGTCTTCCAGTCTTCAGGGACCTTTGCCAATTGACATGACCTTTTAAACAAAACTGAGAGTGGCCTCACGGCCAACCAACTCCCTCAGCACTCACGCACGCATCCTGTCAGGCCCACGGACCTGTGCAAGTTGTTTGCTTAAATGCTTCTCAAACCTGGTCCTCCTCTGCTGAGGGTGTGCCTGCCTTCCTCCAGACATCCCCCCCATCTCGGGACCTATGGACACATCAAGGACAATCTTACTGGCAGAGACTGAGGCAGAGAGAGCATTGAGAACCTTGACCTTTTTCATGTTCTTTGTCACCAGGTCCGCAGCCCCACTCAGCAAGGGGCCCAAGTTTTCCCTTGTCCTCATTCCTGTGTATGTTCTTGTGGTATTCTTCCTCATTGCCTTTGTCATCCCTTGCCAGATTCGATTGCAGGTGTTTGCTGGCTTTCCTATCCCCATTCCTGCAAAACTGAACAGCAGCACTATACTTCCTCTGGGTTATCTGTCTCGCCTTCAACCTCTTTTACACTTTCTTTTTCTGTCAGTTCAGTCAAGAGGTCCTGGCTCCTCCATGCAGGCCTCCTGCCACCCCTGATTGTTTCCTGCTTGTTGGGGTGGACCTTTTTGAGACTGAAGGAGATTATCAACCAACCTTCCTGGACTCTTCTCTCTAGGACCATATCCCATGATATGGTAGAGTTCTGAAGAAGGTAAACTCTCCTTTCCTGAAATCCAAGATATGATCCTGTTTTTTGCCCTGCTGCCTTGTCTCTAGACCCTGAACTCCACCACCCATCCATGAGAGAACATGACTGCTCACAATTTTTGCATCCACAGGGAGTTTTTTTTTTTGTTTCTAAGTGAGAAGTCCACTTTTCATTGTTGTCTCAATCACCTGTGCCAAGGCAGCTTTTCTTAATGCACTTCAGAAATGTCTTAGATTGTTTTTGCCTTGCTGTGTTGCCTCTCCAGTAAATACTAGAGTGACTGAAGTTCTGCCTGTGAACAAGGGCCTGTGAATGTGCAGTTTCTTGCAGTTTACTAATTCCCCAGAAAAGGCTGGGCAGTTTTGTGCTTTCAGGAAGGAATGCTTTATTTAAAGAAGCCCAGGATTCTCAGCACACCTCTGTCTTTTGGTCTCCAGCTTTAGATAGTAACTTGTGTCTTCTTTCACACGTCATAAAGAGCTACATTAATGCAGATTTTACACAATTGTATATTCACAGTATTTTAAAAACTGGGAAAAATTCCAGGAGCAGGAATTGAACAATGCTAGTGGGTTGCATTAATCTCATAGCATGCATGTGATTCTAACCTGTTACGTTAACTGAGATATTTGACCGTGGCTATTCTAGACTACTGCACACTGAAGTTTCCTGCCTCTCACAGCTAGTGGTTAGTTGTAGTTTACTGACTATACATTTTTTTGAATATAAATAATGTAATATATAAATATATGTAATATATACAGTGTGAAGTGTGAATAATTCTGACCTGCTCTGAGCAGTGATGGAAGAGTGTGTGTGTCAGATTACTTAACAAGTTTTTAATTAAAACATGAAAGGGTAAAAAAATGCATAAAAACTTTACTATGTTGTAAGCCTCTATTTTTTCCCCCTTTTCCTTTTCTCTCTTTTCCACTGATTTTAACTGTAGGTCAAAGATGAAATTCAAATTACTGAAATGAGTAAAAAAATTTACTTTTAATTTTTGGACTAGAAAAACACAAAATTTGGACCTGGATTACATCTAATTTTTTTTTCTTGAAACACCTGAAGATTTCAGAGGCTGAACTTATGAGCAGAAGCATTATTACTCAGATAATCAAAATTCTGGTATCCTCTCTGTATTCAGTCCAAAATTTTTGGAAAGGGTTGTATGATTTCAGAATATGACTATGCACATGGATAAGAGTGTTTTTATTTAATTTATTCTTTGTCTATGTTCATCCATTTAAGAAAATGAAATGTCACTCTTGAATTACTTCAGTAGTAAAATTAAAAAAAATTACTTAGAGTAAAAGATTTACTCATTGTCTGTCTTCCCCTTTTTACTTTATCTTATTAAACAGCTAAGTCATTTTTGTTGAGTGTTTTTTTACTGATGATTATTTTGTCTCTCTGCTCTCCTCTTGCACAGGTACAAAACACCTTTTTTGACCTTTTTTTCACTATAGATGAAAAAATATGTCTGGTAAATACTAAAAAGACAATTAATGGTGTGATTTATTTTTTTTTCTTTAATTAAATATGAGTGTTTAAAATAGTCATACAAAATACTGGCAATGACCTTGAAAAAGAAGTGTGACTTTTGATATACTGAAGGAAGTGGTTGTATTTTCAGATAATTCGTTAAATTTTTGAATATGCTGGGGTTTGTTGGTAGGCTGAAAGGATCAGATTGCAAACAGTGAAAATAATAGTATTAAACTTTATTCTGTGGTTTCTGAGCAACAGGTAGTTATTTCAACTGTGTATAAGAAGATTTTAATTTCTTCTGTAGTAAGACAGTTAATTATTCCCATTGTATTTATTAAGTGAGATAAGGTGATGTGCATAATCCTAAACAGAATGCTGATACAAAGCCTGTTCATCACTTATATATAAAATTGAACTGGAATAGATTTTCCTTGAAGTTTCTCCTCATCCTGATTTTGATTTAAGTGTAGCTTTGTGAAATCCCCACGTCTGTCCTGCTCTTAAAGTAATAGAGCCTCAGAAGCTTTGGTGTCAAGTGTTTGTAGTATAAGACAGTTTGGAGATGTACAGTCTTACACCTAATCTCTGTAGCCAGTGAATGCTTAATTACTTTTTCTTTCTCTTGTATGTGAGAAAACACCTTGGCTTTATGTGTAAGGGGAATTAAAGTTATATGAAACTCTGGAGTTACCTGATTTCTTTTTGTTGCTTTAGCAGCTTTCCCTGGGCAGTAAATCCTCTCTCTCTATTCCAAGTTTGCTCTGCCTGTGAATATTTCCATAGTTTTTCCTGTGTATGAATATTTCATGTAGTCTAATTTCAGTGACAAGAAATTGATTTTATTTCTTGCAGATGAATTGAAAGGCTTCTTTGATTTCTAGAGGTTGTGTAGTTTCGGAGTTCTATTGTAATAATAGGGATCATTACGGGTAGACATTTATTCTGATGCATCCTTTACATCTCTTTTATGTGTGCACTTAATCCTGCTGTTTTTACATATTTCCAAAGAGAAAACAACAAATATATATATATAGCCAGGAACAGGCAAAACTGTAACACAAGCAAATTCAATATCATTGATTAGAAGTGTATTTTCTTTTTTTTTTTAATCTTCCATAAAAAATAGTATCTGCAAATTCATGTTACACAGCGTCACACTTTTTCTGTAGTAATTTTAGTAGCATATAATAAATAGTTTTAAAAAAGGTATTTTCTTAACAATGTAACTTATTAGATTGCCTTCATTTTCTAATTTGTATGTGATAGTACAGCTTAAGAAATAACTAACCACTCAGGAATGATAGACTTGTGAAGTTAATATTATTACAGCAATTAAGTACTTTGATCTGGACTAGAACACGCTAAGAAAATAATTAGATGGATTTGCTATGCATAAAGAACATAAAAACTACTTGTATGTGTTTCCAAGTGGGCAAACATTAATTAGAAGCAAAGTATAGCCTTGGGGCATTGCAAGAAGGCTCTGATTTCAAGCAAATGATGTGCATGCTTCCTTTTACTGCCACTTTTTCCTTAAAAAAGAATTTTCCCTTTAAAGAGAAGTGAAATATGAAGCTTTTAAGGACTAACTACTTTTTAGCTTTTAAAGACTACTGATTTTTGAGCTTTTAAAGACTAGCCGCTCTCAGTGCCCCCCAGGACAAAATGTCCAGCACGTGGCTGGTTAAACACGTCCTGCAATGTGTGAAGAGGTCTGAGCACCAATCGTTGTGGTACTTGGGGTCAGGCTGGTGACCTGTCCCTGATGGGGTTCCACAGGGCCCCCTCTTAGCCCCTGTGCTCATCAGCGTCTTCATAAAAGACTTGGACGCAGGATTTGAAGGTATGCTAAGTAAGGTTACTGGCAATACTAAACTAGGAGGAGCTGTTGACTCCCTTGGAGGCAGGGAGCCCCTGCAGAGAGACTTTTTTGGAAAGAGGCTGTTAGGGTCTAAAGCTGACTAATAATCTTGATGTTCTGTGGCTTTAGATAAAAATGTCCTCTCTGTTATTTGGGACTATTCATCTCTTTCATCTATTTTCAACTATTCAGTGTAAATGTACATTTTAAACTCAAGTGTATATATATGACTATGGCCAAAGTTTTGGCTTCATGTAAAAGTAGCACTTTTCTAGGGAACAGAACGTAATGTTCATAATTCTTTTACTCAGGTTTCACTTCTCTCTCTTTTTCTATAGTTTGCATATATAAATAAACTGAATCTCAGTCAGTCAATCTTCTGAAATTGAAAAGCCTGTCCAGAAAAGAGTAGACAGACCAGATTAATACTTATTTTAAAGAATATCTTTTTACAGTACGAGGATACTATATGTTCTAGTCTTTAAACATGACAACTGTGGAGGGAGTGTTCCTTAGCATTCTGGGGAAATAGCATTTACAGCTCAAAACTATTCCACTTATTTATACAGGCCAAAGGTGGGTTGCTCACAAGATCATAAAAGCAAGCATACAGAAGAAGATATCTGAATGTAAGCAGGGAAGATATGTTTCTTGCTATGAAAAGGTCCTGGTGGCTTTCTAAGACCTAAAACTTACCCCTTATCCAGTCTTTTACAGAGACTAAGACTTTGATCTGTTTCAGTTTGGTAACTGGCATGTGTTTTGCATTTCCATTTCAGGACAATTTAAAATGTGCACAAAGTGCAGAATCTGGGTCTGTTTCTCCTCTCAGACAGATGCCAGTGCAGGGAGAAATGGTGCAGATTGTCTCTCTGTGTGGGATCAAGCCTGTGGGAGTGTGAGCGGGTGGTACCCCAGCACTGTCTGAGGTCTGTGGGACTCGCAGTGAACTGCAGCCCAGTGGGGTTACAGGCAACACTTTCACAAATGGTTCCACTAATCATAGGCGTGTTGGTAAACCACATGTCATCGCCAGCAAAATGTGTTTCACTGAGAACGAACCCAGCTGAGTAGAGAAACATCATCTCCGGTATAAGAGCTGAAGGTTTTGACAGTTAAAGAGGAGGTAATTATAAATAAAAGCAGGCTTGGTTATTACCTAGTCTGGCCCTAAGGGCAATAATGGCCTAAGAAAACAAACAAACAAACAAACAAGCAAACAGAAGTCTCTGCAGCCTGGCATCTAGACAGGCGTGCATGCAGCCAGCAAACATTTTGCAGCCCTGCAGTATTGTGGCCCCAGGCAACCAGCTGTTCC
>JAWMRA010000090.1:31703881-31722506 GCA_035584735.1 Pseudotriccus pelzelni | reverse complement strand
AACATCAGCAGCCCTGTCCACCACACAGCTAAACAACCTGTGGGATGGCATTGTCTCTCCTTCTACACTTAGAAATACATTATTTGGGATAGGATTAAAAAGTACATGTCCTCAAGGACAATTATCAGTTTTAGTAATTGATTGCACTCATTTGAGAAAAATACTTCATAGACTAGGACAGAGATTATTCTTGTGCTATCAGTATAAATAGTTTAATTTAGCTGAGAAAAAATAATTTGTTGGATAAAAGACAGAAAATGTTTCATTTTGAAATGAAGATTCAGTCATTCTATGCTTAGACATTCTTCTTCTCCCTTTGAATGCTGAATACTGAATTAACACAAAGATGCTATTAGAGTTGATAGAGAAAAAATAGGACAAGTACTGTCAGCTGCTTTTGTCACCTTAGCATGGTACTGCAGAACACACAGGAAGCAACACCACTGACAAATGGCTGATGATGGAATGATTTAAATTCATGACTTCTGGTTTTAGCATGTTTAAACTGCAGGGTACCAGGTGAAGTGTGTTCATTTTCTCTGAGTGATCAAATGGTGACTGTCTCCAGACAATGATCAGAGGGGATTGTGACCCAGAGCTTTCCCTGTGTAAAGATTTTTTTTCGTGAAGAAGGAGCAATTCTAAGTCAAATGATTTTACTTTGAAAAAAAAATATGAAATTATGCTAACGAAATAATGTTTTGGTTTTAAAAAGTCCCTTTGGGCCTTTTGGTCAGGCAGTAATAGACACTTTTCAAGAACAGTGTTTTGTTTAGGTAAAAGTCATATTTTCTGCCTGAAAGACATAGAAATATTCGTAATGCACTCAAGTCCAAAGAAAGGCAGTTGATGAAGAAAGAAATAACAGCATAATAATTTTGTTCTAATGAATTGCAAAGGACTTTTAAAAGGTTATTATTATTATAATTCTCTGTCTAGTGTTTACTGTTGTCATTCACAGTGCAGGGTCCAAGATTCAAATATAAGTCCTGCAGGTCATTCACTGAGTCCCATGTAAAACATTTAGCCTTGTTGAGGTTCTATATGTACAGTAATTGCAGCAAAATTCAACCTTGACTTGCTGGAATACAATTTCCTTTGATTATAGTAAGGACCATATCTTTATCTGCAGTTCTGAGTTCAGTCTGGTGTCCATTGAAAAAGCATATAATTACCTTCCATGCATCTACAGCACTATTAGTCTTTGACCATAATTTTATTCCAGCATCTGACAAAGGCAAGCAACAGAGCACTTAAAGCAGCTGCATTCTATTTTCTGGAAACAGATTTCGATTTCTTTGAACATACTCAACATACTGGTTTTGGATGGGATAGAGTTACTTTTCCTCACAGTGGGTTCTATGCTTTGGATTTGTAACCAAAACAGTGCTGGGATATTTTTGTTATTGCAGAACAATGCTTGCACAGCATTAAGCCCTTTTTATTCTTCTCATGCTGTCCTAACAATGAATGTGCTGGGGTTGGGCAAAAAGCTGGGAGGGGACAGAATCAGCACAGCAGATCCCAGCTGCCCAAAGGGACATCCATAAGGTGTCATACTCAGCAATAAAAAGTGGAGGGAAAGAAAGAGGGAATTTGGAGTTTGAACTTAAAGGCATTCGCCTCCTAAAGTGATAAGCATGGTGGAGCCCTCTTTTCCCTGAGATGGCTAATCATCTGCTGTCTGTTTAGAAGAGTGAGTGAATTCCTGATTTACTTTGCTCATGTGTGCAGTTTTTGCTTTACCTAATAAAGTCTTTGCCTCAACCCACAAGTTTTCTCACTTTTACCCTTCTGGTTTTCACTCCTGTGCCGGTGGGGAAGAGCAGAGAGAGGTGAGAGAGCAACTCTGGGGGTTTCAGTTCTCTGGTTAAATGACAACACAGGTAACTGAATGTAGCAATGTTCTTGCTTCCTTTTTTTTTTTTTTAATGTGTAGCCATTGCCTTCCAATTGTATGGAACTTGATTTTTTAATATGTCAGGGAAGCCAGCCTTGATAGAATCCATCTCACAGGAAGAACCAATATATTTGATAAAGGAACTTTTGGTCCAAGCAGCAAGAAAAAGTGGTGTTAGTCTTGTAACATAAATATTGATATCCCACTCCCTTACTCCTCATTGAATAAGCTTGAAAACTTTTTCCAGAAATTGTTATATGATTTTTACAAAAGGTATGCAAAGGTAGGCAAAGAATACTGCCAGTTAAAGAAAAATAAAAACATGTGGCTTCTGTGTTGTTTTAAGTATATACCCTGTTCTTCAGCCTCCCACATTCCTGATCACAACTCCTTGAAACGTCAGATATATTCTGGGTGTGTTTTGCCAGCACTTTGATTTGTTTACTGTGAAAGGTACGTGCATCAAAGCAATGTATAGAAGTTAGTTCAGCAGCGGAAGAAATTAACCGAGGTACAAGGTCAATAAAGAACCTAGGACAAAGCCCTAACGCTGATATAAATGCTATCTATAAATGGCTTACTTAATTATTCAGTGATATACAGCTTTCTTTATTGGAAAACACAGAAGTTGCTTAATAGCACGTTGCATCGAAACACAATGGTTCAGAGCACAGAGTTGGACTAATGTCAGAATATAAATGTAACAGATGTGTTTTATTGGCATCTACCCTGGAAGGATTATTGGTGTACAAAGATGAAGGCATAAATTTGGCCAG
This sequence comes from Pseudotriccus pelzelni, assembly GCA_035584735.1. Lineage (NCBI taxonomy): Eukaryota > Metazoa > Chordata > Aves > Passeriformes > Tyrannidae > Pseudotriccus > Pseudotriccus pelzelni. The sequence goes on along the minus strand of JAWMRA010000090.1, from coordinate 31,719,830 downwards.
AGAACAAAGAATTTTAATCCTTTTGGGATATTGTAAGTATGCAGAAGAAAAGCTGGTATTAACTGGGATAGGAACAAAGGGTACTGTATTATTTCCTTTCAAAGCTCAATTTATATGGAGAAATAATAAGACATCTGATCTCATATCTGACAGAATTAATTATATTGGAGAATGCTTATTGCATAATAATGGTGCTGGTTACAGCATAGCATATAGAAGTGCATGGAGTAACCATGACAGTTAGAAACATGAAGATAATTAGATGTGAAAAATGCTTTGCTTCAAAAGTAGAATGAAATAGAGCACAGGTAATCAGTAAGTGTTTTATTGGATCACTGATTATCAAAATGGGTACATATGAACAGAGAAAAGAAAACATAATGTTATATAATATTACATTTCCCTTTTGCTTTTTCCTTCCTCATAATGAGAATTACTAGAGAAAATGATTTCCTGTGGCAATGGATAAGAGAGGTATGACTGTCAAGTATGGAAAAACTCAAATAAATATGGGAAGTTTGTGCAGGGGAGCTCCTGTGATAGTTTGTTAAGATACAGCACTTAAGGCATTAACAAGACAAGAAACTCCTAACAAGTTCTATATTCAGCGCCAAAGGAACACTCCATACCCTTAAATATAACTTCAGAAACTTAATGAGCTTTTAAAATATTTTGATTATGTTTGATACTAGTAGTCAAGAATGGACAAAAAGATCGTTTTCAAAAGCTTTCAGTTCAGTTGAAAAACTTACTGTCCCAAATATTTTTAAGTTGAAGATCTTTATGCTCTTCGCTCCCAGAGGGGGATTGAGCACTAGGACAGGCTCTGCAGGGAAGTGGTCAGAGCACCAAGCCTGTCTGAGTTCAAGAAATGTTTGGATAACATTCTCAGGCATAGGGTGTGAGTCTTGGGGTGGGTGTCCTGTGCAGGGCCAGGAGCTGGACTCGATGATCCTGATTGGATCCCATCCAACTCAGCATATTCTGAGATTCTAAGGAATGTAGAGAGTGTTGTATAAAAAAAAGTTAAATATAGGAAATGAAAAGAAACATGTCTGATATCATGTCAGGAACTGATAATTTTCTTTCTGTGCCTTAAGAAGAAACTTTACAAATTGTCCTTGTGGGACTTGTGTACATTTCTCTGAGAAAATATTCTGTGGAGACGCTGAATTGAAAAAGGTTCTTGCCAACGTGATATTTGCTTTCCTCCTATGCTCTTAATCCTTAAAAATAACTTTGAGAAAATATTTTGCCCTCATTATTTAAATTTTTCATTCAGTTCCCCAAGCTTGACATATAAAGTGTTTCAGATATGGAAGACAAGGTGCTCTGCTATGGATTTCATGTTTGTATTACCAGGGAAAATAATCAATTCAGTTTGTTCCCGGAAAGTGAACTGGAACACAAGCTTTGTTTTGAAATCTTAATTCATCAAACGTGAACTTGATGGATCACAAATGAGATCATTACTTCTGTGCTCTGAAAAGTGAACTGTGTGAAATAAGTCAAGGTCAGGTAAAATCTACCATAAAATCGTGATGTAAATCAGGGCATGGAGAAACACTGACACACACTTTAAAACCCCTCATTAGATATTTTAGAAGGCAATTTACTACTGTGTATTAATTGAATAGTTATTCCAAAATACATTATAATCCCTGACAAGTTAAAGTGATTATAATCACTCTTAGTTTAAACGTATTTATAAGGTGAGGTAACGCACCCTGTTATAATAATATTTGATCTGTTCCTTTAAATTATTCTTTTTGCATATGCAGTTTTGATATACAAAATTAGACTTTGCCAGTGCCAATCATAGTTAAACGCATGTAAGGTTATTTTTGGGCTTTCAGTGCAAAATGCCTCAAGAACTTATTTCTTTTTGTTCTGCATTTACAAATTCAAAATAAACTAACACACTGTTAAAGAACCAAACAACAACAACAACAACAACAACAAAAGCCAAAGAAAGTTTAAATTACACATTTCCAAGCTGAAACCTTTTATTCTGATTTTCAGTCCAGTGTAATTTTTACAGCAGACTTATAAAGTATTGAAAATAGGGTTTTTTAATGGAAAAGCTCAGAGCTCCTTCACTGCAGTAATGTAAGAAAGCCATAGCCTAGTACCTGTTTGACTGTCATGGGTTTTGCAGTGGTTTGTTTAGTATTCTAATGTATTTAAAACATGTTTCTTCCCAAACTGGTTTTAAACACTGCAATATCATATTTTTACAAAGTGAATGCAAAAACCTATTTAAAAAAATCAATTTATTTTATGTATTTCTTTTGCTGATATCCATAAATCGGGAATGCTCCAAGCCAGGACAACGCTGGACTGAATTTCTGTCCAACCTCTGAAGACCTGATTCACTCCAGTGTAATGCCAAACCATAGTTCAGGAGTTAGTCACAAAGAAAACAGAGAAAAAAGAATGTCCACCTGCAAAAGATCATCTCAGCTACATAGCTTAAGTAGAACATTATTGTACAGTGCAACTCACAGTTTTCACATGAGATGGATTGAACATTCTTAATGCAAATTTTGAGCAGTGTTTAGAAGTTAAACATTTTTTTGTACCTCAGTGAGGAAAACCTTTCTTACACCTGAAAAAATTTTAGAAATGCAAACACAGCAATTGTACATTACAGTCACCGCCAAGCTCACAAGATCATTTTTATCTCCCAGTAGCACAGTCTGATAAATGTAGTGTAAGGCCTCCTCTCCATATTCTGGTTCTCTTTATTGTATGTATAAATTTAAAATAATTTTAATGATTATTATCATACCTTAAAACTAGAAAAAAAAATTAAATCTTAAAAGAATTTGGTCCTCTCTGCATTCAGGCCTGTTCTTATCCTGAAGATTTCTATAGCTCATGTGTTCTGTCCATCTGAACATGGTCGTAAGTCTGAAAATCATGATGGAAATTATCTAGATGTAAATAAGGTTTCTGAAGCCACATTTCTTATATAATCTCTCTCTGCCCTTCTTTCTCTGCTTCCCTTTCCCTTTTTATTTCGGAACTTTCCTGTCACAGTTCCCTAATCTTGCAGTTTTCACTCAGTCTTACATTACTGTGTAAAACCTGGGGCAGAACTCTGTTTTTCTCAAGAAGAAACAAAGAAATGTCCAAGAATTACTGGAGAAGGGACTTCAGTTTGATAAAAACTTACAGAGCTGTTGTCAGTCACATAACATTCCTATTTTGTTATACTTAACACTTCTACATCCTTCTCCATACTTCCTGTAATTCTTCACATCGTGTAGAACCCCCTGTGACAAAAGAAAGCTCTGTGACATTCTGATGCTTAATCGCTATTAAAAAAAAGCCCCTCAAAATGTTTTGATGTTTTAAAAAATTTTTGATTTAAAGGAAAAGAAGATTTTTAAATAACAGGTGATTCTTTAACTGGTAAAATACAATCTCACATAGGTGTGGCACTGGAAAAGGGCAAACTTGCAAAACTACCATAAATACGTATTTTGCAGTGCTGCAGCCATAAAAGTGATTTGCACTCCAGTAGACAGTGTTACAGAGAGACACTGCTAAAGTAAAGCTTTAACTTTTAGTTGATAACAAGAAAGTAGAAAAACTGATGATGTCTCTGTTAAAAAAGGAAGAATACCTGCTCTCTAAATGATGGATAAATAAGCTGACTGACGGAAACTAATTATTTTAGAAGAAATCTCAGTGATAAAAGATGGTATTATTAAGCAAATGTTAGTCCCAAAGTGATGGTCTTTTTTTGCTGGACATGATCAAACGTGCAACTGTAATGAAATGTTACAAAGCACATAAGAAGACAAGGCAAAAAAGCCTCGCACTAGAAAACATACTGGTTACCTTCCACATGCCAAAGGTACACAACCTAATATCTGTGCACTTGTTATGTCACCTCGCTTCCCTCCTGGTGCTTTCTGTTCAGCCTGAAACAGTGCCTTGAACCCCATCCTCTGTGTTTCATTGGCATTGTTACCACTCCACACGTGGAAGGTGTCACGCTGTCCTCATTCTTTCGCAAACCAGTGCAAAGTGCACTGATGTTTTAAGAAGAGTATACGTCTGAAAGTGAAGCAAGTGTTGGCTCATGGAGGTTCACCCCATTGCTCTGTAGTTGGTTTTGCTCTCGCGAAGGCAATCCCCAAACTTTACAAGTGGTGTAGGTCTGGTTACCGTGCTCTGGAGGTTTCAAACAGTGAGATGGGTACAAAAAGGCAAGGTGGAAAAAGACTGGAAACATCACTCTTTCTGAGATGTGGCGTACAGAGACAGAGAGAAGGTGCCCACGTGGAGACAACTGCTTAGAGAACTAGAAGATCAGGGTGCTGCTGGTGCCCAGACCCACTGTGCCAGATCTTTGTTGGCGGGGCTCTGTTCAGCCTCACTGAGTTGAACCTCCTTTCATTAGCTGAAAGCTTAGTCCAGTGTAAAGTCTTCTTGTAGCTCAGGATAAAGTAGAAAGAAAAGGGGCTGCATTTTCTGGTTTTCAGGTACTTGGCGAGTAGGATTTACAACCCAAACTCTCATGTCACCAGCTTTCTGTCCATCAGTCGTGCTGTTCCTTTACTTTTATCCTGCATGTGGCACCTAATTGTACTTTTCACCAGTCATAAGCGACAAAAAATGTCAATCAGATGCAAACTTTACATTATGAAAGAAATTACAGTTAGAGCCCTGTGAGTTCTCTAATTAACAAAGTATCTCAGTAAAATGAAGGCAATCCAACTGTGCCATCCTGTTTGCTCTTCAAATCTCATTCACGGTATCATCATAGTATGAACCCAAGTGACTCTTGGAATTTTGAAAAGTTCACCAGTAATTATTTCAACACTTTAATTTTAAGAAAGGACTGTATTTCACCTTGACAGGATTCAGCTGTAAATGCATTCTCCTTTTAAAACTAAATCAAACTGTAATACTTACCACTTCAGCTGGAAAAGAGGGGCTTTGATAACATGAGTCATACACAGATGAATATGTGGGCTCCCAAGTTAAAATATCCTCAGACCTCTGCAAGAACTTCTGAAGAACTTTGCAAAGCATGATAAGCTCTTCAAAAGAGATCAAGTCTTTTTACAGTCACATCCTGTGATGATTTATTAAACACAGATTAAGAGTCCATTCACCTGCGAGTTTGAAGCTTATTGTATTTTCAGTCTTTGAGAGACTAAAAGAAAGGATAGGGTCCTCATTCACAGAGGAATTTCTTGACTATTTTCAAAGAAAAATTGAATTGACAGTGTACTGATAACTATGACAAACATTTGTTTTACAGTTAACTTATAGAAAACATATTTCTGGAAGGCTCCAGCTGAGGATGGAGTAGAATTACAGAGAGATGAAATGGAATAGAGAAAACCTCCCATACTTGAATGACCTACCAGGCCTTTTGAAGTGACAAAGAAAAGACATTTAAAAGGATGAAAAAAAAAGTTTTCTGATATAGTATTCTCTTATTTCCCAGAAGAGGTCCTCATTACCCAAACCAAAACTGGAGCAGAACCCTGCAAGTGAGTCTTCTAACATTAACACTAGACAGAATATGCTAAGAGTTCTAAAGCAGGCTTCTTTATTTGAAGAAAAGGAATAATTTCTTCCTGAAGTAGTGTCTTACTTATTGTCTGCTCTATCCATTAATTCCATTGGCATATGAATTTCATTATATAATTGATGCTCCAACAGCTATTCCTCATCCTGCAAAACAGAGCTGTTTACCAAGGTGTTAAGAATTTAATAGAAGTGAAATTTTCTTTTTACAGGGAGTCAATATAAGATGTGTGCAATGCTTAAATCAGCTAATTCTTCCTAAAGGGGAGTTTTACTTTTATTGACCTAGAAGATCAAAGAAAATCTTAAGGCTGCCTCTGGTGATGACTCAGGATGTAAACTGGAGTAGGAAGAAGGATTTTTTTTTTCACTAGCTTATTTGAACTTGCGTTGTGACTTGCCGTTTTGATATGACATCCGTTTTTTTATATTTAAGTCCATTTTTGCATATTAGAAGGATGGGAAATGCTATGGATAAAGCTATAATTTTCCATTTTCCTGACCTGTTTTTTACCTGTCAGCATCAGCTGGTAAGTATAAGTAAATATATATAAGTAAATATAAGTGAAGTTCTGCTGAGCACAGTGTGAATGACGATTGAGTAGGAGAATATTAGTATGTATAAACATCGACAACACAAGAATCAAATGTGTTTTGGCAACAATTCACTTCATAAATAAGCACAATGAGTTCAGAAGTCTGCTGCAAAACTTGGAAGCTCAGGCTGGTCTTTCATCACAACACGCAATTCTGTAGTAGCAGCAAAGTGATATCTCTGAGAATCTCTTGTAATGATGCCCTTTTGCAAGTAATAAAACTGGATCTTGCAATGTTACTTTGCTTTTACTACTCAATTTATGAGCAACCTTGTATAAACACTTTGAAAAACTATTTCAGTTTGAAAAATATTGTTTGTTGTCTCACTTCTGCAAGCAACAAGATCTCTCTGTTTTCAGTAGAAAACTGATTTCTACAGTCATTTTTCCATGAAGATCCTTTCTTTGAGAATGCAAAAAAAAAAAATAGAAAAAAAAGAAAAGGAAAAAAGGAAAATAGAAACAAATATTTTAAACATAAAAGTAATTGCCCCCCTACCCCATAATATTTAGGAACGAAAAGAAAATCTGTTTCAAGGCACTTGACAATGCTTCAAATTTCCAGATGGTGGAAGGTATATATAAAAATCAATACATATCTTTATATAAAGTTTTCAATAGGCTGCAGATTTTAAGTGAGGAAGCTGAGGGACTGTTATCCCTGTGATCTGGCCAATTCATAGAATATGTTGTCTGTATTGGAATGTCTTTATAAGCACAGAAGTGCTGGTGAGTTTAATTTGCATGTGCATCAGAAGTTTGATAAAAAACACCTGAAACTTCAAGGTCTAGATTTCCCCTCTGTGGTATTCTCATGTTTGTTAAATGTACACTAAGTCATTTTTTTGAGGGACGAAGGAAGGATTTGAACATGATAGCGTATTCACTGTTGGGAGCAAGTCATCCTTCACTACTGACAGCTTACCAGGCTGGATAGAGAAGATGGATATAACTTTTAATTACCCTTTTTGTATTTTAAGCCCTGGGAATAAAAGGTATTTTCAGATCTTCCTGAAGAGTACAGAATGTCAGAGGAACACTTCAAATACGCATGTACATTATACAAACACCTCCACTGCAGCTGAGTTGGACTGTACTCACAAGCCTGGCCTGTGCCTGGCAGAGGGAGGAATTAAACTGAGTTTGCAGGAAGGAAATAATGACACGGGATTTCTGTGAGCCTCATTTCTTTAAACCGTAATGTTTATTTGATACCCCATAGCACATCTAGTTTCTAGTCATATCTCTGAGATTACTGGGTCCTACGTGCTTTTGTGTCCACAGGAGCCAACCTTCACAGAGAGGACTGGGGACTCAGGACTGAGAGTTCAGTGACAGTCATGGGCTCTGGCAAATAATGTCCTTTCTTTCTAGAGGAATTCCACAGCCATAATGAATCCTTTCCTTTACTAATGCCCATGAAACCTGACACATACATCTTCTTAAAGGGGGGTGTGTGTGTGTGTACCCCTGTTATGTAGCTCGTTGAGTAGTTACTGTAATGAACATTTTTAAGAGTCAGGCTGAGGATTCATTTATATTCTGAAGTGTTACATCTTTTCTTGCTAACTGTTAAATCTGATTTTCTTATTTAAACAGTGCCAAGAAACAATAGGCTCTTCTGTTTTATTCTACTTTGGGTAAGTGCAGAGGTTTTGCTTCCTTTTTAGTATTTCCAAAAGTATAATTAACTACCTAAACCTACATCCTCTTGCAAAGAAACTAATTCTACCTATAATGCTGTTTTACACATCAAACCAGCTAATCTCACTAAATTTGAAAGTGTTTCCTTTTAATTTCTTCTGATATTTTCTTGGTCTTGCATTCAAACATTGTGAAAAACTGAAAGTAAGAAACTGCAGCACTGAAACTCACAGTGTTTGTTGTTGTTTGTGACCTGCATGGTTTTCTGTTCTTTTCCTGCCTGTGCTTTACCTGGAAACTCCTTTCTTGAAGGCATTGCAAGGTCTAGCAGATGGCTAGACAATCTGGTTCATGCTCCTTCACATGTCAGCATCTCAGGTGCCAGTGGTACCTCACTGGTTTTCCACCTCTGGCCTATTCTCACTCTGGGTAACTTTAAAAACTGGGCCTTCTCTGGGTGCTCTGATCAGCTTTTTTTTTGAAAATGAGGGTCCTTCCTCCAAAGGCTCCAAAAGGATCCAAAAGAGGAAGCATCTGAGCACTGAATTATTTTTGGTTCGTTTAGCAAAAACAATAATCAGCTACAATAAAAATGCGGAGGCTGAACCAGATTTAGAATTTTGTAATTGTAAAAATTGAAAAGAAATAAATGAACTTGATATTTATGTTTCATTTATATGCATTTGCTCTAGATTGATGAATTGCCTAATGATGAAAACTGCTGGAATACTCAGGCAAGAAATGTTAAATTAATACCCCTGAGAGAGAAATTTGGACCTTCTCTTCCAGCTTAATGGTTGGGTATTCTCATGCCATACTTTTAATACCTTGTATTGAAATTCTATTCAAAAGCATAACTTAAACATTATCTCAAACAGGAATTTGAACACAGAAGACTGTTATTCCTTCTTCATTTCTGCGTAGGTGTTTCACCAAGCAATTTCTTGGACTTCTTTTTCAATATGTTCTTGGGTGGATAATATTAAAATATTTCAAAAGGAAAGAAGTAAAAAAGTAGTAGATGAATATTTAAATAACTCCATCAGGTGTTTGAAAAAAAAATAAAATCTTGATTTTCAAAGGGAGCCTTGTAATCATTACCTGGCTCTGAGCTTATTCTGTGTCTTTAGGTATCCTGCTAATTGTCATGAGCCATATCCTTGGTGAGGGAAATTCTTACTGAGATAACCACAGTGCCTTTATAGGCTGGAAAACGAAGTCTCACTTGCTTACCCTGGGAGTATTTATCTGGAAAGCTGGCACCTCCCTTTACCCTTTGGGATAAGGTTTACTTGAGATAAAATAGAGCAGTGTTACCCCACAAATACACATAAGCATGAAGTTAAATCAGGTTAGGTGCACATTTTTTTTATTTTCATTCTCTGGAGCATATGATCATACAAATATTCAGTTATTAACTAGTATGCAGACTTTGTGAAATAAATGCCTTTGGACTCCTACAGTAGTAAACAACTCAATCAAAGCAGGCTATCAGTTTCATGTTTGCTCCTCACTTATAGTTCTATTATTCAGCTTGCAATCTTGATTGGGAAAAACTCATTTTTATGGAATAATTAGTCTAAACACATAACTCATTTATCATCAAATAAATTAAGGTGTGATAAGCCAAAATAAAGATAATTACTTTTAAGATTTCATTTAGCTATGTCAATGTACAGATTTCTAAATGCAGGCGAAAAGTTTTTCCGTATAAACAACCAAAGCCAAAGTCCTCTCTGTTATTTCCGATGGCTGCCTAGTAGTGAGAATGGCTAGAGCCCTAAAACAATATAGGAAGGTAACTAATTTTTTGATTAATTTTTTTGTATATTCTGATTTTTTCTTTTCTGTAGAGAATCTGACTTTAGAAGTCCCTAACTCACATACAGAGTGTTAGGCCTTGCTTTTAGAGAGCTACAAATTATAGAAGAGAAAATTTGAGTCCGGTGATCTTTAAATCTCTGCATAATCCATCGCATGTGACAGTTTAGAAAATTCTTTCTCTCTCTGAAAGACTTGAAAAGTTAAGGGGGAATGGTTATGAATAAGCAAATTCAGCCTAAGCATTTAAAAGATCCATAGGGTTAGGGTCAGAATACAAGAGTTATAGTTGATTTATAAGCTCCTTTAATATTTCCTCCTTCTGTACATGGGCTTTGTTGAAAAAAATAATAAAAAAAGAGGTTATGATGTTTTTTTCAGGAACCTTCACTACTGTTTTTCCAAAGGAATTCTGATGAACTTGCTTGCCACTGAGAAGAGCAGCTGGAATCACAATTTGCATTTTTTCGGGTGAGATGAAGATGGAAACTAATGGTCATGAATTGAGGAGGTAATTAACATTTTATTGTTTAGTTCGTGATATGCTGCTTTTTGGGGGCTGGAATTCAGGGAGAGCTGTGCAGGAGGAGCAGTAATTTTAAATACAGTGAGGTCTCTTCCCAGAGGCTGGTGATTGTCTGATGTGTGAATTATAGACCTGCTTGATTAACCACTTATCTCTGCAGGATAACTCTGTCTGCAAATGCATGTGACAGCAGAGGAATAAAAGATTCTCACTGATTCTTTTAGGGATCTTTAAGCAGGATTGTTCTGTGATGACATTGAAGATATTTGAAATAGGTCTTACACATTCAGTAGCACAGTGGTATTCTGAATTTTTAAGATTATTTGATGATAGTTTCATCTCTAAGAGATGGAGAAGCCATAGGATCCAGATATTTCATGAGAACATGATCAATGAAAAGCTTTACCTGTAGCACAGTCTCTGAGTACTGAACACATTCATCCTGATATAGAAGTCTGAAAATGGTGTAAAAATGCACTTTTTTCTTGTGGTACAGTATTTGAAAGAGAGACTGTGTTACTAGCATTGTGTTGTCTCGTCTAAATGAAAAAGTATGGCAGTAGAATATGTTGAGTTTATAAGTAGTCTTTCCCCAGGAAACTGGGTGGTCTTCTAGTAGGAATCATTTAAGTAATAAAAAGTTGTTATTCTCTCCCTTTTCTTACAGACTCTGTAGATGTATCAGAGCAGTTTTTGTTTTTGGATAGAACTTCTCAACCTTTAAAGGAATAGTGGTCCTTCCTCGTGCCCTCTTCCCACCTTTTCACTTTATTTTTCTAATCAGTCTTATTTTCAAGGATGTTTTTACATTGCATGCATGTTGGGAGTAGCTGGATTTTGGTCACCCAGACAAGAAAGTGCCTTTAGTCAGAAGTCAGATGTATGAAATGTTTTATCGTGTTGTAAAAAGCTCTTGTTGTAAAAGTATCCATCTCTTACTGGAATAAGAATCAATAATGCTTAGTTGTTATCTAAAGGATTTCCAGTTTGTAACAGAGTTTTCACTGGTGAGTTAAATTAGAAAGGTCCTTCACCATTTTATTTAAGAGAGAATGTATGGCAACACAAGGTATTAAAAGGCCCACAGGGAAATTTAAGAATTGCTCAATGACATTAATTAATAACTTGGCTAGAAAGTAATGAGTATGGCTCGCTATTCTTTTTTCAACCCAGTAAAGTAGAGGAGAGACAGTTTTGCTACGAGCAGGGCACATTCAAACACTAGACTGGCTGCACCAGCCAGCTACCCCTAACATGCATCAGCTCATCATACCTGCCAGTGCTCACACTGCAGATTGAAAAATGCAGGTTAGTTACATGGTGAGTCCCTCAACGTTTGTGGTGAGTGCTGAGCAGACCTGTTGGCTGGTGTAATGTACGGCTTTTTAAATTGCTTCACCTTTTGGGAAGTCTGACTGGAGAAAAGGACTAGGAGAAAAGAAATGGGTTGTCTTAGCCCTCCTCCTCCTGCAATTTCTTTTCCAGTTTAAGAAATATTTTGATTGCAGGACAAGGCTTTAGCAATCCTGATAGGTTTGGCTGGACCGACTCGACATGATTGATTCTCCTCAAACAGTAGGCAAATCCATGAGATTATTAAGCACTGCCAGTGTGAAGCATGAGTGAGCAATGAGCATACACTGAATTGAACCTGAAGGGCAGGCAAGGAGAGAATTCACACTTGTAGTATAAGGGTAGATACCCAAAATCATTAAACAAAGGTATTTTCTTATTAGTAGTGTTTGACTACTTTTGTATTAAACATTGTTAGTAGTATAATTGTTAAGATCTGCATTTTATCCGTATTCTCTTGCCTCTGAAGATATAAAGTAACTGGATTGACAAAATGCATTCTGGAAAAGACTACTTAATGACCTGACTGTTTGTAGGATGAATCAAAAGATTTGCAAACACTGAAAAAAATACTTCTTAAGGCACTTGGAAACATTCAAGCTTAATTGCATACTTTAATACGATTCTCATTAAAGAAAAAGAGCTTTAGTTATAAGATTCCTGTTGCAATACTGAAACCTAACCTTCATTTATGGAGACTTAAGCAAGCTATCAGGCAGTTAGACTAGTTTCTTGCTATTTCTCCCATAAAATAAATCCCAGACATGACAAAACTAACAAGTATTGACCATTTTTCTCCACAGAAAGAAACCACTCTGCTGTTTAAAATGCAGCTGTAGAAGTAACTGGTTGAATGTGCATCTTGAAAATTGCATACTTTTTAATTACAGCTAAAAAGGAGAAACAGAGGCATGTTTTATTAAAGATTTTGAAATAAATTTCTCCTGTTCTTGAAAATAACTAGCCATTTAAGTAAGAAAACCAAACATACCTCTCAAGCCTCTTCCAGTAGCTTGTTGAAATCTTTAATTTCAACAATAGGCAGAGTGTCTGATACATATGTTCATAAGCTGTGATTATTTTACTTCTTCAGCTTGATAAAACCTTGGTAGGACCATCTGGATTTGAATTTTTCAGTTGTGGAAGAACCAAGAAGGGACAGAGGGACCTAAAGATTAATTAGACCAGAATTCAGGTACCTGAATTGAAATCAGTGTTCTTAAACCTTGATGTATCCTAATTCTGATCTTCCCCAGGCTGGTATGTAGCTGTGGTTTTTTATGTGCACAGAAGCACTTTCAGCTTGATAGGACCGAACCACTCCTTGTCCCTCTGCTCTGGAGCCAGCACAGCAGGAATCTTTGGAAAAGGGACTGCAACTTCATCTGAAGAGGCCTAAGCAATTAGTGTCACTTGCACCCTTGCTTTCTTTTCTGGCAAATGTGGGAAAAATTCTGCAGAAATTGTTGAACTCAGAATCCTTTTTGCTATAATTGCCGGATCAATAGTGGGTTTGCTATTATCCAGTTAATGCTATGATTAGTCTTCTTACTAACTTCTGCTACAGGTTCTGCAGAGTCTGTTTTCCTTTATTATTGATCAGTGTCCTACTTATTTACTGCTTTATTTTGGTTCTAAGTGCACCGTAATATATTAAATAGGAAGGAAAATATCAATAGAACTTCCTTGAGAGAACATTGAGGTTAGAGTGAGAGGTTTGCTGAAGTGAATGGAATGATTTCCTTTAGGCAGGCTGCTGTGTCCAGGAGATACATAATCAGTTTCTCAACTGATTAGGATGGAAAACACTGAGCCACAGTTCATGATGGCAGTGAGTCAATTTTTTCCTTGCTTTGTGAACCAGTTTCCAACTGCTCACTCTGCAGAGGTACTGTGGGGGTAACAGCAGATGTAGATTGGGTAGTCAATCCTCAGCATCCCATGTTTCGTATATGGTCACATATGCAGCTGGATTCAACACAGTATTTAGAAATATCTCACTTACTATAATGTGGCAGGATTAGGCTTTGACCAAGATTTCTATTTCACCTCTTGGGTGAGAGGTGAATAGAATAGAAATCTTACTATTAACTATCTTGACAGAAAAAAACCCCCAGTCACTCTCTGGTGCTTTACTTTCTTTTGGTTTCTGTACTTTCCTTATGAAAGCAGAAGAAAAGACTTTTCTAAATTTCCTGTTTGTCTCCCTATCTAAATTTATTCTGTGATGGTATTCTCTGTACCAAATAATGATAATTTATCTCCTTTCATTTGACTCTTTACAACATAGTGATAGGAGAAATAGAAATATTGCCTACAGCATTCTACCCAATAAGGAACAATATTATCTTAGAGAAGTCCTAGAGGTTAGATAAGGGTTGTAACTCAAACAAACACGATGTAAGCTGAGCTCTTGTAACCCAGATAAGATAAAAGTAAAATGTTGCAGGTTTTGTGGTGAAGCACAAGGATGTTGTGCCTGCTCAAGGACAGAGGTCAAGAAGAAGAAGACCTGGAAGGACCAAACAAGGACTTCCAATAGGCTGTGACTTTTAAAGGAAAATAATTAAGATGTATTAAGAAAGACAGAATATCTAAAGAATATGTTAACAGTATGTGTCTATCTGTCATTTTGCATATTTAATTAAAGGAGCTGTCCTCCAAATGTCCAGCACACTGAATAAAGAATGTCCTTTTTCACATGTACAAATTGGTGTTAAGGAAAAAAAAAAACCAAAACACAAAACCCCCAGAATATTTGCAATGTGTAGTTAAGCACTGGAAGGCATTGACAAAGGGCTTGTGCAATGTCCTTTGAGATTTTCATAACCTGCCCAGAGAATGTCCTGGCCAGTGTGATCGGGGTTGATGACTTTGAACCATGGATGGGACTAGATGACCTCCAGGTTTTATCTGTTTCCTTAGCACAAAGAATTGGCTAAGGTTTATTTCTCTAAAATGTTTTGCATGAAGATTCTCTGAATTCAAAGGTTTTAGAAGTGGTTGTCCATATGCCAGCATCAAATATGAAGAATGAAATCATTCATGCTACACTAGTTTCATCCATTTGTTAGAAATTGTGTTAAACTGCTGTTTAGTCAGCTAATAAATGTTTCAATGAAAGTGAAAATGAAATAGAGAGTTTTATTCTAAAGCAGGTTGATTAGGTCAGAAAGTCATGAAAGTTGAATCAGGAGGTTTCCTAGACTATAAATGGCTTAGTTTACCAAAGTTATTGCCCACGAGGTTAAAGATTATTTATGTTGAAGATAATTTACCACAGGCTTTTTAGCCTAACAAGTCAATGGATTAGGATTTTAAACATATTTTATTTACACATGGTATATTTTATTTATGCCTGAGTGTACCAAGGATATCAACAACTTCACACCCATCAGGACTTGTGCTCAAGCTCCAAGATCTGAATTCTTGGTACAGAATGCTTACAAAAGAGCTAATGTGAGAAAAAACAACTTATGAGAAAGTGCTGGGAAAAACCACCTATGCATACTGCATCTGGTTTGGGAGCTGCTTTTGCCCCGAGGCTGTTGCTCTTGCTACTTGCTGGAGGTATTAAACTTTGCTGTTGTGATGATTCTGGCCAGCCTCAGACTTGTTGATCCCAACCTTTCTGGCTTACCCTTTGACCCTCTCTTGTCTCTGAACACCACTGACAGTCAGGGGACTCATGGCTGACATTGGCTGCTGCCTCCAGACCTGATCTGCTCTTCTTGGCTAGGTACCACCAGGCTGCATCCCTGGTCAGTGAGGACAAAACCCCTCTTTTTTGCCTTTGAAACCTTCACTTCCAGGTGTTCTTCCAGCTGCTGCACAGACTCTGTGAAAGCAGATGAGTCTTCCAAAGGGTCTTCTTGCCTTTACTTTATGGTTTGCCTCTGGTTTGGCGTTTTCATTTATTTATGTTTTTAAAATTTTATTTTTCTTATTTTATTTCTTATTTTATTTTATTTATTTTTTATTTTCTTTGGGGTTTGTTTGTTTGCTTGCATCTGTTTTTGCCTTTGTTTGTTTTTGTTTTGCGGTATTTTTTGTGTGTGTACAGAGCTGAAGCTGAGTAACCATTACTTTTTTCGGTCACACGTGAAGTACAGATTAAGTTGTCATTTCTAGGGAAGGGATCCACCTGAGTGCCTCTGCAGTTTAAAAAAGTCTTACAAGCAAAAGTACAAACAGGAAATACAAAGGTATCAATGTGAGTATTATCTCCCTTGGCATCTTGTACAAACTCCATTCAAAAGCTCCTACACCACTCAGTCTTATTGAAACATCGCTGAGGAAAGATGAAATAAGTTCTGAGTTACTGCAAAACTCGTTCTTCATAAGAAAGGAATAAAGGAGTGAAAGCAATGCTAATTAAATAAGTTCTTAATGCCTGTAAGAAGTGATATGCACTCAGGCAAACCCAGATAACCAAACCAGGGCTGAGTTATTAAGG
>JAWMRA010000090.1:31662818-31678099 GCA_035584735.1 Pseudotriccus pelzelni | reverse complement strand
ATGTCACAAAGGTCCCCGGGCACCCCCATGTCCCGCGTCACAAAGGGCCCTGGAAGGCGCCCGTGTCACAAAGGGCCGCCCCCCCCGGCCCCCATGGACAGTGCACACCATTCCTACCAGTCCCAGATAAACCCAAATTTGCTTTTCGATGATTAACCCAGTGACAAAAGCTGGTTCTTTCCCAGCTTTCACGCAGTCAGAACCAAAGGAGACTTTGCCCTGGCAATGGTGTGCTCCTTATCCGGGCCACTGCCTACCCACTGGTCCTCGCATGGGGACCTGCCGTGGAAGGATCCATGGACATATGGGCCATTTGCAGTATGTTTTACATTTTGCAAGCATTGACAAACAGTGGCCTTGCTCAGGGATGTCTGTGTGTGTTTCTATATCTGTATATGCGTCGTGGGTTTGTCCAGAGACAAGTTTTTACCACACCCCCCCCAATTTGCTCTAAGGTGAGAGAAGGTTTACGCAGACAAAGAGGTCTGATTGGGGAGAAATAATAATAGGATTTATTACTAGCAAAA
The DNA here is from genome assembly GCA_035584735.1 of Pseudotriccus pelzelni. Classification (NCBI taxonomy): domain Eukaryota; kingdom Metazoa; phylum Chordata; class Aves; order Passeriformes; family Tyrannidae; genus Pseudotriccus; species Pseudotriccus pelzelni. Next base: position 31,677,572 of record JAWMRA010000090.1, on the reverse strand, counting down.
TAAAAACTAAACAACTGCATCTACAACAATTCTAATTAAACAAAAGCACTACCTATTTACAGAAACACCCCTCCCCCCTTTGTATCAGTCCAGGAGGGGAAGGAGGTTTCTTTCCATTTTAAAAGCTTCAGGTCTTCTAAGCAGTTCTGTAGCACTTTGCAAGTTCTTCTCTGTTATCTCTCGGACAGCAACTCCGACTCGTTGCAGCTGGAACTGTTTCTCTCTCTGTCCCGTTTTCTTCTATGTCGACCTCAGGGCTGGGCCTACCTCCCTCCTGGGATAAGGCTGGGGTTACCCAGGTCCTGGAAGGTCTCCCATGGACTACAAGGGGACACTTGCTTTTCCATGGTCTTCACCACAGGGTCACAGGGGATAATGGCTTTGAGTCCACCCCTGTTTTCTGTGGAGGTCCCTCCCCACGGGGTACAGTCCTTGATAGACTTCTCCGACGTGGGTCCACCCTTCGGACAACAGCTCTTCCATTCTCTGCTGTCCCTTTAGGGTCACAAACTCAGCTGCACCAGCATCGATCCTTCTCTAGCATCACACAAATCCTACCTGGGCCGTTTCGCTCCAGCGTAAGATCTCTCTCCATGGCCACAGATCTCCTTAAGACTCTGTTTCATCTCAGATTCCATGGAATCTGTTTCCTGATGGACTTCTTTGCTCCAGCATGAGTTCCTCCAGCTGCAGATGGAGTTGCCTCTGCTGCCCAACAATGTTCCACAAGTGGCAGGGATTTAATTTCAGTCTTTTCCCTGCTGAAGGGAAGAGGGAGAGGGAGGAAGAGAAGGAGCCGTCTCCCCGTTTCATGGCTTCTCATCTCTCTCCTGCTGCTGCCAGCTCTGACCTTGAAGGCTCCCTGTCTTCTGCGTCACAACTTTCTCTTCCATTTTCTTAAAGATGTTATTGGGAAAGGTATCACCAAAACTTTTGATTGGCTTTGGTCCGGAAATTCACCTGGACAAACCACTTACAGCCCCCCAGGGAGGGGGAACTTTTGCAAACCCACGACAGACTGGTGGAGTTTTTTAATTTTAGTGGCATTGTTACAATTTTTTTGATTGATTTAAGGATTGCTGATCTCTGACCAGAACTGTGGTTCAAATACATGTCACAGGAAATAAATACTGTTAATTTACTTCCACCTAACCCCGAAAGTTAACATGTGTCTGCTTAATCCATTTTAATTGTGGTATCTGCATTATCATTTCATAGGGAAAAGTTAAAATCTGAGAAAATCAGGTTACAAAGATGAAATTAAAGGGAAATTTTTGAGATTGAAGTCAGTGATAATGAAAGAGGCTGAAGTGACAGCTGTAGGGGTGAAGACCTTGTTTCAGTTTGTTCTCATTCAGGATATACTTCAAAGGTTTAAAACTGCCTACAACATTTAAGTCTTAACTCTAAAGTCTGATTTAAGTATAAGGCAGAAAATCTGGGTTATTATTCTTACCACATATCTGTAGTTTGCATGCCTTTCATTTGTCTCAGTACTGGTTTCAAACCATTAAATGTCAAATGTTAAAGGCTGAGTCACTGTGCTAACCTCTAATATTGCTGATTTTGTACTTAATGTTGTTGCTGAAAACTATGAAGAAAGATTGTGAGGTTTCAGATACAAACCACTAGCAAGACATTGAAAAATTCTGAAGCAACTGTACTTACTGTATATTGGTAATTTTCCTTTGGATTACAATTTCTTTCCTTTTAAATTTAGAAAAACTTACAGTGTACTTTTATAGATGTCTCATGAAATGAAAATGAAAAGCTTAAAATTTACAATTTACCATATTTTTTGCTGAAATTCTGGCATGACTGTATTAGTAAAAAAAATTACAGTCTGGGTAGTCAAGCACTGGACAAAGCTGTCTGGAGAGACCATGGAACCTCTTCCTGGGACATACTGGAAGTTTTGCCAGAGAAGGCCCTGCACAACCTGACCTGTGCTGGCCTTGCTTGGAGTGGCAGCCTGGACTAGAGGACCTCCAGAGGTCCACTGTAACCTGATTAATTCCATGACATTTTCCAAAATGCCAGCCATTTAGCTGCTTAGCTTTAAAAACGGTGGACACTTTAAACTCCAAAATGAAAATGCAGAAGTGAGACTATTTTCCTCTAGCAAAGTAAGACGTGAATTCCTCCTTTTGCTTCTGCAGCGTTCAGAGTTTGATATTTTTAAATCCTCAAGACTATGCCCTCTTCTCCAGCACTTCTGTGTGCTGTAGGTTATCTATGAAACTAATTTGAGAGACATGCTCAGACATTTAGGTTCAGCACGTACCTGCTGGAAGTGCTCTGAAACTGCTCATGATAGATGATGAATTTGTTATTTGAAAAAGGATGCTGTGCATTTACACCGCGATCTTCACATCGATATTGCTGGAAACCTGGGACATGCTACAGGGGCTGCTTTTATTATTTATTCTGATCAAGTCTTCTGAGGAAATACTGTTTATTTTAAGGCTGCGGATAATGAACTAACTATAGTTGCCCAAATGTCCCCAAATAATTAATTTTAAATTATTGTCCGCTAAAAAAAACTTTTTTTGTGTTTTTTTTGTAAATAATACAACATCCAGTACATCCAGTATCTTCTGAGTGTGTGGCTAATGAGAAAATGGATTAAGTGCATATAAACACATAAATTAGTATGTGCTCATTTAGCTGCCAGGTTAAATGATTACTGCAATGACTACCTCAAGACAGAAAGGAGAAGCAGAATGTGTTTGGTGTACTAGGCATTCATGTTGTGCTGTTAAGGCATATGTGTTTATGTGAGAAATGTTTTACAGCTAGTAACTGGTTGTGCTGGAAATGCTTCCTTTGTTTTAAGACCACCATTGAAAAAATAAAAAACAAAATTCCTTTGAGCTCTATGTACTAAAGGCCTTTTGGTATTCTGAGACCATCAGATGGACTGTGTATAAGAGCATGATCATGTGTCGAGATCCACACTTTAATTGCCTTGAAACGAGTGGGGTGCAAGGCTTTACTTTGGGGATCACTTGAACTTCAGTGTCTCAGAACTGGGGATTGGGTGCATATTTGTCTCTCCAGTGAAGTCAAAATTTGAGGGGAGGACATTTTTGCTTTCTTTCGTACTTCATATGTGCTACACCAAAAAGAATGAAATGATTCTCTCAGTCAGTCCTGTACTCCCAGTTTATAGGATATGTGGGGCTAATATTTGTCTTTTTTTATAGGTAGAAAAATATCTATTGCTATGGTACTAATTTTAGTTCGCTTCTCTTTATGCCTTGGGTGAAATAACTAATATAATTGAATCACATAACAGAATTATGTCAGTCTTTGCAGAATAACTTGTACAAATATTGTTTTTCTAGCTTATTTTTTTTAATATGTAGGTTTTAGAAATCCCAGTTCTAGTGGTTCCAGAACTACTAGAATTATTTAAATACCATGAAATAAAACCATTCTGATTATAAACAGACAGAGAAACATCTTTTGGGGCTGATTTTAAATAGATAACCTTGCAGAGTGTACTATTTAAAAAAAAAATCACATAGGCATAACTTAATGGTGTTTACTATTCTTATGCCACTGGCGTTGGCATTTTTATTCTGCATGCTAAGCATCATGCAAAATGAATTTATCAATTTAACATTAAATCAACTTTGTACCTCAGGGTTAAATAAGAAAATGGATTGTAATATTTTCCTTCTTTGTGTTGTACTTCCTATCAGCACAATCTGCCTGCTATTTTTAAAGGCCAACTTTTTTTTTTCCTACAAAAACCAGTGCTCTGAGTACTATTCATGCAGTTTTAAACAACAAAAAAGGGGGGAAAGAATCCACTGAAAATGTAATTTGTTGAGATGAAGTCAGCTAGCACTTACTTTAAAAGCTAAACCTGTACAACAGTTCTGTAAGAAGCCATCACCAGGTTTATGAAGGCTGGCGTGTCTCCCTTATCTGAAAGGATTATGGTTCTCACCACTCGGCTCGGTATGCTCACCATCACAGGTCTGGACATCCTGGACATTCCCACCCCTCAGGAAAGAATGCTTGCTTTGAAGTCGGTTCAGGTCTGTTGCTTTCCCCCCAGCTTTTGCGCTCCATTTCAGACTGAGCCATGTATACACTTCCCCAGGCTGGTCCCGACGAGCCCGAGGAAGGCAATATTGATTAACTCACTGAAGGCTGTTTACAATACCTCCTGAGCCTGTCAGGGGAGATAGCCAGTTGATCCACTCTTACAGGAGTTTATAAAAAAGAAAGCCCATTTTCCAGTCCCCTTTGTGTTGAGATACTTTTCGTTTTCCTTGCAACAGTCAGTTATTCCCTGTATTCTTCCCTGAGCTTTACGAAGATTTTGCCTGGGCACAACTTGCTTGACTCTTCTTCTTCTGTATCAGTTTCCTTCTCCATTGCACATTTCCCTAAACTGAAAGTTTGCTGCTCCTGAAAAACAAGTGGTTATTATAATTTTTCAGTTGAAGTAGCTTTTGTGGTCTGGGAGCTCCTTCCTAGAATTAAACAGGGAGAACTTTTTGAGATATATGTAAGCCCAAATGAAGACTGCAAGATAATGTGCCCATACTTAAGAGAAAATTAAAATGGCACTGGAAATCCTCATACATTTGAAGATTATTAGTGTTTGCCTTCGCAAATTTGAGCTGGGTGGTAAGTTTTTTCCATTTGAATTTCATTTTATCTGGAATATGTAAAGTGAATGTGTTCCTAACCAGTCTTCAAGTCTGGCTTGCGTATAAGTAACCTACTGTGATCAGATAAGGGCTATATAGCTACTTATAAGGCTATTTAAGAAAACCCACTAAGATAAGAAAGAAACAACATATAAAGTTTCTGACTAAGATATTTTTCCAGGCACTTTTAAAAGTTTTCCTGCACATTTTAAATGGTACAATTCTGATTCAGTCTACTTTGATACAGGCCAAAATTCAATATGTCACTTCTGTATAGTTCCATTTCATGAACATAGGTTATATTGTTGGAATGAATAGGTCTAGTTATGTTTAATGTTAAAAATCTGTTTCATAAAATATTAACATTAGTCTGTAAAAATGCCATTCCTGTCTCAGATTTCCTTTCATTTCTGGGGCTTTAAATCCTGACATCCATGTGCGTTGGTTTCTGTATTTATTACTCTGTGTCTGTATATATTTTTTTTTTTCCTGTGAGCTTTGGAAGTTTTAATTATTATGCTGCATCAAAATGTCCAACTTGTGTTATGATACTGTTAACAGTATTTTCTCGTGCCTCACTTAGCAGAAACCTACCTTTTTGAAGTGATAGCATTTAATTTCTGACAGGACACATGATAATAGATCACTGGATCACTGGGTTTTAAGTACAGGTCCTATATTATTACTCTCAGTTCAAATAAAATGTTAAGGATACTTTCCATATGTATAAATACGTTACCTAAAGGTCATGCAGATAACCCTCTGCAGTAGTTCAAATCTACATTGTAGAATCAACTTTTGCTATTGTTATTATTCACTGGGATTTGGTCAGTGTGGAAAATTCCAACATTAGGTCAGCTTCTTTCAGGAAACTCTGCACCGACTCTTCAGTGTCAAGTAAAAGGCTTATTTCCTGTTCTGATAATACAATTCTTACTTGTGGCTTGTGTTTGGCTTTGAATCACCATATGTTCGTAGGATTATGATTGTTCTAAAATAGAACTATTTTGCATGTGGAATCGTTGTTACAAGCATATTTCTTGGTAAATGTTAGATGTTCTATTCTATACTCATGCTTAAGGGCACATTTAGCATCATAATAGTCTCTGGTACTCAGAAAGTAGGTGACATTATCCAAGCATCACTGGAGTATTTGGCAAATTTCAGAGTTTTATACTTTATTGATGATAATATTTTGAGGAGCACTGTAAACTACATCTGTGATTAAAGTTTGATGAATCATATTAGGCTAGGATTGGCATGAGGAAATGTTGCGTATGATGAAGTCTGAAACATAAACTTTGGCTTAATCCAGAGCACCAAGTAGTCAAGCTCCTCACTATTTAATGTGTAAGCTGCATATTTACGATCACCATCCTTTGATATTTTGAAATAGGGTGTATAGATTAATTTTCACAGACTATTTGTAAACCACCAATTACCTTTTGTGGAGAGTAGTGACCACTAGCTAGAAAAAAACAGAAGTGAAGAATAAAGCCCCTCTCTCCTACAAAATGGGTATATGACATGTACTACCACAGCCATGTAATTTTGTCCACTACTAATGAATCTATGGGCAATTAAAATATCAGGGCAAGGCTCACAATAATTGCTATGAAATCAAGGTAGAACCATGTAATCATTGAACACAAATGATTTTGATTCTTAATGTATCACCCTTCATACCACCTAAAGTTACCTGACTCAAACACTTCAATTATAGGGATAATAGAATTACCCTCCAGGTTTTTGACATGTTGTATTGCTGCTTTCAGAGGGAAAAGAGCCCTTTCCGTTTCAATATGGGACAAGACTGAATGATGGTGCTGTTATCCTTGCAATTCACTTCTTCCCCCGTTTCTCTGTGTACATATAGCATTGTTTGGACCATTCAGTGCAGCTTTAAATGACAATATGAACACATCAGCACAGGGTTTTTTTTGTGCAGTACTGTATATTGTTTATCCGCCCTTCAATCTCCTGCAGTATGGATTATTTTACTTTTCTTTTCCTCAGCTGCTAAGCTCAAAGCCAGGCTCAATATTTACTCTGGTGATTTTATTGTTCCCTCTGGATGGGAATTGATGCCTGAAATTCAAAGAAGGTTTTTTTCCCTGTTTGTTGATTCCACTGTCAGATTTGGTCAGCACTGGAAACATGGTCAAAAGCCAGTCCCTCCAGTGGTACCTGTGACTTTGTCTGCAAGCTGGCCTTCCTTTGCTCCTACCTTGCCATTCTACTGAGAGCAAAAATATGAAAGTTTAACATGAGGTTAATTCGCAGAAAACAACAAACAGGGTGGCACACGGGAAGCATAATGGTTAAATAACACCAATGGCACAAATTTTATTGCTTCAAGTTCTTCTCCTCTTCCCTCAGGTGTTACTGTAGACCTAGCACATGATTAATAAAGCTAGGGTTTTAATATTAGGACTTACATTGTAAGAGCAAGCTATTAAAGGCAATGGATGACTCCAATCCACTTCATTAATATCTGTGATATTACCTTACTGTCTTTCATGCAGCTGTCTTCTTAAATTTGTCCTTATTTTGGGCATTTGTCAATGTATTTTTCAATGAATCCCAGGATATTCTTACAGCTTGGTAGTTTGCTGACAGCACCTTCTGAATCTTCCTAACAATACTGCCTAGCCCATTTCCACAGCATATTTTAATAGAAGTTTACTTACTGTGTTTTGCAAATGGGAATGTATCAACTGAAAAATACTTATTATCAGTAAAACTCATTGGAGATAAAACCCTTGTACTATGCAATGACACAATGAAGAAAAATCTCTTTATTTTTTTTTGGTAAGAGGAAATGAAGTATGCTAGTTAATAAAGTCATTCTGCCTTCGTGTTATCCTGAAGGAATCAGTTTTCAATCACGTCATAGAAATTTCAATTGCTTGCTAAAGAGGGCAGGTTGCTATTTTTAGGGTTGTTTTTGGTGCAAGTAAACTAAAAAACAAATACAATTTTAATATGTCAAAGTAGGTTTCTGAATGGAAAGTGTGTCGAAAATTTTGTAAGTGTTCATACAAAGAATCAAAAGGTTGATCACTTCATAGGATTTGGATCATTACACTACTTTTCTGTTGAACAGAAAGCAATGTATATGTTCTGTATAATCTCTAAAGCTCACTGTTTTGTCAAACTATTCGAAAAGGACTTTCATGGGAAAACAAAATCTCTTCTCATGAGAGGAAACTTTTGCTCGTCCTCATAACTAAACTACCCCAAATCTACCTTTAGTGTTCATAAGTGAATAAATAAATTAAAATAAATAAATAAATGGGTTTTTTCTCCAGAGGAGAGCCTTTGGGGCTGGGGTTAAACTAGGACAGGCTCTGTGAGCAATGTGTGACAGGAACTTTGTGACTGATGCCATGGGATTACTGCTGGAGCTCATGGGAGTTTGGAGAACAGTTATTGTTTTCCTTTCAGTTCTACAGTTCACACTGGTGAAAAGAAGAGTGGGAAAAGCTGCGTTTTGCTTGGGTCGTGCAAGCACCTTTCAGAGGATCTGGGAATAGAACTCTCCGACTTTTTTTTTTGTTTCATCATCTTCTCTCAGAGCTAGACTAGCTAGAGGCTACATGTGTGGATTTCCAGTGAAGACAAAGGATTTTTTAAAACTTTCACTCTGAAAGACAAAAAAACCTAATTATTTATGACATTAAAGTAACTTTATTTAATAGGAATTTGATTTTGAAACAAAATAATGTTTTTGGACTGGAAATTGAAACTCAGATATCTAAGCCAGAAAATTCCATCTTTGTAAGGTTTTAAAGAGTTGTTCTTCAAGATACAATTATTTTTTTTTTCCAGAGAGTTCTGATTATGAAGAAAATGTGCAATAACTTTATTCATTTCTTAAATCAGTTCTTGTCCAAAATAAAGAGAGATTGATTTGTGTTTCAGAGCTGAACATGCTATGGAGCAGAAGTGAATACTCAGGTTGAAGTTCTTATCATATTCTCATAGAAGTTTAGTTACTCTGGATATTTTTAACTTTTAAATTTACTTTTTCCTTGGCAATTTCTTTTCAGGGATTTGAATATGCAGTTTGGTTTGCATTAGTAGGGTATACTAATATGTTAAATTTTTTTCTCTTTTATTTTTTTTCTCTATTTGTATTAGCAAAGCTATATTATACCTATTTTCCCCAGTAATTAGTCCTTAATGTTCCATAAAACTACAGGCTGCCAATATTTAAATATCTAAGCTGTGGTATGCAGCAATTTATCAAGTTTTCTTACCAATTTCATTGATCCCATATGTCATTTAAGGCTTAATTATGATTAAGGATATTTAATAAATTCCAACTCATTTTAATAAATTGACTGTACATTTGTTCAGACTTTATAAATGACTTCTAAAAATGAACAATTTAAATTATTATAGCTCAAATGAGAATATTTTCAAATAAGGGTAATTTTCCTCACACTTTGGGTAGCTGACCAAACTCCTAGTCTTATTTTCAAGATAAGATTTTGGATTTCCTTTAAAATTAAAGTGTTTCCCTTAGAAAGAAAGAACTTAATTTAAAAATAACCATTTAGCTTTATTTTTACTTTTTACTCTTTTTTTGCTTCCTAGTCAAGATAAACTTTGTGTCAAACTTTCTTAACTGAGAACAACCTTCCTCTTCTTCTTGAGATATTACGAAACTTGTCTGACCCCTGTCTTTACGGATTTGTGAACATTCAGATCTTTTGTCTTTGCAGTGAAGAACCCACAGCTCAAAAAAGGGACCTTCCTATTAATTTATATTTAAAAGAACAACAGAAAAAGATACAGGTGCATGCATGACCGTGTTCACACTTCCTTGCCTACACAGGGATAAAACTGCTGGCTGATCCTACACAACTTGAGAGGTTGTAGAGGATTGACCACACAAGTGGGCGTAGGACCAGCAGCAGAGATTTTTGACATTATCTTCCTACGTGTCCAACACACACAGACGTCAGCTGGAGTCTAACGTCTGGGACCCAGTCACACATGTGTTTCTTCCAGCAGGCCCTAAGCAAAAGCTGCCTGCAGGACAGCAGACCCTTCTGGATTATGATAACGGCTCTGCACCCGGCAAGTCTGCCTGGTGAGTTTCAAAGGGTGTGACTGACACAGGTATCTGGCTGGATTTTAAAACTTGCTTACCATAAAACCGCTGGAGAAAAATGGCAGACTCACGCCCCACATCCATAGCCATGCCTGCTTCCCCTTCTTACAATATTTTTCTAAATCTTGAGAGTAAAGGATGGACAATGGATTTTTCAGAATGAAATTAATCTGTGCACCAAAGTTTTTTTCCCTGTGTCTGTGCCTTCCTCTTGGTCTTGGCACTGTTTTTTCTTTATGACGTGGCCCTATCAAGGAAATATATCCCTTTTTTGACTGTGCAATTTTCTTGAGAGGTTGAATTCATTATGATGAATGGCAGTGTTAGCCATTTAAATGTCTCCTTACAAATCAATTCTTTTTTTTAAAGCTAGAGTAACCACCACAGAAAGGACAATAGTACAAAGCTGAAGTATTAGTCAAAGAAAGAAAAATCTTTGTTCAAATCAAAGAACTGTATATTCCTACTGTGATTCTGACTTATCACATCTGTTTTGACCTTGTATTATTTTACAGATCCGGTTGTAACCTTAGTAACCAGGTATCCATAGTAACATATATATATTCAAAGGCAATCGTTTGATCAAAACCTTTCTGTGATCTGATTTCTGAAGTTCTGATAGACTGTATTCCTCATTTCTGGATGAAATCAGAGCCAAGCTTTTTCATTTTTTGAATATTCTTTATCACATTGCAGATCATCTTTCCCAAAAAGGTGTCTAGTCTCAGAATTTTTGTGGTATTAATAACAGATGTGTCATTGATGAGGGCACACATTGCTGCATCTTACAGTACATGGAGTGTGTTGAAAGTTAATGTAAAACTTGAACAGCATGGTTTAGAACATAGCACATGGGTGTGTTTAGTTTAACTAAGAAGGAAACACTAAACTAAAAGCGTATTTCTTATACCATGTCAACATAAATAAATAAAAATACGAAATGTTATTGATGCATTTACATTAATTTTTCAGCATCTTAAAATAGATATGGAAAACTTTTTGTAACTTTTCAATAAACATTAAGTACTGAACTGCTAATGGATGAATTCAGTATCCCGAAAAAAACCCAAGCAACGATGTGAAGACTCAGTATAAAAATTAGAATGCAACAACATCCAGCTAATCATTCACCTTCTGAAACAGAGTTAGGTTGGAAAACACTTTCTGCCCTGAAGCCTTCAGGATGAGCATTTTATTTCAGGGAAAGCTGGAAATGCTGAACATCTGTTGGATTGGTTGTGCTCACAGTCCTAACATTGCGTAAAAGTGGGAAATGAAGTAAGTGATAAAATACAGGAGATGATATTGCCTGTAGAGAGATGATCATCAAGCTTACTGCTCTGGCACTGTAAACTTTGGGTTGTAAAGTGGATGCTTTGGTGACTGGAAAATTCTTGGATCATACGTTACCAAGCAACATTTAATTTAAAAATGAGAATTCTGATATCCCCTTCAATATATCATGTAGAGGACAATATTATAATATCTGAATTAATTTATTCAAAGCATATTATATTGTGTTTATTAAAACAAACCAACTAAACAAACAAAAATCATGGCATTTTCCCACAGTCTGTTACCATACACATCCAAATATCCTTATTAGAAGAAGCTAATTTTCTATTGTTTTTCTTCAGGACTTAGGTTCTTCTCTTTTTCAGAGAAAAAAACCACTCAACAACCTACATCTAATTTAATTTAAAAGGCTGTATATTTGTGTTAACACTGGACTATTTATTATTTATAAATTTTGTAATTGTAATCTTGCCTTAGATGATCTTTTAACACATTAGCTATTTTATATTCAATAACTTTCCTCCCTCATGTAAGTAGGGCTGATACTGTTTTATCCTCTGAATACCAACTTTTTTAAATTGTCATAATCCTCTACAGTTTTATTTCCTCATTATTTCACTGCGAACACAGGAAATAGGAAAAAGTTGCCCACTAGTATCCGTGCTGTCGTTGTGATCCAGGTTACAGACACAATTTAGGAACACTCCTTATTGCTTTCACTTGTGTCTTTCTGCTGCATAAAAGCACACAAACTCTTTTTCTCTGCAAGCCATGGTAAATCTATGACTTTAACAACCAATCTCATCATGATCACTGTGAATTACAGGATTTTCTTACTTTGCAGCAAATGTTTTGTATCTCTGCAGGTAATCTGGTGACGGTTCAGGATTGTAAAACCTCATTGTTTGTTCTCAGTATCTCTGAATGACCATACCGTATTTGAACTCAGTGGTTTGAAGGATCAGGAAAAAATAAGGAAAAACTAAATCAAATATTAAGTTGCACTATAGCTCTGTTTTACCCTCGGCATCATTGGGCTCAAAATCAAGGTTAGGAGCCAGGGAGGTGGAGTTTTCTGTGTATTGTATTAGACAGACTTCTCTGCGGACACTCAATATGACTTATTTGACTAAAAAGAGATGAAATCTGTCCTAGAGAATTATCAAACTAAATTTAAAGTTGATGCAAATAAAAGTATATGGAGATTACAAGGTTCTTTACCCAGTAATGCACGGTGAAAATAGTGGATGTTTACTGCATTTATTTGCTATCTTGACTAGTAAGTTTATTTTCAGTAGATAGAAAAACTTAGATGACTTAAAATTAGAAGATAATTTAAGATTAAAAGATAATAGATAAACAACTGAGAATCAGTCTCAGTTTTGAATGATTATCATGCATTTGAATAAGTTGAATAAAAACCAAGATGCATAGATGGTCATCAATATATATAAATTAATAAATTAATCCAAATATAAGGTAAACACACATTTTGACATGGATGAAAAATTATAAAAAAAATTTCTTTTGCTACAAATGACACACTTAATCCCTGCTGTAACCAGAATACAGCAAGAAATTGCACAGGTTTCTTTGCCTTTATATTGGCTTATTTCTGCTATTAAAGGAGACTAATCTCTCTTCTCTAGACTTCATTCAAATCATTAGACTTCATAGGCTTCACAAGAAAGAAGAATATACTGTGTTCTTGTTCCTTTTATGTGCCATAAAGTTACCCATCATTTGTAAGATCAAGAGAAATCCTAAATCAGAAAAGAATGAGGCCAGGCCTCAGGTACATTATGTAGATGTACTCATAAAGAATTCTTTTGACACAATTTTTGATCACAGCACAGCTTCATCACACAAAACCAGTTTTTACACAGCAGTTAAGAAATATTGTTTAAACAATGGTAGCTGAAAATTTTTTTTCAATTTAAAATTTAATCAATAGGAATAAAATTATGTAAGCAAAGGAAACATTTTGGCTTGAGTTATGATTAGGAGACAAAGTCCGGATAAGGAGTACAATGAAACAGTGACAGCCAAAGGTGACTCTCGAGCAGGTCATGAGAATTAGTACAATGTGGTATTCTGATTCATGATGTAAAAAAATCTGAAGCAACATACAGATAAAATAGCTGCTTACAGCTTTGAAAGGGAACATCTGACCACATTATTTATCATGCTATGTGGCAACACTTAGGTGAAACCCAGTCTGAAATAGATTTTCTCTAAATTCAAACTGAACTTCAGAAAATAACTTGAATTAATTAAAAAGTAATTTATTTCCTTCTTTGTGATTCAGTGTCTTAAGATTTGATGTAGTATGTCTTTCTTATGTGTCTTTGGAGGTTTTGTATCACCATTATGGTAGTCAGAGGTCACATTATGTTTTCCTTCTTGAATCTTATTTTCTTAGAGTCATAGAATGCTCTGGATTGGAAGAGACCTTTAAAAGTCATCTGGTCCAAACGCCCTGCAGTAAGCAAGGACATCTTCAAGTACATCAGGTTTCTCAGAGCCCTGTTCAACCTGGCTTGAATTTCCAGGGATGGAACACCTACGGCTTCTCTGGGCAAGCTGTTCCTTTCCTCACAACCCTCATTATAAAAAACAAAATCTTCCTTATATCCAGTCTAAGCCTTTTTTGTTGAAAACCATTATCCTGTCCTATTGCTACAGGCCCTGCTAAAGAGCCTGTCATCATTCTTCTTCTAGGTCCTGTTTAAGTATTGAAAGATCATAGAAAGGTCTCCCCACGGCCTTCTCTTCTCCAGGATGAGCAATCACAGCTCTCTCAAGACTTTCTTCTGAGACATGAAGGTAAACTTGGGGTTAGTTGCAGTAAGGTTGAGTGCCTTTGGGTCAGGATCGGGGGGAGGCCAACAAGGCTGATATCCTGGTGGGAGTCTGTTCTAGACCACCCAACCAGGATGAAGAGGCGGGTGAATTATTCTGTAAGCAGCTGGTGGGCGTTTCCAGATCAACAGCCCTTTTTTCCCGTGGGAGACTTTAACCTGCCAGATGTGTTCTGGGAACTCCACACAGCGGAGAAGAGGCAATCTGGGAGGTTCTTGGAGGGCATGGAGAAGAGGTTCTTGTCACAGCTGGTGAGTGAGCCTACCAGGGCTACAGAGATTCTCAACACTCGATGAAATAAGAAAGAAAATCAGAAAGGCAAGAGGTCAATTAGAACTTAGTCTGGCCACTTCTGTAAAGCATAATAGAAAATGTTTTTATAAACACATCAACAGCACAAGGAGATGCAAGGAAAACCTCCATTCTTTGTTGGACATGGAGGGGAACACAGTCAGCAAAGATGAGGAAAAGGCTGAGGTATTTAACGCCTTCTTTGCCTCAGTTACAACTGCTAGAGAATTTAAGGGCAAATCGTGGGAACCCTAGGGCTTTGGTGTGATATCTCTAAATATTTTGCAGCATTCAATAGTGCAGGATTCTGCATTAACATAAAAAGCATAATGTGGATGGTGACATACCAGAGAGGTATAATTTTCCCATGGTTAAAAGCTTCAGTGTTTAAAGATGTGGTGAAAATGGAGAGAGACAAGGTAAGTGTAAGTGATGTATTTACGAATATCTTGACCAAAAATAAGGCTGAACAGGAAAAGTTCCACAAATATCTGCACAGTCAACATAGAAAGA
>JAWMRA010000090.1:31631960-31644485 GCA_035584735.1 Pseudotriccus pelzelni | reverse complement strand
CAATCAGCAGGGTGCTTGAGGCGCGTGGACAGTAACTTTTAGCCTATCACACTAGTGTGTTTTGCTCGTGCACAGTAGCTTGTAGCCTATCACAAATAGCGTGCTCTGCTCGTGCCTGCGTGCACGGAAACTCTAAGAGTATATACGGAGCTGGGTTGTATCAATAAAGTTGGATTTAGACCTGCATCTTATAGATGTGTCGTGTCTTCTTCCCGCTCGCTTGAATGCCAGCGACACCCTCTCCTTGACTTCATTTTTAAAAATTACTCTGTCTTTCAGAGATTGTTTTAAGCCTTGTAGCCTAGTAAAATTGACCTAATGCTTTGTACATGACTTTACCTTTCTCCTCCTCTTGCATGCACTTTACAGTTCTTGAGTCATATGCTACTAGTTTTGACAGATCACCCAAGAAAGTGTGTTATTAATTGTACAAAATAATGTGTTAGTTGTTTCAGAGGTGTTGGAAGAAAACACATTCTCTGTACTGAGTTAATTTGAGTACAAAAACTGGACTGCAGTTCAGTTTGCTGCTGTCTCCATTCTATTAACTTCATGGTATTTGCTTTCATAGGGCGTTTATTTTTCTTTCTGAAAAAAAACAACAATAAACCCCACACTGTTAAAACAAGAGTGACACTCTTGTTTTCTCATGGTTTGGAACTATGTACTGATTATCTGTAATCTTTGTTCTTCCCTTAAGCATACCCACTTTGCCACGAATGGTACTGTACTTTCACATGTGTGGAAAATATTTACCACTTGTACACTTGTCAAAATCCAGTTTGTGACTTTTGTAAATATTCACTGTCGTCTTCTAAGGACGTGCAAGTTGCATTTGCACTTGACATTCCATACACTAAGACCTAACACTAAATGTCTTTTGACCTGATGATAGGGTGATATAGGTAGATGACACAGCCGAAAAGACAATAGCTTCTACCCCCCAACACTTTTAAACAAAATTAATGTATGAACTAAAGTTTCTTAAATTCATGTTTGTTTTCCATGCAAGAGCTGTCAACGTAAGGTTAATATTTATTCTTTGACTGAATAAAATACACTTTCAAATAGTGAAATGTTCAAAACCATAGATGTTGCAAATTGGCCTTAGACAGTTGCTGGTATGAACACAAAAGTTTCCTCTGCAGCTGTGGGGTATGCAGGGTATAAGAATTTTTGATTCTATTGCATTTATTATACTGTTATAATTGATCTGATCATGTTCAGATTGTCTCCAGTGTACTGTCTTTATTTTCAAATGCTGTATTTTTAAAAAATAATACATAGTTTTAAAAACATATATAATATCTTATATGAAAGAAATATCAATGATCTTATGAAACTGGTGGAATTTATGCCCTCCAATCTGATTCTACTTTCAAGAGGAGAAGCTGAATCCAGATGAACGTACATTAAAAAATGCACCTGCATAATTTTATACATATGAATCTCTGACTATTTTGCAGTTTAAATTGTCATGTATGTTTGCAAATGAGGTAATTGGGCATATAGATCACTAGTTAGATACTTTGCTAGCTGTTGGAACTGTGTATAGTGATTAGGACTAGGTAGTAAGTCTGTGTTTTTGAACACTGGAACTGTGAATTCTCAAGAAAACAAAAATTTCAAAGTGTGCTTTCTGGACTACATTATTTTTAAACTTTGTTTTGAAGTAAAAGGGGGATGACTTCAGCTGGTTGTTTCATTGTGCTCCTTACGTGTTCACAGGACAAGTAGATTTTATGTGCAAAATGTATCAGAAGGAAAACTTTGCAAGTTAGGATCTAATGTATTGATAAAACACTCAAAGATAAAATTATTGTGGTTTTTTTTTTTGGTTTTTTTTTTTTGTTTTTTTTTTTTTTTTTTAAATACTATTATTTACCTATAAAAGGTACAAGTTTTGGAGGTGCTCTTCAACACAGAATAATTGCACCGTTTGTGCCCCAAGATGTTACAGTCTAGATGTTTATTGCTGAATAAATTGAGTCCTGTTGGTTTTTTGGCTATTGCTTTTTGTAGGGCCATGTGTATTCCCGAAGACAGCATTTGCTGTGCATCCAGACAGTAAATCTGAAAACAAGGTGAGCATATGCTGCCCTTTGCACATTTTTTCAGTGTTTGCAACACCTAGCAAGAAAAATGTTTGGTTAGCATGGTATTATATAGTAGCAGTAGACAGTTTGGGTGTGAACAGACAAATCAACAGAGGATGTCTATGGACTGAATTTCTTCTGGCCCTAGAGACTTTACAGGGAACAGTAGGGAACAAAGAAACTAATTTTTAAGGAGTCTGACCTTGATCGAAAGGACGTTAAATGATTTTCTGAGGGATTTAAATAGAGTACAACTATAGGATTGGTTTAATAATTTCATTTGAGAACATATATTAGTATTAATAAAAGAATTCTATACAAAACATATAAAGAAATGTACATTGCTTTAAATGTATATAGTCAAGTACCTTTAACAGAAGATCTGTATTCAGAGATGCTATGGATTAGGTATTTCGAAAGAAAAAAATATAGGGTAATAACAAAAGTTAGTAAAAAAATGTATATAATTAAATCCCAAGGGGGAAAAAAGAGCTGCAATATCAATTTTGCATCTCTTTGTATCTTTGAGAAGTTTATGGCTTTTTCTGCCAGTCAGATTCACTTTATTAGTCCAGAAGGCTCTGAGGAGCAAGGGAACCCTTCTTAAATCATATCCAGTAAGAACTCACTGCAATTTCAATTAAGCATATTTGGGATAAAAGAGGTGGAGAGTTGAAAGAGACCTTGAGAGATCATGATATCTGTCTTCCCGGTCTGAAGTAGTATTACGTATACTTAGATCGTCCCTGTTACTGTTAATGATTTTGTAGTTTAAAAACTTCCATTAAAGATTTTATAACCTTTACAGTGAAGCCTTTACCCTTACTAAAATTGCAGTAGGCTTTAATTTTGGACCCGTGGTCCCACAGGGCAGTCATTTTTCCACTTTCATTACAGAAAACTGCCGAGTTCTTTGGACTAAAGCAGAGGATATGGATGCAGTGTCTCCTCAGGACGCAACATATTTTTTCTTCTGTACACTTGCTTGAATCATTAAGTGCTACACTAAAGCTGAAGGTGTACTCCAAATGATAGCTCCCTGAAATAAGTAGAACAGAATAGCTGTCATTAGTGTCTTACATATAACATTCCATGGTGCTAAGGAACAGCACTGCAATTTTGACTCATACTCTACCTATTCAACATCTATTTCCTTTTTGCAGGACTTCAGCCCAATCTAGAATTGGTAATTTTCCATTCTTGCATCTCTTACCTCCTTTCCAAATGTAGGTCTTTGCATTTTCTTTGCTGAATTTCACCTGACCAATTTTATGCCAGATCTCAAATTTGCAAAATTTTTTTTTAGTTACAGACCCTTTCTAAAGTATGCACAATCCATCTCAAGTCAGTATTATTATAGAATTTTTTAACTGCAATTTTTATTCGATTTAGTTATACAAAAAAGTAATATTTCCTCTAACTAATGCAGTAGAGCAGTCATAAAGAAAGTTGTTTAGCATGATTTTTTTCCCTGATTAATTCACATTTGCTGTGCTTTTTGTAACCTTACTAATTTTCTATTTGCATACAATTTGCTTGTAGTCATTCATTCTAGCATTATTCTGGGGACTGAAATGTGGGATGACTGGTTTCCCATATTAAATATTAATATATTCCCTGTCTGTTTCTATCCTCTTAGATATCAGTAATGTTAATTCAGAAAATGAATTATTTAGTTTCCTGAGTATGTTTCCTTTATATGACTTTTAAAAAGGAACAGAAAATAATTTAAAAATTACATTTGTTTAGATTTGGTTCCTTTGAAATTTAGAAGTTTTTTAATAAACATAACTTTTAAAATAAGCAGCATAAAAGGACATAGTATGCTGCTATGTGTTAACAGGGCTATCTCGTTAACATACAGATTTCTTTTCCCTCTTCCTTTTATAGCTTCTTTTCAGTCAAGCTTGAGTATGTGAGAATATGTTGGATGTTTAACATACAAGGTTCAGTGTTAAATTTTGCTGTGAAAAATTAAGAATGTTATAAACGGGTGTATATTACCCAAAGTTTTACTAATTACAGATTATAAAAATGCCAGAATGAAGGCATTCACAGGGGAAAGAATACTGAGGTAACCTAATTCTATCTTGTGCCTTGGTGTTTTTCTGATACTGGTATTCACCTTGTTCCTTAGTTGTTTTTTTTTGTTTGTTTTTTGCTTTTTTTTCCCTTTCCTTGTGTTTTTCCTTTTCTTTTCACACTGTCTTTATTTTTCTTTTTAAGTTGCTAAGAAAGCTGAGTAAAATTCCTCCCCTTGCCCATGAAACTAGTTACTAGCCATTTAGTTTCAAACTTCTGTCAAAAACCGCCAGGCGGTAGCAGCTGGTTCTCAGATTACTGTGCTTTGTGAAGTACAACTCTGGTGTTGACTGGCTCAGATCCTCAAAATGTTCCAGGAGCCTAATTGTACCTATAGGGATACATGTTCCTCTGTCAGCAGTGTGTATTAGACCCTGTCTAATTAAAATGGTGTGTGGCAGGACCTGTCCTCATCGTGAACACTTCCTGTGTTTTTGCTTCAGGACTGTCTCTCTGCTTTTCTTTCACTTGTACCTGCAAAGACATTGACTGCTACTGGAAAAGGGTCTTCCTGAGAACAGGTTCCTCCTCCTGCACGTTCTGCACGCTTCTCTTTTACCATGGAGACTGTAATGAGTGTGTTCAAATTGAATTCTGGTCCGGCTCTGGTGTTAAATCCACCCTTCAAAGAAACCTTATTCCACTGTTTAGGAGGTTGCCCGACACTCAATAAACCTCCATCTCTTAATTTGCTTTAATAACACAGTGAGTCATTCTGTGACTAGGGAGGCAGCCAACTGCTAAGGGCAATAATCATCCAAAGAGCACCTCCCAGGGTATGAAGTTGTAGGTAGCCAAATTTATAATTCATGCTAAGCAAACTTTCTGGATGCAGCAGCCCTTCCAGCCAGCTCCCAACACCCTGCCAGCTAATTAGCAGTGAGCAGAGGTACCAGATGGAGCTGTGTTAAGTTCCTCTCGGATGGAAGCTACTCTTTTTAGAGCTTACACCAGCCATTACCTGTGCATTGCATTTATCCTCGGTATGTGGCTGCACTGATAGGTAGCTGCTGGATGTGGAACATTCAGTTCCTGTGGCATCTGGCATGGAGAAACTTATATTTGGCTGGTTGCAAGGAGCAAAGAACAAATTGGCAATGACTGTAGAAATGAGACAGCTTCTCTGGCCATGCAGCACTCCCTTGAGATAAAATACAATTTTTCTAGTGTCCCAACATCTGCTTGCAAAAGGAAATGGTGTCTGATCTAGGGAGAGTTTATTTCCTTCCTTTATTAAATGAACTCATCATCTCATTACAAAGCAAGCTGAGGGCTTCTCAGTGCTGCCAACATATAATGAACGACTGACTCAGCTGGGAAGATGTTTCTGTGGTTGAAACTGAAATCGGAAAATAACATGCAGGCCATTCCTTCCTACTCTGTAAGTCTCCAGAGGACACAGCACACACAGTATTCAATTGCCTGCTGGGAGGCAACGGACTGGACAAGGAGCTTCTCCAGGTCATCTGCATCCGAGTGGTTATATTAAGAAACAAGAACAAAAGAGTATTTCTGGTGAATAATACTTCTGGTAATATCTGTTTTAAGATTTGTTTCTGTTATGAGTATTACCTTATTTGTTTACATTTTTCTAATTATATATATATATACATATATTTATAATATTTCCTGTTACATGATAATTATGTGCTATATTTGAATTATGTATACACCATTCAAATTATAGATATTACCTAATTATATCTATATTTCTAACATATACTTTGTATTCTATTTTTCTAATTTATCAGTATTTTGTGTTTAATGTAAATAAGTAATTCATTCCACATTTACGTATAAATAACTAATTCACTCAGCATTTACATATGTAAGAAAAGACAAGACAACACCATTTGATTATTTCAGGATGCAATCTCATTCATATTTGTTTTCCTTAGACTCTAGAAAAATTACTATTATTGACAGAAAAACATCTTTGCTGCTTCCACTTGCATCTGAAAATTAGGAGTTCCACATGTGCAGTGCACATCCAAGGCTATACTTTTTCTAGAACCATACAAGAGGAAATTGAATGGAACAAACTGTATAAAATTAAGTGTGCTAACGTAGCATATCTAGAATCTGAGAAAATGTTCAGTTGCTATCTAGTCCGAAAGTCTGTGGATTTATTTTTAATTAATTCATAAAATATTTTCCTGAGTTGGTGATTCTAGACAGAATTTATTGCTATATACTGCTTGGAAATTTGACAGATCATTAAAACGTAATGAAGATTTGAAAAAGTTCTACCAATGTACAAGTTTGTAGAAGAGCTTAATTCAGGTTTCATTTGCTCTTCCTCCAACCAAAATTGAAATGTAATGATCTAGAAACCCCCAGGGTCCTTGCTTTATCATGGTATGCTTTGCTCCTTCCCTTATACATTGAACTATTTAAAACTAATTTGCATGACTCTAGCAGGTTATCTGCAAATATGCAAATAGGATAGATGGTTTAATATTTGCATGACGGCTATCTTCACCTAGTAATTTTACATAGTAATTTGTATCCCTTGCTCTTAACCTCACTGGCAAGAAAACAAATTTTGTGATGAAGGAAAAATGCCAAGCTGACATCCACTGTTTCCAGCCAGAGCAATAGTCAAGTAGAAAAGTAGGGTTAGCAGTTTATAAAATGCATTTTGCTGGTGGGGAAAAAGAAAAAAAAAGGGAAAATAAAATAAAAAAAAAATTAGAATGAATATAGAAGTAAATCTGGCTAAATGTATGGATTCAGAAACCACCCCTGTACACAGTGCTTCTAATGGGGAGGTTGAACAGGGTAAGGGTTGAGATTTCAGCACACATCCTCTGAATACAAGCAAGAATAATGTACATGATGAATGCAAAGAACTGAGGAGTACTGTAAATGTGGTTTGGTTGACAATAACTTCTGAGAAGTGTGTAGAAAGAGAAAAGCTGATCTTTCATGTCCTGTATAACTGAACAGCCAGTGAAGATGTCTTCCTTAGCTGCACTTCATGTGCAGCAGCCTTGATTTTGGATGCAAATGGGAATGGAAAGGCTGGGATAGCTTTCCAGTCATGTTGAGGTATATGTAAAGCTGAGTCATAGCCAGAAAATGTAACATTGCTTTCAGGGACAAAGCAAGAAAGCTGTACCAGTATTTCTGCATTTAAACCCATTTTTATTGTTATATGTGGCAGAACATAAAATACTGTAACATTTTTCACAAGAAGAGAAGTGCAAGGAGGGAAGAGTAAGTAGGGCCAGAGTAACATTTGTGTGTTTGTTTGTGTACATTAACAGATACATCTAGATATACATATGTATGTTCCAATATGAATACAGTGAAATACTTCCATGAATTATTATTATTTAAAAAGCAATATTTATTATTGACATGGCAAGTGTAGTTGGTTATAACTTGTATATAGCTGTATGAAGACACAATGTTGAAGGGAGAAAATATTTCCTTATTGTTTATTTTTCTTACTTTATAGAGCTAATTATTTCAATCATTGATGAAGTTTAAGGTAGGGAAGGTTTAATTTTTTCAGCTCCCCGGAAACTATTTCATTTATGTAGGATAGATATGGAATGTCAAGCAAACATATTGGTATTTGCTATGTTATAACTTACATATAAATTTGATGAACAAGATAAAAAATGCCCCCCACAAATTAAAGGTGGATATTACAATTAGCTTTGAAAGTGTCAGAGCTTGTTTTCATTGACAGGTATGTTTGAGCCCACAGAAAAAGGTGCAGACAAACTGAATGCAGGTTGGATAGATCTACGACCTGAAGATGGAACTGCACAGCTGTATAGCTGCAGCCACAGCCTTAACTGGTCCCAGTGAAGGAAAGAGGCAAAACAATACATAAATTTTATACAACCCGTCTGGCAAATTCGTATTGGAGTTTGTTCTCAGATCAAGTGTTGAGGCATTTGTAGTTGGCATTTATCTGCAACTGTCGGGCTTTTTTTCTCCATCTTTTTAAAGCGGCATATGCTGCAGTTTGTCTGATTTCTGTGGGTATGAAGGAGTGCGAGTAACTTGATTGTGTATGCCGAATGTTTTTTGAATAAAGCTAGTCATAAGCATAAGGTCATGCTGTGAAGAGTCTTCTACTTTAATACGAGGCAGAAAAGCCCAATAAAGGAAGTCCATAATAAGAAAAGGAAGGAAAGAGAAATATTACTCAATATAAGCCAACTATGAGGAGTATGACAGCTGATAGCAGGTACAATGGCAAGCAAGCTGTGTTATTTTTGTTCGTTGTCCTGATAACAGGAGGCACAGAAGGACACACTGTGACAGGAAAAAAGAAGATAGATGGAAATAATAAACACCACCAGGCAGTTGTTTTCTTGTATACGGCCTTTCTTACAATTTCTAATGAATGCAATAAACCCCAAAACATTACTGTGTATGAATATCTGTGGAAATGTTTGGTTGACAATTTAGCACCAGGTTTTTTGAAATCAGCATAAGCATAAAGCACTTTAAAAAATCAGTTAGAGGAAATCACTTCTATTTTCAGGGCAGTAGATACCTATTTATACTGGAGTTGATTATACCAGTTCATACCACCGTGTTTGTTGAAGATATATAAGGGTTCACATCCTATGAATATGTCTGTGACTCAGTACATAAAAAGCGTAATTGAGATTGACTGTTCATTCAACTGAGTCATAACAACCCTAAGAAAGCTATTTAAAACTAAGTTAAATTTACCTGATATCTCATATTTCAAGGGAGATAAGTGGGAGCAGTATAAAGTGCTGGAGTAAAGTCTCAGTAGCTGACGATTGTGGCAGTGAACTCATGGAAGTGCTGGAGTCAACAGCAATATGTTAGGAAAACAAACAGTCCTTGGATTTAGTTCACTTTCACTGACACTGTGATGCTAGAAAAAAGAATTCTATACTATGGATGCTGCACATCAAATTATGGTTCTACATAAACTGAATGCATGCAGACTTCCTTTTCTCCTTAAAGTCCTTTTGCCTCTCAGGAACTCCTGATTTAATCACCTACTGACTGAGAAGCATCACAAAGATACATATAAAAATAAGTAATGATATAAAAAAAAGCTGCATCAAAACCCAAGTAGAAGTGTTGGAATGAAACAAATGCAACTCATAGGGCTCAGCTTTATTTTTTTAAGGCAGTAAATACCCTTCAGCTCTTCATTTTACCATGATGAAATTTAGTGCATGGTAGTAGAAGACAAATATAATGAGTTTAAACTCTTTTTGTTGTAGATTTTAATAGATTCAACAAAGGTACATACTCTATCTCTTCCCAATTCTATAAAGAAAATATGATAGCTAAAACAGATAATTCTTCCTTCAAAGTAACTTGCCACACATTCCTACTTTCTTGGTTTGTGATATTTGAAAATGATCAGAAAAAGCTTCCTGTACTTCGTTTACCAGCTTTTGGGAAACACTTTTTTTTTTTCTGCTGAGAAATTAACATTCTTCTAATTTGTCACTGGTATACTAGAAAAATTATACAAAAAATGCTACACACTTTTAACCCTGCTAGCTGTGGACTCAGTACATTGGTGGGTTCCCAGAGAAACACTGAATATTATCTTCTCGGGATGTTTCAAATCAAGTTATATATAATTTATATAGGTTTTTTTTTCACAAGGATTTTGTCTTCTTTCATTATTCTTCACTTTTCCCCCTGCTTCAAGGTCCTTTTAAAAAATACAGCTTGAGGTGCTCTAAAACATTACTATGGTGCTTCAGTTTTTGCCTGTTCTTGTTCTTGGGGAAACCCAAGTTCAGCATGAAATACGGCTGCTTGGATGTGGTCAGACACATAAATACAAGTTAGTCTGCTGTCTTCTCACCCTGCAGGATAGCTTATGATTTTAGGAAAATATTAATTTTGTGACAGATGTATACCTAAGATTTAGCCTCTTCCCATTCCTCAGGAATTATGGCAGAAACAAAGGAAATGGCCTCTGCTCAGCACATAACACAGTAAATCCACCTTTATCTTTGCCTTGCTCTGAGGACTACCTCTTAAATTGTATTTATTTTTGTTGCAGTGGGCACATTAAATCAGTCAAGAAATACTTTTGGACTTCAGAAACATAAAAATGACCCATATTTTAAAATAG
Organism: Pseudotriccus pelzelni; assembly: GCA_035584735.1. Classification (NCBI taxonomy): domain Eukaryota; kingdom Metazoa; phylum Chordata; class Aves; order Passeriformes; family Tyrannidae; genus Pseudotriccus; species Pseudotriccus pelzelni. Next base: position 31,634,204 of record JAWMRA010000090.1, on the reverse strand, counting down.
TTTTCATACTATTCTGATTTACAGTGGCTGAATAAGCTAGTCTTTGATTCTTGATAAGGATCTTGATATTATTTGAGATTTCTATTACTGAATGAGGAAGTAAATATCTTATTATATGAACACACATTAATTCAAACTAAATAATTTCTAGTGGATTTCCACGAGCATGTCAGTGGTGACAGAACAAAACCCCTAAATCGTACAAAACCAACTCTAAATCCAATTTTCTGAATTATCAGCTCTAGGTCCTGTACACAAGTTATCGTTGTAGCCGTAATTTCTACTTTATTCCTCAGATTGCTTTCATTTTGTCCTTCAGAGTTGATGTATTTTTTGACTCTCCATCTCCTTCTGTGCTCCATTCTGTTCTCAGCTTCTCTTTGGTGGAGCCTTCGGGGTTCTGTTAATTGCAACACACCTTCTCATGTCACCTGCTTTGATTTGGTTTTGCCTACAACACAAGGAACAAAGTGGAGATATATTGAAGGAATATTCAGGAATTAACCTCAACCTTAAGGAGTCTATGATTCTCCAAAACTCCTGTCTTTCAGCTTGAGGCCATTGTCCCTTGTCCTGTCACTCCATGTTTTGTCCAGAGTCCCTCTGCAGCTTTCTCAGAACCCCTTTAGATACTGGAAGGGTCTCTAAAGTGTCCACAGCCCCTTTTTTATCCCTCCAGACTGAACAAGCCCAGCCTGTCTCTGTAGCAGAGATGCTCCAGCCCACTGAGAATCTCCGTGACCTCCTCTTACTTGCTCCGACAGGTCCATGTCCTCCTTACACTGGAGGCCCCAGAGTCGGATGCAATAAAATTGGGGTGTCCCGAGACCAGAGCCTTTTTTTCACGTATTCATTCCTGGTGTGTGCCAGAGGAGCTCTGGGCTGCAGACTCTGCTGGCCCTCATTGCTGGTGCCCCAGGATTCCATGCAAACTATGTTTGGATCTGCACAGAGCCATGAGACTCCACACCAGCCAGTTTTAGCAAAGTCTCCAGGACATGGAACAGGTAATTTTTTTGGCAATGCCCTTCATAAAATATTTTGCAGCTGCAGCAAAGAGGAGATGTGAAAAGCTTTGGGATAATTTAAATCTCTGATTTCTGACTCTGATCAGAGAGAAAAATCAGGTATAATATCATGCAAAACCAGAATAATATCTATAAAACCAGAAGGATTTGTTTTGATGCAAAATGACTGGATGTTGAAATGACCTCTAGAACAGAGACTGGTTCCTAGTAAATCTCCATTTCTTTCTGGACATCTGCTGTAGACTTACTGTTCCCTCCTCATGAAGATTTCCAGGACTATTCCATGAAGATATGTGCATCCAGGCTGGAAATCTGGAGTCACAGACTGCATTGTTTGTCAGATACAGGCAAAGGAGGAAGGATACGGTGATGGATAATTTAGAAATCACAGCCCTGGTCACACCCAGCCTGTGCTGCTGTCGATCCAGATGCTGGGATGTTAATCCCAGTCCCAGCGTGGATCCAGCTGGATCGGTCTGGCCAATGGGAAGTCCAGGATCCTGGCTATTCTTTCCCCATCCTGTGGAAGCCTGAGGTCCATCCGTGGGGAGGTGGAGGAGGCAGAGGAGGCCTGGCTGGGCTTCTCCTCATCCATGTCCTGTCCATTGTCCTGTTCCTGTCCATTGCCATAGCCCTTTCCTGAGAGGACGACGCAGAGAGAGGGAGAGAGAGAGAGAGAAAAAGAGAGAGCGAGAGAAAGGGAGAGGGAGAGGGAGCTGGTCCAAGGGAGCATTTGGGATGGTCTGAGCTCTGTGCCCCAGGGTGGGCACCCCAGTGTCCCTCACTTGGATGACCCCTGTGTGTCCCTCCCAGCTCAGCATATTCTGTGATGCCCTGATTATTTCTGCTGCCAACCCCCACTTTGTTCCTGACATGGACCAGGAACAGACGAGCAGGACTGGAAAACTCCGCAACTTCTCTGAGCAGGTTGTGACGACCCAGCCACGAGGGAAAGGAGCAGCCCAGAGTCGTAAATGCTTGTGGTGGGAAGGAGCGACGAGAGTCAAAGAGTCCACAAACAACCAGAATGGTTTATTAAACATGTTTTAACTTTTATTAATAGATTTTATTAACATATTGCATATATTTAAAATTTATTGTTGTACATTATATATTATTATATCCTACATTTATTTACTATATTCAATACATAACATTTAATTGAATGAATTAAAAGAACAAGAGAGAAAGAGAAAAGAAAAGAGAAAAAATGAAG
>JAWMRA010000090.1:31575895-31626642 GCA_035584735.1 Pseudotriccus pelzelni | reverse complement strand
AAGATAAAAAGTTACGTTTTTTTCTCAGTAAAGCATTACTTTTATATTAGTTTTTTTCGCCACTAATTTCCGTCAGTAACAGAACACAGATTTCCTAATCTGATTTTCAAAATATTCAGTGGAAATCTTAAATTTTTCTGTAGTTTTGTGTCAGTGGATCTCAGCTAATCTATGGGAAATGACCTTTGATTTCAAAGCAACAGCACTGGCATAGAAGAGGAGCATTTGGATTAAACGTTTAAGTGGCCTACTTGATATTTCAGTTAGAGATTTTTGGCCAGCTGTTCAGTAAAAACCACCGTAACACTAATGAGGATTAAATACATGTATTGAAAGATACCTGTTAAATTACATGTAATAGTCTAGGGACTTGATGTAGGCTGTATTCATCCCACTGCACTGCATGATAAAATACAGTCATCTCATGTGCTGCTTCCCATTTCAGTTTTTTGGGGAGTTTTAAAAATGTCCCAAAGAAGTAAAATTTAAATTCATCACCTTTACGCATTTTGCTGTGGAGATTAAAGTGTTTTGTTTGACCAGGCTCTCTGTGTATCTTCTTCCCAAAGGCACATTTTAATGCTGCTGTCATTTCTCTAGTTCCAGCAGCTGAGCCCATAGAGTACGCTCAGTTTCCTTTCTACCTCAATGGATTGCGTGAGACTTCTGACTTTGTGGAGGCTATTGAGAAAGTGAGAGCAATCTGCAGCAACTACACCAGCCTGGGGATCGCCAGCTACCCGAATGGTTACCCGTTCCTCTTTTGGGAGCAGTACATTGGACTTCGTCACTGGCTCCTCTTATCCATTAGCGTGGTTTTGGCTTGCACGTTTCTGGTGTGTGCCCTCTTCCTCCTAAACCCCTGGACAGCTGGGATCATTGTAAGTTTATTATAAGGGTCTTTGTTGAAGTCAAATTCCTTTCAGCATAGCTCTTGCTGTAGCCGGGAAGGTTTTGTTTATGTCTGGGCTTCTGGTGGAGTATGTGTATTGCATCATTCATTATATATTTATTCAACTTGAGGGGGTAGGGTTCACGCTGAAGGTATAAACCTTAATAACCTTAATCTTCTGGCCACCTTTTTTGCAACTTTAAAGGTTTCTTAGAAAGGTACCTAAACTTTCGCCCTTGCCCAAGTACACGCTAACATAAGAAATAAAGACACAGAGGAAAATTAGGAACTTCCTTAGAGTAATTTCTAATTCTATATTCCTTCTCCCTTTTTGTCAGGCGTAGTTACTTTTCAAGTCAGTTGCTCATGACTAACTTGCCCGTAAATTTTCTCACTGATCTCTGAATGCAGTCTTTTTCTGGAAAAAACTGAAATGGTTGTGTTGTACAGTATGTACTGCGGAAAGAGTGTAACTCAGCTATCACAGGAGAAAGAGCATAAAATTACAATCTGAAGAGAATACCCCTCTATGCTTTCTGCAGGGCACCATAAGCCTCTCAGTAAACATTCAAGTTAAATTGAATGATGATGTTCCTGTGTTTAAATTCCATAAACTATCATATGGTTTATAAAACGCCAGAAGTAGAAAAGCGTAAAACAGTTACTAGTTTTTGTAATGTACATTTATATGGCAGGTATGTTAAAAGGTAAATGTTTAGTCTAGAATATTTTTTATAGCACTTAATCAAGCAATTTATGTTATTATGCGTGATTCATTAACTTATAAAATCATTTATTGTAGTGCATACTTTTTTCCCTTGGAAAAGGCATTTCTTTTCAGAGTGCACTATTGCTTTTATAAGTATGTGTATCTTTTTTTTCCTGCTTGGCTTTAGCAACTTTTAAAGTTGATTATCCAGATTTCCTCCCCTCCCTTTTCCTCAGGTTTTTTTTTTGTACAAGGTAGATGAAAGAAAAATAAAAGCTTTCCTTCAGATTTGACTGTTCACTTTGTCCATGTCAATCCCCCCAAATATCTTAAAAGCTCAGAGCCCCTCTGTAACCGGAGACTTGTCAGCTGATTGTGGCATTCACTTTCCTCTGGGTTTTAAACCTACTGAAAAGTCATCCTCACTTATATTTGCAGTTACACAAAAAAGAGTTCAAATATAGGTAGTTGAAAGTTACTTTTTCTGGAAGAATTGTCTGAGAGACAGGTGAAAAAGAGAAAATGTATGTTTTTGAGGGGTATCCATGATAACGAGGCGGAAATGGTTTTTCAGATCACTGATAGGTTGTAACCATTATAAAACTGAGGCTTGATCAGTTAATTGGTTCTTAGGAGTGTAATTTAGACTGGCTCTTCAGCAGTTTATTGCCACTGAGCAAAATGAAATAAGCAAAAGCAGCTTGTCCTTGGGAATATAGGATGGCTTTGAGGAATGTCTTATAGTCACCATGTTTCGAAATACCTTTCTCTTCCTTTGTCTGGAGTGTAAGAAGTTGCTAACAGGTGTTTGAAATCATCTAGGTGGTGGTGCTGGCTCTGATGACTGTGGAGCTGTTTGGCATGATGGGTCTAATTGGAATAAAGCTGAGTGCAGTGCCTGTGGTTATCCTGATTGCTTCCGTTGGCATCGGCGTGGAATTCACTGTTCATGTTGCTTTGGTATGTAAAATCTAGAAGCATTTTAAAAAACATTTTAAAATAAAACGGTGGCAGCGTTCAGACCACAAATCCTTACTTGGTCTCCTGTCAGTGACACGATTCTCAGAAGGAATATGGTCACCGTTTTGTGTGCCCTTCTGGTTGTCTTGGTGGAACAGAGTTGATCTTGATGAGATAGTTCCTAACTATTGAGTCAATCTCCCAGGAAATAGAGGATACATTACCTGTCATACCCAGTTGTTTGATTGATGCAATTATATAGAAAAAAACGGAGATCTTAAATCACCTTACTTCATGATCCTTGTCTGCAGCCTTACTGCTGTTGCCTCAGTGCTATGTAGCTTTTTGTTCCCTTTTGCATGTAGAGTCTACATCCTGTGAAAGAGAAGCCTTTAAAGGAAGATTTTCACAATCAGATATAGTGTCATTTGATATTTCTGGACCACTAGAATGTGAATATATTTGGTTTAATTTTCCATCTGTAAAACCTGCACCTTCTTTTTAGAAGTCATCAGCTATTAACCGTGGGCACAAACACGCAGTCTGTAAGGAAGCAGTTTTCTGCTGTTTATCTCCTGGTGTAGATGATGTACAGAGTTAGGGCACACAGATTGCAGAACGAAAAAAATAATTTTAAGAAAAGTCATAGGGGAAGTAAGATAAGGTTAAAGAGGAGGAATTGGATCCATGAAGTAACGACATCTTTATTTCACCTGCTGCCATGGATGGTTAGGGTTTTGGAGGTAAATGAGTTTTCTAGGACTTGGAATAGTACAAGAAATGTCAAAAAATAATGGTGTAGAAGAGGGAGGAAGAAATGACAGTTTCTTAGCATTGAAGATTTCAAACAGGAAAACTGGAGTAAAACGAGACAACGCAGTTGTTTCTAAGTGGGAAGTTTATTGCCATAAACTAATGAAATGAAACTAATTTAATTTATAGGACTTTACAGGTCACCCTGTGGCTGAAGCCAAATGCCAAGCAAACTAAAAATGATGCTTTTCTCACACTGAAACTGGAGTCAAAAACTTGGAAACATATAAACAGTCAAATGCATAAACAAAAAAGCAATGCTGAAACTGTTGATACGGAATTTAATTGAGTTTAAAAATTATTCACAATCCACTTGTGGGTCAGTTCTCTCCTATCTCTTGTGAATTGCAGAATTTTTAATTCTGCAAATTCTAGGGAAGAGAGAATTCAATTCCAGGACTCAGAACAAGGTAGCTGCTTCAGCTTGTATCTTAATAGGAAGCAGAGAATTCGCCAAAGAGAGCCCTTACAAGTTACAGGAAGAAGATCAGCTAGGTTCTTGTTTTCTTAAACACAGAGTAGAAAAATATGTAACGAGCAACAATATTTGAGAGTTCTTGATACAGTTTGTTCAGGAAGGAGCTGGAGGGAGAAAGGCACTTCACTAGTCATATTGTTGCCAGGAACTACCATGTGCAGCCCTATTCCTAGGACAATTTTGTGTGTATAGACCTGCTAGCTTTGAAGTAGTAGAAGTTGCAAAATCGATTATTTTGAGTGGAGTAGAAGTGTTTAAAGAAGTTGTGGGACCTGTGGCCCCACGAGAAGGAGAGGAGTAGCCCTGCAGTGCTTTCACCATGGCGTGGATTCTTGGCAGGTGGAAGCAGAGTTGGAGACAAAAGGCTACTGATGCAAGGCGGCACTGCTTCCAAAAGTGTTACTGTGGTCTGATCTGACTGTGTCATCAGTGCTGACTCTGGTCGTGGTACGACTGCAGCATCAGGCCTTCCTTCGGGGGTCAGCCAGCTGCAGAGACAACTGGCAAACTGTAGTTTAGAGTAATTAACTGATGAAAAACTGCATGCCACGAGGGAGGCTTTTTGGAAGGTTATATGTGTGTCTGTTGGATGAAATGGACTTGTTTGTTTTACAGGCATTTTTGACTGCCATAGGAGACAGGAACCATAGGGCTGTCCTGGCGTTGGAACACATGTTTGCACCGGTGCTGGACGGGGCTGTGTCCACTCTGCTCGGGGTGTTAATGCTTGCAGGATCAGAGTTCGATTTTATTGTCAGGTAAAGCATTTGTGTGTGTCGACTGTCTTTTAAAATAAAAATAAGTATGCTTTTCATTTTTAAGTCATTTCAGCAAATCTGTCACTTTATTACTATGCATGGTGTGTCAAGCATGCTTACGTCATGGTCCTGCTTTCCCTCTGTTTTATTAACTCCTTGTTACATGCTAGACATGGTAGTGTTTCCATTGCTGGCATTAAAGTCTGTTCCAGGAAAATCTGACACTCAGCATGAAAGAATGCAAAAATGTCCCCCTTTCGAAAGTTTGCTAATTCTGGGTTGAGTTAGTTCAAAGCATCTAATACTGACCTATTTTAGCTGGATCTGACCTTTAACACTGAGGTCCTCCAGGCTTCTCGTGTGCACAGGAATTTGTGTGCAAAGGACACGTGAACCGACAAACATTCAACTGTGCTGCAAGTGACTCTCTCAGGGCCTTCCCCTTCTGTCATTATGCGAGGTAAACATAATGAGGAAAAGAGAGAGGGGGGGGAAAAAAAAAAGCCCTGTTTGGGAGCTGGGGAACCATAAATATGAACACAGAACTTCATAGTAAAATTCTGTACAGCAAAGCCTGAAGGCCCTTCTGTTTAGAACTACAAGCGGACTGTTTCTTGTGAATTTAATTAAGAATGTGAATTTGTCAAGTAGAGAGGAAAGCAAGTTTTTTCTTTGAGGGGAATTTGAGAAGTGCAATGAAAGAGATCCTATTCTATTCCAAACAACCTGTGGAGCTCTGCAAAATGGCTAATCTTAGAAGTAACACAGGCTCTTTTGTGGTAAACTACAGCACACACACAAAAAAATAATCCAAGCCCTAAAATGGAACTGAGGTAAAACTGGGCCAAATAAAAATGCTCTGAAAGATGGCTTAGCTACTTAGGTGGACGTAAGCTGGATAGATGACTAGACTTAGCTGACATCCATTTGACAGCAAGAACAACAAAATGTCAGGGGCAGGAACTGAGAGAATGACTGCTAAATCTCATCAAGCTTTTTGTTTATGTATGAATGAGATTTGAAGGAAGCAGGCAGATTGCGGTTAGATCTCATGAAACCTACATGAGGATTATTGCTATACAGATACTGCCTGCCCTGAAATAGATTTTTTTTTTTTCCAAGTCAGTATTTTTTACTTTCTTGTATTGGTATTGAAGAAATAGAATTGTTCTTTTAGGACCTGATTTTGTAAGGGCTGGAACATTTTGACATATAGGTTACTGATAGATTTAACCTAAGCTTAAAGGGACATTTGGTGTGCTACTTTCCTACTTAACAGACAAGATTTTGGCAAGCGTATTTTTCTGTCATAGCAAATGGAAGATTGTAGGGGCCCTTCACACCAAATTTGGGTTGGATGTTCTCTCAGTTTATAAAACGACCCTTTCAACTTTTCAACTTCTGTTATTTTACTTTTTTTTGGCCATCGGTTTCTCATTTTATAGCACAATCTGACTTCGGTTTGCCTTGTTTAAAAAATAAAATAAAATAAACTATGGGGAGTCTGAGCATTGTTACAGAGGGCGAAGAAGATCCCAAACTTCCGGAAGGCGATAGATTAGTCCAGCAATGTGGAAGATTAAGTAAATTAACAGACATTGTATACACCAAGTGGTCAAGGCTATAATCGTCCTGTTTATTCTAACACTAGATGGATGAGATGCAAATGTTTTTAATGTCTGTTGCTGATCTGTGTCCCAGTATAAAGTTCTGGTGGTTTATGTTAGTAGAGTAGATTGGATTGCTGATTTTTGCTAATGCGGATCAGAAATTCCCAGATGTTTACAATAGCAGGATATTTATAGCTTTACAGGAGTCTGATCTATTTGATCAGATGTGGAAACAGGGCGGCAGTAAAGTTTGTTGCCAGCTAGACAATGTAATCAGTAGACCCATTAGTAGCAAACTTGCCCTGTGTTCTTCTCCTTTGCCTTCTCCTCCAGGAATTTACCAAGGCTGAGTCTTTGAAATCATTAGTTACAACGCGGCCTTAAGTTTAGTCTGAGCCCCAGCTGTGCCGAATACCAACTAGCAAGGCTTTCCTTTTACTGACAGGTTTACCTTGGTATTCATGAAGGATCCCAGACCTTAGCCCTCAGTGGTGGGAAAGGACAACTACTTGTGCACTTTTCTCTTCTTCCATAGTATTTCAGCCTTTATGTTTGAATTGGCTGACGCAAAACAAGAGTATTCAGAGATGCTAAATTGTTCAACAAAAGATTAGCCTGCAATGCAGCTCTGCCATTGTGGAGCACTCTTACTCAGTACAATGCTGAAGCTTACTATAGAATGGGCATTTTCTTTGCAGAAAGCGGGTTCCTGTGTTGTAAAAGGGTTGCAATTCAAGCTATTTGGTAAAACTGGAACTCACAGAATTCTAGGCGTTAAGTTGTGATTAATGAACGGCAAGCAAAACCCTTACCTGATATACTGTAGATTTAATTAGACATTCTGCTGTAAGTTGCAGAAGCATTTCACAGTGGATTAACTGCTGGGAGAAGAGAGCTTCTTTTCCTTCTAGACTAAATTGTTTAAATTCTACACCCTTCACTTCATTTGTTTGCTTCTGCTGGGTTTTCACTAATGGGGGCCCCTTTTCATTGTATTTGTGCTTTCAATCCATTCAGCTATTCCCTGCACCTTCCATATTTTTGTGTTTGTGTAACACATTCATAAATAACATTACATGCTTCCAGCTTCTGGGAAATTAACAGACATAATTTTTTTCTTTCCTTTCTCAACTAACACTTTGCGGAGTGTAGCTTCTCTCATTCAAAAGGTAAAAACCCCTATATCGCTGTATAATTATTTACTGCAATCGGAGTAATATGTTGGATTTAATGTAGTATATGTATTATTTTAACATGTGTAGGAATAATTTGTAATCTCTTATCTCTAACAGTATTTGTGGCTGTTCTCTCCCCAAAACCCTTGAACTGTACTTCAGGTATTTCTTTGCTGTTTTGGCAATCTTAACCATTCTGGGAGTTCTCAATGGATTGGTGCTGCTTCCTGTTCTTCTTTCATTCTTTGGACCATACCCTGAGGTAAGTAAAATTAGTGGTGAACAGAAGAAATAATACTGTGTCTGCAGCCCTGTCTTCCCCAGTTATTCCCCCTTTTCAGAAATTATTTTTTAAATTCTCTTGGATTTAGTTTGTTGATATAGGGGGTTTTTTGTTGTGTTTTTTTGTTTGGTTTGGTTTTGGTTTTGTGGGTTTTTTTTGTTTTGGTTTGGTTTTAATTTTTATTAAAAGTGCTGTTTGTTACATAGTTGACATTATTCTATTTTTCAAGCTTTTTTTTTAATAAGCCTTCTTTTAGAGGCCACAATCAGCGAACTTGATACAAGTGTAGTATTATTTATGCTTTTAAAAGCATAATGTGATATGCAAAAAAGTTTGTAAAATAGGGATTTGCCCCAGTACTTTGCAAAAGACAATTTGCTTTATACGTGTACCTTCTTTCCTCCCTCATTGCCTCTGTTGCATTCCTCAAAATGTTTAATTGAGCAGACCACCAGGAAGGGCTGTGTGGACCAACATACACAGTGGTGGTCCACAGACCACACCTTGATATCCATGACTGGCCTGCCAGAAGGTCCCTGCTGTCCAGCACCCACTCCCTGCTGTATTCTCCTGCCTCAGGTAGCATTTTTGATGGGTGGAAGGCTTCACTTAGATGTTGATGACTTCACGGTACAAAGCCCAAGTCCAGACACCAGGATTCAGAGATACCAGACTGATATTTGGTTGTTGGTCATTCATTACCTACTCTGTGGTTAATACAATTGCTGTGTTACACGGGGATGTCTTTATCAGGTGTTGATGGAATCAGTGTGCTGTGTTGCACAGTGTCTGTATTTCAGAAGCGTTTGGGTTTTTTTAATACTGGTAAAACAATTTCGACAGCAATGTGTGGTCTCTTAATTGCTAACCGTACAGATGACCTGTCCTTTGCTGAAGCAATGTATATGTGTGTTATTACCATATATATATTGCTGTGATACGTGTATCCATCTCTCTTTACAGATAAACAGAGAATCATGCTATACCTGCGCATTTGAGGTGATTCTCTGAAATCACTGTTAGTGCTTGCTGAAGGGAGAGGGATTTTTACATTTATTAAGTGCAAGTGCGCACACACACACACACACACACACACACACATATGTGAGACAGTGATACCCAGAATATTACTGTGTAATCCTGTTCACATGAATATCCACAGATGGACGTCATGCCTTTCTTTCCCTCACTGATTTTTTTCAGTTCAGTATAAACATTCATCAGAAAATTGCTGCTAAGGGTGTTGTGGCATGGGAGAGTGTATTTGGCAGAAGAACATTTTTATCAAGCAGTAATGATTAAAAGGGTAATGCCAGCTGAATATCAATGAATGTGTCGCCGTTACCAGGTTTCTCCAGCCAACGGACACAACAGATTGCCCACACCATCTCCTGAGCCACCCCCCAGTGTCGTGAGGTTTGCACTGCCACCTGGGCACACAAATCACGCTTCGGACTCCTCTGACTCCGAGTACAGCTCTCAAACCACGGTGTCCGGCATCAGCGAAGAGCTTCATCAGTACGAGGCCACCCGCAGCCCCGGGGCACCCGTCCATCAGGTCATCGTGGAAGCCACTGAGAATCCTCTCTTTGCAAGATCCACTGTAAGTAGCTCTCACGCACTGGCAGGAGAACAAGAAGAGTTTTGTTATTTTTGCGGGTTTTTAAGCTTTATTTAAATCTGTTTTCGTGTAAGACCCTTTCATATTTCTGGCTGACTGTGCTTTGTGACTCTGTGCCAAAACCTGTAAGCAAGTAGTGAATGCTTTCCTCCTCATCTCCTTTAGAATCAAGCTGGGGGGAAACTGGTGGTATGGAAGCAGAGGTCTTTGGCATATTAGAGTGCTGTTACATCGTACTGACACCAGCCACAAGAGAGAGCTCTCAGTCTGTTGGACTGTTAACAGGGATAGATTACAAGATCCCAATCTGTTTTGCACAGCTCCTTGTGGATCGCTATCTCATATGCCTCTCTGTGACAGCACATCTTGGGCAGAAAGATTAACAGAGCCAGAAGAAAGGAGTTTAAGTGTTGTACCAAATCACGGGCCTTGTTGCATCTTGCTGCTGGGTTGGCATAATTGCGATTTCAAAGGAAAGCGAGAAACCTCTGTCTCCTACCCCTGCTGATGTTGCATGCTGAGCTGCAATATGGATCTGGTTTTGTTCAGGAGAGGCCTAGAAATAGGTACAAGCACAGCCACATTTGAAGTTGGTCACGGTTTATTGACTGATGTGGCTGCTTCGCTTCACGCTCTTTATGGAAATCAGAAAACAGATTCCTACAGTCTATACGAGCTACCCTAATAACATCCTGTGCATGTTCCCTGCATGGAATAGACCCTTTTCCAAATGCCAGCAATTCTGCTTGTTGAACGAGTTAAGATCAAGTGCTCTTCATCCGTCTGTTTGAAAAGACAGGCCAGCGTGTAGGAAGCTTACAGTGACGTTTTCAGCTGTCACCCTGTGCTTTTCTGAAGACGTGCTTACCAGGTTTTAATAACTTCAGGCCAAAACCGCGGAAAAATCAGTTAGCCGTTTCCACAACGTTACCTTCGTGGAGTTAGAGCGTGGCTGTATTTGTTCGCAGTGTGAAACGTGAGCGAGCACAGTGCCTGTTTGCTCAGGTTCGTCAGAGGCGTGACTGCGCATCTCTCTTTCAGGTGGTGCAGCCAGAGGCCAGGCGGCAGCCCAGCCCCGAGCCCAGCGCGCAGCAGGCGTGGGGTCAGGGCAGGCAGCCCAAGCGGGAGGGGAGGCCCGGGCAGCAGCCCCCTCCTCACCGCCCGCGCAGGGACGCTTTCGAGATCTCTGCTGACGGGCGCTCGGGGCCCGGCAGGGACCGCTCTGGCCACGGGGCTCGTCCCCACACCGTGAGGAGCCCGGCCTACTGCCAGCCCATCACTACCGTGACCGCCTCGGCTTCGGTGACCGTCGCCGTCCACCCCGCCCTGCACGGCCACGGCGCCCGCCCGGGGAGCTTCCCCTCCCAGGAGGGGCACCAGGAGGCTGACCACGGGCCCTTTGAGGACCCCCACGTGCCTTTTAGCGTGTGGTCCGAAAGAAGGAATTCTAAAGTAGAAGTTATAGAACTGCAAGATGTTGAATGCGAGGAGAGGGTACCTGGCAACAGCTCACAGTAAGGTAGGTCCAGCGTGTGTAACTGCAGGCTTTTCCTGTGTCAGGCAATAGTATGATCGAAAGCAGGAGGGGAAAAAAAAAACTCGTCAGCGATATCTTTCCTTTAGGTGGCACTACTTACAGGTCACTGATCATCTTAAACCGTGAATATATTACATTTTGCGCGAGACGTGAGGCTGGCTGATTTAGTACTCTCCAACACTGAGAAGTTACATTGGGCATTAACTGAACTGCTTCCAAGAGCCTTGCTAAGGGGATAAGTGCATCATACAGTCCCAATTTACCAGATGAAGCAGAGATGCTGTGTAACTTTTTCAGAGCTCTGTGATTTCATTTACCACTGATAGGTCCCGTCTTCAGAAGCTGAATCAGGCATGCTCGAACACGTTGTGCAGAATGACATTGCCTAGGAGAGTGTAAAATTGCCAGCTCCCTCAGGAGTTCTCCTGTCTTGAATAAAGTAGTCTGTGAAAGAAATTGAAGTCCATACTGAGGACTGAATCGCTCTGGAAGATAAGTTGAGTGAAAAGTGGGAAGTCCTACCATGCCTACTGCAGTGCTGCACAGTGGGGTGTGCCCTGCTCCTCGGGGGGCTTCAGAGACCCACCCAGTGACCTCTGGAGGTGTCTGTGGGCCAACCTCTGCCTTGCAGGAGAAGCTGCAGTGGCTCCTGCAGATTGGGTGGGGCAGAGCTGACCTAGCAGGGCGCTTAATGTGCTCTGTGAAACCACCGACAGGGACTCGCAGCCTGAATCATTGTCTGTCCTTGGGCTGGCAGGAGAAGGTCACAGGGGAATGATCCTGCTTATAATAGGCAGAATGTTTTAGAGGATGTTTGGGGAATAGAAAGGTTTTCTTTTTTTTTTTTTTCCCCAGTTTTTCATTACTTTCGTGGGGAATACTTTGAAGCTGGAAAATCCACTGAGTTTTTACTCTGAAAACTTCTTGGGTCTTTCACCTGAAAAACTAGTTCTCACTATTTTTAAACTGCTTTTTTCTTGGGGAGGGGAAGAGAGTGTTAGAACAATAACTTAGTCGTAGATCCCTGTTTTTTCTCTTTGCTTGTCTGAGCTTTTCAGTGACAGACACTAGTTTGAGCGGAGGAAGTAATTTTATTTTGGTTGTAGGACACGTGCATGCACACGCACACAGACACACAAAGGGTTTTGATGGAAATTTTTATGATAACTCATAGTAAAATCACTTTCTGATGTACAGAACATCTCTCCAAACATCCCGAAGTGCAAATAGACATGAATGCCTCTAGCCCTCCGGTCTGGAAATGTCAGGAGTATTATTATCCACAGAATAAGGAAATGCTTGGGCTCAGCTGTTTGAAGCTGAAGTTGTGGTAATATGAGATTGTGAAACATGTGCAGTGTTCAATGTAGCATTTCTCTCCTTCAGACATTCATTGGTTTGGAATGAATTTGTCACAGGTATCTAAAACTGGGAACTCAAAAATTATAGCATCTGCATTTTTTTAATTAGCATCAGTATTTCTTTACCAGGTAATTAATGACTGAGATGAAAGCAGAGCCAGTGGTTCCTGACTGCTGACTGTAACCACAAGAAACATGAAATGAGTGGGATTAGCTTGATTTGTTTGTTTTTCTTGAGCTTTAGTAAATGTTTCGTTTTTTTCTTCTCTATTTGTACAGGGTAATAAGTGAAGCAAAGAAGAGGCCAAAGATGGAAAACTGTATTTCCAGAACTGCTTGAAGAGAAGAACTGCTTGAAGTTGTAGAAAAGGACATGCTGCATCAGGACAACAGTTCACTGTTACTGTAACCTATTGTATTATTTTGTTATATATTTCTTTTAAGTATTTAAAAGATGTACACATATGTAATATACAAAAGAACAGTGTAAAGTAGTATAATCTGGAGTCATTTGCCTCTGGGCAATAGAATGGGGACAATATTGTGTGCGCTTTGTACTTTTTGTACAGTGATTTCTGTGCCACAATTAAGCTTAATCTAGTTCTAAATTTCAGCATAAGTTGCTGCTGCTTAAATATTTTATAATTTACTTGTATAATTCTATGCAAATATTGCTTATGTAATAGGAGTTTTTGAAAGGTACATGTCTGTTTAAAATATTTTAAATTTGCGTATCACGACCCTGTGGTAGTATGAAATTGCTGTTAACTTTCAAACACGCTATGCGTGATAATCTTTAAAATAAGCAGATATGAAGAAAGGCAAGTTAATCTGAGAGGCTTAAATAGTTTTAGATATGTGCAGGTTTTGTTTTGCTGTATGTAGTCGTGCGTGCATCTGGAAATACGCATGCTTTTGTGTGTATGTTCCTGGTGCACTGTAGTTTCTCTTTTACTGTGTGTTAACACCTAGTGGGCTTATAAACCCACCGATGCTGATGTAAGTCCAGCTTTCCCTGTTAGTAGGCACTAGTGAAAACAGAGTTGGTGTTTACCAGCGTGCACACCATAGACTGCCATCATCAAAGGCCCAGCTGAAATGAAAGAGAAGACAGGGTGTTGAGGTTTGGGGTTGTGTTTCAGTTCCCAGACCCCAGTGACTTGGTTCACATGACTTTGGTCAAGTCACTTAACTTCCCCATGCCTCAGTTTCTCGTTCTGTAAAATGGTTATAATTACGCTTACCTACCTCCCAGGAATGTTGTGAGGCTTGATTACTGTTCGTGTAGTGCTTTGGTTTCTTTGCTTTTGTTTTCTTGCAAAAGGTGCCAGGTAAGTGCAAACACTATAACCATTATTTTTTTCACTTCCAAAGGTGCTGGATATTGAGAGGTGCTGGTGGTTATAGAAATACAATTAGCACCTGCCTTATTTTGATACTGTTAACCATGAGTGGCATTATAAGCTGGATAATGAGTTGCTTAACGGTGAGCCACAGCTCAGCTGTGTTGTTACAGCATTGAAAGCAGTATCTTTGGTCACCTTATTTTCATGGCAGGAAGGAGTTAATAGTAAGTGATACAAATCAAATGGAAGGATAAAAAAAAAAAATTATAATCACTTTTTAAATATAAATGGCTTTCTGGTGGGCCCAGGACGGTAATGACACATAAAGCCTGGGTTATTCTTTTCTCTGTTGTTTGTGTTTTCCCATGCTGCATTGGCACTTTTAATTAAAACAGCTAAACTGGGATCTCTTTGCGAAACTAATTTAGCTTTTTGTACTATTATTTTTAAACTGAAAGGGGATTGCTGCAGGTGAAGGGTCTGGAAAAACACTACAATCTGTGTTCCAGTTGGAAACAAACCCTAAGAATGGAGAACCTTAATTTAAAATAATGTAACACAAATTTTCATTATCTGTCTTCTTTTTTAATCTTTTTTTATGCCCTTCTCCAGGCTGTTTTTTAGAGCAGATAGATGTTCAATTCAGAGCCAAACACAACCAATATTCAGTTTCTAAGCACAGCAGTGGTGGAGCTTTTCTTTACGTATACCTGAACAGCAGTGGCCAATTCTTTGATGGGAAAGTGTTTTTCTCCAGTGGCTTCAGGGAGTCTGTCTTTGCCCACAGACCTTGCCAGCATAATGAATGGGGATAATTAGAATGCACAAATTTCCATGCCTTTTTTTGCTCACTTGAAAACACTTTGATATGAGGCACTTGTTTACAGATCTGCAATGTGAACGCTCGAAGAGCAGGTGGCCGGAGAGCCTGGTGTCGTTCCCGTAGAGCATAAGCTACTGTCTCAGTGCACACCAGGGGTTCATGCCACAGCTGCCTGCCGGCCCAGTTCACTGCCCAGCGGGAAGGCTCTTGGTGGCAAACAGACGAGGGGCCCCAGTTTAGCAGCAGCGGCACACCGACCTCCCGACCGTGCGAACCCTGTGACTGAACTGCGCGATGCTGACGGGGAGCTGCCTTCGACCGCCGAGCGCTCCCGGGTCAGAGCGGGCAGGGCTCCCGCTGACACTGCCCCTGCCTCCTGCCCCTCCTGGGGCTGCGGTGCCTGCTGCTCCTGCTCAGTGCAGACCTTCTTCGGTAGTCACATTGGTGAGAGAGCTCAGTGGCTGGCAACATTTATTTTGTTTGGGTTTTGGTTTTTTGGTTTGTTTTGTTTTGTTGTTGTTTTTTTTTTTTTTTTAACTTTTTTTAATCATGGATGATATTTATATTTTTGTATCATAGGAATGTTTTTCTTACAGTATTTGTCATGCCAGTTTATAACAAACAAGATGCAGGGACTTTATTTCTATTGGAAACACTATTACAGTTATGTTTTTACTGTTTAATGGATTTTTATTTGTATAGAGTGCTTACTAATGTTAAATAGGAAAGAGTATATAACATTTACATTAAGGACTTGTTGTAGCTTTTAGTGTAAGGAGTTAAAAGGAAAAAAATATTCAAACTGGGTCTCATTGCCTGCCTGTTTTGGTAGGAGTGGGTTTGTGTCATTTCAGTTACAAAGATAAAATTATGCCATATAATTTATTTATATGAAAATTTATTTTTGTAGTGTACATAGTAGTCATCAAGTCTTTTGACAGAAGTATATTTTTAAAGAGTTTATATGTAATGATGATACCATTATGTTTTGGAACACTGCTGAGATACGATTACAGTGCACACTTTTCCTTGTAAACCCCTTTGACAAAAGAAAGTGTTTAACAGTGTTAAGAGAGAGTGTGAATATTCATACAATTCAGAACTGTGTTTTAGCTACCATTTGTGATCTAGTGTGGTTCTCATTTTAAACTTTGAATGGAAATTGTACAAACTCTCTAAATATTAATGTTCGAACACTGATAGAAATTCTAACATGAATAAAAAGAATATAACTTACTGGTTATTGATTTGGTTGTGTATGGACTGCTTCTCTGAGTAGCACTGGTCATCTCTGAAGGTACAACCATGCAAACATTCTGATATGGAGCATGAGCTTGGGGTGTTTGGGAGATTCAGGTGTGCCCATTTTGGAGCAGGAGCCGTTTCTGATACCCTGTACAAATTTTAAAAAAAAAAAAAAAAAAAAAAAAAAAAAAGTGGAGTTCTGAAAACTCTGAAAAGCCCTCCATAAGAAGGGAGAGTCTTGACAAAGCTCCTTCTGGGACACGTGCTAGTGACTGCAAGGCAGTGTGCAGGTCCCTGTGCCGTGCACAAGCCCTGGCAAGGAGGAGAGGCTGCTGCAGGCAGCAGAGTGGATGTTGTGAGTAGCAACGTCTGTCTGAAGTCATCTGCATCATGAACCTCACTGTGGTTTGTCCTGTGCAAAGGTACTCTTCTGAGCATCCCTCCAAATACCACAGATCCAGCCAGCTCATCGTGATCCTTTTTTTAGGCAGCTTTTACTCTGTGCTATAACTCTTAGGTATTTTTTTACCTAGGTGTTCTGAATGTCTTATAAATAGCCCAAAC
Source organism: Pseudotriccus pelzelni (assembly GCA_035584735.1). Classification (NCBI taxonomy): domain Eukaryota; kingdom Metazoa; phylum Chordata; class Aves; order Passeriformes; family Tyrannidae; genus Pseudotriccus; species Pseudotriccus pelzelni. Next base: position 31,610,467 of record JAWMRA010000090.1, on the reverse strand, counting down.
ATGTCTTGAGATAACTTATAATTCAGTCTCTACTTTTCATGGTCAGAGGAAGGGCAAATAAAATATTTTGTGTTTTCCAGAAGTTTAACCACAAAAGAGAAAAACAGAATTAAAGGACTTGAACTGCAAAACTCCTACACATATATTTTTTGCTACTCAAAACACTCACCTTCACATCCTCAGGATTAGCCAGACTGAGTCAGGTTGCAGATTTGGCTCTGGGTTGCAGCTCGTGAAAACAGTGCCCACTGAGGCCTTCCCTCAGCTCAACTCACTGACTTTGTCTTTGGTGTCCCGGCCATGGAGCAGCTCCATTCACAGGGCTGGCAACCGTATAAAATAAACCCATCAACTCTGTCAGTCAGAACATAGGATTTTTCTTTAGAAATTCCATTGTGCATCAGTGGTAGCCGTTTACATCACATTATTTGTCATGTTTAAATTTCTGACCTTTTTGCTGTTATTAACCCCAGGTAAAAGCTTGATCAGATTTCTGTCGGAGATTGGCCATATTTATTCAGGCCTTAAGTAAACATGTGGCCAAATTTTTGGTTGGCATAATGCATGTATTTAACAGCTTCGGGAATGCTGCATGCTGCTAAACTGCAGCAGCACTCAGGTATAAACAGGTGTTTCATTTTTGTTAACTTTTACTCCCAAAGAGCATTCGAGATATTGACTGTTTATATCTGAAAGCCACCGTTGCCAAATCGTAATTACTCCTAACGTTTGCTTCAAGCGATGAGAACAATTACTGTTTTCCAACTCCATGTGGGCATTCTTGTCATTTTTGTTGCAGTCATGTTAAGCCTTATTGCTAGAACAGGGCGCATGCCAGGAAACTGCACTACCTATCTTGAGTGGCTTAAAAAAAATACATGCATGTTTAACTTTGCCTGGTTAATTGCAGCTAATTAAGCACAGAAAATGAAGTGGTACTGCTGATTTAACCAAAAAAAAAAAAAAAATTTAACGTGTGGGCTGGCATATTTGATACTGCAAAAACCCTTTTGCCCCTGTGGATAAGCAAGCAAAAGAAATCTCTGCTTTGGCTTCTTGGTTCTCTGCAGTGGCATCCAGGCCAATTACCCTGCCATGGCTTTCCTTAGGAACATTTCCACCTTCACTGTAACAGCTGGAACTGCGCTGGTGTTTCTGCTGCCACAGCAGCTGTGCCTTCTTGCTGCTGCTGCTGCGAGGTAAGGCTGCAGTGGAGAAGGCTGTGTCTTGGGCTGGTGAAGCACAGAACACAAGGCAGCACGTGTTTTAAGTCTGCTTTGCTAACCAGAGCATCCTCACAGGCTCTTCTCCAGGCTTAACTCAAGCTGCCAGGTAAGAGCTGCAGGATCTGTGAGCCAGCTGGTCTGATTCAGGACCTACGTGCACTCCATGGATTTTGTAGGTTTTGCACAGTGGACCACCCAAAAACGTGGCTTTTCTGTCTGGTGCTCCCATCCCTTGAGCTGAAGGCGTCGCCGAGGGCCCGCCTGGCGGGTCCCTAGCTGCCTAACAGGCACCACAGCCTGGTGAAACCAGCGGGGAAGCAAGGCTGCAAGCCACAGCAGCTGGGAAGGGGGAATGTGGGAAGCTGGAGACTGGGAACTGCTGCCCAGGCTAGGGAGGACTCTGCCTCTTGAAGAGGAAGGGGTGGGAACCAGGAGCCAGATTTCACTCACAGGTGTGTGAATGAGGTGGGTCTCCCCACCTGTTGAGCGGGAAAGACCACTCAAGTATTTGAAAAGTGATTTATGGCAGAAATGAGAAACCCTGGTGCCCTGGAAGGGGAAGAGCTCTACCATCTGATTTGTGAGACCCAAAATGGTATTGCTAATGTATTTCAGTGCCTAGGTAAAACTGATTTTTTTTGGTATGCGGTTGTATCAAGTTTAGCACCCCTAGATTTTTTCATCTGAAGTTTATGTTGGGGAATACATTTGTAGGGAGGAATGTACACCTAGCCTTTTGAAAGAGAGGGGAAGGGAGAAGAATTAAACAGGAATTACTTGGTAACTAGAAGAACTCAAAAGAGGTTCTTTTTTTTCCAGATTTTGTTACTTGGGTGAAGGGAAACCTTTCCTCTCTCTCTGCCTTGTGACAGATGTTGTGTGTTGCTTGGAAGACAAGAACTTGTACCTCTGTGGTCTGCCAGATCTTGGCAGGGTTTGTAAGTGGGGAGCTCCATCAGGAGAGTCTGTCACCGCAGTGCTGCTCCTGCACTAGGGTGGCTTTACTAAAGTATGTCTGACTCTGGAAGTCACCAAACTGTGGGTGACAAATGGCCTTTGAGGTGTCCAGATTTAACCTAACAATCTTGAGGTTAAAATGCCAATTGACCCTTTCCTAGTTACCAAACATACAAACATCTGTAATGGGATTTTACCTCTCAGCCCAACGGGTTATTACTTCTCATTAAACAAAAGAGCAGATACTGTTTTAGTTGCTAAGACTAATAAAGTAAAAGACTGGAGTACTTTATTTCTGTGTAATAACTGGGGTAAATAGGAAACACACAACATTCATCCCAATAACTAGCATTTGTTCTATGAGAATTCAAACCCTCTTTCACTATTTTGGAACCATTTTAAGTAAGGTATTCATTTTAACTTAAGAGCATTTACTTTGCTAGCCAATATAATGTGCTTCTGTACCATTCTGCAACATTTTAAAAGACCAACAGGTAAAACTTTAAATGGTTATAAAGGCTGAGGAATGGTGTTTTGAGGTGACATCTAAAAGACAGGTAAGGCTTTTCATTTTTGAGATAGTATTAATAGTGCTTTCCACATGGCAAAAGGGCAGACGGAGGCACTTTTTGTTTCTCTTTACCTTATCAAAATTTGCCAAAGATTGTCAACAGAGTTCTTGTGAAACTAAATGAATGGAATAAAAAATTCCATGGCATGAGTTCTGTGAATTTATTGTTGCATTCAGTCTAACCCATACTGAGTCAGGTATGGAAACAGAACTATAAACTGAGTTATTTTTAGTCCTAAAAATACTTGCATATGAATATAATTGTTAAGTGGATAACTGGTGAAAATACTAACGAAAACATAAGCTGTGGTGTTCAACTCCACCACTATTGTCAGACATTTCAGTATAATTTGAGGAAAAGTGTACACCTGGGGGCAAAAAAGTGCTTTTAAGCACATTGTTTGTAAACGCTTCATTCTCATTCATAAATAGGTTTTCCAGTTAATCAGGTAGAAAGTGGTTATAAACCAATTTAAGTGGATGTTTCCTATAGACTATAATGCTCCCAAGTAACTGCTACAGTCCACTGAATCACTAGCCCATGAACTTACATGTTAGTAAGTTATGGTTCCTTTAGGAATCCTAAAATCGGAGAAAGATGTGAAGGCCCTGGGATGGTCCCAGGAGGGTTGGGAGGCTCGTCCTGTGAGGAGCAGCTGAGGGCCCTGGGCTTGTCCAGTCTGAAGAGAAGGGGCTGAGGGGTGACCCCGGTGCTCCGTGCAGCTTCCCGAGGGGGACGGGCACAGGGAGGTACCAATGCCTTCTGCCTGGGATCCAGCGGCAGGATTCATAAAAACGATTCACAACTGCATCAGGAAAGTTCAGACTGGACACTGGAAAGCATCCTTTTCCTGAGACAGTGGTCAAACACTGGCACATGCTTCTTAGAAAAGTGGTTCAACCCTGGGCCTCTTAGTGCCTTAAAAAGAGGCATTTGCATGATGCACTTTATACCAAACTTTAGCATTTAGTCAGCCCTGAAATGGTTAAGCAATTGAATTAGATGATCATTCTAGTCCCTGCTAACTGAACTTTTTTTTTTTATTCTATCTTTTTATTTTGGAAATGATCTTCTGCCACCTTGACAGAATACTTTAGAGAAATATTCTTGAAATAGAGTACGCACAGCTATGAATGTCTGATTATTTATATGATTTATGTACTTGAAATACTGGAGAAATATGAGTCAAAACCTGTCTTTGAGAGTATCATCTGTGACCTTACACCTAATAAATGAGTTAGGAATAATATAGGGTGATCTGTGTATATGAGATGTATAAGCTTGTAATATCCATGAACTCCCTCCTGCTGCTGCTAAGTGCTTCTTGTATTACGTGGAGGCTTGCAATTTTCATAAAAGTTCTGCCTCCTTGCATGTTATAGGCGGAGGAAATTCATAGTCAGGCACTAACTGAAGGCAAGCAACATCTAGAAGGCAACTGATTCCAGGGCTCCAATAATGTCTAGTGTGAAAAGCTTTCTCAGTCTGTGTCTGAATATGCACTTGCAGAATTAATGTGTTAGTTTTTTTGTTTTTTTTTTTTTTAAACATGACTTTGACCCAACTATTGTTTATTTAATAGTGCTTAAGAACATTTATGAAGATCACAGGAACTTCTCTGCGTGTTTCTGTGCTCTCCAAGAGTGCCACAGCCTCTAGTTTAAAGATGAAGGCTACATGCATCTAACTGCTGCTGCCTCCTTTCCTGAAATATGCAAAATCTCTTTCACCAGAGAGACAGAAAGCATTGCTCTTCAGGAATTATCTGCATCCCTCCTGTAATCTAGTACTGAGAAGCCAAGAAGGGGATAATTGGGTTTCTGGATCCTGCTTCTAAAATTCATCTGAAATTTAGATTTTATAGTCTTTCTAGGAAGTGTATCAATATTTAGTGGAGCAAGAAGCACAGTCTGAAGAACTGTTCTAGCCAAAACAATCTTGAATTTTTTTTATGGAATATGTTTTTTTGGGGGGGAGGACAGTGAGCATTTTCTTTGTTGTTGCTCTTCAGTTTGAACCTCCCCCACTTATCTGCTCTCAAAGGGGAAAAGAATCCCCCAAAACCCAAACTAAGAACAAAAGGCGGCCCAGGTCAGCTTGCCTGGAGATAATGTGAGACAATGTCAGTTTAGGGCTTTCATGATATTAGCTGTAGTTAACTTCCATGCAGCAGATCTCAGATGTTTCCTCTGATGAAGGACATGGATTGTTCTCTGTTCTGTACTGGAGATCCAAGTGTTAGACTCAAGTTATCCTTGAATAAATGAAACTAATTTTCCCAAAGGTTATGGAGTGTTATTAATGAAAAGTGACGCTTACACACTTATTACCTAGTCATGTTGTTCTAGTTCGCTTTTGTTCTGTTTTGATACTAGAATTTATGCAAAATTTCCAATTAGTTAATATTGATAGTGTGTTTACTTCATATTTAGAATCCTCAAACTTGTTATTTCAACTGAGTATGAATTGTGGCTAATACCTGTTTTGTGTTTATCACCTCAAAGTATATCTAATGTTAATTTTACATTTTAGAATTTAATGTATAAAGAACTATTTAAAAGCACTTCTGAGTTTTCTTAAGCAAGCAGGATTTTACTGCTATTTGAATAAAAACTCTAAAACAGCTTCATTAAATTCTATAGACAGTCTCAAGCACATATAGACCCAACCAAATATGAAGGGGAATATAATCTTTATTAGATAAATAAAACTTTTCTTTATGGATTAGAATCCAGACTGCTGATTAAAACTGCTATTTGTGCAGAAAAGAAGCTTTAAATTGTCTTCATTAATTTAGAAAATAATTTTAATTTAGAAAAATGAAAGCCAAGGCACACAGCAGTTGCCTTTAAAATGACAAAGCCTAGTATTTTTCTGTAATGATCAAAATTTACAGTTTGCTTAGGTGATATGAGATGTTATATACATCAGGGTGACCTGAGGATACAGAATAAGTAAGAAACTGCCATTCATAACCAGTGATACTGAAATATACCTGTTACACCAAAATAATCATGCCAAAAATGAAGAAGCAGAATGGAGGTGTAAAATGGTATCCCAGAGCTAAGTGCTAAGGACAATATATTCTCCTCTCCTGGTTTAGGCACATAGAGCCAGGTTCTCAGTTGGTATAAACAGTATTAGTATCTTTATTTAAACTGAGTTTTTGTGATGGACTGAAATGCCAGTAATGTCTTAAACATTGTCAAAATCATAGAAAGACTCTGTCAAACTAGAAGGACGCAACTCCCTGTCTGAGACCACTGAAACCTGACTGGAATTTGGACTGTGACTGGGGACTTGAAACAACATGCTCTCAAGTCTGAGGAGAAGTAAACAAGGCTCAGGAAAGAAGAGTGTATCTGTGTAAAGAAAAGCAAGACAAGGTTTATTACATAAAAATGAAAACAAAAAATGCATTGAATGCAATGTTGGAGGATAGAAACCAGTTGATTTAGGACCGCATGGTAAGCTTTCTGTTTTGCTGTGAAGTATTTCAGGTTTTATTTGATAGCCATAACATAGCAGAAAAAAAAATAGAGTAATGATAAATGAAATGTAGAAAAGAGAATGGAGAAAAAACACCACACCCTTCTTTCCCCTTAAGTTTATGCAGACAGCCTGAAAAAAATTGTAAGTTAAAATAACCTGGTTGTTCTTCTCAAAAGTCTTGGCTTTGTATTTCCTTGAGGAAAAAAACCCCACTCCCATGGAAACACAGATTTCCAAGGCTAAAGCTGAAGAATAGGCAGGACTATGCCATTTCCTTAGGGAACCAACTTCTTGATATTTAATTTCCACTAAAGTTTCAGCACTTATTGGTGTGAATGCTGATTAAATTCAATTTTAAGCTTGAATAGTTGCATGTTGGCCAAAAGCAAGTTTCTGTTTTATTTATTTGATTTTGAAATTTAAACCTTATGTAGCTGTGGTTAGTTACATAAATCACAAAATAGCAACAATGCCACTGGAGCTACACAATTAATGAGCAGAGCTCCGAGCCCGAGCATTCACCAGTGAAGGGCTACACCAGGAGGAGAAGTGCATGGTGCAGTGAGGCTTCAGTGGTTCTGCCTAAAGAGTGCAACAGTTTCATGAAAAGTTCATGAACAGAGAAAGACCAAATTGTTAGACTGCATGAATAAAAATGAATTATTCATCCACCTTTGCGACTGAAACCTCCTGGCTGACAGCTGTGTTAGTCAGGACACCGAGAACACATCTCCAGATGCTATTCGAAAATCAGGACCAGGGGTTTCCATCAGAGCTACAGTGAATCTTCAAGCACAAAAAAAAAAAAAAAAAAAAAAGGATTTAATTTAATTTCATGTTCTACCCTCAATCTCTATAATTTTATTGTGTAGGAAGTTAGGCAGCTCGAGCTTGAGGGCTGATTTAGTACTGTATTTATATATAATAAGCTGGTGAGGCAAAATGTGGTTTTGCATGTATGTGTGTTTTGCCTTTAGCATCAAGCTGTGGGTTTGGTTTTTTTTATCCCCTACCTTGAAATGTATCACCCCCACATTTAGTAAAGTGAAGAGCTACAGTTTAAATGCAGTTAAAAAAACCTCTACAGGTAAAACAACAGAAAAAGTCTTTCTTCAGGCTAGTGTTGGAAACAGAACACAAGATATCTACTCAAAATATGTAAAAATAAGGTCCTATAGGAGCATTCAGCTGCCAAAAGAAGCTCTTAAGATGACAGAAATTATGTTCAGACAATGCTTTGTAAACCACAGTATGTTAAATGACTATTTGCACATGGTAGGAAAAGACAAGAAAGAAGAATGGGAACACAGGGATATGAAACTGAAGGAAGTCTGAAAAAATAAATGAAAATAAGTTGAGTGAACAAAGTGAAGGTAACCCTAGGTACACGCTATAACACAGCAGAGCCTGCAGGGAGGGAAAGAAGGAAGACTTTGGTGAACCCATTTACAGTAGAGAAAAAAGAATGGATGGGAGAGTGGAAACGATCTAGGAGAGAGGGCAGCAACTTCTAATAGTGGGTATACGCAGGTGAGAAAAATCATTTCATTAAATTCCATTATAAATTTAAGCCTGCAAGCAGTACCTGCAGGTTTTCTGTTAGCTACAGATAACAGAAACTGTGATTTAAGCTGGTATGTTGAGAAATAGTATTTTATTTAGGTGGTAACGATTCAACAGGGTAAAAGTAGTTCCCTGAGACTTTGCAGTGGTCGCTGCATGAGGCTCTGATCTCTGGCGGATCAGGGAGTTCTGACCTTGTGGAGGGATAATAAAATATTCTCTGGCAAATCTGGGGGGGAGATAAGAAAAGATAGGAAAATGTATGCATGCAGCAATAAGAATTCAGAAGCAAATGATTCCTTGAAGAAACGGCTTGTCAAAGGTAAAGGAGGCCCCTTTACAAAACCAGATCTTATTTTGTCTTTTACACTGTATATTGCACTTGTATTATTGATTGCTCCATGTTTGAGGTGTTTTTGAGTTTTTTTTTTGGTGTTGGAACTCCTGTATTACAGTGATACTGAATTATTTCCTTTGAGAAATGTTAATCTTAAAAAAAAAAAAAAAGTGAAGAATACTGTCCTACAACAGGGACAAGATGTAGGTGTGCTTTTATGACTGGAGATCAAGATAGTTTTTGAAGACTCTAGTGAGATTATTAAGGTTACTGTATTCTTTCAGAGTTTTTGACACATAATGTTTCAGAGAGGGGGCAGTAATTATTAAATACAGATGGAAGATAATCCTATTTTGTTTACAGTGCCAAGCAGTGTGTACTCACTTTCCTGGTTTGCTTGAACAAAGCTTTGGATGATATTCATTCACTCTATAGAAATTCTTTGTGCCTGGACAAGTCCTTGTCATGCATCAGGGAGTTGTGGGAGCCCGTAAGCAGGCACTGACCAGGGAATGCTACATGAAAAGGTAAAATGAGCACAGCTGCATTACATGTCAGCAGTATTAAAACAAACAAATAAACCAATTCTTTATAGTGAAGAAAGCCACAAAGTGTTCCGCCACAGCACACATGTTTAGAGGAATTCTTTAACCAAAATTCATAGGCATTTAAGTATCATGGATGGGGGTGAGAGACAAAGTGAGATAAAATGACTCAATCCAGGTTAATTTGGGAACTTAGAGAAAAATATTGTAAAAAGACTGTCTCAACTTTCATTACTCACTTTGTTTTCGCATTGATTTCTTTCACAGAACTTGTGATGTTATGGCACTTGGAAATCATACTTACAGCTGTTCTCTGGGAAAAAAAATTAATCGCTGTCAGTGTTAATTTGACAAACTCATTGGGTGTTTTTTCTTTACTACACTTATCTTAACCCTCATGAAGAGCAAGACATTTGACAGCTTTATTTTTTCTTAATCATTATTTCTTATCTCAGTTGAGCACCAAATTTCTCCATATATATTTTGGTTTATAATAGCATTGCTTTAATGTTTTAAACTACCACTGTTCATGAATAATAAACACATTATTTCCCCTTGGAAATTTATCAGTTATTTATCGATGAAGTTCTTGGCAAAGTCAGTTGTCAGAATTAATATATTAATAATTCAGAAAGGACATAGAATTATAAATTATATGTGGTGAGCATACAAGCACCAAACAACGTAGGATCAGTAAAATCTTCTAAAGTGTATCATCACCATTATCACCCATTTTGACTGTTTATATTATTATGGGTAAAAAATAGGATTGTTTTATGAGGCTGAAATCTATGATCGTGGTAATAGTTTCATAAAATAGGCTTTTAAGACAGCAATTTGTAATAGGTGTAAAAGAAAAAAGAAAAAACACCACAATAAAATTGGTGTTTTGTAGATATTTTCTTCAGTACTTCATTGGAAAATATGTTTTTAACATGTCTTTCATGATTTAAAATAATCTAACAGTGAACATTTAAATGTGCGTGCTTACAGGGGGGGAGACGACAGCTACAATAAAAATTTTAGGAGCCTTTCAAGCTAATACAGCACATAGGATAACTATTTTTTTTCATAGAATAGACTTTTTAAATGCGTATTTTTAAGAAGATATTTAAGTCTTATGAAATTTTAAAGAAAAACGATGCATTCACTTGTGGCCATTTAAGAAACAACATTATTTGTTAGTGGTCAGTTTTGAACAACAACAGTTTGTCAGAGCTAATTTTTTGGGGGGAGCTGTTGGTGTATGAACTTAATATGACTCAGGAGAGCATGGGTAGGACTGGTCAAAAGAAATGGTCAGATAATAGTTACTAATGGAGATAAAACAAAACCAAGTCTTCTTCGAGGACCTGGTGACGACTAATTTTTTAACTTGAGCATTTAACACTTTTGAAAATGTATCCCCTCTGTCAGCGTTTTAATAGCAGAAGGAAATGCTGCCTCGGAGTATTAATTGTAAGATTTAGCTCCTCTTTAAAAACCATAATAAATGCTGGTTATTTGGAGAAGAATTTTAAAAATGCTGCATTAGAGACAGCTACATTATTGCCACTGCCTCTCTTAAGATATAGGTCTGAAAGATTTCTTGGCAAATCGTTGTCAAGTCTTCTGAACATAACAAAAATCCTAAATACAGTCCCAGAAGTAAAGAACATTTATTTGGGATATTTTACATTCTGCTCTCTGTTTGCCAATCCCTGTCATCTTCCGAACATTTTTCCAGGGCAGAGCTTAAATCAGCAAGGGAAGAAAAGATCTTTAAATTGCTTAAGTGACTTTAACATTGTGTGGGTGAATAAACACTTTCTTTTGATTTTCAAATGTTGATTCACATTTAAGGTCCTCTCCAGGTCTCTAAGCCCAGTTCATTAAGGGCATCCTCAGCTTTAAGAAATATTCTAGTTCCTTCAGCCTTGTTGATAAAATGTCTGCTGTATCATATGAGATCAGGTCTCTTTTCTTTTTTAAGCTTCTCACATGGATAATGATAGGAACAGGAGTAGGATAGTATTCAAGTAACTCTACCAATTTCATAGAGAGTGATAGCATTGATTTGAAAAGAAGAGGTAGCTGAATAGGATTATAACTATGGACTTTTAAAATTTATTAATGTTAATTACCAAAAGGGTCAAAGGTATAGTTGTATCCACCAAGAGTAGTTAGTAAGGGATTAAATCCTAACCTTTATTCTTTCATGTGAGAAAATCTTCCCTGGCTGTTAGTGCAGTATTTCTGGTAAATCTGTAAGTGTTAGCAATCACTTTTGGGAGAAAGTACAGCTACTGAAACATATGAAACGGTCTAATACAAAGCAGTATCTGAAAAGAGAAGTCCGATATGGGGAGATGATAATACAGATTTATATATTTATCTTTCCATCTCAGGGAAATGTATTTTTCACATGCATTTCGTGTTGTATGCAAAATGTCAGGGAGGGGTGTATATGTGTGTGTAGGACTTCTGTATAACAGTATTTATTATTTTATTCCTGCCATCATTGGTTGCACTCATCCCCAAAGCCTCGTGGGTTGTATTCAGGAATGGCCTCAGACCGCCTGTCAAAAACAGCACAAGTTTTACCACCACTTGTTGTCAAAACCTTGCTAGCACGTTATACCATTCGATAAGACCACTTGAGCACAGCCAAGACAAAACAAACAAAGCCAGACAGAATTTTCAGTTCAGCATTTACAGTGTGCCGGAGTAATTTCTAACTCTGAGCATTTGTCACGTGTGTTTGGATGTCAAAGGGGACATAAGGCAATGTACTTGCAATGCAGGAAAAATGGGTTCAGGGGATGAAGCTTTCTTGAACATTCCATTTGTATCGGCTATAAATATTACACAATTTATGTACATATTTCAAACTCTGAGGATTTTCCTATCTAGTTAACTTTCCATGTATATTTGAGAGAGAAGGAAACTACCCAGGAAAGGTCAGTTCCTTTTACTAATCTCTGACAAGTGTAGGAGACAGCTCCTGCAACCTTAATCATATTAAGAACAGTGTGCATCAACCCAAAGGGGAATATTTGCTGTCAATCAGGATTTCAAAGGGATAATGTGAGTTCTGTCAGCATTACAGTTAACAGGGAATGTGCAGTCTTACAGTCACTCTGCATTCAGCTTGTGGTATTTCCAATGTCTAAATCACCTATTATCAAAGTCTATATTCACAAGCATAATGTCATATCATAACGATATTACAGCAGTCTGTGGTGTTTAATCAGCCTCTGTTGGACCATGCAGCTCAGCTTCAGAATCTGCCCATCATCAGTTCTACCTTATCCTGGCTGGAGATCTGTGACAGGCTCACCCACAACGCAGTCATCCAACACCTTCCAAGATTTTGTCTTTGCCTCTCTCTACCCTCTCACCTCTTTGCAGCAGCTTTGGCTCCTGGATCCTGTGTTACCACACATGCTTCAGCTGCACTAAAATACTGCATACTGCAAGGCAAGCAGCCTAATGATGTTTCTCTCTGCACATACTGCCTGTATCCCTTTTGGTTTCCACATCTCAAAGAGCAAGCCCCAAAACAATACGACAAAGCCTGAGGTGGAAATCTGCTGGGGGGGAACAGGCTTCCTCCATTCTCTAACATATGTGAAAAATGGTTGATTTGGACCAGGTTGGCTGACTTACCATGCTTATTTTGACTGCTGTGGAAATATGGTTTGAACCAAAGCTGTCGTGCTTTTAAGGGAACCGACAGGACTGCTAGTTATCCGTCGTGAGAAGCAAGAGATTCTCCTTGGCTCACATGCTTGAAATAAACTTGCTATATTCCAAAGAATGTTGTTTTTTTTTTCTTTTTTCACCCCCCCATCTTATTTTTAAGTCCAAGAAATTCCAAATGCATTGAAGTGCTTAGATGTTCGTAGTACAATTATGTAATACGGACACTATGTGCAGGGTTTATACCTCTCTGTCAATACGGGGTATATATGTCTACCTTTGTAGAGCTATAAAGGTTGCAGATATACATGTAAGGTATGTGTATGTACAGAATACCCCCTATTGCTTAATGTTACTTAGAACACCTAAATATCTCACAATATATATAACAAGTGTATGTGTAGGTGTACATATATATACATATATGGAGGATATAGGATCAAACCCAAGCATTTCAAAATTACTTAAGCTGTAAATTCTGAGTCCAAATTTCACGAATTTGCCAAATTTGAGTTTCTGGGGTTTTTTAACAGTCCTGATTTTTTTTTTTTTTTTTGAAGAGAGGTTTAAACAGAAATTTTTGATAGGTTCATAAAAAGGGCTGGTGCTATTAGAATATTTGTGTAAGGTTGAGGAACGAAGAAGGAAAATTTGGACTGAATCATGCATCTAATCTACTTGATAAGAGGAACTTAACCTAATATTAAACTGTGCAATAGTATAAATAGAAATCAGTTGGATTGATTTTTGAAGAACTTGTTGTACTACTGCCATTTCAAAACTCAGTTAAACACTGTTTAGTGATAAGTTCATTAACTGATCAATACTTTCACCTAAAATACAAAATTTAAATATTTGTGCAATGCTTTTTGCGAATTTTAAAATTGTAATGTATTTGGTACTATTGTATCCACAATATGCAAATTTGCGTTATGGACCATTGCACAAAAGAATCTTCCTCTTTGACACGTGCCTGAAAAGTTTACCTGAAAACTTCCATGAGGGCCAGTGGAACCACACTACCATAATATTTACTGTAACACAATATTACTATAACGGCGGTTTGGCACAGCGACTAGGAAACTGCCGGCTTATGTGGCGTATTGGGTTTAATTGGCAAGGTTTCCATGTGTTGGTGGGGTGCTGCAGGGTTGGCCTCCATGAGAAGACACCAGTGTCCATGTCAGGCTCCAGTGGACCTACTGAATCCCATGTGGACCCTCGTTGGAGCAGATATCCACCTGGAGCCAGTGGAGGACCCCGTGCCGAGCATGGATTCCCAGAGGAAGGCTGCGACCTGTGCTGGAACAGGCTCCTGCCAGGGTGTGGGATCCTATGGAGACAGAAGCCCATGCTGGAGCAGATATGCTGGCAGGAGCTGCAGTCCATGGAAGAATCCCACACTGAAGCCATCCTTTCCTGAAGGACTGAGCCTCGTGGAAGGGACCCATGCTGCTGCAGGAGCTTGTGCAGAACTGCACTCCACAGAAAGGACCACAACGGAGAAGTTCACGAAGGACTTTGCCCCCTGGAAGTGATCTAAGCTGGAGCTGGGGAAAAGTGTGAGGAGGAAGAAGAAGCAGCAGAGAGGACCTGTTAGAGACTGAGCAGACCCACTCCCTACCCCTCTGCGTTACTCAGAGCAGGGCAGGTAGAACTGGGAACCAAGACACAAAGTTGAGCCTGAGGCTGGAATAAAGGTGCTTTAGTTTCTCTCTTTGCTTCTCACCACCCAACTCTAATTGCTAATTAATGTCCCCAGGACAAGTCTGTTTTGCCTGTGACTGATTTCCTTATCTTCTCCTCAACTCTTAAGCTTTTTTGCCTTGTTTTCTCCTCCAGTCCTGTTGAGGGGGTGGAGGAAGGGAGTGTTTTGGCAGCCCTCTGGCACCCAGCCAAGGCCAACCTGCCACACGTGGCATGGAGCCATCTCTTTACTCCAGACTTACAGAGTCGACTTACTTTCCCTGAAACTACCCTTTTAAGAACAGTGCAGGCTGAAAGAGAGGCAGAAATCCCCAAGCACCTGCAGGCTGTCCAAGGATATCTCTTGGAACTGATTTCACATGTGCTACCACGGAATGATGACGTTGTATTGGCTTATCTACCCAAACACAGGGTGGACAACACAGAACCTCACCTATGCCAGCCTTTACAGGTGTCTGATGCTGCTGGGTCTGAAGTAGAGGAGAGCAAGTGAGTGGTGAACAGAGAGCAAGCAATCAGTGGAACTAATGCTGTCAGCCAACCTGACAGCTCAGGTTTAAAGTAAAGGCTACCCATCATCCTCTCCTGCTCATTAGTAACTGCTTGTTAGTGCATGAGATTAATCATCTGTAGGGCTCCTCCTCAAAAATCCCTCAGCAAAGTGAACTGGGGGAAAGTAGTTGGGAAGATGATGGCATTGTGGAAAAAGCCACTGTGTTATAAACCAGATTTTTGTGCTAATGTTCCAGCTTTGAACCTGAAGGCTGGAGCATTCACTTGCAATGGTGTCTGCAGAGAAAAATCTTGCAGTGTTAATAAAATATTTTCAAATGTATTTCTGAGAGATGGAACTTCCTTTTAAGTGCAGGAGCTGAAGATGGGTTTTGGGAATCCATATCACGCTGAAGACGAAAACAATCATTACTCCTATCTTTTGTGTGCTTCTTCCACAAAAATAATAATAAAAAAGAACTTAATCCTTCTCATGGTGTTTTCAAATGTGCCGATACAATATTTCTATTTAGGAGTGGGCTCCAGATCCTGGATGAGAGTATTTTTTAATATTAAGAGGATGGGTGAGTTCAGATGCACCTCCCTTTAGACAGGTTTTTTATATTATCTTTCAAGGAGCTTCCATCTTCTTTAGCAGAGTACAGGAACTGAAGTGCTCAGCTGTGTTTTGAGATTCAAATTTTCAAGTTTTCCTATTTGATTTCTCAGTAATCTGCTCTCTTCTTAAGACTTCACATACCCAGATGAAAAGTAACTGATTTCATCTTTGGTTGAAGCATCTAGGATTCAATACAAGTATTGCTTTCCGACGTTCCTTCCTACCTTTTCTCCTTTGGCCTCACACTGTATGATATCTTATGAATACTATTATTTTTCTCTCTCACATTTTGAGAATAGCTTGCATAATTTTTGTAGCATTCACCTTCTCTTTTATCTGGCAGCATTATTTTTGTTATCATTACCGCTGAATTTTCCTGAACTATTTCCTTGGACTGCATTTTCAGAAAGGTTCTTGCTGTTAAATGTTATCATTTACTCTAGTTCTGCTCCTAAATGCTGTATGGCTGCCTGATTAAGCTGTTTCCTAGAATTTCTCTAGTCAGACCCCATTGTTTTACGTTTTCTGTGTAATTTTATCACCTGTACTTGCTTCAGTTTTGTTGTTTGAATTGAATGTTCTTTGGAATTCTTTTTCCTCCCTTTTTGAATTTGAACTTTATTCAGCTGAGACATGTTTCCATGCTTTCTCAGTGAATTCAGAATTATCTAAGATGTCAGCCAAAACTGAATTGATCCACAGGTGATTTCTAGGTTCAGTGGTAGTCTGCCTCCTCCCTGTCAGGTATTATCATTAAAAGACAAAACAAAATTCTGATGAGAAAAGTTTATTCACATACTTTATCTTCAGTAGAATGTAATTCTTAAGTATTGTATATGAGCAACAAAAATTAAGAGATAGCTTTACTTTGTACAGATACTGCCAGAGCTGAATGCCACAGTCTTATTCTGAGTGATGTCTATGAAAACATCATCAGCCTTAACTGCAGATATGTCAGCTACAGGCTGATTGGTTTGTCTTGTTGAAACAAGCTTGATCTCCTTTACTTGGCCCTTCCTGTCTCAAACTTTATTTCTTTAATCTCAGATCTATTCGCGCATTAATGAGAATATAATCACCCCTTTTAATTGAATGGAGGCACCTAAAAATTGCAGCACTTCACTGGAATTATATGCAACATATAGTGTTGTATTTCCTTATGTAACAAGATACTCCTTCACTTTGGGGGTTTACCTGTTCTTTTATTTTCTTTGGTTTCTTTATAGTCAACAACTCTGAATTAGTTGATGCTTAAAATTATATTCTTCACCCTTTGCCAAGTAAAGGAAATCATGAATTCTTAGCAGGAATAAATACTGAGATTAACCTACCTTCCATCCTCCTTGCATTCAACTATCTTATCAGGAATCCCAGGACAAATAAAACAAACTGACACAAGTATCAATAGCTACATATTACCTGGATAAGTTCACCACATTTTTATTTTAAATTTAAAGATCTATTCTCATTTGCAGCGCATGCCCCAGTTTGCTGAAGTAGAGACATATTACAGGGAAATCAAATATGTGATCACAAAGGAGAGAAGTTTGTGAAGCAAATATATATAACTGTGTATAGGACTGTGCCAGTGTTGTAAACTGGCCTGAACATCACATGCCTGCCACCTTGAGTATAAAGTCTCCCTAATTTATTCAAGGTGTAGGGGTTCCCTACTTCCACAGAAAGTGCAGTTAAAACTGATTACATTAGCAGGGGGAAAAAGTGCTCTGAGCAAGAAAGTGATTTTTATTCTGAGATATTAGAAATAATATGTATTTTTTGTTTATTTCACATTATTAATGATTAAACAAAGTGGCATGGTTTTTCATGCTTTATTCTATAAGAAAAGAAATTCTTCAGTAATTAAGAGTTCCCACTTTCATCCTGCTGTAAGTTGGAGTTAGAAGTGTCTTCTAGGACAAAGGGAAAGGAAAACGATAAAATCCAGAATCTTCCAATGTTATTACAATGTATGAGAAGCAAGACTTTAATTTAGATGGTGTTCAAAATGCCTCCAAAATTGGAATATTAATGCTTGTGGAACAACCTCAACCTTTGAAAAGAAATGTTTGATCCTTTTATTCTGGAAATTCTGCTTGAGATACCAAAACTAAATTTTTAGAACATGCTTGAAACGTGGTCTCCAAAAGTCGAAGTGCTCAATCGTAATAATATTTAAATTGAAGTGACAATGTCCAATGTGAATGTCAAAAATCTGGTGCTGACAAGACAGTTTCAGGTGATGAGGTACGAAAGAACAAACATTATTATGCATTCTGTTTCCAAAAGGTTCTATTTCAGAGTCAGGTCTTGCTTCTTTTTCAAATAGTAATTTTCTTTTTGGGGTCTTTGCATCAGCTGCTTCCTGAAAGACACCTAATCATATATGACCTAGATTTCTGGTAAAAGTAAGAACATATGACTTAATCAGGAAAGGATTTTCTATCTTTTTCCTTGTACCACCTTTAGTATTACATTGAATCAATCAATTTAAAGTGTTTAATAATTTGATTTTTTTGTTTAATCTGTGATTCAGAATATACCTACAGAGTCACTCCATAAGAAGAGAAAGGAAATGCTGGTTAGGTTTTACAGATGCAGGCACTGAACTTAAATAATTCAATGCCTTATAAACAGTAGCTCTGGAAAACTGAGGATGGTATTTTTCACAAGAGACAGCAGCTATCAAACATTGTTCCCATCTCCAGCGTCTGAGTATGTGAATGGAAAAATAATTAAAAAACAGTTATTGATAAATCAACTTTATTTTGGTGATTCTTTGGTATTAATCTTATTTCAGTCACAACAAGGAGAAATATTTTTACAGCATTTTTCCAGACAGAGTTCTACAGAGATCTATTTGTGTCAGCAGGGATCCATTTTGAAGGAAATAATTCACTGATGTTTATCTAGAAAGAAGTTTTTGCCCTGGAGTACCTATTAATTTCCTGAAAATCCTTAGGTGAAGCACATCACTTTCAGAGGTACTTTCTGACAAAATTCTTGATATTTTAAAACATATCTGCATGAATTTATTTGCAGATGCTTCAAAAAGATAATTAATCTTATTATGATGTCATTAAGCTACAGTTTCTCTGTAGGCTGTAATACGAATTGCTAAAAGTAGCATTTTAAAGCCATTAAAATGAAAAGAGCTTGCCTGAAGCTAAAAATCTGTGTGTTCCTTAATGATATCTGGTTTTTAATCTATCTATAAGTAGCTGATTTCTAAAAATTAATGCAGCAGCCAATTGACACTAGCTAAGGTACATTATTAACATGAAGATAATGAGATGGAATATTTTCTCATACATTTGCATAATATTATGCTTCAACAATTAACTGATTTTGTCAGATATTTCCTGATTAAGTAATCTAACAGATCTTTCAAATGTTGATATGCATGCTTTATAAACTTCAGCATCAGTATTTTTGGAACAAAATTCTTTTCTTGGGGAGGTATTCATAATTTAAGAATAGTTCTGTTCATATTGGTGCACTTTGCCTTTTGCTGATGAGGAATGACAAAAGTAATCCTTTTTTAATGTTAATTTAATTAAGAAATATTCTGTTGCTGACATGGAAGAAATCACCAAGGAAACCAGGCAGTGTATTTCCTGCTGCACAGCAGTGTAGTCCTAGCTGTATTCAATTTATGCTGCTTTCTAAGCAATAATGATTAGTGGGGTAAGCTGCATATTTCACTCCACATCAGAGTGACACCACATATGAAGCTAAAGGGGAACTGAACTATATGACCAAGGAGAGTGATGCACCTCTGTTTTTACTATTACTTTATTACAGGTGATATTCTCACCTTCCTTTTATCTTCTTTCCTTCCCCCATCAACTCTGAACCTTTCTCCCTTTCTGCCAACACTGGTGACAATGGCAGAGACTTTCATGACTCATTCCCTGATTTCAGTATCTGTTCTTGGGGAAAGTAGAATGGATCAGGGGAATTTGTCAGAGGAGTATTTTTTATCACCAGAGCTTTGGTCTAGAAGCAAACACATGGCAAGAAAGAAGGCTCCCAAGTAAAATTTTAGACTGAATCACAGTACCACAGAATGGTTGAGATAGGAAGGGACTGGGTATCATCTAGTCCAACTGCTCTGCTAAAGTAGGTTCACCTGGTGCAGATTGCTCAGAATTGAGTCCAGCTGAGTTTTGAAAATATGCAGAGAAGGGACTCCACAGCCTGTCTGTGCAGCTTGTTCCAGTGCCGTGTTAACCTCAATGTAAAGAAGGTTTTCCTCATACCCAAATGGATCTTCCTGTCTTTCAGTCTGTGATCACTGCCCTTTATTCTGTTGCTGGGCACCACTGAAAAGTTTGGCCCTTGACACCTGCCTCTGAAGTTGTTTGTACGCATTAGAATCATGAAATCATAGATTATTGAGGTTGTCAAAGACCTTTATAATAATTATGAAGTCAAACCACTAACCAAGCACTGAAAAGTTTACTACTAAACCGTGTTCCTAAGTGTCACATCTACATGCCTTTTAAACAACTGTAGGCATGATGACTGCACTGCTCCCATGGGCAGCCTGTTCCAGTGCTTGACAAACACTTGGGTGAGGAAATTATTCCTAACATCCAATCTCACCCTGCCCTGGTGCAACTTGGGGCCATTTCCTCTCATTCTGCCGCTTACCTGGGAGACTTTTCTGTTACCTGGGAGAAGGGCCTGACCCCCACCTGGCTAGGAGCCCCTTTCAGGTAGGTGTAGAGAGCAATAAGGTCTCTTCTCCACCTTCTTTAGCTTTTCTCCAGGCTAAACACCCCCAGCTGCCTCAGCTGCTCCTCGTAAGAGCTGTGCTCCAGACCCTTCCTCAGCACCACTGCCCTTCTCCAGACACGGTCCAGCACCTCTTTCTTGTGGTGAGGGTTCCAGAACTGAACCCTATTTCCGAGACAAGCCAGGGTTGCTTTGGCCTTCTTGGCTGCCTGGGCTCGCTGCTGGCTCGTGTTCAGCTGCTGTCGACCCGCACACCCTGGGTCCTTTTCTGCCAGGCAGCTTTCCATCCTCTCTTCCCAAGTCTGTAGCTTGCTGCTTCCTCTGACATGGAGGCAGATTCTGCTTGGATTTTTCCAAATGGAGCGTCTGTACTCTCTTTCTTCTCTGCTCCCCTTTAATTGTGGCAGCTAATTTCTATTTTCTCTGATTACCTTTCACACTAAAGGATCTTGTAACGTTGCAGTTTAGATTCAGTGTTGCTATCTGGAAAGAATTCAACAACCTTTAGGCTTTGAACTGTGATGGAAAACACCATTACTGAATGATTTAAAATCAATGATGTTTACTGCAGAGCTTTAGCTTTTGTGGTACAAACAACAGGTTCTATGAGAAGCCTTTTCAAGAGAAATTGTGATATTAACTTCCTCAATAAGGTAATGACTGGAAAAAGTGTATCATCAAGGAAAATTTAATCAGTTGGTCAACCTATTTTAATTCAGGTTACCACATAAGAATTTATAAACCTTTGAAAAACAGCTTGTTTTGATTTTTAATGTCTGAATGCTGATAAATAAAGAAAAATTTCCTTTACAAATCACCAGTGTAGCAATATGTTTCTTTAAGACCTGTTACATTTTTATTTCCACCAGTGAAGGGGAATTTTAGTGAAAGGATTGTGTATTGTATTGTTGGGGGTGACGCCAAGCAATACAGTTTTAAAGGATTGTTCTTTCAGTGCTGATCAACAACACATTGATCTGCTGACAAAAGTCCAGGAGGAGATTAACAGTAGTTAGAGATCTAATTCTAGAGGAGTGAATTAATTGAAGATTTTCAGTTTGCAACAGAAGCAACTGAAGACAGCCCTGATAAGAGTCTTAAAAATTATAAAAGCATTCTTCAAATAGAGAGAAAATAATCAGTTCTCCGTGTCCAGTGTAGATAAAACAAGAAGTAATTGGCTTGAATTTCAGCAAGGGAGATTTTAGGTTAGACATTAGGAAAAATGTACTAATAGGTAGGACTGCTATGCATTGCATTAGTTTACCTGTGGGTGCTACTGAATCTTCATTGCTGAAAGTTTTTCAGGAGGGGATAGATAGCCTGTCATGAATAACATTCGTCTTTTGCTGTCCTTGTTCTGTGTCAAGACCACTGGGTAGATGACATTTCAAGGTTCTTTTCTGCTCTTTAATACTACAGCTGATATAAGTTTCTGACTTTGAGCTGAAAGCTACAAAGTGTTAGCAGGGAAAATCCTTATCATAATTAGAGCTCTCCTTGATCCAATCTAAATCTGCAACAGGAAGAACCAAGTGACTGGACAGTATATCGAGTTAAAAGACTCAGTGATTAAAATAAGTGATTTACAGAGCAGGAAAAAATGGGTAGGCTTGTTACTAAGGAAGGAAAACATAGCATGCTTTTGGAGGAAAGAAGTTATGTTACTTTTTTGAAAGGCATGGATGACTCTGAAGGGAGTGTAATGCCATGTTCACTTTCTGACTTTCAATTTGAAATAACATAAACAACATTAATGCAAATTTTCTTAAGGCTGGTTACTGCTAAGGAATTTGCTTTAATGATCTACTCTCCCTCTCCACCTCCGCTTAGAAGTTCTGAAATTGCTGTTTCAAGAAAACAGAAGGGAGAAGAGAGAGAGAGGCAGAATATTTTCTGAAAAGACATTTATCCTGACTGTTTTGATCAGGAAGGGATTTGATTAAAACCAAATAAAATTCTAATTTTTTTATTTATTTATTTTTAAAATCATAAGTTTGCCACATGTCAGGATCACAGTCTGCATCTACTGAATGTAAACCAAACTCGCAGTGCTGTATCCACTAATTCCACAGCAGCTCCAGCTTGTTCTGCTCCTCTGGGCTTTGGTGTTAAGTCTCAAGCTCTACCAGCATTAACTAGTTTGTGTAAACATGATGTGTGATCACAGTCAAACCGGTGCTGAGGGCTAAAATTGCTCTAGACTCAAGCAGGGTGTGGTGTACCACTGCCATATTGGCAGCTAGATTTACTGCCAGAGCTCTGCGGCGTCACCATAGCTCATTTCAATTTTATTACAGAACCATTCTGTTTTCTACCGTTCCAGTGACGAGGCACCACGAGCGTAAATTTTGAAGCTGGATAGTTCCTGCCCTTCCTGTTTTCCTGGGCTGCGTGGTGTGTGGGTGCCAAGGAGGAAAAAAGAATGGAAAGGCAAACCTCAACACTGTTCTCTAAACAGGTATAATTACACTCAGCAGGACTGAAACATACACAGAATTCTTCTTAGCAAGGTGTAGGAAATGGAGGTGGAGGACAAAAAATTATGAGTCACTAGTTATTTTTTGTCTTTAGCCCTAATGTATGAATGGCTACATACCTTGACTGACTTAGAAATACTTACAAAAGTTCAGTCTCAAATAAGTTTCTCAGGATTTAGAAAAACAGGTGTGTGTGGGGTGGGACTCCTTTGTTTGTTGGGTGTTCCTTAATTTTTTGGGGGGCGTAAGAAAAGAGTAAATTGCTTCCTTTTTCCTCCCCCCCACCCCTAGAATCTCTAGTGAAAAAGTGGTAATATTTTCCTTCCTAAATATTAGTTAGGATGGCATAGTTTGGCCCAATAAATCTTTTTATGGCAGTTACTGAGTCTAGAAATTGTAAGAAATTACCGTTTGTTCTCTTTTATTTCTCAGGCTTTATTATACACACCAAATGTTTTGTTTTCCTTAGTCTCTCATTGTTACTGATGAAAAAAGGCCTGAGAGGAGAACGTTGTTGTGCCTACAAACAAAAAGGGTAGAGGAAAAAGCAAGATTTTGTTTCAGATTAATTCCTGTGACTCATGCAGAGCTTAGGTGTTGGACTTTGAGGTTCAAGGGAGAAACTTCCAGCAAAAAAGGAAGCACAAGTGTTGATCTAGATACAAAATTGCCTATGTTTAGCTGCCATCTTATTTTGTTTTTTAATACTGAACATATAAGGAGAAAGATACGAGAATATAAAACTACCCTTTCACATTTTTTAATGGCTTACACACTGCTGTGTTGCTTAAAGAACAGCAAGATTTTTTTTTTTAAAGACTAATCTCTTAAACATCAACTGAAAGTGATAGATTTTATTTTTTTCCCAATTGCCCCCCAAAAGCAACAAGACAATTTTTATCACTGCTGCTTTGTAAGCAAAACTGTAAAAATTCTTTTAGTAAGCAATGAAGACAACTGCAGGACTCTCTGATGGGTAAAAAAGCATTGCACTTCATATAAGGTTATACTGAATAATGTATTTCTACAAATTCTTTAAAACCTACAAATTAATCAACATATGTTGCATAATCAGAATTAGTTATTTACATTTTTCCATAAATATCCATTATTTTTGTTGCCTTGAACAGTGTTTATTATCACCCTCCAGTCAGCTTCAGTGTTTATTTAACAGAAGATCTGTGATCTGTAGAGCTAATATTGTTAAGTACTAAAAGACTTCCCTATTAATCAATGTTTCTTTTCGTAAAATGTTCTTTCTGTATTGGGATTATTTGTCTCTTAGAGGTTTCCTTTCACATAAGCTCTTGCTGTGGTTCAAGACAATCAAAATGCTGTAGCTTTTGATTCTTTATTTATTACCATTATTGCTTAGTTGATATTTTCAGTTGAGCTTCTTTTCTCCCCTAATTGCTGATTGTGTTTACTGATTCTGCCTAATACTTGATGAAGCATGAGCTATTCCAAGATTGCCACCGAGCTCAAACAAAACAGAAGAAGATATCTAAATATTTATATCTCATGGTAGTAGGGGTTTTCACATCTCTTCTGCCAGCTTTTCAATGTTGGAATTGCAGCACTTGAGCTACAAGGAGCTACGGACAGACAATTGGGGGGGTAGGAACTAGGAGATTTTATTGTCCCTTCAAGCCCAAACCATTCTGTGATATCTTTTCCAATGTCAATATAGTGAAAAATTCTCTTTCCTTGAAAAAGCTTTTGATTTCAATTAATCAACATTTTCTGATGGAAAACTGTTTAATTGGAAAACCCAATTATTGTTTTAATAATTAGTATCCAAAAAGAGGTAAGGTAAGAGATGAATTTAGAAAGGAGGTAATATGCTTATCATGTTCTTCACATTGTGGTGGTCTACCTGTCAATATTCTGTTCAAACATCTCTAAATAAGTTTTTTAAATACTACCTGATGGTAATTATCTAGATGGTGCTGTGTTTGCCAAATGCTTAATTCGGTAGGAAATCCTTCCTGAGTTTGCAATGAACTGTTGGGAAAGGGATAGACCTTATTTTGAAAGATTCTTTTTGAATTTCCATTGTGCCACACAGTTGCTAGAAAAACATGCCATGAATATCAAGGTACACTAAAAACCGCAAAATAAGAATGACTTGAGGCCTTGTTTTCTGGTGAAAGATTTATGGTTTTACAGAACACAAACACAGAAAAACATGGGAGTACAGAACAAAGGGAAAGGTACAGAATTACATAATTGCCTGCAAAAGTTAAAAGGGGAAAGTTACCTGAAATTATTTATGAAGAAGAATAAGGTTAATTGTTAGACTTGTTATTTTTCAGTGAGTGTTCTGACACTTATGTAGACATATTTATGATTTAGAAGCATTTTTTCAGATCAAATTGTTCATAGGCTTTGGTATGTCAGCATTATTTTTTTTCTTTTTACTAACAATTAGTAAAATTTTACTGGTCACCTCTTAGTAGTAAACAGTAGTAAATGTTCTAATCACCATTTTAGAATAAACTTGGTTTCATTTCTCAAAAATACTTTTCAGCACGTAATTCTTCTTCTGTCATTTAAATAATTTATTTCCTTGAGACAGTTGAAAATATAAATGCTGAGAGGAAAGACCTTAACTAAGTGGATAATAGCTTTAGGTGCCATAGATACTACTGCAATTGTACTTATGTATCTAAATATGTTGTAAGATACTACAGAATTATTTTCCTTGAAGAATCACTGCCAAAGCCCATAACAATAAATTTACTGTAAACCTATAATTTTTATTTCATACTGGTTTCAAGTGAAGTCTGTTATGAAAAATAAGAAGCAGAGAGCACAAATGGTATTAATTGGTGAAATGTCAGTTCCTAGTAGCTGTGAATACGATATAGCACAATTTTTATATTGAAGGAATGAAGTAATTAAGAGTCTTTCCATCTAGTTCTGTTAGTCCTACAAAGAAGACGACAAAGCAATCCGAGTTTTTTACACTCTCTACTGCTACTTGTTAAGCATGCAATGGGGGAAATGGGTGGAGATTCCAGGTTTTCTGTTCACCTCAAAACTCCATTTCTAGCTCTTGCATTTGGTTTTGCCTTTGACCTACGTCAGGGTGAACTGGAAAAGTCACAGGCTGCAGGTTTCCCATGTATTTTTTTAATATCCATGGGCTCTTCTGTAAATAGTTTGGGTTGATATTAACAAATGCACATTACAAAATGACTTAGTAAAGTATAGAATACTTATAGTCCATCTTGCAAACTGGGGCAGTGTTTAAACCTTCCACAAACTCCCACCTTTATGGGCTGTGTACTCAATTGATCTGCTGTCATTTTCAGATTTAAGCATAGAAGGAAAATTGTCTGGGATTGAAGCCCAGGCTATTACTCAAAGTTATTACTTTGAGTAATATTACTCATTATTGAGCTATTTGAGCTATTACTTATTATTATTCAAAGTAAATAGTTTGGATACTTTGTCTGTGATTTGAGAGGCAGGATTCTGAATTTGAAAATGGGTCAAACAAATCATTCTTACTAGTAGTGATAGTGCCTCTTTAAGACCTGAAAGAAAAGACGTCTGAATAACTCATTTGCTGAGATGAAATTATGTAATTATATCATTGGGGGAGATAGCAATGTATTTCTTTATAACATGCAAGGAAATTTACTACAAAATATTTTTACTCCAAATTATTTTTATTACAAAATATTTTTACTCCAAAATATTTTTGCTCCTCAAATGTACATATACAACTGAGGTTTTATAATAGCATGTAGCAGCAAGACTCCATATAACACAATCATGGCTTGTATTATTGCTTTTTTATACTTTTGGCTATCATTTCACCTTGTTTTGAAGACAGGCAGCACTTCCCACAACAATGATTTCAGTTTAGCTCTTTTCTGAAAATAGATTCTTTGGCAAAGCTTGAACAATAGCTACAGCTGGACACAACATCTAACCAGCCTGAGGATTTCCCATCCCTGTGGCTAATTCAGTGCAGAGTATGTCAGAAATTTAGTTCAAATATGACCAAGAACTTGGAATCATGCATTTCTCTTGGTTCTTTTTCTTTATAAATCATTAAATATTCATACTTTTTCCTTCTTATTCAATTTCCTGATAATTTATTAATTATAATACATTATTTATTAATATTCCTGACTTCTTATGAAGCTTCTTTCATTGGCATACCTGTCTGAAAAAAAAAGAGACTAAATAATTAACTAAATGTGTGACAAATATTGAATAATACATATTAATGTAATAGTTGCTTCATTATATATTTCAAATCCTCCTTTTTTTATTTAATTTTAGTTTCAGTTGACTTCTCTCACTGTTGTCATATTTCAGAGAGGATTCATATGCAAAATAATTATACTCTGCAACTGCAGAATTCTGCAAAAAGTATTTTTTCTGTCTTCTCTTTTTAATACTTCAGAAAGTTCACAAGGAAGAGAGGGGTGAAATTTATTAAAATAATTCCCACATAGTTTTATATCGATGTGCTGGGAATGGAGAATAGGCCCTGAGCCAGAGTTGGCCTAGGGATGCACCTTCAACCTGGTATTACATTTAGTCTAGTATTGTATTTAGCCATATATTTTTTATTAGCAAAGATTCTACGCAATCCTTAGTAATAGTATATATTTTGTATGTTTAAAGAGCTTTTTTTTTTTTCTTTCAAAATAACAATGCCTTTAACTTTCAAGCCACATTATTCAAAAGGTTAGGAATACCTGATTAGATACCTGAGGAGGATTCAGGTAATTGCAACCTACAACTTCTAAAAATGTTGGCTACTATCAGTAAAAACGGGCTTCTTTTCTTTTTTTTTGTGTTATTAATATGAACAGTTGTCTTTCCCTCCAGTATAAAATGTAGTAAACTGAGAGCAATTTTTCAAAAAATTGAGATTTTTCTTATTTTTCACTGTCATGTGAGGGTTAACCGAAATTTGTAAGAAACAGGTGTTAGCTTTGTTCAAGTGTTTATTTAGAGGGACATTCTGTGGTTTTACTATAAGGTCAAGAGAAGTTCTACATGTATATTAATTTGAGTACACCTGGCAGAGCAAAAGTAAGTAATTATTATTACGCTTTCACTCAATTTTTAACTGTTAAATAATTTACTGCGTTTTAATTTTTGAGGAAACCACATGTGGCAGGCACAACTTTGAGTTTTTAGCATTTCAGGCAAAAACACTGACCTATAGTTTTTGTGATCTGATTACTGGGAGTTGACCGGTAAAGTCAAGCAAACAGACAGAGGCAGCATCAGCCTTTGCATCTACTTGAAAAGTCCATTGAAAAGAAAGAATTAAGTCATTCTACCAACACATAAGAAGAAGGATGGTCTCCCAAATAGAATAATACCCCCAGATATCCAGGTATCAGACATTTCAGCAAGACACACAAGTAAGAAACGAGAAATCCGATACTTCAAAATGTAATATATAATGTATAATCAGCATAAATAAACCAATTTTTGTGAACTTCCATGTGAGTTAGTGATTCTAAGACTGAGAAAAAAGAATAGTTTGAAAAATGTATTAAATTTTAAGTTATAGAAATAGATAAGTAATTCATTTCCAGATGGTAACCTGACATCTTCAATTTTCCTGCATCAATTTTAAAGCCTATAAAACTATTATTAATAATTTTTTAAAAAGAAAAGTCTTTTCTAAAGCTATTTTTTTCAGTCATCTTCTTGCTTTTAGAAAAATGAGGAACTAAATATTTTTTAGGGAACTCAATAAGAAGATTTGGGTGATCAACAGTTTTAAAAACTGTGATTTTCATATATTTACATGCTAAATTTTAATTGGAAGATTCACCAGGATGTATTTATCTATTAACAAGGAAGTGCATATTAAAAAAAATTTGTAATTAAGGCTGGTGACTTATTCCTACAAAGATGTAAGTAGGTATACAAGTGACCCCAAACAAGAAGCCATCTTTATAGATATGAAATTTAATACTTCAGGAAGACTTCTATAAATCAGCAGAATACTGGTATCCATTGAAATTAGAAAATAATTTAAAACAGGAAAAAATATTAAGTATTTAAAGAAAAAAATGAGAAATAACAGTGCAGTGTAATACATTAATATTTATAATCATTATTTGTATCTATTGGATAACTACTGTATTCTTTGAATGACATGTGTGTACTTTCTTTTCTACATCAAAAATCTCATTGATAGTATTTCTTGAAAATTATGAATACAATTTATATGGGACTGGCATTTTCACTTCTGTGTGATGAAACACCAGATTACAGAAATTTTTAGTACTTAGAAAATTAATGACTTATTGAACTAATAAGTCTGTAGGGTTTTACTGTGTTTTCCAGTGTAAAAACATATTTTGTGTTTATAAAGTGAATGTTCTAAACTAGCAGCGAATGTGAAACCTAAAAGCTAACTGAAGATGTGCTAGAAAATGTTGTATCTCAGTTATTAAGTATCAGTTTGGCCTTGTGATTTTAGGTCTTTTTTTTCTAATTCTTGCCAAAACATTTATTAAAGTAGCCATAACTGGAAGACAGATTTGATTTCTCAATCCAAACCACTGCAACCAGTTCAAACCTTAAAATTAATATTTTAAAACTATTTTTAAATAGTCATCCTTATTTTTTTTCTAGCATTAGTTTTAATTTTAAATTTTTAGATTTTCTGGAAATATGTATTTTTTTAATTATCCAAAGGCTTGGTCTAAAAAACAGACAAAAAGCCCAGACAAACAGCAAAGATAGAGAATTACTGCTGTCATAAGTGCTACAGAGTTAGGAAGTTGGAGAACATTAAACATAAGCTCTCTGAAGATTTGGTTGAGAGTTCCCTGAAAACATGCTGAAAAACATTAATCTGATCAAGTTTCCAAAGATGGAGTAGAGTTGTGCCTGCCTCACAGAAGTTGCAGTCAGTGAAGCTTATTGAGAAGACCAACAATTATTCAAACACAGTAAAGTCGTGAGGATAATTAATGTAAATCCTGTTCTGCTACAGCTTTTTAGCCAAACTCCAAATTTTGACAAAGCTGCAGATCCGTTTTTCTGTCTCAGAATGTTTTACTTTAAGCAACGTGTTTGGAAAGAACATAGTTTAATTTTAGACATTCCAGTTAGCAGATTTTTTGTTTTCTTGCAAATAATTCTTGGTGGAAAGTAATAGAGTACCTGGGTGAGGTCGTAGGTTCTGGCTGGTGGGCATAAAAGTCTGCAAGGATTTTGCTGCTGCCACATATCCAAAACAGAAAAACAAACTGAAAAGTGAAGGGGAAAAAAAAAAGAGGAGGGAGTCTTTTAAGGGGCTTTGCTGTCAGAGAAAGGTCACCTAAAAACTCGATTTCTGTAAAAAAAAAGCAAAAAAAGTAAATATTAAGACTGGTGGAAAGCAATTTCCTGAAAGTATTATTTAAAGAGGAAAAAAACACTTGCTTTTATTTATAAGCCAAAAAATGAATATATTGACATTTTTATGGAAATGGATTTAGAAGAGACACTAGAGATAGAAACAGTTGTCTGAATTGAAAATAGTTATAAAATCTTGTCTAACATGTTCAAAACCCAACAGCTAGAAGATCAGATACATAAAACCCAGGGAATAATATGTGCTCCCAATAGCAAACTCCATCCTTGGAAAGGTCAGTGGCAATGCCACAGTGATAGGATGATGATGACTGATGAAAATGCACATAAATTTATTCCAGCAGTTTTATTTTTTGGTAGGCAATCTTTTTTTCCAGGTAAGCAATATACATTCTTATTGTTCTCCGAAGTTTAGTTCTATCTCTTCAGTGATATAATTGCATTCTCTTTGAAGACATGAATGGACTTTAAGGCAATAAAAGCCTCTTTCAAACAATACTGGTTTTATTGCTTTGTGTTTTTTTCTCATTTTATTATTTTAGTATCTCACTCAATTTTTCAATTATTTGTTATTCCTTTATTTTTGTCCCATTTTTGTTCACTTGTTGCACTTTTGTTTTCTTCATTCGTTTTCCTCTCATATCTCTTCAAATACATTTTCCTTTTAATTAATTTTTTCTATCAAGTTATTGTTAGTTTGAGATAGGAAATGGAGAGAGGGAATGCATAGATTAAAAAAACCCGCACCTTTTCTTCTCCCCTGTATTTTTCCTTCCTTGTGCTTTTCATTGGTTTTAATATATCTTAACATCTCTTTTTTTTTTTTAATTGTTATTTTTTTCCCCTTCTGTTTCTCTGAGCACTCTTGACATTTGCACTGATGGTGTGGTGAGTAAAACTCGTTGCTCAGCTCTGACCCTGCGAATTTCAAGCTGCACAACTGAATTTATTTGTCTGTTAGTTGGAACAGGAACTGAAGGATGGTGCAAGTGAGGGAGTATACTGAACACATTACATCCCTTCACTAGACACCAGAAGACTTTCCTGATGCCATTTTGCATTTGCTTTGTTGGTGGTGGGCTTTTTTTTGTTCGTGTGCCTTTTCCATTTGTTTCTTTGTGTTTGAGAATGAGAAGTTTTGGTAACATGACTCATTCTGTAAGAAACTTGTAGTGGAAGAACAGGATGAACAAATGGCAGTTCATGAACAATCTGCCTACCAAGTGGCCTTCCTTGGCCTTTTCTGTGTCATAGCCCCACCATATTCCTTACTTTTTTTTTTCGCCTTTGGCTTTGCACTTTTTTCTGTTAATTTCCCTTTAATGTTGCTTTTCTGTGTCTTCTCTTGCTTATCGGTTCTCTGCAATTTCGGCTGGGATTCTTTAAAATTTCTTTCATTTCACATCTTGGGTTTTTGTTTTTGTTTTCTTTTTTAAATCACAAACAAACAAACAAGCCCAAAGCAAAAAATCTCCCCCCTAGGGATAATATCCCTTCAAACACTTAACAATGTTACACAATACCCTGTAACACAGATTACATAGACACCTCTGTAGTTTAAGGTACTGAGGGAATTTTTCCTTGCCTATAATTTCTGGTGTCATTTCTTGTATTTTAATTCAAGTGTCTCCTGGATAGAACTGGATTCAAAACACTGTAGTCTGAGATTAGGTGAATCAGGATAAATTCTGCTGTTAAGCTGCAAGCTCTCTGTGAAACAATTGTGCACAATTAATTTGAATTAGCACTGTAGAACCAAACTTATGTTTGTGATTTCTCTTTCATAAATGACTTGATTTCATTTCTATTTAAGGCTGCCAGGAAAATAATTCATCCATGGTAAGTAAAAGATAATGCACATATGAAGGAAAACATTGAACTGAGTGGCGCATGTTAGAGATGATGAAATGAACTAAATGATCTCAGAAAGAGACCTGTTTATCACTGCAAAGATCTTGCTAAAGACTTTTATTAAATATGTAGCTTTAAATAATGTTACAGTCATATGTTAAATTACTGTTGCAGTTAAACCTGTTTTGAGAGTTCTTGTCCCCGTGCCTCCATCAAGACTCCAGATTTATTTATTCGTTTGCACAGTGAACAGGATCAGACAGAGGTCCACCTGAGAGCCTGCCTAGCACAAAACTGATTGAATTTGCCTGGATTTTATTTTTTTATGTCATAGAGCAAGTCACATTCTTACACAGCCACTATGCAGGGAGGAATAAAGGGGCAGAAATGAAACCTGGAGTGAGGAGAAAATATTGTAAACACTTAACCAGTGTTTTTCCTCATCCTGTATTTAATGTTGCTCAAGTTATGTGGCACGTGGCTGGTATCTGCTTCGCTGTGAAGAACTGTTCTAGTGTTTCACAAAAACACGTAATTATTCTCAAGAAGGACTACTGCTTCTCCAACACAATGAATCCTGGTGTCAGTTAGCTTTGAACGAAGAGGGTAGCGAAGCATCACAATACCTGCAGCTCAGCCTCATCTAATTAGAAATCTCTGCAGCCCAGTTTAAGCTTTGCACAGCCATTGCTTTAAAATGAGAAGTTGCAGAACCATGTACATGCTATTCATAACTTGCCTTCATCCGTAGGCCCAGGCATAGCAATGGAATTACTGAAATTTGTAAAGCGTTTTTAGAGCCCACTTCCGAAAACTGTTTGTACTATTTAAAGCTTTTAGATGTACTGCTGGGCTCTGTGACATGATTTGAATAAGTGTGAGTGGTAAGGAACTAATTTTAATTGCAAGCATTACCATTACTGAATGAGCTGATCAATGCAGCCTTGATCCCATCTAATAGGTGTCATAAATACCCTGATAAAAAAATTTCTTGAGAAATTAGTATGAACGAAAAGGGAAGGAAAGACTCCTGTGATGGTTTGCACACCTTTGAACCTTAACAGAATTATCAAATGTAAATATGAACAGGATTTTTTGCCTTGGTTTTGTGGTTTCATTTTTTCTTTATTTTTATTTTGAGTTTTCTCAGTATTTCAGTGGATGGGTATTCAGATGGCATTAAGTGAAAACACTGTCAGATGCCCTCAGCTGGCAGGGGAAATAATGAGTTCCTAATAAAGGTGGTTAACTTCTAGATATTAGGACAGGGGCTACAAAAGGTTTGCGCTATGCACACTTTTAGGACACCTTTAACTTGAATGATTCAATTTGGAAAGAAAACATAAACAGTCAGATAAACTTCTCATGACCAAAGGTTTGAAGAAGCTTTAAAATCCTCATTCTAACTTCTGATGTTGTTTACTAGATTAAAAGGGCATCTTCTGGACTTGGGGCTACTCATACAAATTTTAAAGTAGAGGAAAAAACCAGTTGGTTCTGCAGAGAATTGTGACATTGCTTCTACGCCACGAAAAATGTCACTGGCATATGTGCTGTTAACTGTGGATCTGACAAAACACTCTATCTTCTTTTATAGGCAAAACTCATTGCTTTGCAATGCAAACAGAACACACACCGAGCACTCAATATTGTAATTTTTAAATGCTGCAATAAGAAATGGAATTGCTTAAAACAGAAGCATCAGAATTTGTCACAATGATGAAAAAATGTACAAACATGAACTCCCCTAAATCAATTGGCTCTGATTTCCTGGCGAATTACATTTCATAAGAGAAACAGTCATCTGTATGGAAATGGCCTACTTAATTCCTTTGTTGTTTGCCTGATTAGGAATAAGTTAGTAGGGGGTACTATTTATTTTAAATGAGAAACAACATTTCCTTGGCCCCCCACAGGATAGTATAATTTAGAGAAATTCTTCACAGGCTTTTATTGGTCCCAGCTGTGAACGAAAACACTGGTTATATGTTTTCTATATTATTTCAGCAGTTCAGCACAAAAGGAGATTTCCAACTCCAGCATCATTTCTTTACTCTCCTGTTGTCCCACCTAACATTAACTCTGTGCCGCACTGTAACCACAAAGCAATGCTCTTATTAAATAAATTAAATTAAATATTGCACAGGAACCAAAATCCTAAAATGACAGGGCTGCTGATCCTACATGTGTCAGTGTCAGTCAAAGTCCATTATCATGCAGTCCTGCCTACAGGAGAGGAGATCATGTACTATCTTCTAGAATGTCTGTAGCTTCAGATTAAAATCTTGGAAAAACCAGAAGAGAAACCTTTATAGAAACCTTTCTATATAGGCACTTTTTTTTTTTGTCTGGTTGGTTGGGGTTTTTTTTGTATTGTTTTGTTGTGTGGGGTTTTTTTTTTTTGGGGGGGGGGATTTTTTTGTTTGGTTTTTTTGTTTGTTTATTTATTTTTTGGTTGTTTGGTTGTTGTTTTGGTTTGGTTTTGGGTTTGAGATTTTTTTGGGGGAGGTTTTTTTTTTGTTATTCTATAAATATCCACAGTTACTCCTTGCAGGGTGAGTACCAGGTCGCTCATTTACCTGTAACACCAGACCCAACCATTTAACAGATGAATTTCAACTTACTTTTAAGAAGGTTGCAGCTTTTATAAAATAAATTATTAAAAAACTTTTCAAACTTACAGTGTAAGGACACCTGTAACAGAATCTCTACCACCTCAATACACGTGTGTAGCACAAAAGCACTTTTATTTCATCTGCAGAAAACCAGATGTAAAATTAATTTATGTTTCTCCTTAGCTTTTACTGAAGTAATACTTGTGCCTTTACCTTGCTGAAGTTTCAGAAACTCTAGTTTCTAACTCGGACTTGCTGAGGGTGGCTGTGTTAGCTAAATGCTAAAATGGAAGACATTTCCTGCAAGATTTATCCTTCCAGAGAAACAATAATTTGCAAGGT
>JAWMRA010000090.1:31517448-31562098 GCA_035584735.1 Pseudotriccus pelzelni | reverse complement strand
ATACATAGGTTACAGATACAAAGCATTTACCTGGACCTGTATTATAATCAGCTGGTAATGTGACCTGATCATACCCTTCAAAAAAATATTTGCTAAAATGAAGGGAAAAGGTAATTTTATATAAATAGCCACAAAGTGAAGAGAATTTGCAAGTTATTGTACAGGCAATATCTTCTATTCTTATATTATAATGTCACATCTTTTTATTTCCTTGAGCACAAGGCCATGTTGCCTATTTTTTATTTAGGTATATGTATTGGGCCTGGGTAGGGTAATTTCCTTCATAGCAGCTTGTATCATAATGTATTTTTTAGATTTTCTACCAAAACAGTGTTTACACAGCATCAAGGTTTCCTTGATGTCTCACTTTGTCCCTGAAGTGAATAGATTGGGAGCGGAGAGGGTGTGTAGGATGGAGACACAACAGGGCAGATTACCTGAAAAAAACCCAGAGAGATGTTTCATAATATCTCATATATTCATAATATTTCATTCTATTGTTTCATATATCTGTTATATATATCATGCTCAACATTAAAAGGAAAAAAAGGGGTACTTACATTTTTTTTGGGAACTAGTTGGACATTGGTCTGATCAGTGGAGGTTGTGAGTGATTGCTTTCTCATCACTTGTTTAGTTTTTATTCCTTCTTCTTCCACTTACCATTCTCTTACTCAATGACGTTTGATTTTTTTGTTTCATCTTGACCTCCCCAATTTTTTTGTTTTTATTCTTCCTTTTGTCTTTCCCCATTCCACTGGTAAGTGACTGTGAGATGCCTATCTGCAACAGTGTTAAGTCATAATAGTATATGAGGGACATGCACATGTTTTAGGACAGGAATGTTCAAGTGTCAGTCAGACATGAGTTCACCAGCTAGTGATGCCACCAAACCCATTTCTGGTTACTCTGTGGAATATGAACACAAGGCAATAAGTGATGGAGAGTTTAAATAGCAGTACCTACATAAAACTCCAAGACTGGGGTCACATGCAAAGACTCAGCTTGCATGTCCCAGAAACATACTGAAAAACTTCTGAACTCAGGATTTAGCCCAGCTGAATTGTTAACATGTAAAAAAATAAAAGACTCTGTTATAATACTGACTAAATGCCCATAAATTTCTGTAGTCAGTTTTGTATGGTTTGCTGGTCTGGGTTCCCATACACGCTTCTGTGTTGGCACTTATCTAACCCCTTCTGTCCATAGGGGAAGTTCTCCACTAGTTTAATTCTCTGTAAAAAGATTATAATCTCATTTTAGGTGTGTTATGCATTTATGTCTTTCATTTCAGTGTGGGGTGGAACTTGAAGAACAGTCAACCAGAGTTATAGCAAAGAATTTTTCCCAAGTGAACAAAATTATTAGAGGAGAAATACATTTAGGTTCATACATGGAAACAAATCTTCCAAACGACAGATAAGTCTCTAAGAGTATAAATTTTCTATCAAAGTGTTTAAAATGCTGGTCTTAGTTATGTGTTAAGTATATTAAATTAAGAGAATGGTATCAGATGACATCTGATCAGGAGATACTAATGAATTCATAATTAAAAAAATATTTTTTGAGTAGCATTTGACTAACATTGATTTTAGTGGAGAAGAGTCTTAACTACTAAAATTATATCATACGACACAGGCACAGTTCTGTTACCTTGAAAACAACTGCAAAATTCATGTTGAAAAAGACTGAATACAACTAGCTTGGGTAGCAGGAGCAATTCAGGAAACAGATGGGTTTTCTCATAGTTTAAATTGGTTGCATTTGTTTCACTTGTGCCTGTGAACTTTTTGAAGAAGTAAATCCTACACAAAACATTAAACATAATTTCTGTCAATTTTGCATTGGTTTAGTCAAATCAATGTAAAATCACAACCTTAATCTGCGGCAATTCAGTGAGCCGGTTAGACCCAAATTTAATGTAACAAAATAAAGCAGTTTCATTATGCAGATAGCGGGATTGCCAATGACTCCTTGCAGAATATTGTAAAATTCTGAGAGTGTTCCGTTGATTTGGGAACACATCTGACAGGACTGACTGAGCATAGGTTACTCTGATTTGCTGTTTCTGGGGAGACAGAACATATATTCTCTTTACAATTTTCTTTCAACACATTCTTTTGGTCAAATTTTGTGTCTTTAAATCAAACAGAATGTGCCATGGGAGGTGATGGCTGGCTGCCATTTCCTCATCTGTTGTTTCGTTTTTACTTCCCATGCCCCTCAATACACCTGTTAATCTTGAACATAGTGGAGATTAACTGTTTTGCATGTATATTCTCATGTCCACTCCATCATTCCTTAGAGACTGTGCTTAATACTTATTTAATGTGGATGAAAGATGTGGCAAATAACCAGTTTCTTTGTCTTGGTCATTTACATGTAGAAAAAAAAAATAAAAAATTACTTATCTTGGACATGATGTTGAATTAATGTTTTTGACACTGCTGAAAGCAAACCTCCATAAACTTGTGTGCAATGCTCACTATTAATCACTGCTCTTAGAGTAGATGCACCTCAGAAACATTTCTGTGTGGTTTTCTTCAGTGTTTGACATTTTGGACCTCTACTTCTCCTTTCACTGGGATAATTTCTCTTGATGTAATTGTCATTCCAAGCTTAATAGCATAAGAGACTTCAGGTAATGTACTTCTTTCACACACCAGGTAACACAGATACTTGTGGTTTTTTTTTTACTCTTCTGCCTTGCCCTTCAGGCAATTTTCATTTCAGAAAAGACTGGTTCACATCCAGATGACTCCAGCTTATTCTTTGAAGCCAGATTTCCTCAGGCCCTGTATCAAATGCTTTTCTGAGGTCCTCTTGTACTACATATGGCATATTCCCATTTGTCCATGGGCTCCTTTACGTTCTTTCCTCCTGCCGTGAGGGTCAATGGAGTGAGCAGAAACTGAAACATGCTGCCACAAAGACCTGGTTTTCTGACTCCTTCTGCTGAAGTTTGTTCTCTAGAGTTTCCTTGCTCTTTCTTCCAGCTCCTTATACTTTCCTTGTCGCAAAACAGACTATACATCCTTTAAGAAATCCTTTTTCTGTTTAATACATTTTCAACTTATATTCTCTGTGGTTGAATAATACTAATTTGTATTTTTTCTTATGTTCCCAGTAGATATTCAGGGCTCAATTATTAGACCAGTTATGTTCAAAAGGTTTTTGTATGATCTGTATGTGCTAGTTGAATGCACCATTAGTAAAAATGCTGATGATACTTAATTGGAAGGCGATGTTGAGTCTCGCGAGGAACCACGAGAGGGTGGTCAGACACTGGCATAGGCTTCATAGAGAGGTGGTCAGTGACTTGTGTCTGTCAGTGCCTCAAAAGGAGGCATTTGGACAATGCCTATTCATAACATGCTTCAACTTCTGGTCAGCCCTGAGTTGGTCAGGCAGTAGGACTTGAGCATCACTGTGTCCCTTCCAAAGGAAGTATTGTATTGTATTGTATTGTATTGTATTGTATTCTATTCTATTCTATTCTATTGTATTCTGTTTTGTTCTGTTCTGTTCTGTTCTGTTCTGTTCTAATCCAATTAATTTTCTATTCAGCTCCATTTCATTCTATCCCATCATATTTCAGCCCTTCTGGAATCCAGCATATCAGGTCAGGAAAGAGGCTCAGTTCAGCTTGGCATAGGACAGACGTATACAAAAGTACCTCTCTCATTTGTTTCTTCTTGCCTTGCAGTAACTTTCCTCACTAATATCTGTAATTTGCCACTTTTCAGGCTCAGCATCCACTACTACTGCAAAGAGAAGTGTGCATGACCAATATGTTTGCATGGTGAAGTACTGTAAGTAAAGTCTTTTCTGACATTTCTTTTTACCATTGCCAGAGTCTTCTATTATTTTTTCTTTTTTTTTTTTCTCTTTTCTTCATAAATGCTGCAGCCAATCTTCACCCTGTTAGTTTCTCCTGTCAATACTTATCTCTGTGATATATTCACTTCAGCTTATATGTTTTACCTTGAGCTCACCTGTTTTTGTGTCCCTCCAGCTTCTGTACAAAGAACTTGATCTTATTCATTGTGCAACTTTCTTTTTTGTGAAGGTATGGGACTGCTGAGCTGTATATCTTTCATACCAGTTATACTACTGGGAAACATTGTGGGCCATCTAGTGAAAGAATAATTTTTAAAAGTGCAACATAAAAGTAATTTTTGTTCATTTTTAACCGTCTAGAGTAAACAGATTCAAATGACCAGCTGTCATGTAATATAGCAAGCCAGTAGGAATTTATTCATGCATTTAAATTCAATTTAATTTTAAGCACCCAGCACAAATTAAAACATTTTTTACAAAATACATATTTTATATTTGGATCCCTCAAGGATTAAACTTGAGTTATTGTGACTGTTTAATACAGTATGATCCATTTCCAGGGGTCCCAAAAAAACACATTAGATTTTGGTGACAAAATGTGGATTCAAGTTCCGCTAACAAGACAAGTTAAAGCATTTTTCCTTTGGGGCTAAATCTGCTGTTGCTGAAAATAACTGGTCTTAGGTCTGCAAATTATTCATAAGTGCTTCAAATTTCCATAAAGATGTGCTTGAATGTTTTAATTCATAATCTGATGAAAACATCAGTGTTTGCAAGTTCTAGAGCTTAATACATTGTCTGCAGTCTGGTCTCTGTCTCAGGCACATTTGTTCAGTCACATTTTTAAAAAGAAGAAATAAATACAGGTATTTATGTCCTTTTAAGGGCTTCCGACCTCAAGAATATGTGAGCTGACATTTCTCATGGGTTTTGCAGTTTAGGTTGTCCTTTCTCTGAACTCCTTCAGCAATTAATGTGTTTTTGCTGTTGCTCACTGAGTTCACTGGGAATAGAAGACATGATGCATGTCAAACACTGTAATTTGGGAGTCCTTAATTTTTAAAAAAATACATATATATATCTCAATATATAATTATCAAATCCCCATAGCTATCAAACATCTTTTTGACTCCAGTCAAGTTCCATATTCATTTATATGGAAGGGAAAGCTGTTTTCCTGTTTTCACCTGAAGTGTCCTTGGAATAAAATGTTTTGCAGAATGATAGCAGGCTATCCAGTCTTGCACTGCTCCATTTTTTCGGTTGCCATCACTCAATGCCAAGACATAAATCGCTTGGAGTCTTCCACTCAGGTGCCTTAAGAACAACGGCCTGATTCAATGAATTGTTTGAGCCTGGCAGGACAACTAAGTCTGCTGAAGTAGCCTGGGCACAAGATTGCATTTAAACAGTGCTGAGCCTGACCTTAAAACTGTTATAAAAAAAGCTTTGTGTAGGCATCCTGCAGCTTACCAACAGCTCTTAAACAATAGTGTTTGATCATGTTGTTAAATGTTGTTGAACACACCCTTGTGTGCATCTGGAATTGTGTTTATTTCTACTGCTACTGAATCTGAACTGTTCCTGAAAAGAGGGCAATTATAAAGGTGACACATCATTTTTTTTAAAAAAAAAAACAAAAAACCAAACCCTTTAAAACGATTTAAATGATATTGTATGTACCTATCTCCTTTGCATAGAAAGTCACACTGTCCCTCGTCCTCTTAGCTAATTGTTCTATGAACAAACCTTGACCTGGTTGGTAAGAAACTTTTCTTAGCACATTCTGAAACTATAGAACTGGCTTTGAAATGAAGTTTTTCCAGCAGTTTGATCACTTCAAAGCAAGTAATAAAAAAAACTAAGAAGGCAACCAGGAGTCTTCTAGAAGAAATAATTTCTCTTTCAAGAGAAAGATGACCTAAGAGCTGTTTTGAGTTTCCCATTTTCTTGCCTAAAACAGGCATTGAACCTTTGTCTTTAAAAAAAGAGTAATTTAAGTTATCATGTAAAAAAGGAATGTATTTGTCTCACTTTTATAGGATGTAATTATTATAGAAAAGTATTATTTTGAAAGCTTTTTCCCATATAATGCACAGTGGAAAAAAGATTTGCTGCAAAACAAAGAGGGTAACACGATTCTTATTTTTTATCATTCTGCAAAAGTGCAGTGCATCTTTTAAAGGTTTCCTACATATTCATTACAGTAGGAAAACTCTAAAAAGTTATTTCATACTGTGAACAAATATGGAGCTTGGGGGTAGGAAGAGGGATAGGAACTCTCTAATGGCACAGTCTCTATTGATTCTGATTTCAAATCATAAAAATGAGTCAAATTTTCTGTATTTTTATACCAACACTTACCCAACGTATGAACAAAAGCGGTGATCTATAATACTGTGAAATGTATTTTGATGGCCAGACTGAACATAATATCTTCAAATGAATCGATTTTCTCTTTGTTGTTTGTTTGGTTTTTTCTTTATTTTTTTTTTTTTTTTAAGTTAAGCTGATTTTTTTTTTTAAACGAACCTATAATTTCTATAGCTTAATTTGAGACACTCTGATACCCTGAGAGCTGCCTTTGCCTTTGTAAAGGACTGTGTGGCTTCGAGTTTGTAAATATTGCTCTTAAATTCTGCCATTTTTATCCATAGATTCATTGTGTCTCTATGTGTAAAGGGATTACTCACTATAAGCTAGCGTAACACTGATTTGGTTTCCTAGCCTTTGTTTAGAGTGTCCTGTGGGAAGGGATTATCAGTCAGGCAAATTAAGTGGAATTACATTTAATAGTTTTGTAATAAAGAAAAGTTTTCATTACATGAGCTGAAACAATGGGCCTATTTTAATCTAATATTAATTCTATCATCATAGAGATAAATCTCATTGTGATCTTTAAATCAGAGGATGAGTCGTTTTGTCTTTATATTAAAAGTTATTATAGTTTCTAGTTAAGTGCCACCTGTTCACACTAGATTTGTAAGTACTCTAATTATCTCGTCATATCAAGTTCAAATAGTGTGAACTTATTTTTTGAAAAGCTATTTTAAACACAGTTCTGGTTTAGTTCATAATTGTAATTATTAAATATGTGTTTAAACTTTCAAATATGAAGAAATAACATTTTACTGAGGATCATGCAGTATCATGCTCCTTATCAATCTCCTTGTGCTTACTTTCACCAAATTGTCTTATCTCCTCATAGCGTTTGATTTAAGCTCCAAGCCTGTCAAAGCTGATGCACACCTGCACAGCTTTAGCTGAAAGTTTCTAAGAATTCCCTGTGGAATTGCTCAAATAGAAAATTTCTAATTAAATAGGAAACTCGGTATGGTGATGGAGGAATAGAGCCATCTGGCCTACAGCAGTGAGTTGCTCAGTTCTTTGGCAATTGACGTATCAGACCAATTTCTCCCCATTTCCCTCTAACTCTCTAAAATGAGAGCAAACTGACAGGTCTGTCTCCGTCGGCTCTGGGGATATTCTTCGTAGGCAGACGGGAAAGGGGAAGTTCCCACCACGGCCCTTTGGTGTCCACGAAAGGACTGGTCCACAGCCCTGTGAGCTGCTCCTCTGTTCCAGACGGTGCTCTGGAGGCAGAGCAACACTTTGAAGCACCAGATTTTGGCCGGCAGCCTCAGGTGCTGGTGCCAGGTTATGCTGCAGTACAAAAAGTGGTGCTAACAGACTGCTGACTTACCTCGAACGGTGTTCAGCTAAACAATTAACGAACTCAGAAACAAGGAAACTACAACTTTGGATAAGGTTTTCAACCGTGAAGATACTTGGATATTTCTGAGTTGTGTAATTTCTGTCTTCTCAGTTCTGATTATCTCCACCAGTCCACAGTTTTCCATTATAATCAAACACAGTCAGTTATATTTAGTTATATAAAATGTACAAATAATCCGACAATTTATTGAGGGCAAATATTTCAGATTAAATACATACCCAACTAATCTACCCAAAAGTGCCCATGACTGCTAGCTGCCTGGCAATCAGAATGACATTGGTGTTTGGAAAGAGGGGGGTTTCAAAACTAAAAACCAAAATAGACAGATCCACCTTCTTCCTCCCTTTGCTTCTCAAAGAAATAATTTGTTACACTGTAGAAAAATAAGCAGATACAATAAGGAAAAAATAGCCGCAGCAGCAATGAAATCCTAACTCCAGGAAGACCTTCCTTCCTTTTTAAAAAAAAGTTTTTAAATTTTTGTAACAAAATATGTGGTTTATAGATTCACAAACCTGATTTCATCATTGACTTCAAGGTAGCATGGATTTCATCACGGCTTTTTTTTTTGACAAAGCGTGTCAGACTTTGAATGTAACTACGTTAAAAGGAGACTAAATTTTGTTTCTGTTACTCATGGTACTTGGCAAGACTTTTGGATTGCAGTGGAAGAAGTTTACCATGATTAATGCAACTTTTGTCCCCACTTTGTTCCGAGTTTTTTGTGTATTAGAAATGTATTTGTGTTTTAAATGGCTTATACATTTGGGAGACGTAAATAAAAAAAAATTTATTTTGCCTTTCCGTATGGTCAAAGTTTGCTGACCATGAAGCTGCATTATTAGAATTGCTATGCTTGCTTACAAACATTTTACCATTACTTTGACTAATATATGTAGTAACTGAAATATGCCAACTTCCCTCCTTACATGTGTCCCTGCATGTAATATATTTTTAAGGATGTGTATGACTATGATCATTAATATGATGCATGTCTTGTACAGGCTAGCAATGTGGCCCTTAAACACCCACCATCTGAACTCTACTGCAACTTCTCTAATGACAGCTTGTGTCAGTATGAGGGCTCAGGCAAAAGGGATTCTTGCAGGTTCACAGATAAGCTGGTACAGCGATAAACTGGAAAATGGTCTTGTCTAGGCTTGATTTTTCATCCCCTGGTTTAATTTTCCAGGCAGTAGATCTCATTGTGTCCTTTTCTCCTAGACTAAAAAGCTGTTAGAAGTTTGCTCTTCATGTGCTTGCTTGTAACTTCTAGTCACAGCACACCTTAAACTTCTTTTCTGCTTATTGAAGAGAATGAATCCATGAAATCTTTTATTGTGTAAAGCATCTTTGAGAGGTGAATCATAGCTGAAGCACTTTTCTGAAATGTGTTTTGTGAAGAAGCAGAAAGCATACATGATAATTGTCATGCAGTTATGGAGAGATTATGAACTTGACTACTTCTATACTTAGCCATTCCCTTGATACAGGAGAAAAACCCCATAAAGATGTTCCAGTTTCACTTGATTCCTCCTACTCAGGGGATTTTAAAGATATCTTTTTTTGTGTTATCAAAATCTTTACAAATAAAAATAAATGTGCCTTTTAGATTTGTTTCATCTTACTTTACTTAAAATGCTATAACACTTAAGAGTATTTTAAAATTTTTTTCTAAGTTTGTATGAAAGTTAAAGAGAATGACTATAAGAAGACTATGTTTGTTCCTGCTTGCAGTCACAGATGTCTCCTTCTCTGTTTCAGTTCTCTAAGGAATTCAAACTGCTAGGCACATGCCTATGTATTTTAAAAAACACTTCAACCAACCTTCAGTTCTTTAACTATACTGACGTTGTAAAATATCAGAGGATAACTGTCACAATGAGATGAGCTGCACAGTCAAGGGATTTAGGAGACACAGAGCTGTCTGAACAGAGCAAGCAGATGATGGAGGACCAGAGACAGCAGTAATGGTGGCCCCTATAATGGGAACACATGCACATGTCCATTATTTTAAAACATAAGGTTTAGTTTACAGGCAGGACAGAGATCATAAGTATTAGGAAAGGATATATTAAAAAAAAATAATTATGCATGCATATATATATATACACACACATATACACATGCAATTTCTGACATATTTTTTATGTTTGATGTATATACATATATATAATACCTTGCATAGATATTATATAGAATATACTTACACATATATATGATTATATATATAGCAAATACTGCATATATTACATTTCTAATAATGTTACATGTAAACATATAATACTTCTAAAAATCTTGTATAAGGCATTATGATATAAATTAGACCTTTTTTAGAAATGTGAAGGAATTTCAAATTAAATGTCTTAAATATTTAAACATCTAGGGGCAATCAGTATTTTTACTGAAGGAAACAAAATGTGTCTTCCAGTTAAGTATTTTTTTACTTCAAGATCTACTTCTTAGATAATATTTTCTTT
The DNA here is from genome assembly GCA_035584735.1 of Pseudotriccus pelzelni. Taxonomy (NCBI): domain Eukaryota; kingdom Metazoa; phylum Chordata; class Aves; order Passeriformes; family Tyrannidae; genus Pseudotriccus; species Pseudotriccus pelzelni. The sequence goes on along the minus strand of JAWMRA010000090.1, from coordinate 31,552,042 downwards.
TCCTGAAAGCCTATTGTAAACAAGGTTATAACAAAACAAACAAACAGGTCATTTCCTATCTGATACTAAACACAGATCTTTCTGCTTCTGAGAAATAAGCAACATTTGGTCAACACTGGATTAAATGATTCTGTCACCTTTTCAGTTCAGGAAAATTTCAAACTTGAAAGACATAATTGAAAATGTTGTCAGATGTTAATGCTTCTCTGTCTCTCCCCACACTAATCTATGCATATAAATTGATATACACATATATGTAAGCATGCATGCAATCATATATGTATAAGTAAATGCTCATTATGGCATTCTAAATAAATAGCTATGAGATGTTTTAAGAGACTTGAGGTTTAGAAGACAGAGCCAGTAAATATTCTAGTGAGGGTTAAAAAGTCAGTTCTCACATTCTTCCTTTACTAAAGTACACCAAATGAAAAATAATTCTCTCTTCTATTAGTGTTAGACTGAAATGTTTGACATAGATGAAAATGACAGGCATTCAAAAAAATAAAACAACAACAAACCAACAACAGCAGCACAAACAAAACAAGAAAAAAAAAACAACCTGTAAGAGATCTGGACAAAATACACTGAGAAATATGACTTTCATTCAGAGCTTCATGTAAGGAAAAGTCAACTGGATAAGCACAAAGGGGAAAAAAAAAGGTATTTTTTATCTCTGGGGAGAGTAAAAGGGATGCTAGGTGAAAGGAAGCAAAATAAGGATGAAATAAAGGGTTCTAAGACAAATGATATAAGAAGTGGGTCTACTCTATATTATCCTGAAGGAGGTGATGGATGTTTCTAAAGCTAAATGAAAGAGTATTTCTTTGAGCAGAAAAATTCAATATTATGTCTTCAAAGAAAAAAGAAATTATATATAACAAAACTCAAATGATCCGCCACACATGAGCTCTGAATGACACAAGAACATACAAGACAGCAAAGAGGACAATTCAGAAAGCCACAGCCACTGTGGGAAACCACAGAGATACAACAGCACAGTGCTCAACCATCATCGGGGAGGGCGAGAAAGTTTCACTGAGCAACCTCTGAGCCACAGCTGGGAAAACCCTAAACACTGCAGCACACAAGGAAGGACGTAAAAGAAAGCTATCACCCCTGAGACGATTGTTTCAGACTGAAAATCAAAGTCTCTCATTTAATAGATGTGTATAGAATAAATCATTCCCTCTTTTACCTTTTAAGTGCACCAGAAGATGTGTTGGGCTCTCTGGAGAGGAGTAATGATCAGAGCTGTGGAAAGAGCCCTCTGAACACTTGTAACGCTGCTTCTGATCATGCTTTTAGCACTGACTTCAGGGATATAACAGACGTTACATCCACAAGTATTTTATTTTCTTTTTCAGAGATATATATATTGTTTTTATAACTAAATAACTTTCTGCTTACCTTTCTCTTTCTTAAATTTTTCCCCCCAGAAACACCTAAGTAGTCGTGGCAGCAGCTGTATAATTAACAACTTCTCCAGTATTCACAAAAAAGTTGTGGGGGCTGTAGAACTCTAGGCTGCCTCTTTGATTGTAGAACTTTTAGACCCATCTAAACAGTAATAAAAGAAAACAAGGAATAGAATTCTTGCAGAACGGATATGCCACCTCCTATGTCCTGTTTATGAAAACTTAATGGTTTCTGGCCTTTGACATGCATCATCTTCCTTTGGAAGCCTGACATCGGGATAGGAGAACTCTGTCGAAGAACACGGTACAAATCCAAAATGATCTTATCTCTTGTTAATGTCTTGCATGGACTTAGTTGTCCTATTTATCAGGAAAACCTCTCTAAGAATTGCAAAAGGATTGATACCAGCAACATGGTGAGAGTTATCACCTTCCTCTTCCTTTCTCCCCAAATTCTCACTGAATTCCAACATTTTGGCTTGCCTTCCGTAGAAGCCTAGAAGATACAAGGGTTAATGTACATGTCTTAAACACCAATAGTTGAAAGCCTTTGAAGCCAGCTAGGGATTGTAGATAACAGCCAAGAAATGCTGATAACCAAACACTGTGAGAAATTACAGGATGTGGCTGGAGAAGGGATCCATACAGAAATAGGGCAGCACTTTTCCAGGACAAGATAAGCCTAACACAGTACAGCACAAGTGCAGGAATGAGGCCACAACCTGGCATGGACTGTAGGCAAGGATCAAGACCATCAAAGATCCCTGAAGTCCTCCAACCCATTTCCAGAGAGGTCGAGAAGAATGGACTGCATATGATAAAGAGTCTGCATGAAAAGTGAAAAACATATTTCCAGGGCAAGGAAAACTTATCTATAAAAAGGTATCTTCAAGAAGCAATCCTCCCTCCCCCCTTCTTTCTCTCTTTCTTCCATCTCCTTGTACCAGGAAATCAGGCACTAACACAATTATTTCCATGCCAAGTGCATAATTTATCAGTAGAACTGTGTAAGATTTTGTGGACCCTCTGACTTCTACTTTCCTTTCAACCATGAGCATCTATGAATCTTGGGAGCTTTCTTCCCCTTGAGGCTGGAAACAAGCAAAATTTTGTGTACTTTAAAAATCACTCCTCAGATCACTTGGATTGTAGAACAGAAAAGAAGTTCAGTAATGATCAACCAACTTGATGGACTTGAAACAAATAATTAACAAGCCCTGGGGAAGATGCAGTCTCTGCTGTGACAAAATGATCACTGGCCCATCAAATTAAAATATTAATATTTTTTATCAAAGACAGAAATATTGTATAATTGAATGGAACAGTTTGCTAATATTGGGTTTTACTGATCATGTGATGTCACTGTTTTTCCTTTTGACATTAGGCAGTTAGATGCAGTTAACACAGTTTTCAGGAAAAGTAGGTTCCTCTTTAACCATAAAAATATTTGAGGAGGATTTAGGGAGTTTTGTTTGGTTGTTATTTTGTTTGGTTGGTTGGTTTGGTTTTTCAAGCCGGACTTGATATTTTTTACCTAGGAAGTAATTAAAACTCAATGTTTAATGTCATGTGCAATTTTTCATCTTATTCAAGCATGAGGCAACACATATTGATATCTTAAGATTTAGTGACAACTTTGAGATACACATTTTACTCCAAATGCCTAAACTAACTAATGTAACCTCCCTGAAACTGCTGAGAGTAAAACCAGCATGCTGTACTGTGAACTTCATAGACAAAAAATACCCTCACAAATATTTGTGAGTGGTATTTTAATGTGTTGATCCTACTCCTTTCTTACATTCTTCCACTTGTAAAGGCATACTGTTTGAAATTTTTTATACCTCTACCATACTGAAAATCGTACTGGATGAAAGTTCCTGAGAGTGAAGAAGAAGCTGTATTCCCATTAAGAAGAAAAAATCAGACACATCTGCACATTATCACGTGATTATGGATGGCACACAAATGACAAATAGGCACGCAGCCACTTCTTTGGTGGGTTAATAGTCACCAGTTCTCATTATCATACACAGACTGCCGTGAAGGTTTTAATAACACACTTTATTTGGCTTCAGCTTTCGGGACTAAAGAAATATCCTAAAATTGTGCCTACAGTCTTATACACTCCATTGCCACGTAATCACTGAGCCTGTATGGTCCATATTTTTCCACATGCTTTTCGTTATCCTGCCACCCTTTGTTACTCCTTAGACTCCTTGGTGAAAGGATAGAGCCTTTCCACTGTTCGGGGCTATTGACATTGTAAACTGAATGGGTTCTCTAGATATTTTGGTAGTTGGAAATTATAATAGATGAGCTAGCTTTTTCAGTAAGTAGAGATGTGTTTTTAGAGTAATTAACATTGATTTTCATAATTTAGTTGTGCTTAAAGATACTTGCCTTCTGCCAGTGCAGGCAGACATTCTCTTTTTGCCTTGAAGCAAAAAGCCACAGATAAATCTTTCAGTAAAATGTCTCATTATTTTATTGACACTGATCATTCAGTGCAATCCCTGCACCCACGATGATGTTTGTGACCCAAACAGCAAATTCTGTTTTCCTTAGAAATGACTGAAATCTCAGTTTTCTCACTGCTGGGTTCAAGATTAAGTACAGGGATTGGTTATGCTGGTTTTTATGTGAGGTCAGCTTACAACTTGATAGCCCCATTGCTGGAACACAAAACCAGTATTTGTGGTGCTCTAAACATAAAGAAACTTGGATCAGGACAAAAATCCTTCAGGCAGACTGGGTGGTGGAAGATTTTCAGTGTTGTAGTTAATTTAAATGCCTCTAATAATATCCTGCTATTTATAAAATCAGATTGCACCGGGAAACACTTCACTTCAAAAGCCATGGACCCACTTCTCCCCTCACATCTCAGTTTTTATTCATTCCTTCTTATGCACCAAATGAATAGATATTCTCCATCATTCTCAGTGCATTTAGATATAAGTAAGTAGCATTCTTTGCCTGGAAGGCAGCTGTTACAGTGAATAATGAGAGAAATTATTAAATAATATTTCTACATTATTTAAGTATTACAGCAGGGAAATTCATTACCAAGTTGTTACTTTTCTGTCATTTAAGATCAACTTTTGTAAGATTCCTAACAGTTTGAAATCAGTCCTCTCCCAGGAAAGGATACACAGAAACCGCTGAAATCCCTTCTTTGTAGATGAATTTTTTTTCTCTTTTCTTTCTGGGAAATAATTGGCAAACTTGTGTAAAAGCAAATCCTGTGGGCATGGGTGCCCTGTTTTTGCATAGCTTTGGAATTTAAGGTGGTGTTTTATCTTCTTTAAGACTAAGTGAAGGTCTAATTTTTCTAAGTTTATATCTTTTTTATTAACAGCCTTAAGAATTTTTTTTGACATTATTATTTAGCACTAAGAAACATAATATCTCACAAACACCCTTGTTAACTTTTAAGGAATAAAAAATTAATCAGGAAATCTGCAATGAAACCTCAAAGCAAGTACAATATCAGACAAGGGAATGTTCTGCAAAAGCTTTATATGGAAGAAACAGAAAATATAACTTTAACTGCATAGCTTGGCTGTAATTTTACTGAACTGCTTTCTTTCTAGACAGAATATGGTTCTGATATTTCTAAACGTTGGCAAAAAGCCTTGGAAAAATGAAGGGTCTGGCTACTCAGTGTAGGATAACAAATGTTGTATCTCATAAATGCACCTAAAAGGTCTGGAAAAGTTGAGACATGATGCAGAACTCTGTAGCAAGGAGAAAGTCACATTATGATTCTGCTATGCATATATTTTGTGTAAGGCAAATACTGATCATTTTTTTGTTTTATAGTCTAATTGTACACCTAGAAATATAACTGTCCTAGGTAAAAAAAAACAACTAAAGAGACGCATTAGCTCTTTTTTGTCCTCTTAGTGGAAAAGTCTTTTTGGGTCAAAATCCCACTGGCACCTTTTTAAACTTTCACATGCTGTATGTTATTTCAAACTAAATCAGCAGTTTTAGAATGTCAAAGAAAATGCTTTTATTTTATGAAGGAGATTTGAGCATCTCAACTTCAAGTTGTAAAGGATTCATGGATTGCTATAACTCAGTCAGATACCAGTATTTTTTTGCCAGTTTTACCGACTGAAAATATTTATCTGTAGATCAGTAGAAGCTATTAAGGATTAGTAATCACTTAATGCTCACTAATGCTCACTAATTGATGTTCAACACCTGTTGCTGATGACACTTGTACTTGAACCAGGACAATGCTAATTAATATAAGGAGGAGGTCAAAGTTTGATACTAAAAGAATATGGCTTGTCTTCATTAATGTGAACAAAACAGTACTTTGATTTCTTTTCGTATGTATTACCATGAGATTGATTCTTTTAAGCACTGATAAAAGTATTACAATAAACTGCACATAAAGTAGTAAGTCAATTGACAGTCACCTGTGTTCTTTCAAGTGGAACCTCAGTGTATGCACGAGTTTGGCTTCCAGAGCTCTGGAGGTCTTATAGAGACAAAAACACTGCTAAAATGGCATGTCCAGCCAGAGAGAGAGCAGTTAAAATAACAACTGACCTTTGGTTAAAAATAAATAAACAAATAGCTTTAATATGGCCAGCAGTGGTAGTCTTTACATCCTTGTGGGTCTGAAGTTTAGAGCAGCAGGGAGATTACACCCTGTGACAGTCACTGATCAGAACTGTAAGAGAAATCCAATCTGCTAGAAGTAACTCCACGTCTGCACTTTAGTCATATCTGATCTAATAGTGAAATTTGTTCCTTGCATAAAAATCTGAAACACTTTAATGAAGTCATTTTTAAAATAGATCAGCTCTCTGGGCCAAAGTGTGCAGTCTGTTGCCTATATGTAAGTTTTCAATGCAAGCCTTACAGGACTGCCATAAGAGGCAGCATTTGCAGGAGAGCCTTTACTTTCTCAGTCATTTGCTTGAGTCCAGACAGTGCTGTAAGATGTGTCAGGGAGCATTAAATGCAGTTCAGGTGGTGTTTCAGGTTGGGTAACTAAACCACCTCCAGAAGTACCTTCCATACTCTTTGTAATATGCTGACATCACTTTTGATTTTGCTGAATTTTTATTCTTACATGATTCATACAAAATGTAACTGTCAGAATGTGAAATGAACATCATTTAACTTTATAAGCTAAATTGGCAAATCAGTGCATGAGGAATTACACTCACCAATACTGATAATAATTCTGTCAAATAGGAAACTCCTTGTTTACCGCTTTAAAGATAGTGTTTTTACATGCTATTCACAAAGCTGTGGAGCCTTTACAAACTAAATGACATTTTAAAACAATGTATAACGAATTCCAGGAACAAGAAAAGATGTTAGATTCTTAATTTAAGTTAGATATGACAAAAATTAAAACAAAAAAAGACCAACCAAATAATGACACTGTAATAATTACTGAGAGGGAAGTACTAGTAATGCTGTTTCCTCTCTTTAACTTACTTAGAGAGCCACTGAATAATTTATGTTGTGAGTGACCTATGAAGGTAAAATCCATTGCTGAAATAAGGGCCAAATATGGTAAAGGTTCTGCAGGGTTGTTTCCCATCAGGTTTGAGCACCATCCAGGATGATAGTCCTCTGGGCATCCACTCCACTGTTAATTATCCTCACAGTGAAAATTTGTTTTCTAACACCCGATCAGAAATGCTTTCCCACTAACTCATGTCTGTTGGCTCTTCCTTTTTTACTTCAGAACCATTTGGATCTGTCTCCTGTGTATACTTCCATTTAGTACATGATTGTGATTAAATGCATGTATGTGGAAGTTTTGGCAGTGCATTGCTTTCATATAAATTCATATGTTTTGTCTAAAATATATCTTTTCAACTGATGGAATAATTTTAATGAATGGAATTGAAATAGTTCCTCAAAACTCCTGGGATATTGAATTACAAAGGTAAAACGTAATATTCTAAAGAAAGGAGCAAACAATATTTAATGAATCACATTTAATCCAAAGCTTTCAACGATGTAGCCATTTAGAGTAGAAGACAGCATTTCTTAATGTTGCATTATTATGCACAAAGATTGCACAGTTTACTTTACAATTAAAGACAATGAAAGACGTAATTTTGTCCATGACTCTATCTCCGCTCATTTCTATGCAGTGATTCATGTTGCTTGTGATTTTGGAAAGAGGATGGAAAAGAGAGATGGTCTGTATATTAATGGTAGACAAATAAAAAGTTCATCCAATTTGACCAAATTTAAATAAACACAGAATGTCACTTCAAATCTGATTTTTCTTTGGAAGAAAGGATATAAGAGGAAGGTAAATTACTTTATTCACTTTTTAAGCTTATGTGATTACAGGGCAAAGACATTGTTGAAACATTAAAGTTCTGAAATTAGTTGTTTCAATTTCCTTGATATTTTCCCATGTTCTGGTATTTTATAGGAACTGTTAGCTTATGAATTCTCACTGAATTCTCATGAATTTACATTTGCACTTTTTCATATGATATTAGAAAACCGTAAAGCAGCAAAGAAACCACTATTTACCAGTTTAGTGACTCCTTTTATCAACTAGGAAAATTTTGGTATGATCATAGCACTGGAATAATTTTCTCTCAGTTGCAATTTCTATGCTACTTTAAGGAAGTGTCCTGAAGGACAATACCACACAAATTGGGCATATTCAGATCTGTATTCACAAGGATCTTCTTCCGCATTTAAAAAATTTCACCAAGAGGAATTTATCTCCCTTTAAAAAAGGTGTTGGGTTTTTTTTGTTCCCTATGTGAAAATATAATATCCAATTCATCCCCTGCTTCAAATCACTTGACCTCTGCAGGTGCTTTCATCAGACCCAATACAATATAATGAAGATTTGCAAAAAGTGAATATTCTGGGTATTCAGTAGATGTTTCAGTCTGCCCTTATAGTGAAACTGAAAATTATCTAATGTAACTATAAACCTTGAAAGAATTGTTTGCTATGCTTGTTTGAACCTTCTGATGGAGTTCTTGACAGGAACAAAAGGACAATTTTGAGAAAGGAGTCATTACAAAAGTCTTGATTATCTGAGCAGCTTGATCAATTTTCTATGTGGTAGAAAAAAATCCTTAGTCTCAAGGTCAAACATATTTTTGTTAGCCAGAATATATTTTATCAAAGTAGAGATAAAAAATAAGGTTTATTGAGGATCCAAAATCTCTCTTCTCAGATTTATAAGCAATGTAGTTTGTCTGTCTATTTGTTAAACTACACATGAACCTGTCATAAAATAAAAATATAAGGAAATATTAGCTTCATGCATGGTATTTCTCTCTTTACACACTAAAATATTAAGTCAGATAGTTATGGACTTCTTTTAATGTTTAAATTCAGAGACTTTCAGAACAAATCTGCTGTGAATTACTGTAATAGTAATATTTTCTCTTATTCCCTCTTTCTACAAGATTCCACAATGAGGAATGATGATTTCTTGGTTATTGTTATTGGAAAACTCAGTTATATATCTTCCCCCTTCAAATTCTGTGCGACAGTAGCTGCTCAACACTTACAGTCTGTCTGCCTCATGGAACTACTTAGTAAGATCTGTATAAATCATGAACTGAAAATTTGGAATCCATATTTTTACCTTAAAAAGTGTTTTATATATAGCAAAACTCTAGGAAATGTTATCAAATAAATCCATAGGTCAGAATCAAATAACGAAACTGAAATATATCCATGCTGAAATGAGAGAAATTAAACTATATAGAAATTATATAGAAACTAGCTAGAAACTACTTCACTCATTTACCAGAAGCTGTCAAAATTAACAACAGAGAGATCAGCAAGACGTAATGTCTTTTTCCAAAAGGCATTTATTTTTTATTTCAGATACTATATTAACCTTAATTCCAGGAAAGCTGATGGAGAGAGGTAATAATTTCCTTAGTGGAGTTGCTCTTGAATTCCATGTTGTGAATATACCATGGGGTTATTCACTAAGTGTTATAAAGAAAGAGATTCTGAACAGCTGGCCATTTGTTAAGCACTGTCCATTCTGTGCACAGAGTGAGAGTGCTATTCTCAGGTTAAAAAAATAGTGCATGGCCATGTAATTAGAAGCTCTCTTACTGTGCACACACAAGGTGGGCAGTTAAAGTTCCTAACTTCTCAGTACTGGGTGATGCATTCCTCCTAATAATTTTATGGCACAGTTTTTTAATGTTTGTGAAATAATGATATTACAGTTGTCTCAATGATTTTCATTCTGAATTTGAATTTTTCAGACACATCTTTTAGTCCGTGTAATTTTTCCAATTAATTTAATGGGCATTTTGCCCAACTGTTGCAACAATGAACTCTAAAGGAAATGGACAAACAAAAAAGTCCTATTAAATATATTACAGTGATTGCCTTTTGCTTTTACGAAACGCAGAACACAATGCTATTGATTTTGAAGACAAAGCAAATTGGTTTCCTGAGTACTATTACAACATAAAGGAATTAGCCAGCTATTCAGCTTGATAATCTATTTCCTTTACTTGGCAGCTGGGAAGGAATAATCTACATCGTTTTGCAGAACGCACAGAATTGCTTTCTGCTTTTCACGTTACACAAGTGCCTTAGAATTATTTTCTAGAAAATGCTGCCTTTTATGCAAATTGTGTGGTGAAGCTGCCACCTCTACAAAAGCATGTCTCCTAGAAAATATGTAGCTGTATGCTAATGGCCTGCCCTGTGTAAGCTCCCGTGTTGCCACCGTCAGGGATTTATGATAGACTCCACATAACCACTCTCCTCTGTGGTTTGGGCACAGGTCAGCTGAAAGCAAACAGGGGCAAGGATTTAAGCAGGCTGTGGCTTTATTAGCTCAGCGTATCCAGCAATTTCCGTGGGCCCAGTGTTTGGACACTCAGACTTTCCTTTCTGCGTGATAGTGACTGAAACAGTGACCACAGGTGGAAGTGCAGGTTTGTTTTCTTCTTCGGACTCCATCCTCTGAGTCACAAGCAGCCACAGGCCATAGTGATCCCAGGTGCTCCAAAAGTACTAGAATTCAAACTTACGTTTCTGCCCTTTAAAAACACTGCAACCCCAGGATTCCTGGAAGTGGGAAAATATCACTATTCTCTTATAGCTGGTGTAATGGGAAAAATTCCTTTTTTTATTCCACAAAAGGCAGTGATAAAGCAGACCTGATGCCTTTGTGAACATTTACATTGTGTACATTTACATTTTGAACATTGTGAACAATTTTCATGAGGGAGACGAACTTGTCAGCCAGGGCAAGTCAATCCAAAAATCTGATGAAGGGAAACAAGGACAGTGAGTGGTCATTCAGCTCTGGTTTCCCTTTGTGTGTGTTTTGGGGAAGAAAAATTTTTGTTAAACTGGCATTTTGGTATGCCAAGTACAAGTGTCTTGTTCCTTCTGTGGTACTGGTGATCAAGAGCCTGATCAAGCACTCCTAGATTTTGGTCAGGTGTGTACTTTTGGAGAAGGATAAGGGTTTTGTAGCACCATGTTTAAGCACTGCTGGTGTAGGATGCATGTGAGAAGGTTGGGTCAGCCTACAAACTCATCTTTCTTCCTCATCTGGCTGCTCTGGGATTTATTTGCCTATTTTGAAATGCAAACTAGAAAATAATACCCAGGCAAATCAAAAAATACTGGTAATCTTCTTTTCTTCTGCTGCAGCAGAGCTTTCTTTGAAGTAGATGCCATGAAACTTGGATGTTCTTGTCAACTGAATGTCAACTTACAGGCCCACTAATATCCTGTAGTCACTGCTGAAACAATAAAGAAGTCTAAATATAGAGAACCAGAAAAGGAAAATTGTCTAGTACATTTTTCTCATAATATTTACTATCCTAACCAGAAAAAAAAATTAATGACAGCTATTTGAATATAAGCATAGTTTAAAGTTTCTTCTCTTTTTAAGATATTATGCTATTCTATTTTCTCTCTGATAATATGACACTTTTACACAACTTTGGTAAGTACTTTTATTGCTGCAAGGACTTTTAAAGCCCGTATTTCCACCAGTGACACTATTCCCCAAATGTCTCAGTTCTACTATATTTTAAAAGAAGTGCTGAGTAGCAGAGCACTTCGATTTTAGAAAGTTCATAATCAATAATCTGCTCCTGAATTACTGGAAAAATTTGCCAGCTTCTATTTGAATTCAGAATCCCATTTTTTACAGAAAGAGGGGGTGGGAGCCCCAGAAATAAAGGGGTTTGTGCATCTTCGTTACAGCTGCTTTTTTTTTTTTTTTCCAAATCTATTTTTTGCCTCTCGTCAAAATTTAGGAGTGTCATGTGTGACTTGGAAAATTATAAAAGAAGCTTTAAAAACCTGGAAATGTTGGGCTTAGTATATGAGATGACTTTCCCAGTATACGACTATGACTTTCCCCCTCAATATGACAGCTATTTTCTTTTAAAAAATAACACTAAAAAAATTTAAAAAGCAATGATAAATCCAGTGAAAAATGTACACATTTATAGCACTGAATCTTGGCAGGAAGATACATCATGCAAAGCTAGAGCAAAGCTTAACTGTAAGTGGATAAAATAATTAACTGCGACTGAGGATTTGCCAAAGATTTGTCTTGAAAATATTCATAGGGTTTCTAAAATAAAGTAAAATTATTTGGGTAAGTTTGAAGAATGGGTTCATTAAATTACTACATTTATATCTAGTCTTTGAGCATTCAAAAATACTAACTAAATGATTAGTTTAATGTATGTGTAGAAATTGGAAACTGTTGTAAATTTGCACGTGTCCTTGTTTCTTCTGAAAGTTCAGTGCTGTTAAATCTTACTCCAGTTAGGAAGCATTTTGTTTGTGCTTAATGAAATTAAATGGAAATATTCCAAAACACAAAGCTCATTCTATCAGTACCCTGATTTCATTCCAGAACTGAAATGCCAAACTCCAGGCTGCATTTTGTGCTGTAAATATTTTTGCGTTTGAAGGAGTCATCTCAGGAACACTTAAATCATTACAGTAATATATTAGCTGCGTGCCTATGGGCGAGTGAATTTCTTAACCATGTGCGATAGCATTGTACTTTGATACATTTAGATCAGTTTGGTTCTGCTTTTCTACACTGGAGTTTAGTTCCATGTTTCATTCTTTGATTTCCCATATACCCTCTGGTTGAATTAAGCAGCAGAACCCATTTGGTTATTACCTTTATTAACCTTACAGTTCAGGGGTGGCAAGAGGAGAAAAAGCAGTCCAACAGCTACAAAATGTCCAGCTCAGGTAAACAGGAGCTATCAATATCATTGACTGCAGGTCTGTTGCCAAACTACAGCATACTCAGCATATCTGTAGGTGAAAAGAACAGCTCATCAATTGCTGAATAAATGAAATGAGAAGAGTTACCTGAGTCTTAACAAAAGAGGGTATCTTCTTCTTATCATATTTGGGTTATTTTATTTCACTTCTGTTGCAAATATATTTTTGCCATTACTTCTGTGCCATCCAGATTCCAACATTTCTTCATCTGTCAAGCACACTGAGAGTAAGAGACATTGCCTTACTCTTTTCGGTTTGTTTTCTTTTTTTTTTCCCCCAAGGAGTCTCTGTTGACACCACAAGGGGCATACATGATACCTCTGCAATAGCACTCCCGTTGTCTTTGGCCCTTTCAGAATTGTACTGGCTCCTGTTAAAAGTGTAAGGAATTATGTTTCTTGCTGTATCTAGTGCTGCAGGATGTCACATTTATGATTTTTTTCCGCAAAGTTCGTGAGAGCATCACACAATACCCGTCTACCTCTGTCTCTCTGCAGGTGGAAAAGTACACATAAATATCTAAGTATCTGAAAGGCCCCACAGCAAGATCAGCAAAAGAATAAACCAGTGTGGGCATCCCCCCCGTGCCTGCAGCCTGCACCGTGGGAATGGTCCTGTCCAGGGTGCTGGGAACAGGCCAGCTCTCCTGATCTTTGCCGAGGGCACTTCACCGACCTCCCCCAGCACCTCACTGCTGGGAGCTGGAAGCCCCTGACCGCTGTCCTGGAGCACAGCATTGCCAAGCACTCTCACAGCTGCCTTTTGCTGGCATTCTTTTAAGGCCAGTTTCAGGGGGATTGGATGCCCAAACAACGTGTCTTCGGTGGAGCTGTACGGACTTCGATAGGGTCTGCATTTTCACTCAGCACCGCTGGGCAGATTTAACCTCTTAAGCTGCATTCCAGGTGGACCGAACTGTATAGTCTTTACTCAGGTAAATTCAGTGGAGGTTCATTGTTTTGCCCTCTATCTATTTGCTAAGAGAGTTCTAACCATACAGTGTAAATATGAGGAAAGTCTTCAAGAAGAATTATTTATTGATAAATTTCCTCCTCACTCCAGGAGGATTAAGAGTTAACTCCTTCAAATTTGCCCTTCTAAACCATTTTTTTTTTTTTAAGTACTAGATTTGTATAGTTTTTAAATTCCTGTAATTTTGGTTTTCTGATTTTCTAGACACTGTCCTTCTACTTTCAAAATACTAAGCAGTAGCTTCTTTGGTGGTTTTCCTCATTCATCCTCTTTTTAAGTTGATCTTGCCAAGGTGTATCTAGTTGTGAACAATACTCACTTTATTAAAATTTACATTACAGTGTTTACCTTCTTGTTTTCATGTGAATACATATAAAGTTTGTAGGTGAACAAAATAAGCTGTAGAAAGAAGGGAAAAATACAGAGGGTCTTTAGGAAAATTGACAAAAGGACAGAATTTTTTGGGTAAAATAATTATGGGGAATATTAAGAGCCTGAGAGCAAAACTCGTATGCCATTATCATGGAGTAGTAATTTCATGAAGATGGGAGGGGCAAAGTAAAAGATAATTTAATTTAAAAACTGCAGGAGCAATATAGACCAAAAAGAAAATGTCTCATTTTCAGATATGTGTAACTTGCTCACGATACTTAATTCTTTTTCCTTTGTATTATATTTCTTCAAAGAGACATTCTGTTCACAGTCCATTAAAATGGAAAGAGTAATGAAAAGGAATATTAAAAAAGTGACTCCTTCAGGCCCCTGAATACAGTGAACCCATTTCAGGGTCAGCACTCTGAGAGATTATTGAGTCCTTCCCAAGCTATGGAGAGACACTGGCACTGTTGGGAAATTATCTCTAAAGTATGCTCACAGAGCACTCTGTGATTTCTGTCTTGTTTTTCCTGGCAGAAATAATAATTGTTTTGTTAAAGTTTGATTTTCCACATAATATCAAGTTAAAAAGAAAGGACTGAGGGATGTGACTTTTTTTTCAGCTAGAGGAAGATGTTTATTTCCTCCACTCCTTCACAGAAATGGCAATGTCTGTCATTTCCATAGCCTGTAATCATTATTGACCTTTGTTATAATATGAAAAAAAAAACCCAAACAAATAAGCTTACAGTTTTAAATCTTTCTCTGAAGCTGGAAGACTTATTGATTTTCCTGACACTTTTATGCTCAAGGCTATCTGTTTTGTCCCTAGACACATATTCTGCCTGTAAGTTTTCAATATTAATTACTGAAGAAACATAGAGATCTAGATAAAAGCATGAAACCTTATTTTAACCTCCCAGTTGGTGTTTAAGACACTTAAAATATGTGCTAGAAACTGTTCCATATCTTTCTGTTTAATTCTTATGTTGTCTCTTGCCCTGATTTCTGCCCATTACAGTGGTTCTTATTTTACAAGTTTTGATCTCTCCTGACCTTCACCATAATAATTAAGTTCTCTCAGTAAACTATTAAAATTATTAATTTCTGCCTATAAGAGATTTTCAAAAGAAATTGTTGAGCGACTTAAGAGCCCTAATTTTATTTTCTCTTCAGACTGTGAAAAGGAAACAAGCAAAAATGTTAATGAAGTGGTCAGTATATCTGAGATGCTTCCTCCTGTAAACTTCTGATGCAAATTGCTTGCTATGATATGCAAATACCTATTTGTTTTTATTCTGGTTTTGGCTTAGAAGGAAAATTGGAGAAGTTGTTTTTTGTTGCTAGGTAGTGTATATTAATGAAACCTGCTTTCCAGAAGGCATTAGTATGCCTGTCAAATGCATATTTTTCTAAAACTATTGAGAATAATGAGGTAGAATTATTACTCATACTGTGTATGCCTGCACTGAAGGCACTTTATTAACTACAAACATGGATAACATCATTTTTCACACAAAGGTTTGCAAACATTATTATCTAAATTTCAGATGAAAAGACATCATTTTGTATTGAATTAGTCAGGGTCAATAAAAGGTGGGTTTGGTTGTCAGGACAAAAGTATGTTTTAACATTATTTAAATAAATACTTTCTAGAGCATAGAACCAAAGTTGCTGTCTCAAAGTGCTACCATTCTGGGATTTGCTGACAAATACAGCCTGCTTGGGTTCAGGATGGTAAAATCTTGCTTGCCTAAATTCCTTTTACGACTAAGCCACCCATCCAGCTGGCCAAGGGAAGGTGGTAGGTGTGGTGGTTTGGGATTTTAGCAAAGCTTTTGGCACTGTCTCTCACAACGTCCCTCTGGATGAAATGTCCAGCACAAAGATGGACAAGTCCACAGTGTGACGGGTGAGCAACTGGTGGATGGTCTGGGCCAAAGGGTTGTAGTAAGGGGTGTCACACCAGGCTGGGGGTCAGCCATCAGTGGGGTTCCCTGGAGCTCAGGTTTACGGCTGGTGCTCTTCGGTGTTTTTATAAACGATCTGGACACAGGAACTGAATATGTCTTGAGTTAGCAAATGGTATTAAAGGAGTAGGAGCTGTGGAGTCCCCTGAAAGTAGAGAATCCCTGCAGAGAGATCTGACTATACTAGAGAGCTGGACAATCACCAGCTGCATGCAGTTGAACAAGAGCAAGGGCTAGATTCTCCACCTAGAATGCGGTAATTCTGCTTATAAATACAGTTTGGGGGTTAAGAGGCAGGAGAGCAACCCCATTTAGTCTGTTCTGTGATGAGTCTGAAGCTGGACCCTTGTGGGTCTCTTCCAGCTTGAGATATTCTATGATTTTTTAATTCTATGACTTTTCGGAGTTTGATTAAAAGATCTAATTTTCATAAGATTTTACTTTTGTGAAGAAACTCTAAAAGCTGTAGAGCTAAGCTTCGTGAGAACAATATCTAGTTATACTGTACAACATAATTCTAAGCAATATAAATAATAGAGAATAACATAATATTTCCCTAATTATAGGTCTAATTGCATATCTGAATGTGTACTGCTCTTTCACAGACCAAACAACCTAATTGGTAGTGGTTATAAGTTATTAATAAATAGCCTTCTCTGTAAGTCTTTTAGTTATTTGCTGTAGGCATTAAGAGACATAAGATCAGGCTGTTTGGAATAATATTGCCATAGAGTTACTTTCTATTAAATTTTATTTAATTTTCATGTATTTCAAGTTACTTAGCTATTTATAGTGTATATACTGTACAGAAACTGTACAATTTCTTTCTGCAGTAAGCAGGGCATTTTCTGGTCAGGCAAGTAAAGAACAAGCTCTTTCTTCCTTCTTCTGACTGCAAATTAAATCTATAGATTTCTGGAATAATAAGTGAACGGGGATTTGGCATCAGATTTGTTGTGCAAGAAAGAGTGCTTCAACTTCTGATTTACCCTCAATATGTGTAAGAGTAAAGCATTTGTAGTCTTACTGTTGAAGATTCCTCCATACAGGTACCAATATAGAAATTCCATAAGAGAAATATATTTTTACTTGTTGTTCTTGAGTGTTTTCTGCAAACCTTTTTTTCTGGTTATGCATATTTAGAGAAATACAAATGACATGTAAGATCTGAGAAAAGTGTTCATTTAGGTGACAGATACTGCATCTACTCTAATTCGTGATTTGCTAATGAGCTAATGTGCTGATAATACAAATACTGAATGGACGCAATCAGTGTTCACTGAAAGAAGAATAACCATTCCTGATGGTTGTAGAAGCTGAACATCCATTACAGTTCTAAACCTTGGATAAGGTTTTCTGTGTAAATAAAGGAAAGTCCAGTGTTCAAGGCTGCACACAGGTAGGTTTTTTCAGCATGATAGCTTTCCTGTGTGCCTGAAGGTTACGCTCACATTTCTTCTTTCAAACATACTGAAATGTTTTGCTTTTGGGGGTTGTTATGCAAAACGGAATATCTGCTTTTTCGGTATTTTGTTCCCCATTCAATACTGCCACTATGCAATAATAAAAGTTAATGAATAACTGAAATTTTCCTTTGTGTTTCATCACTCAAGCCTTCTGTCTAACCCCAATTTTCAGCAGTGGGTAGATGTGTGTCCTGACATTAACAAACATATCCATCACCTCACTAGTATTGACACACTTTACAAGAAAGTACCTAACACTTTGAGACTAAAAGCAGATGTACATTTGCTTAAATGTCCATCAAATGAAATTATTTTCATAAACTCTTCACTGAGCACAATGGGTGGTATTCTTTCTGTTGCAATTCATGAACCACATTTTAAAACACAAGAAGCAATTTGCAAGCCAGTTGGCAGTAAGAAAACTAATAACAAAAAGCTGATTTTTACACGCTGTTCTAATAATAATTAGGACAATGCCAATATTTCTGAATAAAGAGAAAAATATGGTAAACAGTGAGATCTTCTAAGATAGTAGCATAAATTAGAAATCGGTAAGAACAAAATCTGTTCAGATAACATTAAGAAGTATTGTGGTATTGTGATGAGGAAAAAAGTAATAATTATAAGTGAATGATATAGGAACTCTCAGTCTTAGAGGTTGCCTGGAGACCAAACTGTATTAATTTTCATGCAGCAGAAAAATCTAAATGTTGAAATTCTGAAGCTAGCAAAAAGGCAATTATTCAGAACATAGGATATTTTACGGAAACAGCAAAGCTGACAGTGCTTTAAGAAAACAAAAATTGAAGAATTACTTGGAATAGCATGTTGACAGTACTGTAGTTGCTGCCAGTCTCATCAGCAATCTGCATATTCATGTTGGGTGCATCATGTAGTGCATTTCTTTGTTTCGCTGCTATGACTTTGCCTTTCTTTAGGGATAAGTTGCATTTAAAAGTAATATTTTTGGTGAGTTACCTCAGCCAATAGTGACCAGCTGCCCACTCACTCCCACCACCATCTGGAAGGAGGAGAATCAGAAAAAACCCCCATGTGTCGGATGAAAACTGTTTTATAAGTGAAAGAAAGAGAAAAACAAGCAAACAAAGAAGTGATGGAAGGGCAATCACTCACCATCTCCCACCAGCAGACTGATGTTCAGACTATTCCTAGGATTGTGGAAGGGGTGTGCCAAGTAAGAAACAGAGACAGCCTGAAAAGGGGAGATTTCCTCAACCCTTGGTGTTTGATTTGTCTTTCAGTGCCCCAGGAAAGCCGTGACCCTGGTGCTCAATCAGCCTGGCAGCGTCCTGTTACGGGGACACTTCGGGGAACAGTTCTGCTGGATCAGAGGGTGATTTGACTGCCCTTTCCAGGGAACTACTCCAACAGTGCAAAGCAGACCTCTCAGCAGGCCTTCCCACCTTATTTGAGTGTGTTAACCTCTGCCAGCAACTGCTAGTGCAAATGCATAATGACACAATACTTTCCTCCACAAAGCGTATGAGAAAACCTCATTGTTTAATTTATGATTATCTGGTTGTTGCAATTCATTTTCTAGTTTACCTACGGATAATTTTGGAATGGTCTACTCACAGAGCAGACTTCTACCTATTAGCCTCTGGGAAGCTGCACTGCGATAAGTGAAGATACCTGATATAAATGTCAGTATGATTCCCATATTATGCAGAAATTCTTCCTCTAGGAATTGTTTTGGGGTGTTGTCTTCCGTGGTTCACGACAAACATATTTGCATGCGGTGCAAGTAGAGGTACAATTCACTGGAGACGCAGCCTGTTCAAGCTTCCTATTTAGTTTAGTTTTTGTACTGATGTGCATTTTTTCCCCTTTACTAAGGAAAAAGTATCTGGTAATTTTAGTTACGTTCATTGATTTGCTGTAGATTTCAGGGGCTTCAGAGGGTAACAGTCTTTTGCCCGAGGCTATGTAGTGATACTACAGCTGTTCTACAGTTTCTGGAAATAAACCTCTTAATTAAAAAAGTTAGTAACACAAAGCTGCAGTTTTAGAAAAACTGAGTTACCATAATAGCGATCTCTAAATATTTATTTGGGCGTGATGCCAGGAGCCTTAAAATGTATGAAAATAAAACCCAGACAAAAGAATGAAATCAAGGAGGTAATTTAGTTCCTTTGGGAGTAAGAAAAATAACTGAAAAAAACTTTCGAAACTTGGAATTTTTTACAGTAGGACTCCTGACTTACATTATTTATTTTTTTTTCCTAAGTCTGCAACTAGAACTATAATAGAAAAAAGTTGATCTGTCCGGTTAATTAAGCCCTTTCCAAGCCAATTCACAGTTCATCTGTATTTATTCAACCCGAGCTTGTTATACTGCCATTTCTCCTGTAGGCCAGGACATCCCCCTTTACAGGGGATGTGACCCTGTCACCACAACTCCTGCTGGCAGAGGGCAGGAGCAGCATGAAATGCAGATGCTGCTGGCAGTGCAATAGCTCTGAAAGCCGCACAGACCTTAGTGGCTGTGTGTCAGCGCAGCGTAAGGTCACGACACAGCCTCATAAAACAAAACAAACACGCAATTTCTTTTTTTTTTTAATTATTATTTTTTTTATTTAATGTGCAGTGCTGAAATGAAAGACCTTTAAAGTGGTTTTGTGACGGCTTTCAACATAAGTATCTGTTTATCAGGCACGTTTCTTTTTGTGTATATGTGTATTTGCTCTTGGTCATACGTGCTACATGCATGTCACAAAGCTGGACAGCTCGACGGGAATGTTGTCTTGAGGAGCAAATTAATCTCAGGTAATGTTTCTGGAAGGATATATTGTATTGAAAAATTCTCTTTAATTCAGTCTGAGTTTTAAATAAAACAGGCACTGAAGGCACATATATTCTCTCTGAGGATATGAGTCCATTTCCAAAATTATCAGAATGGATACCAATACATGAATTATTTTTTGATATGCCTATAAGCTGCTGATCTTTGTAATGCCTGATGCACATGGAGAAGATACTGCACTGAATTTGAATATGACTTAGCTGTGCTGAGGATTCAATCTCAGCATTACTGAGAATGACTGTAATAGGTATTGGAGTGGAATCTGTAATAGAAACAGAAAAAATACTGTGACTGCCTGCAGATAGGTCAATATTGCAGAATATAAGACCAAAGGATCTGTAAATATAAGGGTTTTTTTCTGTTTCAAGAGATAAATTTGATATATTTATTCAGATGAATCTTTTCCTGCAAAACATGAAGTCTGTGTTCTGTTTTTAAAGACCTTTATTTCCTGTTTACTCTATTTCATTGTTTTCTGACATGCAAACAATTTTTAACCCTTCTCCTAGGTGTAAATTGAGAGTTAAGACTTCACCTTTCATTTTCAGTGCCACATATGGCATAAATTGCTTAAGGTTAATGGTAACCTTCTGAACACCACAGGTAAAGAAACGGGATTAAACATGGATTAAAGCTGTTCAGCTCTATGTACTTAAATACAGTGTTGAAGTTCAGGCTCAAGCTGACTTTTGCCTTCTGTGTAATCAATAGAGAGAAATAGATGCAGTGCTCTTTGTCGGATGTATGAACCAGCTGGCATAAAGCAAGTATGCCAGGAATGTATCTGATAGATACTCTCTTTTGCTTGACCTAAACTTTTGTCTTTGGCTCTGCAATTTCCCACTAGTACCATGTACGTTTATGAGACATTTGTCACTTGTGTTTCTGTGAGATGTGTAAATCTTCTCTTCCAGAGTTTGAATTTGTTTCATCCTTACAATCTCTCTCTTTTTTATTTTAATTTTTTTTCTTTTTATTTTTAATATCAAGGTAAAATGAAACACACATTCTGATAAATTTTAATAATTATTAGTCTGTTCATTAAAGCTTTGAAAATCATAGCCCTGTGGTATACTACTTTTGATTATAGAAATATTTTGGTACAAAATTACTGAAATTGATGTAATATGAATACTGCTATCCAAATGCTGTCATTTTGCAAGATCAGCTGTGCAATTCCCAGTCTGCAAACACACGTTACTCTCATGTCTAGACATGATGCCCATGCACACAAAATCACTTGGCTCATTTGAGCTGGGAGGTGCTCAGAGAAAAATCCATTTTGCAAATTCAAGGTTCAAGCTCCATGAAATGGATAATGTGAAGTAACAGATACTGCTATTTCTAAGAAAGTTACCTTTTCTTTTTTCATACGGAAAAGGAATAAAAATTTTTGTTTGCAAAGTATTATCTATAATTTCCCTCTTTACATTCACATTTTCACTATAAGCAAATGTCCTATGGGGAATTAAGTGCTTCCAGTGAAGACTCACAGCTGATATCTGTATATCTTTATCTGTAAGGAATACTAATTGTCATTGCCAGCATTATCTCCATAGATATGTTTGTTCTCATGGAGTAGATATAGAACAGAAGTCAATATCTGCTATTGAGCTCTGTGAGTGAATTCAAACCTTGCCAACACTCGTATTTGCCACATCATCAAAGAAGTGGTAAGAACTAAACAGGTATGGAAAATGTTGAGGTGTCTTTGCAAGGCACAAGGGATAACTATTCTTATTTTCAAGTTGGTTCCCTGAGAAGTTTCAAGTGCCTATGCAAACACAATACTTTGCTCTGACTTAAGGTGGCTGTAATTCAGTTTTGTTTCTGATAACTCCCCAAGTAATAAAAGTGCATGGAACTGAAGGATCTTCACTCCCAAAGCAAGTGTTTACATCAGTTTAATGTGGTTCAAAAAAGACACATTAAAAACCATCTTCCTTTGGAAGTCCCCATGGAAACCAAACTTTAGGTAGGGCAGATATTTTCCAGTGCAAGCTAGTGCTTCAAATGTCTGATGATTTAAAGTGATGCTTGGAGTTTTTCATTTTACAATCTATTCCCTTGATTTGTGATGCAAAACTGCTTATTGAAGTCATCTGACAAAATGATTGAAACATTTAAAAATGCAGTAAAACGAAAAAAATATAAATATTGAAAAACTAATAAGGAAGAATTAATATTTTGTTCTCTCATGAGTAATGTTATTGCTATAAAGTTGAGCTACTGCCAAATATTTGTCCTAATACAGAAACCTACAGATTCTTTGTATGATTAGGTGGTGATTTATTTCTCAAAATATAAGGATGTCTAGACATCCTCACAATTACACTAAAAAAGTGGAATTTTTTAGCACTAGAACATCCATCTTTCTCAGTAATACAAATAACTGTTTTCTATTCATGTTGTTCTTGAACATTACCTTAGCTGAAGAAACAGTATCACTGTAATATAAAGGTAATATGAAGCTGAAGTGTTCCATAGTAAATTGGAAAAATGAGAAGTACAAAATGAACAGAAGATTATACACATGAACTGTGAACAACAGGAAGTAGGAAAAATCCAGCCTGCTGAGGCTCTTGGCTTGTGGACTTATTTGTGTAGTTTTTTGGAAGACAAAAGGTAAGAGTTTCTTCTTTTTTAAAATAAGGAAAGACAAACGTTTAGCTTTTTACCACTATATCATGTATTTTCTTTTCTTTTTTTTCCCCGCCCCTCTCTTTAGCAGAAAACCTGAAGTTGCATTAAATGCAGGCAGATTATGTAAATGTTAGTCTCAAAATGGCGACCTTCACAGACCTCATGAAAAACTTAAAAACTTTTCTTAATTTCACAGCTGTGCACCACTTTGAAGGATGAGTGCTGTCCTATGACACTCAGGGATGAGCATCAGCTCATGTCAGCCACAGACAAAGGCAGAAACTCCACTTTTGCCTCACCTGAAGCGCAATCTGAAGGAAGGATGTTGTCACATGTATGTCACCTCCGTAGGAACACAAAGGACACTGCCCTGGGGAGTCAAACTACACAGGCCTGCCCAGCTCTAAGGGTTTCTTGGCTAAGATACAGAGAGGGGAAAGTTGTTGTGCTCCCTTGTTTTGAGAACAGATTGCTCCTGCTCAGAGTGAGGCATCCCTTGATCTCCCAGACAGGTACAGTGAGGGACTCAGGTGCTGGCTAATCCTCCATGTGGATGGGGAGCATGGGCACTCAGACCATGGGGGCTTTGGGGCAGCATCCCATGGTCTGGAAAAAATTGAGTCATCTGGCTGTCATGTCCAGTTCTAGACTGGAGAATTGGAGTCATGAAATCAAAAATGTACTAGAAGACTCAGTTTCTGCTTTCCAATCCATTTAAATAGTCCTAAACAATATAAAGGCTTTCAGTCCTCTTGTTCCAGAGATGGAAAAGGAAACCATCAGGTTGTGGCATTCAGTTTCACGCCTGTACAGAGTCATAGACACAGTAAATCTCTTGGTCAATGACTGGATCTTGAAATAATTCTTGTTAGTCTCACTAAAAAAGCTGAACGGCAACAATCAGCTTGGTTTGCCACGATCATGTTCATGCCTCCAAAACAGAGTAATTACCTGATGTATTTCAGCATCCATGGCAGGTACAGAGCCAGAAGACTCAATATCTGGTTTACTTTCAGCTGGTTTGTCTTCATCGCTGTCCAAGTCCTTTTCAGCTATTTTTATTTCATTTCTAACATGCAGAAGATCCCTTGCTCTCTTATTACTCCTTAAAACGGAGCCTCAGTGTTTCTTCTTCCATCATGAACTTTCGTTCCACCATGAACTTTTCTTTTGCACCATGAACTATCTTTCATCATGAACTGTGATGGTAGGATGAAGTACTACTCCTGGAAAGCTGACTGGAGAAAGATGAAAAGTCACTGACTCCCTCACCTTGGACATTTCCCCAGGCCCAGAACCCTGGGGGAGCTCCAGGGACAAGGCATGCAGTGAGGAGGAGGAAGATGAGGAAGATGAGTACTTTAAACATCAGGGAAAAGAGATAACACTATACTGAAGACTGGTGACTGCCAATATTACTGATAAAGATGAAAGAAAAAATTTAATTAACATATCTGACTGTTAGGCATTTTACTCTGCTAATTGTTGTAGTAACATTTTTTCTTCAATAGGAACTACAGCTTTAAGTTGTGAAAAATTTCACTTTCCTAACTATTGATAATTCCTGTGTATATGGTGTCATTTCAGAAACACAGAAGAAAACTAATTTACAGTACCCTTTAATTATGTTTAGTTCAGAATTTGAAATAAGCTTGAACAGTCATCTAGGTTTGGTGGGGTTTTGTTTGAGTGCTGTTTTATGAAACAGAAAGTAACATTCTTATGGAATGTAGTTTATAATGGAAGTCAGCGTAGCAAAATTTGTGTTGGTTTTTGTTCCAACAGAAACAGAGAAATCCAGATGCAATTCAGAATAACTGAACCGGACTGTGTGTAGAAATATTCATGCTACCTCAGCTTAGTAGAAGGAAAACGGACACACTGGTATAGAAATCCATGTGGGATTAATCAGTTATGAAAGCTGGGGATGAGCTTTGCCACAGAGACATACCCTTAGTGTGACTATTTTTGAGCCGCATGCATTCAGTCTCCTCAGCCAGATTACTGATAAAAGATATTAAGCAGGACTGGCCCGAGCTCTGAGCCCTGGGAAACACTACCAGTGTCCAGATGCCAGCCGGATGCAGCACCACTGTCTGGCCACCCACAGTTTTTAACTCTGTGAAGAGTACCCCCACTGAAGCCGTGGGCAGCCAGCTTCTCCTGGAGAATGGCATGGGTCACCTGCTCACTGAGTGTACCCTCAGTAAATTAGTGGATGACACCAAGCTGGGCAGGAGTGTTGATCTGCTGGAGGGCAGAAGGGCTCTGCAGAGGGCTCTGGACAGGCTGGATCCATGGGCCAAGACCAGTGACAGGAGGTCCAGTGAGGAAATTTGCCGGGTCCTGCACTTAGGTCACAACAGCCCCATGCAGCGCTCAGGCTGGGGACACAGTGTCTGGAAAGCTGACCAGTGGAAAAGGACATGTGTATGCTGGTCAGCAGCGGCTGAAAATGAGCCAGCAGTGTGGCCAGGGGCCCAAGAAGGCCAAAGCGATCGTGGCTTGTATCAGCAATAGTGTGTCCAGCAGGACCAGGGAAGGGGAGGCAGCGTAGTCACCATCCCTGAAGGTGTGCAAAAAATGACTGGACTCAGTCTCAGAGATTTTTTCCAGCCTAAATGATTCTGTGTTTCTTTCAGGGAGGAATGACGTGGAAGTGAAAAGAACAAAAGTCCTTGTTTGAGAACAAGTAAACGGCCAGAGAAATCTTAGTTACTTGGAAATAAATCTTGATAATTGGCTGGGAAATAGCCTGTGAAATGCATATCAGCAGCTTATGATGAATGAGATAGAGGAAAGACAGCAAATAATATTTGTGAAAAGAGAATCAACCTTAAAAACTCCAGAATTTGGAAAAAATAGCTATAGCAAGGCTTTTTTTTGGTGCTGGTACTTCCTGGTAGAAGATCAATATTTCTATACCACAATTTGTATTCTCTGATTCTGACCAGTGATTTTTTTTTTAAATTTTATTTATTTTTACTGGATTTTTAAAAGGTCTGTGGATCACAGATGTAAATTGACTGTTATCACTTATTCTGTCATTCATAAGCAATCATGAACCAATCTGTTTCAGAATCTAAAAGTATACACTGTTGCATTCTCTCCTCTTTAACAACCTTGACATATTGCACATTTGAGGATCTGACTGTGGTTGTCAAAATGTAAAACAAGAAATGTGAGAGAAAACCACGTATAGCACCAATATATATTCTCTATCCTTATCAGGATTCCTGTTGAAGGGATAGAACTGCCTTTGACAAGAGATTCTTTGGTTTGTATGGTGTGTGTGAGTGTTTCTGATAAAACATTCTCATTCACGCGATGAAAATGTATTACAAGTATTATGATTAGTAAAAAAAAAGATTCTAGTGAACGGTTTTTCTGCTTTGATTTGGAACTGTTTCTATACTTTTTGAGGTACGTAGGATAAAAATTAATTAGCTAAGTAATCATTAAGATACAGTATATTATAGCTTCTCAGAATACAGTTGCAAGCAAATTGTGATGCAAAACCTATAGAAACACTCAGAGGCAGGAAAACCCATTCAAAAAGGAAATTGACTTGTCAGTACAAGGTAGAGGAATAACTGGAAAAGGATACACCCTTCATTCCTTGTCCAGTGAATTTGTTCCTCTCATAGACTAACAGCAGCAATAACTGTGAGACTGAATATTAAATGCTCCAGAGTCCTTCATTTGCCTAGAAAGTCAGTGTTGATTCTTGGAACCAGGCTGGCATTTCAGCTTGCTTTTAGTCAAAAAAAGCAGCTCTGCGTTTTGAATACAGAATTGCTCTACAGATAAGATGAATTGTTGCTAGGCCACACAGCTATCCTTTAAATGTCAGAGAAACTTGTAGTTCTCTGCAGTGTGACAAACTATTGTGCAGCTGAATTAGTCCAGCTTTATCTTTTACTTACTCCTGTGAGGTATTTAAGGAGGCATAGAGTCTACATGCATTTTACAGATTTATGTGCTTTCCTTTCTCTGTGCTCCAACAAAGCTAGAAAATGTTTAAATCTAGCAACTGAAGTCAAAGATGTGAGATCCCATGGATATTTATTCTGCAGCGTAAGTCAGTAATGGAAGATTTATAGGCATTAAGTGAGAATACAAGACCTAGATGCAAAGTAGTGAACCAAGGGGGAAAAAAAGATCAGTAAGTCATTACCTATGCAATTGTATTCGTGTTAATACATTATAATTGTGAGGAATTTTCTAGGAATTCAATTATCATTTAACACAATAGCCTGTAACAATTTAATTAGATATCACTCAGCCTACAGACATCCAGTATTAAAAATTCTGACCTTGATAATTCTATCTTGCTAATATTCATTAAATCCACACATAAGCCTGTGCATCACTGAGGTGTTGTTGAGTGTTTATGGGTAAGAATCAGGGGGAAGGCCAACAGGGCAGATATCCTAGTGGGAGTCTGTCATAGACCTCTCAACCAGGACCTAGAGGCAGAAGCAATATTCTACAACCAGCTGGGTGAGGTCTTGTTATTATTAGCCCTTTTTCTCAGAAAGGACTTCAACATATCGAATGCCTGCTGAAAATGCAACACAGGAGAGAGGAACGAGTCCAGGAGGTTGGTGGGGAGAGTGGAACATGAGTTCCTGACACAGCTGGTGAGTGTGCTGAAACACTTCATCTGTTTGCATGATGTGAGGAACTGATATAAATTCAGCTGTGGATTTTAGTATCTTCCGTAAAGTGAAGTATGTACTAATAGTATAGTGCAATGGCATTCGTATAACTATTTGAAACAAAAAAAAAAAGCAACACACAACAACCCCAACACAAACACAACAAAGTAACAGCCTAAACATGCACTTCAGAGAACTCCCAAGGATATTTACTAAACACTAATTATAATGAAAGAACTTGTCTACTCTATGCTGAAAGTCTCTTGCATTATACTAGATGCTTTAAATTGTATCTACTTCCTTAAGGCGAATAGATTTGAGGCCACCTGTGATATTTTCAGCAACTGTTGGTGTATGGTGTAAAACAAAGAATGCTAGAAATAAAATATACTTTTCGTCACGCAACAAGTCAACTCTTGAAGTTTTCTAACCTCTGTATGGCTTCATTTTGTGGGGTTTGCAAATAATTAAGTCAATCTTGTTAGATTGCTTAAGCCCTACATCTTGAAGTAACTCACTTTATCCAAGCAATGTAAATTGTGTTTATGTAATCAACATCCAGGTTGTAACTGAACTACTGAACTGGTCATCTGCACTGAAATGCTAAGAATATTTAAAAAAAAAATATCATAAATAGAACTTACATCTTGTCTTCTTTTCGTCACTTTTTTTTTTTTTTTTTTGACTCAGACTGTCAGAGTTATTTAGATAATTAGATATTCAGTATCACACTTCCAGTGAAACCAATATATCTCTGAGAAGCTGGACTATTTTCAGCCCTCCAACGCACTGATAGCATAAACAATATTTCATGACACTAAGGCACAGTGTGAGTTTCATTTATACACTTGAATAAATGTTTACTTAAACTCAAAAACAAGAGAAAATTGCAAAGGTACTCTGACAGGTCCAGTGACCCTAGAAAATGACAGAAATAAATACCAGTCTTATTTGAGGTACAATCATGGTGTAATTGTGTTTTTTCCAAACTGTATGTTCACACTCATGATGTCAGTCCTTTTTCTCCTGTACTCCTCACATTGTCTTTAAAAATCTTTACCTTTCAAACTTAGTGTTCCACCATGTTCAGGTCACAATTCTGTAGGATAATCAGAGTGTTACAAGCGATTCTTGTTTTATGCACAACGAATGTCTTTAATCACTCCGTAAATCAGTAAAGCCCACGTGGTACACACATCAGGGCTGGAGAACTGCTGTCGCCACAGAAGCTAAGACATAGCTTTCAGACTCCCATTTTTCCCTGCTTGTTTATTAAGACACCATATTTCAAAAAAAAAAGGAAAAGCTTTTATTTTTTTCTTCCACTCTTTGTTTGATCACTCCCTGGATGAATGTACTTGTAAACAAGCCACTTGCTGTATTTTCCTGCACTTTATCACCACCTTCTGAGAAGGAAAAGGTAAAAGGCATAGAAATCTCTTAGAAGCTTCAGATACTTTTGAATATCTTCACTGCAAAAAACTTGCAGATCGTGTTTGTGGCCAAATTAAAAAAAAAAAATAATAAAAAAGAATAGTCTTGGGAAAATTCAGTTTCCAGATTACATGGACTGAAGATGCTCTTATCTGAAAAACGGATCAGTGAAGGTAAACAGGAGAGCTGCTTGTTGATATGTAGCTCATACAGAATATAAATGAAAGCATTTTAAATAAACTGGGAAAAATCAATGCTAAAATTGGTGGGTAATAAAGATGAGGAAATTAAGGTAATGATAATCTTTAATAACATAATCCTTATTTAGCTGTTGAGAAGAAATAATTTTTAAGTGATTATGAACTTGGATAACCTGCAGCAGAAGGTAAAAAGAGAAAAAAAACCCATAAAGTTAATTAATCATATTCAGAGGCTACTCTGGAATTTTTAGTTTGTTTTTGTTTTTTAACAAACGTATGTTACACCTGCCAATTTTCTTTCAGTTAAGCTTCCTTTTTTCTTCAACTTAGTATGTCAAGGTGATAATGGAAATGCTTATTAGAAGAAATTTAATATGGATCATAATTGTCCAGCTGAATTTTGCTTTGAAGTAATACCCTGACGCAACTTGAATAAAAGTCAAAAATTGTGTGTAAAATAGTTTGCAGATAATATAGTGGTTTGGTGTTAACAAAGTACTGTACAAGATGGGATTTCAAAAAATGTAGTCAGAGATGTCCAGAAAAAAAATAATATGCTAGTACTTAAGAAAAACTCCAAAACACCTGAGATTTTTGCTTTCAAATTCTATAGATTAGATTCTAGACTTCAGAAAGCTGACAATTCCTCATTTTAAGTCATAGATATTTATGGTCTTCACAATTTTGATAAGGTCCATATAATGCAATAAGATTTAGGCAGAGAGTTCCATCAGCTTTGACATTGATCTACCAAAAATTTGAAATGGTTTGAAAGCTTCAAGGTCCTGTAAGGTAACATTTAACAGGGTTGCATTGCCCTTTTATCCAAAATTCATGGCAATTAGCATCTTGGAGGATTATGGAGTTAAAGATACTGTGTCCATATTTCTTCATGTGTATACTAGGAAATTGTAGTGTAAATTACTAAATTAAATTAATTGACTTTTGAAGTTTGCTGCCTTTAGTCCCATTTAAAGAATAAACAGCTTTGCAGTGGAAAAGCAGTATATGACATCAATTCACACAAAAGCATGATCATTTTCTTTTTCACTATAGACCTGCAAAGAAGGTAGTGAATGAATTAGTATTTATTAATGATTTTTGAAAGGTTAACAAATGTGTCAGACTTCAAAAACAAGTAAAAACTGACTACTGAAAAAGCAACAACCATTTAAACAAAGGGCAGCTTGTGTGTAAGTTGTACAAAGAGGTCATTCTAAGCTAATGTTTCATCCTTTGTCCATATATACTTTTAAATTATTGATACTCCCTTGAAAAAAATGAAAGATAGATATAAATTTCTCCATATTTGCCTCTGCAGAAACCATGTTATAGTAGTGAGTTAATCAGAAAGGGGTATTGAAATAAATGTTTTACTTGCAAAAAAAGTCATCAAGAAAGCAACTTGCCATGTTTTCAGTGCAGCAATAAGAGGACTTTTAATATATTTATTTTAGTTGACATAGTATGATAGCAGTATGAAGTTTGAAGAATGGTTTTCTAAAAGCAAATAGCTGGTTTGATTGATCTCTGAGTTAAAGCACTGAAAAAACCCAAAAGATTTATTGATCTTTCTATAAAATTTGCATTACTGATACTGATGGTGAGCAACTTTTTTTGCTTTGACTGTTAAATAGAATGTGTTCCTCTTGTATGTGCTTTGCATGGTGTAGCTGAGTTGTATTACTTCAGAATGATGGTCAGAACAGGAAAAGTTACCTTTTCATTTGTTAAGTGGTGTAAAACAAAGGATCTAGATCTGCAAAGATTCCGAAGAAACTCTAGCAATCCTGACAATTTTGTGTCTTTCAATTTTCTTTATTTCCTTTGCTTGCCCCCCATAAAACTGCATTTATAGAAGGATTTGATTTTTGTTAAAAATAGTTACTACTCGCTTAATATTGTGGCAAAACTTGTGAAAGAGGCCTCATGTAAATTCTTAAAGCAAAAAGGAAGTAGAAAGGAACCTTAAAAATATTTTTTTTCAGTGTATTTCAAAATGTCATGCATTTTTGAACTCATCACACATTTTCGGTATTGCAACTTACACTTTTAAAGCAGGGTTGTGAAGCAAACTGCCTTCTGGACTCAAAGTGCAAAGATGCCTCTGGGTATCAGAACTGCATTCTGTTTCGATGAAACTAAGCTATAAACTCCAAAAACCAGTAATTTTACTAAAAGAGAAGGATCTATGTGTATATTCTCTGGAAGGAGCAGGTATTTGGACTATTTTTGCTTGTCTTCTACAAGTCTGGTGACCCTTGACAATATGGGCAAAACATTAACGTCCAGGGTAAAAAACCCAAAGCCTTCTTTTTTACACTTATTCACTTGAAAATTGTCTTTACAGAAGATGATGAAAGATACCTAAGTTCAGAATTTTTACTGTTCTGTCAGTAGAACTGGGAGAGTGCAAGAGATAACATTTGTGACCTAGAAGTGAAGAACGTTCACATTCAAAGCAGTAACAGAGGTTATATTTCTCTGCAAGTTTTAAAAAAATATAAATTAGAAAGTAGCAGGTAAGTGGTTGAAATAGAGGTGATGCCATGTTTAGAATACCCCTCTTTATCCATAATTAAAAGCAGAATTTTTTCCCAACACAAACTTTCCTTCCACAAACGATGAGAGATGTGAGTAAAGCAAACTTTTTCCTGTTCCTATTGCGTATGTAACTATAGGGCGAGCACTAACCAGTGGGCCATGCAGGTAATCTTTTCTGGTAGCTTTATGCTTAATGGGACGAACCTACAGTGATAAATTGAAATGCATCACAAAAACCAAGATGGTGCTGTGAGGAACTGTCAAATTAAGCCCTTACTTTTGTGAAAAACAAACACAAAATTTTAAGAAAAATGGTCAGTCACAGAAAAAAAAGATGCCACAGAGAAAAAAATACCACATAGCAAAAAAATGCTATGCTGATTCAGACTTGAGTATGGTTGGTGTCTTCTATTTTTGACATGCTTTAAGTCTTACCTCTTGTTACCTTTTTTTTTCCTTTTTTAAAAAGTTTTTTTCTCTTTTTTTTTTTTTTAATAAGGCTGCAATTGTTGTTTCTGTGGAGACAGTCTGCATGGCTCTGTGTATTATTTCCAGGGAAGATGACACTCAGAAGTGGGAAAGAATTATGTGACTCTCCTTAGCAGGGAGATTTCCTTTGGGAACATTGGTCCTTCAGGAAGGAACATATCATATATCCTGTATAGTGATAGTACCTACCAAAAATTATTGTGTGTACACAAAGCCCTGTGGAATTCATTAATTGTGAACCCTGGGGTTCATTATTAAACTTACTAAACAGGAATATATTTGGAGCCACCTACCTTTTCATTTGTAACTAATGCAAAACAAAATTAAGTAGCGGAGTTGCTTCTGACAGTTCAGAGTGGTTTCTCAAGTGTTATGCAGCAGAAACTCTTTCTCACAGTAAATGTAAGAAATTAATTATAGAGTAAATTCTTGGCTTTGATAAGTTAAGATTGTCTGAGACTATTTGAGATAAGGCAAATACAACTCTGGAAATTGTATAAAGAAAAAAAGCGCATTATACCGCATTTAATTTATACCACAGTTAAATGCTGATGAAGTCGACCTTTATGTCTATTACACTAAAATGAAATGGTAACACCACGAGTGAGTACCTAAAATGTGCCTTTTGCCAAGGTCATGATAAAACATCCTGTTATTATATGCGTATATATATATATATATGTATTTATTTATATATTCTATATTTATATGTATTTTTACCACTGTGGTCAAGTGTTGCTCTACTGTTTCTCTGGGACAAGTTCAGGAGCTGTGAAGAGTGGAGCATGCAGCAGAGCAGTGTGAGTAGCCATTGGGGTTGCCAGTCCCCTTCTGGGACCAGCACTGATGCTGCAGTGGTAATAGAATTTTCACCTGTGAAAGTACAGCATAAGCCAAGTTAATTTCTGAGGCAAAGCACTGAAACACAAGAGTCGGAATCTGAAAATAATTGTACTTGAATAAAATCACTTCAGCCCAGCTGAGAACATTACAGTTTCATTGCAGGTCTGGAATTGCTATTATAAGCACTTGGGCACTCTTTCTCTCAAGTAGAGACTGAAAAATTTACTTAAAAGTAATTAAAACTTTTATACTATGAAATAAGGGTGGAAAAAAATCCCAGTTACCCAAAGAAAATCAATAAACAAGAGGAAGTTTCTCTAATATATTTTTATGTGAATGTTTTAAGTTACATGTAGTTAGGCTGTCTTAATTTAAATGAATCTTCTCTCCTTGAATTTTTAGGTTCTCTGATGTAGGTAATTTATGGATATTTTAAGACAATGTGTAGAAATGCAGATATCTAAATCTTGATCCCAAAATGGACTATAAACTATTCTTTTTGTAAAGGGTAAATGGACATTATTCCTGATTTATTATGAAGATCTTATTTTTCTTGTGTTTTACCATCCATGTTTGTTTTCATTTACTTGTTAAAGGTTTTCAAATATTTTTTAAATAACAAGTGTCTCAAAGGACGCCTGGTTTCCTATAGTAATAGGAAATGATCATCTAGTACCCAGTTCGTCCTACCAACTGCTTTGCATCTGTTGCATTGACCGATATCTACTAAGCAGTATCTACTTAAAAAGAAACAATCTATATATGCCTAGGTTCCAACATAGTTGGAATGAACTTATTTAGGCTTATTTAACATTTATTTTCAGTTCAGCGTAGTTATCACAAAACGCACACGGTGTGGAAATGGTCATGCTGTAACCATGGCTCACTACCAGAGTTTTCTAGACTTGCGTTCTGAGAGATTGGGGTTTGTCAGCAGAGGGCAACCTGATAGAAAAATTAAGATAAGAAACAACGTGCAATATCACCTCTTTTCATTTCAGTCATAGACACCTGGTTTCATCCACATCTCTATATGACAAATTTAATATTGCTTTCTTTTTTAACAGACACAGATCAGTATAATTTTATCTCCTTTCGAACATTACTTCGGAATGTTTATACTCTGTGTAACAGTCACGTGTGAGAAGTTGCAGCACAAGCATCGCAGATTTGAAGAAATGGATTGGGATGAGATCACAGAAGTCACAGAAACTCCTTTTGCTACCAAAGGTAACTGCCCAGGTTGAAGAGCACAGACCAGTTATTGAATGGCCCCATACACCCCATGTTTACATACATGCTCATGTACCTGGGCCTATAAGAGGCTGGGAGAGATTATTGCTATTCAGTAGGGCTAACTCTTCAGGTTCAAGTCTGGATAAAGAAAAGACTTAATCTTAAATATTGATCAGGGAGCAGGGAGGAGGCAGTACAAAAGGTTGATGATTTCTCTAATCATTTTCTGGACTATGATGACATTCCCT
>JAWMRA010000090.1:31506741-31517438 GCA_035584735.1 Pseudotriccus pelzelni | reverse complement strand
CTGACAAGGGAGCACTTCGAGCGAATTCTGATGATTGATGTTGGAGTGAATTTTGATCCTAGGTTCATTCTCTGCAAATTAATATATCTTGATTGTTTGAAGCCTGTTACATGCTCCATGGTTTCAGAAGTTTGTCCGTGCCTATAAAGAACATAGAGAAAGGCTTAGAGCATCCAGCACCCTCTGGCATTGTTTAAAAAGCTTTCTTTTTTCTTTCTTATGTGTAGTTCAATCCTTCACTCTTGAAGGGTTAGATAGATACATTATTTATCTGTCATTGGTTTTCTAAATTGTATATAAATAGAAGATATATCATGGCAGAGAATGCAATTACATTGGTGGCAAGCAGTAATAGCATAGTTACCATACGAGTTATCACAGTCAATTTCACAATAACTCCTGATAACACCATTTTCACTGTTCCATAAAAAGGAGTTAAAAGAAGAATATTTGTGTTGGGGAGAGAAAAAGAAGACTGCTGCTGGTGTTCCTTCCATACTTCATTTCCACTGCATCCTACTTATCTGTAAATAAAACCAATTACATTAGTATTAAAAAAAAAGAAAAAAAGAAGGCTGAAAGGAAAAATTATGTGACCTTTATGTACACACTTATTTTATGGTAATTAATATAAGATCAATAAAATGTGCACCTCTGCACTATATCTTTTATCATTAGTTTGGTTAGGTTAAAAAGGTTGCAGTCACCATGTTTTTCATGGAGCCTGCAGCGGGGGAGAGACACTGGCACACAGAAGGCAAGCCCCATTGTCAGCTGAGGAAGAAGCCCGGTAAGAGGCTTGTATGTAAGTTTATTGGATAATGCTAGTTGAATGCTCTGAAGTTGAAACCAAAGAGTTTAGCCACGTTTCTTCAAATACTTTGATACAGAAAAGGTTACGGTAAGTTATTCTTTTTTAACCCCCTCTGTCTGCACGTCCTTTGATTTTATTCGTATGCAGAGCAGACAGAAAAGTCTTTTCCTTCAGGATGATAAACAGTGTGGCAAAATGGGATTTCAAATGAGACTTGTACAAGAGAAATCAGAACTTGTCTTCACTCTGTGTGGAGACCTCTGAGGCATTGCTACTCTGGAGGGGGAATGTTGAAAAGATCAGTAATAATTTTGGCCATATACTCTGCCAGCAACTAGGAAACATCCACTGTCCATCTACTTTCCTCTCCTGCTTGACCAGGCACTTGGCTTTAGTGCAGAATTTTATGTCCAGTGCAAGCCGACTGTATCTTACAGCAGCAAACAAAGTTTAGATATTTGTCACTGGATCCATTGAAATGCTGTCCTGAGTTTGGTACCAGACATCATCCTTCTGAGGCCTTATGTGCTGCAGCAGGGAGCTCTTCAGAGCTAAGGGCTGCTTCAGTTCTCTCTGATACAGCCTCCTTAGCCTACACCAGCCTCCAAAACACCTTCCAGCAGCTCAGTTAACAATGATGCAGCTGAAGTGGGGATAAGACCTATGGGAATTTCTGTTCTAAACGTCTAACTTGTAGAAAGTTCAGGCTGCCTCAGAGATGTAAATGAATGCAGTGTTAGCAGCACTGACATGGGAATCAGGGGCTGGGTTTTTTTTGCCCCAAAGTAATAGAACTATGTTAAGAATGATGGGATTAGCGTTTTCCTTGGGGAAACTTCAGACCCCAGTCAAAAAAGTCTCACAGATAGGCTGAACTTGTGTCTGACTGGGGAAGAAAAGCCACAGAGCCCACCTGTGGAATTAAGAATGATGTTGCAATGAATCCCCAAGTAAGTAATAAAACAGGCTTAAAGTGATTGTTAATTTGGCATTTACTATTGATCTGTGTCCAGAAAAAAATATGCAGAAATTCACACCAATATTGATATTAAGGGATTTTCTAATACTTAATTTTAATTATGCCTAGTGGTGAGCTATAATCAGAAAATATTTTAATGAGTTATTTAAGCCCCATGTGTTTTACTTTGTTAACGTCTCTTCTTTTTCTGCCATGCTTATTAGAGAAGGATTATAAAGCTCAGATAAAGCATGCTGTTATGGGCACAGCAGGTATACACAGCTGGTATAGAACTGGTTTTTTTAAATTCAATAAGTATAGTGGCCAGTAGGATAAAAGAGCCAACTCAGGCTGCCAATGTTATCCACACTAAGGTGTATGCAGAACAGAAAAAGGAGAACCAGAATTGCCTCAGGTGCAAGAAATGGGTATATCACAACTCAATATTTCAGTAGACAGGAGTAAGTAATAATAACAGTAATAGTGAAAGCCTGGAGAGAAATTTGGAAATATATACAATAAAATATATTTTAAAAGAAGAAATATCTTTTGTTTTAAAAGAAAAAAAAAATTTTACTGTTGGTACCTCAAAGTAGCAGGTTTTTGGTTTTCTGTTTTTTGTTGGGGTTTTTTTGGGTTTTTTTTTGTGTGTTTTTTTTTTTTTTTTAATAATAAGGGCTGGAAGAGGGTGTTAGGTTTAGCTCTATCCATATTTTATATTCACAGCCCAGTAGATCTGAGATAACATGTGCTACACTATTTTCCTTGGTAGTATAGTAACTAAACTGATTTGCTCTCCTTGAAGCATAGAACTGATTTGATTCAGAATATAACCTGAAGCAATTCCTGGGAACAGCACAATTTCGTGTTGCCCCGTACTATGGGTTTGCAGCTTCATTGAATGTAATTTTTCACTTTTGCACATTGCATTTACCAGGAAATAGAAGTACAGAAAATTATTAGTGACTATCTTTTTTTTTTTTTTTTTTGGTGTTGTTCCTATCTCCTGTGCTGTCTTCAACCACTAATGCAAACAATTCATACAAAAGCTGCATTTATTTTTATGAAGTTATATGCACTTCAGAGCATGCTAATCTTTTCTTTACAGCCACCAGAGCAAGCCAGCCACAGATAAATTAAAACTAGCAAGACAAAACTGTGAATGCAACCTGCAATTTAACCTCAGAATACTCCTTCAGGAGAGGGTTCACTATTAATCTGTACAGGTAAAACTGTGGGGTTTTTTTAACAAATGAAATAGGGTTTGCACGGCCTTTGCATCTGTGACAATTAGTGTACAGCCCAAATCCTGGAACAGATAATCCTAGCAGTTTGCCTTCTTAGGAAAAAAAAGTTGATGATAATGAATTAATTTTTATCATTATTCATTTTACTTTTTATTACCTTATTACTTTATCTTGCCAAGTGACAGAGTTTTAAAAGGCACAGAGAGAACAAGCAGCTTTTACCATGCAGTTCAACAATGTAGTTGTAGCAGCATTGTTTCAGTCTAGAGAGATGGTGCAGAATAAATTTCTATATTTTTGACAAAAAGATTGAAAATGCAATTACAATGACAGTAAATTCTGGACTCTACATCAGTAGTTTAGGAATAGTATTAGAAAAAACTAATTGAAGCAACCATTGGGATAGATACTGCTTTTAGTCTTTTGGTTGAAATGTCAGCTGGTTGATTAGGAAAGCCAGGGTTTTTTAGAAGAGAAGAAAAACTTTTACCTATCAAATGGAATGAACCAAATTCAATCTTTGTTCTGTATTTTTTTTCCATTTCCAGCAGGTGTATGTTTTCTTCAGCAATTCAAGTGTTACAACTGGGTATATGTTGTGAATCTATGTCATATTTGTGTGTTTTCATGCAGGTATATAGTAGAGATAAGTAATAAAAGGTGTGCTAAGAATATTTATCCACTCAGACTTTAAAACAAAACTTTCTTCAGTTAATGCTCTATAAGAATATTTTCATGCTAATGGTTCATTCCTACCCTAGTTCTCACTGTACACACAAAACCATTAGTCCTTAGTAGTTACGACCTAAACTAGTGAGTGTACACCCCACAAAACATACAAAAGATTAGAGATGTATTCAGTCACATGGATTGTGACCCAGGGTTCTTCTCCAGCCCATCAACTTTCTGGATCCTCAGGTCTGCATTCCTGTCAGGAGCAAAGTCCCTTTTTGCAGCTCCTTGGTAGCCCATCGGTCGGTGTGACTGACCAGGTTTGCTTCTTGCCTTTGTCTTCTTTGTGTTTGCCTATCACTGTTGTGTCTCTGTATATTTTGTTCATGGCTTCTCCCTTTTCCTTGCTGTCCTCCTGGACAACGTCCTCAGTCAGGTAATCATCCTGAAATGAGCATTCCCATGTTGTGTCGCCCTTACCAATGAGCACAAGCGAACAGATTTGGTTCTCATTAATGTCTCCCTCATAATTTGCTGGTCTCATTTGTGTCTCTGTGTCACAGAGTCACAGAATATTCCGAGCTGGATGTGACCCACGAGGATCTTCAAGTCCAGCTCTTCAGTGAAAGGTCCCATCCAGAGACTGAATCCACAACACTGGCATTACCAGCACCAGCCTCTAACCAAGCGAGCTAATCTCAGTGTTATGTTCCTGTTTATGTCTTCCTCCTTTACTTATTTCCCTTTTACATTGAAAAGATCCTTGGCTTGATACCTTCAAGGAAGCAAACACCTTTGTTTCTACGTACACTTAAAGTATTTAGAAGCCAACTAGCCCAATACACACACCCACCCCATAGATCAGCAGACAATGAAATGGAAGTTGTCTTCATGGTATGGTGTTTTCAGGAGATGAAAAGATCTGTTTCTATTCCAGCGGTAATGATTTTATTTAGAACCATTCTGACAGCAAAAAGGATTTTAAGAATAGTTGAGTTCTAATGTTTAGGATAGCTTTTGAACATAAGAAAGCAAGGTTTATGGTATGGTTTGGGGATAATTTTAATTTCAAATGTTCTAAACCTGTGACTGTTCTAAACCAGGTGGTTGGTTATTGTTCCTTTTCGGTTTTGTGTAGTTTTCTCTTTGTTTATAAAATCAGTTTTTGATTTGAGTTAAATATTTGCTTTCTCCTAGTAAAGAGCAGAACAATTCCTTAGTTCTCTAGGATTATAACAGGAAGGGAATGTTACTTTCTGATAATTTCTAATCATCCCTGCTCAAATGCATGTTGCAGTAACAGCTGGCCCCCAGAACTTAGTTCACACCACATGGGTCTGGGGATTTAAACACAAATGAAAAAATCATTAGAAACCCGGCAATAGGAACTGAGTATTTAAAGTCTGGAACACAAAGTTCACCAGGGCAGCCATTTTAATACGCAGTTTGGTTTGGTTTTTTTTGCTACATTTTTCGAACATATTTTCCTTCCAATGGAGTAGTTGTTGCATTCTGATCACTTTACAGTGGGAGGATAAGTAGAAACAGGGAGGAAGTGTTTTATCTGAAGAAGTGTTAATAAGGAGGAGGGTCAGCGATATTAACACATATAAGCAACTCTTTTAATGTTAATAAGAAATGCCAAACTGCATCATGGAAGATTGAGAAAGTGACCAATTGCTAACCTCCCAGAGGTCTTGGAGTGAAAAGATGTCCTTTTAGTAAGGTTTCCTGGCTGCCATCTTCCCTCAGACTAATTGGTTGACCCTTTCTTTCCAGAAGGTGGTGAAGAGCCCGAGGTATAAAGGTGATAATTATTCTGTAAACCTTTTAGCTTTCTCTGATTTTCTGAACATCACAGAATGATTTGGTCACCACTCATGAGTTGAAATATACACTCAGTCAAGCAAGGTACCCACAAAAGCTTAAAACTGTTAATTTGGCACCTTGAGCTTGAGACAAAATGTCAAATATAATGACAATATTTTAAGCATATAATCTCTCTTCCTAAAAAAATGTGACTTCTGTTCTTTTTATCACTAACATTTGATGAGCAATGAATGTCCCTGGGCCTGAAAACTCTGCTTATCAATTTACTGTGTAAAATTTGCACAGCATACGGAATCAGAGAACAGTTTTGATTGGAAGGAACCTGCAGAGGTCACACAGTCCAGCCTCCTGTGCAGAGTGAATTGGTGATGCAAAGGGCCCTAACCAGCCCAGTTCTGAGCGTTTTTTAGGGAAGGAGATTCCAGAGCCTCTAAGCAACCATGTCCTGTATTTGAACACCTAGAAATGTCAGATGTGGAATCCTTACATTCCATATAAAATGTAGGGCATTTGTCCTTCATTTACTTTATAATATGCATTTTGAAATACAGGAGAAGAAAATGGCTTAAGAAATACCTTGAAATTCAATCCAGAAATTAAAAACACACTTTAACATTTTTTCT
This sequence comes from Pseudotriccus pelzelni, assembly GCA_035584735.1. Lineage (NCBI taxonomy): Eukaryota > Metazoa > Chordata > Aves > Passeriformes > Tyrannidae > Pseudotriccus > Pseudotriccus pelzelni. The sequence goes on along the minus strand of JAWMRA010000090.1, from coordinate 31,511,294 downwards.
GCTGTTACCTGGGATGAGGATAACTCATTTTGTGTGTTCATGATGAATATAAGGACATTTTTATTAAAAAAACCCAAACAAACAAACAAACCAAAATGACAAACAAACAAAAAAGAACGACCAAAATCCCAAACCCACACACACAAAGTTCCATAGGCATTTAAAATCAAAGGCAGTATGAAAATATCCAATCCTGAACATGACTCTAAAAAAAATGGAGTACTGGTAAGTACCTGGTTTTAAGCATCTTGTCTCCACCCCCTCTCTCATTTCTAACATTGTATTGCAAACTAAGTACCCAGGTACATACAGGCAGGAGGTTAACACCAAAGAAAAATATTCACAGGCTTCAGCAAATCACTGGCTATTTTCTACCCTAGCAAATCTGATTATAACCTCCTGAAATGGGGATGCAGGAATTGCTTTTTTTAGAGGTGATTGCATTTCAGGTGTGTTTTTCCTGTTGCTTTCTGTGCTCTCTTAGATGGTGCAGTCCTCAGCAATCCTGCTCTTTAGGTGGCTGGGCATCACCATCCCTCAGAGAGATCCAGCAGAAGCTAGAAGCTCTTGTAGTTGGAGAGTCTTGCTGGGTGTATAAAGATGTGGATGTGGACAAGATCTGAGGAGAAAAGTTGTTTTTGTTTTTTTTTATCTGCATTTCTGCATTTATCTGCAAGGTGTATTTCCTTAATTTACTGAAATCACTTAATCACTTGGGAGTGGAAATAGGGCAATAAACTAGGAAAAGTAGGATTATCTGTATTTTTTTTTTTAATGGAATATGCATTAAAAGGAAAACAATAATTGTTTTAAAGAATGTAGTTTGTTCACCATCCTTCTTCCCTATTTCTTTTCTTCTTTTCCAATTTTAATCACTGTAACAATTTGAAATAAAACATAAGCTGTTCAAAATTGTTATGTTTGCCTTAAGGTGGCACCGTGCAGTAAATCAGTGAAATGGCTTAGAAAATGCAATTTAGTTGTTTTCTTCTAGTCTTTTGTTGTATTTTAAGTCATAAAAGTTCCATGAAGGACAGGTCTCAGGTATGCAAAATGTTTAATCTACATGGATTTAAAAAGCGTAAAAATTTCTACATTAAAATAAAGATTCCGAAAAGACAGATTGCAATTTATGGTAACAGATTAAAGCTAATCAGAATTTTCTTACTATTGCCATCTAGAAAAGTTTTCCTCTCTCTGAAGATACATGAGAATATACTATAAAAGTGGGTGCACTGCACTGAGGACAGTGTATAACATCATTGTGCATCAGCTTTAAAACAATTCTAAACTTCCATTCCTGCTGGAGGAAAGAACTCACAGGACATACAGTTTAACAAAAGAAGTTCAAAAATACTTGTCTGTGGAGGCAGAGTTCGTACAAAGAATCAGTTAGTGTTAACCAGTTCCTGGTATGGGCAGATAGACATCCACAGAATGGCTGAGGTTGGAAGTCACCTCTAAATCATGTCCAACACTCTTGCTTAAGGCTAGAGCTTTACGTGGCTGTGTTTGGCTGGATTCTGTGTGTCTCCGAGGATGGGGACTCCACAGCCTACCTCGGCAGCCTGTCCCAGTGTTTGACTACACACCCCAGAAAGAATCTGTGCTTTAATGGAACAACCTGTATTTCAATTTGCGCCCATTGCCTCTTGTCCTGGAACCAGGCAACACTGAGGAGATCTGCCCCTGGCTTCTCAACCCAGTATATTTCCTAATATACTGCTATCCTTTCATGACCCAAGGGTATCATCCTAGCTCATGGCCAGCTAGGTGTCCACGAAGATCTCCATTTCCTTCTCTGAGAAGCTGCTTGTTTACTGTTAAGCCCCCAGCCTGTATTTGTGCCTGAGGTTATTTTTTTCCTGTGAGCAAGACATAGTCTTTCCCTTTGTTGAACTCTGTGAGTCTTTACATATGGTGTTTCAGGCACTCCTTCACTTTCATACTGTCTGGAAATTTTCTGAAGATGTGCTTTCTCCTACTATGCAAGTCAGTATTGAAATTGTTAAACAGTTACTGTCCACAGTATTAACTCTGAGTACACTGTTGGGTACTGTCCTTTTGCTGGTCTCTGTGCTGCTGATCTAATTTTTGGTTCACCTTACTGTCCATTTATCTAGTCTATTTTTCATCAGCTTGCCAATAAAGTTGTTGTGGGTAACAGTGTAAAAAACCTTATTAGTCAAGATAAAACACATCCAGACTCCTCCCTTGTCCACTAAGTGCAGAATCTTATCGGGTTTGTCAGGAATGATTTTCCCTTCAATGTTTGTGCTAACTGCTCATCATCACCTTGTTCTTCATACATCTGTAGATTATTTCAGGGCTTATTTGCTCCATGACATTTCAGTAATCTTGGGGGGGAGGGGTCATGGGCTGTAACACCCTGGATCTTCCTTCTGGTCCTTCGTAAAGGTAGTAATGACATTTCCTATCTTCAAGTTCTTAGAAATCTCCTCTAATCACCACAATGTTTCAGAGATAATTCTCAGTAGCCTCACAATGACCTTGGACAGTTCCTTGGCACTTCCAGGTTTTTCTCTTTGAGTCCAAAGGACTTGCATAAATCACAATTTGCTCAAATGTTCTCTAACACAATTCTTCTCCACTGAGGGTCTTCCCTTCAAGACTGTATTTCATGGGACACTTATAAGCAGGTCCCTAAAGGGAGCCAAAGTCCTCTCACCTGAAATCCTTGGCTGAGATCCCACAATAGATCTTTCTTGACTTTCCTCAGTATCTCAAACTCCAACATCTCATGATTGCTGCAGTCAAAACTGACCTGACTTTCATATCCCTGTAAGAGACATAGCAGAGCAACTCTCATTATCTCCCGGATCATCTCTGTCAAGTGTTCATAATGTTAAACTTACTTTTGTCATTAATGGATAATTTGTTATTTGATCTAAATTTAATGCAATTTTTTCTTGATTTTCTTTATGCTTTCTGAAAACATATGAGCATGCTCTGAGTTGTTTGGTCCAACACACCATAGATATTGCTATAAGTAGATACAGGAACTCATTAAATCAGCTGTTAAGGAATTTTTACTTGTAAGTGACCTGAACTTACGATTTTTCCATAGGCATATTGGATAAGCTGTGCTGATGCTTGTTTAGTCTAGACTTGCCTTTGCTTCTTTGGTTCTCCCCAGGACTGGTGTACTGGTGTAAGTAACACAAGTGATCTGCCTGAACCTGCTTGTGACCACAAATTTCCTTTGTCTCTCTTAATGCTGAGTTTGACACAATGTAATCCCATCTTCCCTAAAAAGCTGTGAATAATTCTTTGCTTCCCTTCAAAATTTCTCAAAATTACTGGTTTAGTATGTCAGATTTTTTAACAGAGGGGTCGCTTTGACCTGGTCTGTTGATGTGTTTGTTGACAAAAGTCAGATGATGCTAATTTGTGATGCTTTCACTAGTGATGACACAAGACAGGTATTTTTGGACTGTTTCAGTTAGTCTTGGAACCAGTAGTAGGAAAGCATAACTACAAGAGTATAAAGAAATGGTTCTCATAAATGAAAACATTGTTTACTCCCATCTATAGCGTATGATAGACTGCAACAGAATAGATGTTTTCCATAAAGATAAGTTAAGCTTCACTGGTTATGATGAACCCTACTTAAAGATTATTCCAGGATTTCTATTTATGATTGATAAATTTGTATAGTACCACATATTCCTCAAATTTTCAAAGTCAGGCCACAAATAATCTAACTTCTTGTTTTCCATTTATATGCAACTGGCATTTTAAGTGTTTCTCAACAGCCTTGAATTTGCTTTAATCAAGAAATTTAAAAGAAAAAATATTCTACAGGTTTTCTAGAAGCCTTTTAAACTTTTTATTTAATCCTCTCCTCTGCCTCGTCTGTTTTGTGTCTTTGTATTTTGACACTCATAAAGATTTTTGAAAGCATATTTGATACACTCTGAGACAGAAAACTAATTTAGCAACACTGATATTACACGGATCAAATAGTTTCAAATGGTCATTATTATTCTACTAGAACAATTAATGTACTGAATATATTACATTTCTAAAGTTTACTTCCCTCGATAAAACATACTAGCTCAATTTATTTAATTGCAGATTTAATTAAGAGTTTGCCAGAACTTGGCCTGGGGAAAAAATCAAAAGTTTGACCTACAAAGTTTTTAATGAGTGAAATGTAGGGGCTTTACAAAATCCCTTGGCAGCAAACAAGCAGAAATAATTCAGACTCCTTACCTGAGATTAAGCTAAAATTGGTGAATAGGGAAGAAAGTCAGGAAATGAAACTACATGAATTACAGGCTGGGGGATCAGCGGATCAAGAGCTGCCCTGCCAAGAAGGGCTTGGGGGTGGAGGAGAGGTTAGACATGAGCTGGTAATGTGCACTTGCAGCCCCAGAGAACTGGGATGTTGGAGACAAGGACATCTCTCTCTGGAGAGATGCTGGCAGCCCCTGCAGGACTGGCTACCTGGGAAATTGCTACCCTTGACCAATCCCCTGAGTCCCTGTGCCAAGACCACCTCCTCCTCCCCTGTGGGTCGGGTTACCTGG
>JAWMRA010000090.1:31487292-31505774 GCA_035584735.1 Pseudotriccus pelzelni | reverse complement strand
CTGTGTCCTGTTTCTCTGGGATCTTACACGTGGAGTTACAACTCAGGAAAAGGACCCTCCGCTGGTCGGGAATTTACTCCTGTCCCATAACCAGGACACTGGGATTGCTGGGAGAAGGCTTTGGGGTGACCTAGTCACAGCATTTCAGTACCTGAAGGGAGTACAAGAAAGATGGAGAGAGATTTTATGCAAGAGCGGATAGCAAGAGGATGATGGGGAATGGCTTAAAACTGAGAGTAGGTTTAGGTTAGATGTTAGGAGGAAATTCTTTATTGTGAGGGTGGTGAGGCACTGGAACAGGTTGCCTAGAGAAGCTGTGGATGCCCCATCCCTGGAAGTGTTAAAGGCCAAAATTTCATGGGGCTCTGAGCAGCCTGATCTAGTCAGAGGTATCACCATCCATGACAGGGGGCTTGGAAATGGATGATCTTTAAGGTTCCTTCCAAAAAATTCCGAAGAATTTTATGATTCTGTGATTTCATTTGTCTGTGTAAAATAATCCTCCTTCAAAAATGTCACAACATTATTCTGTCCTCTTCTCCCTTGGAAATGGATAAGGAGTCATGGACGGGGTTTGGAGTATCAGTTGAGGTGTAGGACATCTTTACATGTACTTTATGTACATGTTTTATATACATGTTCTATATACATGTTTCATTGAATCAAATATCAAGGTCATGTTTGGAGAGAGCAAAGAAGGGCCTTTTATGCCCTTTGCCTGTAATTTGTCTCTACTTTTCTGCCTAAATGCAAAGTCTCAGTCACTCAGCTAGTGTAGCCATGGAAAAAACTTTTTAGGAAAAACTTCTTGTGAGGAATCCATCATTAGTTGACATCATTCCTGTAGTAGACTCTATTAGAGAAGTAATTTTTGACCTTTTGATGGCCAGAGTCAGAACTAAAATCTGACTTGAACTGATGTTTATTTCAGCAGCTTTTGGACAGCATTTTGTCTGACACACTGTGTGGAACAACTGTTTCCCTTTCTGTTATACCTGTTATGAAAGAACAGCTAGCTTTTGGGCGTAAAGGTGATTAAAAGAGAAGGCACATTTTTCCTTATACGGTGGAATTTCATACCGAAAGGTGAGAAAATAACTGGAAGTACTAACCAAAACATTAATATAATTGCTTTTTGCTGATCTTAGTTGATCCAGGCTAACATCTACTATTAGCCAAAGTACGTTTGCTATGTTTATTTACTTATAGGAGCATTAATTGGAGATCGGATACTTGCAGAAAATGCATACATACATACATATCAACCACCTGTGCAGTTCAATGCATGACCTCATTTTGTATGAATATTTGAATGTCTGGTATTGACTAGTTACAGGAATAGTGAAGAATACAATACATTTGTGAAATCAAATTAATGTACTTGCATAGACTTTCCTGCAAGAAAGGATTTCACCCTATGTGAAAACAAAATTTAAAAAAAAATTGCTCTGAATATTGTAAGTATGAAGGACAGAGGGGAACCAGAACAATGACTTGTTTTGTCTCCTTTCATAACACAGAATTATACTCAACAATCAAAAATGGAAGCATGTTTGCAGCTGAACACTCAGAAGATTAAGACCATCATTCTTCATGAAGAAAGTTGACTTATGTTCCCTTTGTTGAACAAAATAGCATCTGAAAAGATGAAGGAACTGCATTTTTAACCAAAGCAGTGCCTGGGTTCTAACTAGATTAATCACCCTGAAGGATGTCAGTTTTATTTCCTACAAATCAAAGTTTTGCAGTTAGCACAAAGAAAGCAAAGAAGAAATGGGACCTTTAGGTTATTGCCACAGACAACAGATTATGGGGTTTATACCCTGAAGTATGAGATAACACAGCTGATTCTAAAACCATTATGCATACTTAACTTTTGTGACCTTGATAAATTACCTCATCATTTCCAACTTCCTTACGTGCAAAGCCTTACATGAGAATGCTGATTTGTGTCACTGCTGAGTGTCACCTGATGCAACCATTCCGGACTATATTTGTGTTGCAAGAGGCAAGTACTTGCAAAGGGAAAAGGAGTCTTGCACCTTACACGAAATGTGTTAAGCTTGGGGCAGGATTCTCATAAGGAAACTTCTCTGTCTGACCACACAGCAGCCGCCCTGGCAGTCACACTCCCACCACATTTCACATGTGTAGCTGAGCTTTTTTCACATTTAGCTCGATGGGCTGCATGATCTTTAGAGGTCAATTTTCGCATTTCTACAAGAGTTATGAAATTTATTTACGTTATCATAAAAATATTTAAATTTTCTTCATATAAATGTAACTCCCATTGTAATGTTTTGAGACTGACAGAAAGAAAAATGAACAATGTGAGTATCTGTCAGCACCTAATGATTTGCTAAAAATTGTATGAAATGCATATAAGGACGTAAATCTGACTAAAATTTATTTACTTAACATTGCATGATGACATAGGAATCACTGAAATACTGCCATTTGTTCCCATATTTATGGTTATCTCATTCTACAGGCTTATACCACCTTCCAAAGTCTGGAAGCTTTTGGACTTACATGAAAAACCTCCGTTGCTACTGCATTTTTTCATGGCCAGAAGGAATGCAACCAAAATAGTATTTGAACTGGTGCCTTGCAGTGAGGTAAAAGTCCTACTGATAACATTTTTCCTGGCACAAACTACTTTCCCCTCTTCATTGCAGTGGCAACTTGACATGTTAGGATCAAGTTCCCACATAGTCTACTGACCTGGACAAGAGGGGAGATTTAACAGTGGTTCCATTGTTAACCAGCAACACACACCTGATAAAAACACACAAACTAGTTTGAAGAAAAACAACATCTGAAGTAAAACTTAATTAATGCAATTAATGCAATTAGACTGGGCTAATACCCTCAGGTATACTATTTCTTACAGCAATGCCTATTCTTTATTAATGCTTTATGATTAATGAACTCCCAGGTTTTGACTGGTTTTAATCATCTCTCCTTATTTTTCCTCAGTGATCTAAGGATTGATTTGGCAAAATCAATCAAGAGTTTCCCTGCTCCAACCGCTCCCTTTCTTCGTGCCTGTTACACTCCTGTATTGGATTTCTTTGTGGTCAGCTGCAGTTCCTCCAGCCGTGAAACCCAGAGTTGTGACTGCAAGACATGTATCGATACCTGATCTAGCTTTAACCTCATTAGTTTGTTTAATGACAGAATGAAATCACCGGCTGAGCATTCAATAGGGGATGTCCTTGCAACAGCAGCTCCCCTCCTATGAGTAATTAGATAGATTACAGCTGCCCTGAGTGTAATCTGCCTGTGCTGCAGTCACAACAGCAGAGGTGTGTTTACAAAGACATAACCCAGAAAACAGACAATTCATAAGGTATAAAAAACTTCAGAACTAACTTCTGAGATACTTTTTAACCTGCATTGACTTGTAAGGGATGGGATTTCTATATGTGGAGAGAAACTCAGGTCAGTAATGCTATTCATTATTTTTATCGCAAAATAAAGGTCATACATCCAAACAGTGCAGGCAAACATTGTTTAAGGTACTCTAATCAGCACGTGTGTATTTACATATTAAGGAAAATTTACTGTCCAAGGAAGATTTTGGTAGACTTCCAAACAGACTAAACCCACACAAATTGGGGAAAACATCTGCACCTATGAGAAATTAAAGTGCAGGGACTCTTTTAAGCAACCTACTGAACTGATTGTCCCTTCTCCACACTAAAATTTGTGTTACAGTTTAGTATTTTCTTCATTGTATCACTGACTGTGCATTGCCCAATTTTTCTGTAAACAGTCATTCACTAAAATAGATAAAATGTGCTGGGAATCCCTGTGTGCCCTGGAACTGGAATGCATAGTATGTATAATCCTTGAATTTAGAATCATGATAATTTTAGGAAAAAAGAAAAATCCATCAACTTGACAGTCAAAATTTAAAAATTAGCTTGACTATATCTACATATGCAAATTGCTATTGTTTTAATAGAAGGAAGATAAACATATAACTTTCCAATATTTCTTGAACCCTTCTTTGAGAAGCTCCTGAAGCTTCCTTCTGAGGTGGCATGACAATTCCCAGCCCTTATAGCCCAGAAATTGTTTTCACAGCAGCTTTAACACTTATTTTTATGACTATGTCTACTGAGTAAGAAAACAGGCCCCATGAAACTGTTTCTGCACATCTGCTGAAATATATACATCCTGGAAAGCTCCCTATATAATTACCAGAGAGAATCCTTTCACAAGTTACAATTCTCTTTATCTGTATAAAACACAGACCTTCAAAGCCTGTTCCTTTGTTACATATACAATCTTTAGATAGGTACAAGGTCATTTGTTTACTACACATGAAGAGTAGATTTAAGGTTTTAAGCTAGAAATTACAACTTGACTTTGCAACTTAAAATGTTATAAAGTAAGAGGGCACTTTTCATTTTATCCAAAATCTTGAGGAATTCTACTGTGTATGAAAGCATTCTATAATATTTCTTAATATTTTTAGTCCTGCATATGTACTAGTTCAAAAAGACACCACTAATATCTTCCCATTGATTTTTGTGCTGTTCACAATTATTTATGTGGCTGGTTGTCCAAATGTTTAACAGGTGTAGGTTTCAGAGATCTCAAGGTTAGTAACAACTTTACAAAAGCACGAAGAAATGGAACAGCTTTTCTTAGATGCCACTGATATGTATTTCTCAAATTGCTAGTAATTCAAAATTTACACAGTGTGAATAGTTTCTTAGAGTTTCTAAGAGTTTCTTAGCTGCTTTACTAAGAAAACATGGTGTTTAAATATTTCTGTTTATGGATATTTTCTGTTTTCCAAATGCAGCGCTGATTGAGGTGCCATAATAATGGTGTGACAAAATAGCAAGAAGTACTTCTGAGTTCGTTTTAAAAAAAGCATTTAACACCAGGCAATATACAAATGAAATGAAAGAACATGCAATATGTCCGATATAATGCATGAGATTTAAAACCGTCTTTACATAAAAAGTGGAAGTAACGTTATAATGGTACAGATGTAGGTGATAAGATCTGTAAAGTTTTGTTCTTGAAACTCTGTTGTGTTATGTGCAGAGCTGGAAATTTAGTCAGAAACTGTAGAGGAGCATCTTTAGGTCTCCATTCTGCATAGCTGATCTACTTTATATTTTCAAGTTATAACCACATCGGGATTTAGACATTTAAAGCACAATTTCAAGCAGTTGAAAAGTATTAAAAATCTTCAGTATCAAAACTAGTACAGGCAGCAGAGTATTAAAGTAGAAATTACGTTGAGACCAGCACCAAGGAACGTGTTATTGTTTAGTGGATGGATCTAACTCTTCTACAATACTCGTCTGAAAAAAGATTAGCAAAATCAAGGAACTCTCTTACTGGTGTCAACAAAATTTAAGTAGTACTTCCTGTAACATTCAGTCATATCTTTGCAAAACTACTAATTATTCATAATTCATTTCCAGTGGTCATTATTTGAAGTTTTGTTTAAATTCTAGGGGTAAACAATGTCTTTGTGCCTCTGGTTCCTGTATTTTAAGCTATAGAAGATAGCCTCTACTAAAGCAGAGTTTTATGACTAATGATGTTAAGGGTGGACCCTCGCTGAACTTAAAAAAGTAACAGTTTTAGCCTTTAAGTGGAGGGAAGACAATTCTGGTTTTGTTCTCAGACCTGAAGACTTGCCTGGCTCAGTTCCTCAGTAAGAACATTTTACATTCCAATATTATGGGCACTCAGACTATTTATGAGTGATTTACTGCAGGAACAGACTCAGAAGAGGCCCTGCAATGCAGAGATGCAGCAAGGAGAGCCATAACATCGGAGTAAGACACTAACTGTAAAAAAGCACTTGTTTCACTGAGTTCCCTGAAAAATGAATCTGCGTCCAGACTTGAAATGTGGCAGTCATGTGAACATTTGTTCAGTAGCGTCTTTTTACTGAAATGGAGATTCAGTTAATGTACAGAAGTCTTGTTATTGTTCTGGGTTTGCTTGGACATAGGTAATTACTCTCTGCTCTGTTAGACCTCTAATGAATTTTGCACCAAATGAGATCTATAAGTAGCTGTCAGCCTAAAGTTAGTGCCTCATCTAATCATAGTGAGTTTTGTCAAAGAGTTTTTCCACTGATATTGCTGATTTGAGATTCATTCAACAGTAGTTGTCTTCAATAATTCAAAGAGCCTGTGGTAGTTACATCATGGCTTACAGAGGGAGACAATTCAGAGAAGCCAAGACTGAGAAACTCACAAGTATATTTAACCAAAAGGTCTATCTTTGGCTAACACAGTTCCCTGAGCACAAAACAAAACATCCCATTGATACTGAACTCAAATATTAGACCACATACACTAGCCATAAGCATGGTCAGGATGACAATCCTTCCGAAACACCCCAAAAGAGGTGTTAAACATTCCCTTTTATTAACAGTCAGTCAAAACAGGAAGCTGGTGAGTGTGGCTGGAATCAGATATGTCTTTTCTAGGTGTTATGTTATGATTTTTTTTTTCTTTCACAAATCTCAAATTATGTGCTTCAGGTAAATTAGAAAACAGCAATGATAATTTCTTTTGAATTACTCATTGCAATCTAGTAAGATTAGTGATACAGTATTTAAAAAGTGATAATTACTGATTTTCAATGGCTAACATGGACGATCTGATGATCTCTGTGCAATTCCTGTGTAGTTGCTGGTAGGCTTTAGGAAGAAGGGCCTGTCCCACTCTGTGAGTTTAGGGGAAGGTAGCTGCAACTAAGAAGAAGCAACAGTTATCAGGAGGGTCAATAACAACCAACTTTTACTTGCAAACTTTAGAGCATCCAGACAGAATAAGGCTATTGGAAAACTTTCACTTAGAAAACTTGAATATTCTGACAGAATAAGGCATTTAGCAAGCCGTTGACTGAATTTTTTGGTCCAGAAAGAATTTTGAAAGGGCAAGAACACAAATAGTTTTGTTTTTATATAGTGGCAATCTAACTGCTTAGATTGCCTCTTAACGCAGCATCAAGGGACTAAAAGATTCGGTGACTCATCCATTTGTTGCTCTGGATTATTTGCTTGGTGGCAGTGTTCAGCTAGGACTGTAACATGCAGGACAAAACAAAGTCATGCCAAGGAGTGAAAGGCTGATGAAACTAGAAGTGAAGCAATTGTTTAAATGTGAAGAGAGCATTGCAGTTCTCTCAGGCAGAGAGGGGCACCTGGCATATCTGTGTTACATCGGGATCAACAGAAGTGGGCAAGTACAGGATATGTCTTGCTAAGCTCATATATGAGACCTAAATATCTGATTTTTACCCCTGAATATAAACTTGTACTATTCTGATTTAATGGTACCAACCAGCTCTTTAGGCGTGTAAATTGAGACCTGTGGTCAGTGCAGAGCTGAGAAAGTGTTGGCCTAAACATGGCCCAGGACACACAACCTACCAACTGAACATCTCTCATAAAATCAATAGAAATAAATTAATTTGAGTTGCTGAACCTAAGGCTTGCTGACAAAATTAAAAGACAGATAGATATTTGGAAGATTTTTCATTTCATGCATATGGTTGAAAAGCAGAGCAAGAGATTGTGGTATTAAGTTAGACCACAGATCTAACAAGTCTGAGCCACAAAAAAAGACTTTCTTTTATAAATTAAATTTCCATTGTAGAATCATAGATAAACTAGATATCCCAGATACTTATAAGAGTTGTTAACTACCCCTTTTAAGGTATTTTCTTTAGTGTTCTGATTTCTATACTCACATAAATTATCAAAGAACACAGAAACAACATTTAGTGAATTAAAAAAATGAAACCGCATTTTACTTCAAATTTTTTGCTTTTTTTTTCTGGCCACATAGGTGAATAATTCTTTATGAATGTGATTAGGAATAATGCACTTCATTTCTCTATGTAACCAAGCCCACAAACTAAAATAAATACACACATTTAGCCAAATGAATGAGAGGTGTTTCTAGGTCAGCATGTGTTGGTATTGTTGCTGCTTCTCTGTCGGGAAAAAACCTATGTTTGCTAAATATGTTGTTATGCAAAAGCCTAACATCCTGCTGTGGGTGCAGCAGGATGAATTTTACTCAAACACACGTTTCTTGCTGTCCTGTGTATGCGCACACACGGATAAAGACTCTGAACATGCAAAGTGATATTTACACACACTGCTAAGTTTTCGCTCTGAGAAAGTACAGATTTAAAATAGCAGCTGTGAATAGTAGATTTAAAGATTTCTTTTTTGCCTTAAAGATTTCCTAGTAGTAATATCTAACTCAGAGAACTTGAATTTTGACTGTTTTTATATGTATATCAACTACTGGCAGTGTAATCTGGCAAATAAATTTGGGTTAGATCCTGAGTTTAGTAGTTAATAAAAATTTTGAAAATGGCCTTCATGTCACCATGTTTTCACGTCTACTCTTAGCTGTATGCATGAGAATTAGAAAAAACAAAAAAGTTGTACTATAAATTTCTGTGGCTGAATGAAATTCCAGGTAGCTCAATATCTGTTTATTGGAAGTAAACATGCAGAGGAAAATAGCAAAAAGGCAAATATGGTTCTACAAGACACCTTATTTTACAGTGTCGCTACGCACATGGGAGCATGGCAAAATGAAATGGAAGTTAGCTGAGGATTTGTTGTTACATTTTTTTAAAACTTTCTGAGGTAAAGTAAAAAGACAAAAGTATGCCCCAGAAGTGTTAGTCAGCCTAGATTAATTTTGAAAAACATATGGCTCTGTAACAGGGGTTGTGCTGTCCCCTTAAGATAGGGAATAAAATTTGACTTTGCTGTCATGAAGCATTTTCCAGTATTCTTTTTCATAGAACTTATTTAGGTGTCTTTACAATGTACAATAGGAGAAAGACAGGAAACTAAATAAAAAAATTGAGAGCAAGAATTATAACAGCTCATCTCTGCTTCAGCTGTCTAGTTTATTTTCTCCTGTGCCTATTACTGTAATTCTTAAAGCCAGTAAGGCTGCAGTGTTGTGCACTAGGTTACAGGTGCATCCTGGAGAGATTGCAGAATTTGAAGAGAAAAGAAAGATAGAAGAGCTACAGTAAAGAATTTAACTTTTTTTTTCTCTGTCAGTCCCTGGATCGCATTATTTTTTTATTTTCCACATCATATGACTACTGGTATGTGGTGTGGATGGTAGTCCACCTTTTCTTGCTTCCTTTAAAATATTGCTGCTCCACTTGGATTTCATAAACCTTTCCCAAACATGTGCCACAACCAAAGTCTGGTTTTCTAAAGAAAACGGAAAGGATTCCTGGACAAACAGGACCAAAATCGCATGTCAGGGTTTAATTTTTTTAAGAGATTTCTGGGTGGTTTCATTAGTAATGAAATTTAGAAGACAAACTAATATATGAAGGGGGTTTTATAGAGATAGATGGTCTAGAATCTTTGACAAATTTTCTTACTGAAGCAGTGAAAGGTGCTTGAGTCCTGACAACTGAAATTTTTGCTTTCTGTGGGACAGAAGAAGGAAATTCACTTCAAGAAGTTTTAAATGGAGAAATATGATTTCCAAATCATAACTCATTAATTATTTGCTTAATTACTTGACTGGATTCTACATGATAATGTCAAATAATGCAGTAATTACTGAGTAGCAAAAAACCCCACCACTTAGCTGATTTATCTCTGGCACTTGATGATGAACCAGAGTTCAGCCCCAGCTCTAATTATTGAAGTTTTTACTCTCAGTGACCTATATTCATAAACTATAGCAAGAGGAAGTCAGTATTCTGTTGTCTATAGAACAGCTGTCACACATACGAATTTAGAATATATATAGTCAACCCTGAATTAAGCATTTGTAGTTATAGGAGTCAAGTTCAAACCCATGCTTATTTTGAAGCAGTCCTTCTGGATAGTTTGTCAAATTAGGTGTGGGAGATTTTTGATTTTTTTTTAAAATGAAAATTATATAGGCACCCTTGACAAATGGAAATCTGAATTTCATTTTACATCCAAGAGAATTTTATAAGGAGTACTGCAAGATATAAAAGCCTCTGCATCAGTTTGCAGAAAGAAACAAACATTCATCTGAAGCTCCATCAGAATGCAATTTAATTATTTCCTTTATTTATTTATTTATAACCTCAAATAGAGTTCAAGAAATTCAAAAATTGCCATGTGCTGAAGGTTTACTAAACACATTCAAGAAGGAGAAAGTGGAAAAATTAACTACTTTGACTTTTGGAAAGGGAGGTCACCTAGCTTTGTATATCCTGCTCATTTGATTCCCTAGCTGAAAAAATGTCCTCAAGTTTGAAATATTGACAGAGGCTGAAAGCTAACTAACTCATTTTCAGCTGTTTATTTTGTGTATTCCTAAGGTGTCCAGTTTTATTGTGCCTAAAATTTATACTGCACTTCTAGAAACACTAATAATATTTCAAGTAGATATAGAAATGACAGCCCCTGGTTTTTGTAGACTTTTATTTTTTGCTTTGTTTGCTTTTCTATACATTGTGCAAGTTTGCCAGGCCACCTGAGGTGCCTCAGGTAGAGAATGCTTTACTGTGAAATACACAGAAGCTCACAAATTTGACAAAGTATAGCTGCGAGTAAATGCACTCTGAAATAAAGAGGTTGGAGCCCATTAGTAAAGATTTTGTTTTGTCATTATGGTACTGATGCTGAAGTAGTAGAGTTAACATTTGACTTCTATTAATGCAACAGGATAATGAGTCAAGGCATTTTATGCTATATTATACTCCACTAGTGGGTTTTAGCTTTTAAACTCCGTAGTAAATAGTACTGATTGAGATCTTTGTTCATTTGTCATAATGGATAATTTATTTTATGCAAAGGTAAACCTGAGGCACAAAGTGGTTGAGTCACACCTCTATAATTTCCTATATTTAAATTGTTGACAAACTCTGAGGCTACAGTCAGATCCAGCCACACCAAGTCTCCTCTCTGAGAAGGAGTTCAGAAAGAAAGAGGGGTTCCTTTCTGTACCTTGTAGCTCAGTGACAGGGCTTCTTTAATAAACTTTAATAAAGTCCCCCTCACAATAGTTCAGGAGGAAAAAAAGTAGAGGAAGTGCTCTTACCTTAATCCCTGCAAAGTATTCAGTTAATCACTGTTCAAAGGTTTCGTGGAACTGGCCTCCCAAAGAGTATTATTTCTTCATTGCCTTGTAGAATTAATAAAATCAGAAGAAATGATTACTTAAAAATAAAAAAGTCTTCATTAGAACACACACACAAAATATTTATGAGCTACCTGGACAGATTAAGTCAGCTTCATAAATACAAGCTTTTTAAAAATGGTAGTACTGCACAACTGAATTCAGCTGAGGTTTTAAATAAAATAGCAGGCAGAAAATAAAGAGATAAATGGTTTTAGAAAATTTAAAGCACTTGCTTGGTAGTATCTTTTTTATTCAGTGTCCCGGTATAACATATAAAGACTATATAAAATATACAGACCTGTGAAGACATATAAGGACTATATAACATATACAACATATATAACATGTAAAGACTAAATATTCAACTTAAGATACAGTCACTCAGTGTGATACTGACATTAGAAATAACATCCATCAAATTTCATCTGAATTTTGAGGTGAAAGCTTAATAATTTTTACACATCTGTTTTTACTATTGTCCTCTCAGTTGTGGTTTATGTCATTCAGTAAAGTGAAGTGTTTGTATCCAGCATGGATATGTGAAGAAAATACTGTCAAAATAGATGTATCTATGGGGCTGGAGGAAGAAATCTTGCACAAGCAGAAGCCTGACCTTGGTTCATCTCAGACAACTTGAGTTGTGGACACCAGCAAGTTTATTTGCGAATACTATCCCTAAATACTAAATAATCACTGCAGTGATACCTCAATGGTCAGAACTGGGACCACTGTGACTCTTCTGTGGAAATCAGTACAGCAGGCAGGAATCCAACACACCTTCTTTCCTCAGAGAACTGCATTTGAATATGTCTTCAGTGACATCCCGTGTCATTTTACAGACTGGAAGGTTTACATGCAAAGGCAAGCTGTATAACACAGTATGAGCTAAAGCTCAGGATCCGATAGAAAGTTCAGACCGAAACTTCAGGATCTTCTCTGCAGCCAGGTTTGTCAGCTGTTATACTGGTGACTGTGTTACACTGAAGGTGTCTCAGAAACCAGCTCAAACACTCTTTGCAGTCTGCAAAAGTTTAATAATACACTTCTGGGTGTCTTTGCGTGACTTCTACAAAGTTCCTTTGAAACTTTACAGTATCACAGAGTCATGGAATGTCCTGTGTTGGAAGGGACTCACATGGGTCACCAGAAGGCAGAGAGGGACAGTCTTCTCCTTGGACTGATACCCTCCCAGGACACGGGTGTGCCTCCCGGCTGCCATCGACCAGGACCCCTAACGTCCCTTTCTGTGGTACTCCTTGCTCCACAGCTTCTCATTTTTAAATTAAACTGTCTTTATTTCAACCCAAGAATCTTTTTTGTCTTTCCTCCTTTGCTCTTGTCCTGCTGAGAAGGGAGTGAGAGAACAGTTTGGACCAGCCACAGCTGGTCAGTCTAAAAGTGCCATCATGTGTTAGTTTAGACTACAAGTAAGTAATTCTTTTTAAGGATCTGTTGTACAACACTTTTATTCTGAATTAATGCAAAAATATTTTTAATTAAGATTAATTTAATTATTTTTAAATAAAACATTTAAAACTAAGTGTTAAATGTATATAATTTTCTCTTTTTTTTTTTTTTTGTGCAGTGGAAAACAAGTTAGTGTAAGCTACATGTAGATGTTTAAATTCTTCTTTTAGTGATCAGATTTTAGTTTTAAAAATTGTTTTTCTGTATGCATTCATGCAGTGCCTAACCACTCAACTGAAGAAGCTCTTAGCAAATAATTTTTTAAACTGGCTCCTCTTCTTTGACTGATATGGTGCTTATACCATAACTTTGTTCAGCAGAACAGGAAAACAGGGTTTTCCAAGCACAAACACATTCCCAAATAAGGATATAAGGTAACTTAGCAAGCTGACCCTTATTCAAGTTGTATTTTGGCAATATGTCTTGCCTACTCACCTGCAGGGCTCTTTAGTCAGAGGAAGAGTCATCCTTGAAAGTTGTAGAGTACTAAAATTGAAAGTGTTGTTTGTAGAGCTCTGTCATTACCTTCCACTGGCTGCCTCTCCTCGTTGTTCAATGTTCTCCCACCAAAGGCACAGTGGAAGATGTCCACCTTTTAAATACATGATGGATGTTCCACAAATATGTTAGCATGGATGAATCAACAGCTGTTAGGCAAAAGAGTGAGATAAACGTTTATTTCACACACCAGGCAGTTGTCAAGAAATATTAATATCCTTTAGTCAACAGAAGGGTGAAAAACAGCTGCTGAAAGGACTATGATAAACAGATGGCAAGAGCAATAGAGTCAGGCTGGCACTGACTTAACTCTCGTTACACTTTTCCCCAAGCTGAATCTCTTGGGAAGGACTTGCACTGGAAAATAAGTTAGTTTGAAAAAAAATATGCTTTATCTAGTTTGGTGGTTTTTTTTTTTAAACTATTTTACAAAGTGTAAGCTACTGTATTTACATAGCATTATGGAAATCTAAGTTTCAGTGTTAGAACCGGCCCTCTCCTGAACCCTGAGGCTTGAAGCTCATATGTCTTAGAGGAGATCTTATTAGTATGCAACATCCATTGCCCAAGGCTCATTGACCAGATTTCCTTTTCCATAAAAATATAATGCCAGATTCTACAGTAATTTTCATTTACTCCCCAGGTAAACTTCTGAATGATCTCTGTAAAACCAATTTGAATAACATCTGTTTCTTGTCCCAGTTTGGCTAGATGCTGACGGAAATACCGAAGAAATTTAAAGCAGCATGCAGATTTACATTTCCTAACAGTTGGGTGGTTTTTTTTTTAATAGAATCAGCAATCATGTTTTTTAGATCAAATGTAGACATAGAGATTCTACGGTTTATATTCCAGGAGAATATAAATTAGTGATGCCATTCTTTGTGAAAAATGGGTGCTACATATTCCAGCAGTAGCAAAAGAATATGCTTAAAATTATCCTTAGGTTAGTTCTTGATTGCTTCCATTTCCAAAAGTTAAATAAGATGCTTAAAGGAAGGAACTCCTTTATTTCAGTATCACCATGAATTAGTTCCTAGAAGACACTTAGCCATCATATTATATTCCTATCAGAGATTTTAATTACATTTTAGGCTTTTAAATTACAACTTCAAATTTTATTTTATTTATTTCCACTAGTTGCATGAAAAATTGACTCATTTAAATATCATTTAGTTAATACAATAAGCTTACATTTTGTCAATTCTTTAATTTGGATAGTAGAATTAAAAATAATCTAGCTAATTGGATATTCATGTGTGTGGAAAATATGTAAAATAAGATCACAGGGCTAAGATTCTTACACTGATTAGTATTTTACTCTCCTGGTAGTACAGCAAATATCAGCAGTGCTATTCAGCAATTACATATAAGAATCTATTCAGGATAATTTACTGACAGGCAATTTACTTGTGTAAATACATGCATGCAGTACTGTTTTGAATGTCCCAGGATATATGAAATTCTTTCACAGGATTTTAAGATATGATCTGGTGTTCTGAATCAGCAGTCTATCTCAAGAAAGGTGATCCTTATGAGCCTGAAATGCTAGGGGACTGAGTTCCACTGCAAAGTCTTGTAAGAACTCTGGAAACAAAATGCCTCTGTATTTTAACACAAAGTGTTATTGTGCAAAAAAAGAGAAAACAAACAAACCAAAACAAAACAAATGTGTTTAATATCCTTTGAAATCATTGTTAACATAATTTTGAAACCAGATGCTTACCCCTCAGATATAACTATCTCTAGTATTTTAAAGGCTTGAGGTAGTGTTAAATCAATGTGTCAGGGTTATCTTGCCATAGGATATGGGATTTGCTTTCTTGAAACAAATCATTGACCTGGAAGCTGCCACGTTAGCTGTGGAACTCATGAATTTACTACTAAACAACAAATCGTATGTAATTCCAGTCCCTTTCATATAATTTCTGAAATTACAAGCTCTTTAAAAATGAAAGCATCAAACTTGAAAAGGCACAGTATGCTTAGACAGCTTCTGCAATGTATTTTGAAATTGTTATTGTAATTTTCTTAAAAATGTTGGTTCCTCTGACAGCCCTATACACCCATGCATAACTTATTATTCATTCTGTAGCTTCAAACAAAGCTTTGGTCTGTTTGTTTGTTTGTTTTTGGAGGTGTTTGTTTGTTTGTTTGTTTTTTACTGCCACAACCAATACCACAGTTGTTCAAGTGTTTATTTAATGTTTTGGGTCTGCATATAATTCCTCTCTCTCAGCTTTGATAAATCTTTTATTTACTTGTGCGATGATGACACTGTCTTGTTGCTATCTGATAAGGGGACCAGCAAGATTAACACTATTCTTCATGCCGAGCTAACAGAAAGAAACAAAGTGATTTCATGAAAATGAAGCTAATACTCAATTTAGATAAGACTTCTGGGATATTGTTCACTCCTTGACCTCTGCCAAGGAGGAGGCTTTTCAGATTAATTCAGACAAGAACACACAGTAACACAATGGATATTACTAAACATCTTCCACTATCATGCCCATTTTTTTCTCCTTCTAACTTCTGCTAATAGCAAGACAGCAGAAAAGATGACAGTACATGCTCATTTATGTGTTACCCATATAGAGTTAATCCCTCACAAGTTGGTTTGGTTTTTTTATTTGTTTATTTGTTATTTCACCCCACTGAAATTAGGTTTCCCTTCCTTTCTATCATTGGATTTTAATCTCTTTTTTGAGTGCTACTTCCTAAGGCACAGCTGGGGGCAAATCTCTCTGTATTTATTTCCTATGTACAGGTTTGCACTGCATAAAACAGAGTTGTTTCTTCCAGGCAGAGCAAACAGTGTTCCATAGCAGTACCTGTGACCTATTATTTTTGTATATGAATTATTTGGATAAAAACTGTGTGGACTTACAGTAGATTTTTTAGGATAGTAGTCCTATTAGAATTGTGGGTAGCCTTGCAATTCCATTTTTTTTGAGGGTGAAATGATGGTAGGGTGCTAGTGTGTGTGAAACCTGAAAGTTGTAAGGAATTTAGAAAAATCTTACATCTTTTTAAGCCATTTATTATATATGAAATAGTCAAGCCTGTATTTTAACTTGAGTTCTTTCCAATATTTTCCAAATCTTATCAAACTGGAGTTCTTGGAACGCAAGAATTGATTAAATTAACTGAGAAACTTGCTGAAAGGCAAGTTTAATTCTAAAAAGCTTGTGTTATTTGAGAGTCTACAGTTCTGGCTATTTTCCTAGAGTGTCACTCTTACCCAGTTCTGTGAAAATAGCTTCCAGTAATCTTGAAAGAGAAAATAATAAATAACTGTCTGTTCATCAGTGAGTCTGAGAAAAAAGCCCACCTGTTTTCAAAACTTCTAAAGTATATTTTAATAATGTTTTGCTCCTACACAGAGACTTAAGCAGAATAACTTCTTTACCATGGATGTCATTACATGTGAACTGACAGCATTAAAATAAATGGCAGGAGCCTGTTCTTAGCCTCTGTTAGTCAGTCCAGTCCTTCCCCAGATTTTCACTGTTTGTCACCTGGCAGGCATTAATCTGTTAGTATATGTAGTCTGTTTTTCTTATCTCTGGTTTAAATGAGTGACTCAAAAAATCTGGGAACTTCTGTTTTTATGGCGCAAATGAAGTACTGCAACATAAGTCACAATAAAACCAAAATAAACCTGTTCTTGACTACGCAGAGTAACTCACTAAGAAGATCCAGAGATAGAAACAAACGTGAAATGACTGTAAAGGATATGATGCAGGCCATTTATTCAATCTGTACAAACCTTCATTCTGCCAGGTATGCACATTATGTACACACATATCTACCAATATCGTGTGTAACTTATGCAGCGCAAGGATATTTCAGAAACAGCATCCAGATAAATAGACATATGCTGCTATAGCAAACACATCAGAAGAACATGAAAGAAATGGTTAAGTGTTCCAGAACTGCTGTAAAAACAAGTCAAAGCAGACTAGTTGCCAAATCAATATAATGGTTTACCTATGTTAAATAAACGTCTCTGATGAGATGAGTTCATTTTTACCCACCTAGAAAAATACTTAGGCTTGCCTTGAATAAAATGCACAATTCTTCCATTAAAATTAGAAATTAATCTTCTTTTTTTCTTTTATTTTGTTGTTTTTTGGGGTTTTTCCCCCCTTAGGGTGTGCCCTGTTGTGTTCAGGAGCGCTGCTCAGTCTGTGTACCCATCGGGCTGCCTGCACAGCCCAGATGCCCTGGCACCTCTCTGAGGCCATGAGCAAAAAGGAAGAACAGCTGCTGGCAGGCCTCTGTGAAATAATAAATCAGCAACAGGTCCTCCAGGCACCTTGTGCCGGAAGAGTGGAGATCAGCTTGCAAATGAAATACTTCTTAACGGCAGAAGTAAAGCCAGCTGTTTGTCAGGCAACATAAGGAAACTGAGCTCTTGTTCTGGGGGCTCCCGTGAAACTAAAATTGGTAAAGATATTAAAATCAACACAGCTAATGGGTAAAGTTGCAAGGAGCCCAGCTAAAAAATAAATAAGTTAATAAATTGACATTGATCTTCATTGATCAGGATGGTGAAATAATTCAATTGCTCATGAAAACAACTAGGCATCCCCTGCATTTTCCAGCTAAGGGACAAAGAAATAGCTGCTGAAACTAAACCTACTTCACAATGTGGCATTTCTAATAGGTTTCAGAAAAGTCATATTATTTGGACCTCAGTATTATAGTAATGCTATGTTTTTTCATTTCTACTGTTTAGCTTCTTTCTCCTCAGACTAAAATCAAGGGTCATCAGTGTCTGCCGCTGCTGTTCTTCAGGATTTTCTGTTCTTTTGGCCTCTCCTGGCAATCTCTGTGCATGCAAAATGAGTATGAAATCAAAGGAGAAAGGAGAGAATGGATCTAATCCAGTTTTAAGAACACCAGAACTGCAAAATTATTTTTGATTAGATAATTTTTTTCAGTTTTTTAACTGTTCCTTGTTATTTTTACTTCCCCTCTTATACCATAGAAAATGCAAGAAATACACAGATATGAATCAGTTTTATTTGCTTTTTTACTGCTACTTAGCTTTCAGTTGATATTTGCTGTCTTGGATTAAAAAACCTGAATGTGCTGTTGAGAATAAGAAGTAATTGTGTATTAAAAAAAAAAGTTGAGTGAGAGATATCATGTCACAAATTGCTGTTATTATCCCTTGCAGCACATTGGAAGACCTAACTGGATATCAAGACGTGACTGTTAAATATTGCACAAACACACTGATTTAAGTACCAAACAACTTACAAAGTCTGCATGGAAGAAAGAGAACATACAGATATAAATCAGATGGACATTTATAAAGAACTGGTGCAGATATATTGAAAATTCTTGATACACCAGAAG
>JAWMRA010000090.1:31459287-31478047 GCA_035584735.1 Pseudotriccus pelzelni | reverse complement strand
TTCCCTCAGTCTCCTCCTCTCCAGCTGAACACACCTGGTGATCTCTGCTGCTCCTCATATGGCTTTCCCTCAAGGCCCTTCCCAATCTTCATTGCCCTCCTTTGGACAGCCTCTAGTGGCTTAATATCTTATATTGCAGTGCCCAAAACTGCACACAATATTGCAGGTGAGTCCACACCAGTGCAGAGTAGAGGGGGGCATTTTGAAGATACTTGATGTCACACAGGGTTTCTGATTTAGTAGAATGATTAAAAATATATTTAAATCTCAAAACAAATTATTAAGTTATGGCAAAATGCACCAGTTGCAATATGCAGTTCAATCACAATACCAGTTTGACTCCCATTACCAGTCTCAGTCCTATGTTCTCCGTCAGGATGGATGCTCAGAGTTTCCAGTTGATGAGAAGGAATAGCAGGGTTAATGTCACCTCAAGCCTGTTGCTCTCTTAAAATTCTTTTGCTGGAGTTAGGGAGACTTTCACACTCTTTTAATGAACTCAGGGACAAACACACCACCAATTGATAGCTGTTTACTTAAAAAAAAGAGCTTTGTGTGTTCCCTTTGTGTTGAGACCAAGCTGTGCTTCTTTGCAATTCTTATGGTCCATCACACTCTACATTATTGCTTGGGCTTCACCCTTGCCCACCTCCTCTGAGCCTTACTCTGTTTTAAGGACTCACTGATTTGTCACAATGTGAGTCTATCAGAGGGAACTGAAAACACAATAAAATAAAATACACAAATGACGGATAGAAAAATATAGAGAAATGTATACAGGAAAACATATAAAAATGAAAGTGCATTCAAAGAAAATAAGGAAAAAATTAATTACTAACATTTCCTCTTTTTTTTTTTTAATGTTTAAAATTAAAAAACTGGATCAATTCAAATGTTGGTTTCCAAAGCATTTCCCCAATACTGAACTTTTAAACCAATTAAAATAATAAATGCAAAATAGTTAAAGTCACAGCTGTGAAACTAAGTAATTTGAAACATGAGGAGAAAAAAATAGAACTAATAGTCAGTGTGAATTAAAGTTAGGGAAAATTAGGTTTTGGGATCATACCTGCTTCTCAGATTTGAAACAGTGAGAACATATCTCTTTGCTGGTCCAAGGATAAATGCCTTCTTGGACTCACTAAGTCCGTGCTGTCCTTTTTGTCAGGTGCTGCTTATTTTCCCATTGGGTGATGGATTAGGCACATTAAGATCAT
This sequence comes from Pseudotriccus pelzelni, assembly GCA_035584735.1. Taxonomy (NCBI): domain Eukaryota; kingdom Metazoa; phylum Chordata; class Aves; order Passeriformes; family Tyrannidae; genus Pseudotriccus; species Pseudotriccus pelzelni. Next base: position 31,476,830 of record JAWMRA010000090.1, on the reverse strand, counting down.
GGCTTTAAGCAACAACTTTGTCTTGTTTATGCTTAAAAGAGAAACATCAATCACATTCACCCCACAGCCCTGTAACTTCTACTCATGTCTCACTAGCTCAGCACAAATATGATGCATTTTCTAGAGACAGGTATTATTCCCAGTGATGCCTTCCTATCATTGTAGTCTTTCCTGGCTAGGCTTGGGAAAGCTCACCATGTGCATTCCGCTGCACCATGCAATAGGAAAAGCTAACTGGATACTTGTAATTATTTATTTGTTAAATGCCAAAATATCCTTGACTTGTACGTATCTATGAAACACTGTAATGAGAAGGCATACAGGAACTGTTGTCTAGTGAACTACAATGACAGATCCTAATTTTTTTGGTTGTTGTTTATTTTGCAGCTCTTTGTGTTCATATACCATCAAAGCTATTTTTCATATTATCATCTAGCAAAAGAACTCCACATATCTTTCTGTTTGCTGTCAGGAAGAGACAAAGAGCTGAAGGACTGAGATAATCTTATCCCCAGGAAGACAGATCAAACACAGAATCTGCTTATTCTTTTATTTTAATCTGAGAAAATGTTATTTGTGTTGCTTGGAAAAAGAAAAAAAACCAGCAAACTTCGAAGAAGATATAGGGGGTCTTTTTGAAAGTGTGTACTTTTTCCATGTACCTAATTATTTTGCATAGAAATGTTTCATACATTGTATTATATGAACAGCTGAGCTAAAGTTTATGTCCAGTCAACTATGCTCATCTACTAAACTCCTGAATTTGCCTTAATTTTATTGTTTTCATTAGAATGGACAATGATCTTGATTAGCTTCCTGAGTTGAAGGTTTACTCATGAATCATCTGTTAGTGTCAGGATATTGTCACCAAACCCACTGAAGAGAGAAATTGATAGACTAGAGACACATTTTTCAAACTTTTATTGGAATTAAAAACAAACAAACAAGAAACCCCAAAGCATAACCAAATCAAACCAATCAAACACCCCCCCCCCAACAACCTTAATAGAATAAAATAGAATTTGGCTTTGTCTATTACTAATTTTGTAATTTGTATTGAAGTTAGAGGCCTCTCTGACTCTACTCATATTGGTCCACTCCATCACTTCCAACCTCATGGCAGGCTGAATTCCTGACACTTTTGTCTTCTATATTTGGGTCTGTACACTCATGCAAAAATCATCTGTTATAATTCAGCTAATAATTATGGAGGGGGAAAGCAAGAGGTTAGAAATGACTTCTAGAAAGGCACTTTTGTTTAAAATATGGCAGACAAAAATTGTTGAGCAGTGACTGACTCCAGACAGACACTGGAGACCATCACAGCAATGAAATCAAAACTAGACACTTCAGTAACAACATTCAAACCCCAAAGGGTGAATGCAAGATATTTTGTAGCTAGAGTGGGAAGAAAATGTATAAGGAAATTGTAAGGAAAAAGCACCATGTAATCATAAGCTTTCTGTATATGTATATATATATATATATATATATATATAAATAAACTTATATATTTATATATTTTTATATATATAAATAAATAGGATTTTATTGATTTTTATCACATTTTTAGACAGCAAGAATTCTGGGAAACCAAGATTGTGGGTATAAACTGTATATTCTTCTTTTAAAAATATTGCAGAGTTTAAAAAAAGGGAAGAAAGTTTAGCAGAAAGACCTAGAAATGAAGCAGAAACAGAAGGTAACAATGGCAACACCAGTAAGAAAACTCAAACCAACACTAAAACACTGACAAGCAAAAACCCTCAAAACCCAAAACTTGCTAAAATGTGATCAGCTTTGTTCTCTTCTAAAAATTAATGTTATGTTTTATTTAAAAGCGGCTGCTGGAAGCTAACCAGGTGAACAGCACAGTAAAGACAGCAATACAAAAGACCATTCTGCTAATCACATACGGTTAAATCCACAGTTCTTTTGAAGTTATAGGTTAAGAAATCACGTTTTTTAATATTCCAGGTTTGCCCCAGCTGAACAATATTGGGTTGGGAACTACTCTGTTAATGAGTATTTTTGTGCCCTGTTGTATTCATACAGAAGCAATTTGTGTCTGTCATGTCAGTAAAGTGCAGCTATTTGGAAACACAGGGGTTTGCAAAGGAGGCATTCACATTTCTGGAGGCAGATGAAAAGACAGGAGAAGGATTAAGTGCCCTCATTAGTGTGAGATTAAATTCTAGCAATTTACTTCGTTCCAAACCTCACTACTATTGAAATAAATTCGACCAGATGCTTGATAAAAGAGAACATTCTAGAAATCAGTGATCATTAGGTCGGTAAAAGAGTTCTGGTGGGTGTTACTCTGTCATCTACAGGGTGAACAACTGCTTCTGCTCACAGAGGTTAAGTATTATTGTATCAATAGCATTGGTCAATAGCAAAAACATAGGACACTCCAGACCAATGGCTTTAGAAAGTTAAAAATTAAATAGTAAAGGATTTGAGGGAATTTGGGATAGTTTGTGAAGTCAGCAAAGGGAGATCAGAAATCAACCCAGTCAGAAATAAATCCAATAATAGCCTTTGTTTGATATTCCGACAACGTCATTGTTAAATGCAAAGTGATCATCAGATGGCTAAGAGGATTTTAGAACATACAGCAGCAAGTGAAAATAAAGAAACAATGTTGGTTTATTCTTTTTAGGGTGGGGCTTTGTGTCTATTACTAAAAATGGCACATAGATATCTAGTGCTTTTGAGCATTCAAAAAAATTGCACCCAACAGCAATTGCAAAAGTTAAATCAACTTCAGAAAAGTAAACTTGTCCCTATAAAACTGAATTTTGAGTGAATATAAAATTTAATATATATATGTATAATGTATGTGTACATGAAATATAATGTATGAAAAAGTATAAATAATATAATTTACTGAGTATAAAATAGTAATAATTTATGTAATGAGATAATCTTTAATACATAATAAGATAACCCTTTTTTCTATCAATCCATATTTAAACCTAAATCTTCACTGTTATATATGAAATACAGAATTGTATATAAATTCAATCTTTTAAAAACTGATTACAGCAAAGTTCTAAGTGAAATCTGTGATATCATAAGGTTGTTACTTCAAAAGCTATTAAGGCCATAACATCGCTCCCTCATTCAAAAAGCAGTTCCAGAATAACTTCCAACAGCTTAAATTAAGGAACTCCACCATTCATAAGATTTAAACCATCAATCCTTGTATGTGGATGTACAATTAACACAAAACTCAGTGAGGAGTTGCTTACTTTTGTCAAATACAGGGCCCACACATCTGATTCTGTTTCTGGACAGCTGAGATGAAACTGCCTGTCCTTCAAGAATTCTCTTTACTGCTGTGTTTTGATTCTTCCTGTTTCCAAATCAGGTAAAAAAAATTTAAAAAATTATCTCTTTTGTTTAAAGGTAAAGGTGTTTTTGAGTCAATACAGAGAGGTGAAATAATGAAACACTGAGACCCTGAAATCTGATTGTTAAATTCTTTTTACAGTTTTAAACATAGACATAAATATTATTCAAAAATATGTTCTGTTATTGAAAGATGGTTGAATATTTAAGTGACTTGGATGACTGTCAATTTTTCCCTTGTCATGTTGGTAATGTCTGCCCTGGAGTTTCAAGTCCTACCATGGAACATCACAATTTATGGACTAAAACTAGTTTTTCCTTTTGTTGCTGTTGTTTTGTTTTCCTGTCATGTAATAATATTTTTTCTTTGGTTGTTGAAGGCAGGAGTTTCTAAAAGAAAACAGTCTAAAGAGAAAGCTATAATTCAACATGTTCCTCTGCTTTACCGCTGTGTCTCTCTTTGGAAAGTTAAGCTTTGTTAACACAACTTTAATGCATTGCCTTCATCAAACCTCCTATTTAGAAGCGAGCCTTTTTCATTTAAAAAGAACAGCATATTATTTCCCTGTAACCTGGAAACTTGTTATTTCCACTCAGAAAGGAGCAAGGAGGTTATTTGCAGTACCTCTGGTGATGTAGCATGTGAGCATGAGGTGTAGCACCCTTAGGTGTAGTCCTTAGGGGGAGTCAGTGTTGGAATACATTCATCTATGATAAGAATTAACTGGAGTTAGCCACAGAAATGATAACTTAAGAGGCGATATAATACTTACTGCTTTGTGAGAGGAGGAGATAGGAGAATTTAATAGAAGGATGCATTCATGCAATAAATGAAGATGTTAAGAAAATCTCGCTGCAGATGAAGTTATTATTCACCTGACTGGTTTCTTCCTTCCAGATCAATGGAGATGCCATCAGACTACTGAACAGCTATTTTAAGTGCTGTAGATAAAATATTTCAGAGGTTTCAGAAATATTCTTGCCTATCATCCTCACATAATACGGTTTTCTATTAAGCCCTTTGGCTAGCTAAAGATGAACATATGCAATGGAAAATTTTGGTGAGGTGTCCAGATTTTATATCACTATGAGAAAACCCTGCTGACAGTTGGTAATTTGAAAATAAATCCTGATGGATAATATCCACTAGTCATCACATGGGCAGTTCTGTTTCTAGACAGGAACAGTTTGTTATCTGCCAAGTTTCATTTCATAATTTCTACCTAGGGGAAGATAACAATAGTTTAGAGTATCTATCTGGGTTATAGGACTAATCTCTTTGTCTTGCATTTCAGTTTGTCTTCCCACTCTGAACAGCTATAGTTGTTACTATCCTGACTTATTCTGTTCCTCTCTGAAAACGTGACTTGATGGCTTGTTCAGTGACTTTTTCTCCTTGCACCTTCAACTTCTGCTTTTGTTACCATTATTCTGCTAGTTTACCAGTTCTCTTAAAATTTGAAAAACTGTTTGTTTAAATAAGATTTTTTTTTTTACTTGGTTGTTTTAAAAAAAGCAAAAAAAAAGCTAGACTAGCCTTATACCATGATTCACTATATTAGAATAAGAGGAAAAAGAAATGGAGTAAGATAAAAAACAAGGTTGCTATTTAAATTTGAAAAATTATTAATGCTTTTCATGATTAACTTTTGAATATCTACTTGTCCAATATAGCCACTCTAATGAAGATGCTTACTCTTCTGAGCATATTATCTATTAAATGGTAGAGGATGTTAGTTTGATTTAAGAAATATTTACATGCTTTAAGTAGGTAGATCATCTTATAAAGAAAAATAGTGAAACAATATATTTATAATGGAAAACCCATAATATAATAATTTATAATTATTATATTATATATAATTAAAATATAATAATTTTATGCTCCTCTGATATTTTTTGATAGAACATTAAAAAATTAATATTTTTCATATTTTCCCTTATAATTTTTTTTCCTCCACTGAATTCTTTCAATTTTCTATAAAAAAATGTGTGTATAAATATAACTTTTAGCCTCTTCATCGAGATAACCTATCAACTCAGAGTGAACAGGGAGGACAAGATATTAGTTGGATTAGAGTTCAGGATGAAGAACTCAGAGTGGAACAGTACCTTTATTTGAACAATAATGTGTTTGAAAATCTGACCTAAATTCAATTAATCATCATCACTTAGTAAACAGCAAGTGCTATAGAATCTATAATGGATGCTCTGCAGTTTACAATGACCCTACATCTCTGAAACTTTGTTATGGACTGCAGATCTACTTAGGCAGATAAGTGAAAAAGAACAAATCTGGACATGCTTTCAGGGAATTCTCTTTTCAATTACTGTGAGAAAGAGGTTTCCGAGAAACCACTCCTGTTTTTTTCCATGCCAGTCTATCCTTGCCTTATGATAGGATTCATTCATGTTGTGTGTGCAATACACAGCAAGGCACACTCCAGTAAACACTGCAAGTCATGAAGCTAAAATATATGTTTATTTAACAGTAATTTCGCTTTCTAATAAGCATCACTTCTAAACATACTCTTATGTCAACATGATGATGCATGTTTGGAGTCTTTATGTTACGTGCTCCATCATATCTCACACTATATTTTTTGGTGATATCTGTTGGTGTGGAATCAGGAGGAAATTAACATGATTTGGATGTTTTGAAAGTTAGGAGCAGTCTTTTACAAATTTAACAAACAATCTGTACAGAAAAGCTCAAAGCTATCTGGTGTTCAGTGTCATGTACATATTTGTATGCACATCCTACTTAGTTTTCCAAGAGTTTGAATACAACTTTTGTATAACTGATGAGCAAGTTTATTCTCAAGAATCACAGTTTTGATTGGTGAAAGCAATATTTTTCTTCAGAATGAGGATTGTTTTTATCTCTTGTATTGTGGTTTTGTCCACAGTTACTCAAAGCATTTGTGATGACAGTCCACAATCTCTCTTTCCTGCCAGCTGTAAACAGACAAAGGAGGATATAAGTGGAGATGTCACAAGGCTTTTGTGTATCTTTTGTGAAAGGAAAAAGATTTTCTTATGGCAAGCCAAAGCTTTGTTCCCTGAACTCTAGAGCTACAATGCTGCTGCCTTCCAACTTCATAGCTGTAGGCATGGAAACATAATAATGCAGTCTTTTTTCTTTCTGTTTTTTCAGCTATTACCTTTCTGGCATCTATTAGACACATACCAGCCCAAAATGCAGCCTAATACTGAGTAATACACTATTTAGGAATAGTGCATTTGAAACTTCAGAGTGTTATTTGCAAGTCCTTCAACAAACTGATTGACTAGTTATAGAATAACTTTCTTGATTTGTTTGTGAAAATGTAAAAAAAAAATCATTATTGATCATAAGCATTTTTAGTCTGTTAAATTATTTTAATGTTAACCATTTTACAGTAATACTGTGTTTGCTTAGAAAGGACAGATAAAGATATAACAGAACAAATATAATAAGAACTTTTTGACCTTCATGATCATACAGTGTAGAGGTGAGGTACACTTGTCTAATATTGTATGCACTGTTTCTGTTGTTTGCCTTTATCTTATAAAAATTTACAAAGAGCAGGCTGATGCCTGTTATTTAACAAGGTATAATATAAAAGATAATTTTCACAAGTTATTTCTTGCCAACATTTTCTTTATTTGCAGTTACAAGAAACTTTCATCTACAGTAGTAACAACTATACTTTTACTTCAAGCAATTTCATATTAATTGATTGTAAATTCCCAGCTGGTGAAGCAAACTGAACTATGACTTCTGTGGCTGCAGCTATTGATTCATTTTATATCAAATCAAAAGAAAAAAAAAGAGGGTATGGATTAAATAACTGAAATTAGAAATTTATGCGTTTCAGAATGCCTGAGAAGTTCATTAAGTTTCCTTGTCAATATACTCAAGCAGCATGGGATTGATTCCTGTGATGTTTTAAACTTTTCCATTCCTTTCTCACTTAGCTCTAAAAATGTTTCAATGGAAGACATCAGAACCATTAATCCAATATTGAATATATACTATTTCCTAACTTTTCTCAAGGATTGAAATTTAACTTTAGCAACAACCTTTTCAGACCATTCCTCTGCTGAGATGTATCTCTCAAACACCTGGAGAGCTTTAATCAAGGTCTCTTTTCCAGAAAAGAATTTCACACAGAAAAATTGTGGGGTGTTTTTTTGCTATATATTTTCCTCCAGAAAATAATTAATTAACTTTAGACACATAAAACAGTACATGTGCAAAATACAAAATGATTGATTGAAATTCATGAAGAAAAATAAGTCTATAACAGAATATCTTGAATTCAGAGCTGAATGTTTCAATTGCAATGTGGAATTTATTTATTTATTTATTTATTTATAGGGAAAGTAGCATTGCAACAAATCTTGTTACAGGTTATTACTTATGGGAACACTTAATGATTACCAGTTCACTGTTGCAGAGTTGAAACACTCTTAGTTTTCAGAAACAAGAGGTGAGCAGGCAGACCTACAAGTTGGATCAGATAACTTAATATTCACCGAAAACCATCCAGTATTGAAGTGCTGGCAACAAGAAAAAGTGAGGTAAATCAGATATATGTAACTAGATTCAGACACACACGCAGTCTAATTCAGCTACAGATTGGCTGAATTGCTGAACATCAGTATACAGCACAGGCAGGGGATAAGGTACATCAGGGAGCTACGCTTAAGGCAATGTAAAAAGCTTCCAGCCATTTCTTCATGAACCATTTCTGCTGTTCTGTAGCTCACATTTGGGATTAAGGTTGCTTTTTGAGACCAAGACTTATCAAAAGGTGAGTTACCATAGGTAAGCAAAGAGTCAGTAAAATATTCTGCTTAGGGAAAACTGTTTACTGACAGTCTTTATAATAAATCTTTTCTGAAATTCAGTAAACAGTGTCCATACTCTCAGGCCATATAATTTTCCCTTGGCTGTTGACTTCAGATTCCTGTGGAATCAAATCATAAAATCATTACCTTCAATATCATTGAGTCCAACTGTTAAACTAACATGACCATGTAGCCACTAAACCATGTTCCCTAGAATACTCTTCCCCATACACTCTAAAATATGTGTATGGAACATAATTTTTGCATTATATTATTTTTCCTAGTTACTGGTGAAAATAAAAGCATCAGAGTTTGATTTAGCTTCCTTTTTTTTTACATTTTCATGACTCAGAAATATGACTGTATGATATGATTTATTTATTTTTGTGGGATCTGGGAAGAATGGCAAAGTATGAAGCGCTTCAAAAAAAGCATGGTTAGAGAAATTTTCATAGAATATTTAAAAAAGAAACTGTGGTTAAAGTTTTCCTTCGGGGATTAATTGTACCTCTAAAATATATGTAGTATTTGTTATAGCGAAATCCAAGGAATTCATTTACATAGAGATGCTTTCCCTTAGACATTAAACAACAGGGAAGTTGTTACAGACAGAGAAACAAAATGTAGGAATAGCTGAAGTAAAGCACAGCATTTGTATTTTAATCCTGTACTAGAATTTGCGCAGGGACAGCTAAGCATGTCTGAATCTTTGTGGTATAGGATGACAAATGATACAAAATGGGAAATATCATAGTCTAGAAAGCCAAAATAATTGCTTCATTCACCCATTTCTGTGCAAAGTAGCTTTGTGCAAGACTTTATTCCCTCTAATGACAGACTTAAACTGGCATGACTTATACCAGTTACCAGTTTCTAGACACTGAACAGAAATCACTCCTAATTTCCTAACTGTAAGAAAACCTTCACAGAGTAAACAACTGTTTTATTAACAACTACTGTTGGAAAATATGTATCTGATCATCCACTAAGGGTACATGCTTCACAGAGTACTCACATTCAGTAGGTACTGGTTTTCCTTCCACTGAAGACCTGAAATATTGGGAGTGAGTCCTACATAATGAGGCCTCTCACATGGTGGTTGAAGGGAAGGTGGTGGATGTGGCTTTTGATGATTTTAGTAAGGCTGTTGGTACTGCCCCTCCCAGCATCGCTCCGGGCAGGCTGTGGAGCTGTGAGATGAGCAGGAACAGGGTGGGCTGGATGAAGAAGGGCTCCAGGGCTGGTGTGTGAGGGGCTGCTCTGGCTGCTGAGCAGTGCCCAGTGCTGTTCCTCGGGGCTCAGCCCTGCCACCAGCTCTGCCCATCGTGTTTATCCAGAGCCGGAGGGGGAGCCGAGGGCACCCTGAGCGAGGGTACCGATGGCACCGGACTGGAGGGTGCCGGGGACTCCCTGAGGGACGAGAGCCTCGCAGAGGGATCTGCACAGCCTGGAGCACCGGGCAGTTATCAGGGCATGGAATGTAAGGAGAACAGCGCTGGGTCCTGCCCCTGGGATGGAGTCACTGCTGGACACGGGAACAACCCGGGAGAGCGGAGTGTGGGAACATGTCATGGGTTTGCAAAACGAGACAGAGCAGCCCCAGAGGGATGTGGGGGTGCTGTGGGGGCAGCTCAGGGCGGGTCAGTGCGTGCCCGGGCAGCCAGGAGGGCAAACCCCATCCTGGGGGCTCAGACACAGCCCCACCGACACCGAGAGAGGGATCAGCCCGCTGTGCCCAGCACGGCTGTGCCTCACCCCGAGTCCTCAGGCACAGCTGGGCCCACACCCTGAGCAGGGACAGAAGGCTGAAAATGCAATGATCATAATTGAAAGGTTCTTAAAATATATCTTATGAAGCCTAAACTGAATAGGAAAATAGCGTTGAGATTTTCATGGAGAGTAAGCGCATGAAACTGAAGCAGAAGAGAGATTGCATTTGTTAGAAGGCCAAACAATTCACCTGAGACTTGTATATAGCCCAAAAAGGAGTTTTAAAATGAATAGAAGAAAGAAATATGAGACGCTGGAGTGAAGCAATAAAAAGATTTATATTTTTTTATGAAAGAGCTATTATGCTATAGAGGAACCAAAGCCATAAATGACCTATAACATTACCAAACAATTCTCAAAGGAATCATATTTTTGGGGCCATAAATACCTATATTAGCTAAAGTACAGATCCTTCAGTCACTATTTTCCTCAATATTAGAAATGTTCCGTATTTTGAAGGATTTAAAAGTTGTTTAGAGATAAAATAAATCTTATATTATTTGAGGATCATGGAATAATTTAGGTAGGTAGGAAGCACCTCTGGAATTCATTTAATCCTTAACGGTTGATCTGGCTACCACTCCTATTTTTCCCCCCAGTATGTCCTTAACTTTGTTTTCTCATCAGAGAGGATTTCTTGGACAGTAGAAATGTATTATATAATGTCATGTTTTAAACATATATAAAGTACACTTACGCCATGAGAAACCTACTCTGTGATCCTGAAGCTGTACATTTCACTCCCTTAAAGAACTCCATAAGGCATGTTTAAGAAGCAGAAGCAAATTCATCAATAACCTGCAGCAACAGGTGTTTGTTTTAAAAGCAAGGAGTTTTTCTGCAGCCTTCTAGCATCCTGCCCATGTGCTTAACTGTCTTTTGGTCGGAATATTTGTTGAAATACCTGAATTCAGTTGTATTTCTTCCAGTTTAGGATGATTGGCTCATGTCTGTTTATTTATAATGATGTAAGAGAAAAATTGAGAGGACTCTAAAGCACAAAATACTGTTGAGCTCCTATTTTTTTTTCTCCTAAAAACAGTACCAGATGAATATTTTCTGAAAAAGTGACATTTTTTTCACTGTCAATAGATTTTTCCCCCCAAATTGTAATCTTTTCTTACTTTGTAATGCCTTGCATGTCCACAGTATTCCAGCAAAGTTCTAAAAAGAGAACAATGCCATTAGCATTTTGGCAGTGTTCACAAACTGCATTAAAATATTGTGATGATACACACGAAATGTAAAATTCCCTTTAGAACCCAAATCATAAAGGTAGAAACAAGGTACTTCTGTGGAGCGGGAAAAAAATAATAAACCATTAACTTCAGAGTTATACATGGAAGAACAAGTATAAATGGCAGAGAACTTGCAGACTTACTTCATGCTGCATTATAATTGGTCTTTTATTTTTTCTTCCAGTTATCAAAGACACTAAAGCCTTGCCATTTGCATGTAAATTGCACTCAAAATCACTTCTGCACATTCAGAGAAGTCTAGATAGCAGATCATATTGCATTATCACGGTGCATGCCTGGAAGACCAGTGCAGGTAGACCAGAGGATGGTAGCCTGGGAACACTGCTCCAGGAATATAGTAGTGCTAGGAAACAAAATGATGACTGTCTTTTTCTAATAATCTTTGAAGTTTAAAGAGTAGGTAGAGCCAGATGAAAAAATTAATTATAATATCATTTCTCTGTCTGCAACCAAGCGTCCTGCAAGTGTGAAAACACAAAGTAACAAAAAAAAAAAAAAAAAAAAAAAATCTTGGTCATTATCCTTTGCATTGTTCATTATACTACAATGCTACGCTTTGGAATATAGTTGCATTAGAAGAGAAAAAATATTTTTCTTCATCTCCATCTAAATACAATTAAAATTTTTAAGAAGAGCTTGGACAGGCAGCAGAGTGATTCTTCTCTGTGATTGACAGTGGGTGAACACCTCTATTGCACATATTATTACAGGGGATTTGACACCAGGTGTCATGGCATGCTCTCTTCACAATAAAATTCAGTCCTTGATGCTGTTTATTCATTCTGCATCAATTTAATTAAAGACATGTGCAAAAATATATAAGTAGGGGGATGCAAATTTGGGTTATATAGAAAAGAAAAAGGTCAAAGTTCTATACAAATAGTAATATTTTTATTACATTTAGGCATAAATGAGAATGAAAAATGTAGATAAGAGTAAATATAATAATTAAAAATACAAAAATGTGCTTCTGAAATTAAACTTGATGGAATTCCTTTAGCAAAGTATTTAATAAGCATGATTTAAAGAAAACAATAATAAAAAAGTGTACGTATGCAAATCTTTGCTCATAGTGATTTGAATTTTCCTGTTTTTCTGAACAATGATGCAGTGATTCATTTCATGTCAGTTCAAAGTCAGAAAGTATTAATCTCAGCTGCCCTGGAAGAAGTTTTTGTAAGGTTTTTGTAATCTTGGTATGGATGAGCTGGCATCTTCTGTTGAATTTTACACCCCATTCTGATCCTTTAGTCCCAATCATGGAAGATTAACATCAGATATAGAACTGAGCCTTGGTGACATGAAGCATCCATTCTGAAAATTTAATTAGAAATTTCCTTGTCTCAAGTGATTTCTGGTCAATTTTGAACAAATTGACAATTTGGTATGTTGCAAACCATTTAATTGTTTGACTGTTTTGCTTCAACACAGGAACAGACATGACTTCAATGAACAACAATTCTGATTCTCAGCCATTTGTATGCTGAATTATTTTAGGAATGGTACCTCTGTCATGAGAATGCCACTGCACTCAGATCAGAACAGTACAAGATGATCCCTCAAAGCTGTAAGAGTTTTAAGCTATACCAGTGAGGCACCATTGTCCTGCAGAAACATCTGTTGGAATTTAATCAAAAGGTCCTACTTCATCACAAAAATCTGGATCTGCTGTGCATATACTTCAGATGAGATGGCTGGTCCAGTCAGCCTTTCAATGAAACTCATCAAGGCTTTCCTTGAAATTCATGTCTAGATAACCTCAGTATTAATAAGGTACATCCTATTTGATAGGAGTTAACTCAAGAACTTCTCTACCTAAATGGGTTCCTGTGTTTTATTCCTTCAGCAAAAAATAGAACACACTGACATTATTTTCTCAGGGTGGCCCACTCCTTCTTCACAGCCCATACCTTCCTGAGAGCTACTCCAGCACCAAAAATGGCATGTTTGTCCTTCACAGATACAAAAAGTTTCTGTTTCAACTCTGTTATAGTAGAAGGTGTCCCTGCCCATATGGCAGGGCATTTGGAACTAGGTGATCTTTAAGGTCTCTCACAACTCAAACCATTCTATAATTCTGTAAATCCATGTCTGTAAAATATGGTGCTCTCTTTCTCAACAAAGTAATTTGGTATACTAACATTTTCTTATTTAGCGTTAGGTCTCAATTATTCATTGTGACTCCTTCTAACTAGAAGTGTTAATCTAGAACAAGTGGGGGACCTACTTTTCTTATCATTTATCAATAGGGAATTTGTGAAGTCGGCAAAAGTACTGTTATATGCAAATTGGTCTGAAGACTAATAGTTGCCCTCATCAACTTATCAGTGAACTGAAAGCTGTATTCTGCCTTTTTTTTTTAATTTTTTTTCTTCTCTGACTGAAGGAACAAAGATCTGAAACTTTCTGTAGATGGCTGGATAATTTCTATGGTAGACTCCTTTCTTATTGCAGAAGTGGAAAGAAAAGTATCTTGCACAGAGTTCTTTAAAAAGTAAGACATTTCTGAAAAAAATCCATTGTAGTTAAGACCATCATCTTAGTTGATGATAGTGCATATTGTCTGTATCTAAAATAAGTTAATCTACAAAATCAGACAGTGGGCTATTTCCAAGGCAGTGGTTATCATTAGTAGATTAAACATAGAGATTTCTCTGAAATACAGGCTGCATTAATGGGTTGCCATTAATTAGGCATACCATAAATACATGTCTAAGGATCACATATACTTAAATTTATTAAAGTTAAGGTCTGGCCTCTCCTCATTCTTCATAGCAAGACTATTTATTCTTTTTTCCCCATCTAATGCAAAAAGATCTTTTCAAGACTTGTTTAAACATATATTTAATCACCAAAGAAATCACATGATCTCAGAAGGAAGTTGATCTTATAATTAGAATAGGATGCCATGGCCATAAACATGATTTAGATGATCCCAATGTAGTAAACAAACAAAAACACAAACAAAAACAACAACAACAACCAAAATAACCCACAATAACCTCCCCCCCCCAAGAAATCAACCAAAACCCTTCAACCTTTCCCTTTTTTGTGCACTAGCAACTTAAGCTAACAGCAATCTTCAACAGTATAGGAACCAGGACTTTGACATTTTCAGTGTTATGTAGAGAAAGTTACATCTGGATTCAAAGTTTCCCTGTTGTTTCTCGCTCATATGTGACTCCTCAACTCATTAGAAGTGTCTCATTTGGTCCCACGGCCAAATAAAAGTGAAAACAAACCATGTTGAAATTCTTCTTACATTTCTCCCTTTATTTGGTGCCTAGAAAATTATATGCCAGGGAATTTCTGCCCTTGGCTTCTGAACTTCATTCAGTACCTGGCTCATCATTTTTGTAAAAGGGTATATTAGCACATACAGAACAGGAGTACATTAGCAATCATAATTTCTTTCAGGTACTAAAGCTAGTTCATTTTGTTGGTGCAAAAAGCCTCAGGTGTTAAGTAGGTGGTATAAGAGCTGGAAAAAAACCCATAAATAATTAAAAAAAAAATAATTAGGCATAGCTACATGAAGGTTTAGCAGTGATTTCCATAAATGGACACCCTGCATATTAGGTTAGCTAATGTTACTTTTTTTTCCTGTGATAAACCATAAAACCTCAGATTCAACCATTTTCATAGCTAATGTCTTGCATACCCTGTAATATAATGTATTTTTTTTAAATCACTACAGATGGGGAAATGCAATGGCTCATGAAATTGGTGAGGGAATATAAGGTCTTTGGATCAAATCTGCTCTTACACAAGTATGAGTTTGTAACCGTAAGACTGAAAATTCCAGTCCTCTGGAACAAGGCAAACCTTAAACCTTGCAAGAACGTGAGTGAGAAAAAAAATAAAGAAGAAATACGGTTACTGTCTATCCTCTTTGCGTAGGTAAGTAGCAGAGCCTCATCTATTTCCAGCACAAACTGAAGTTTGGTGAGAACTGTCTTCAGGTGCCTTGAAAGAGGTGAGTTGCAGAACTAACAGAGGTTGCTTGAACATATTCAAATTCCTGGTTCTCTGCTCACTTAGAGTAGGATTAAGGTTTGGGCAGATAGACTGATATAGGTCAGTCTGGCATGGCTTGTATTTATAGCATTAGCTTTAGACTGAACTGAATTAGATTGAACAGAAATTGTACTCAATGATCCTTATGGGTCCCTTCCAATCCAAGATATTCCATGGTTCTGTGATGACCTTCACCCCTCCTGTGAAGCATCACAAATACTGCAGATCCAGGACTCAGTAGACACCACGTATTTTTTTCCAAAACATGTAACACACTGCATTTCATCTGGTGTCTTGTTTTTCCTTTTTCTTTCTTTTTTTTTTTTTTAAAATCAAGAGAGCTGACACAGCTTCTTGTCTACAAGAATCCCTTCATTACTGTAATTAAAGCTACATACAAAGGCCAAATATTAATTGTGATCAGTATTTTGCTTTATCAGATGTAATATTGTCTTTTTAAAAGCATTTCTTGAAATTAGAGAAACTAATTAAATAACCTAATAGTGTCTACTGAGTAGCCTTTATGAAATCCTTTCCCCAGTCCTTTGGCTTTCAGGCATATACTCATATTAAAAAAATACATGCAGCTGTAATTAAATCTAATTGGAGTCCTTTAGCACTACAGGCCTGACTGACTACCTTTGAAGTCAAAAGGAGTCAGCTGAACTCCAAAGTCATGGATTATGTGGTAGTTCAACAGAGAATTTAGTCTGCAAGCTTTCCAAATAATTTTTGCAAGCCTTCCATTCCCCATGTTTGGGAACTGTCCACCAGCCCTGAGGAGAGAAGAAAACAAGCAAGTAAATAAGATAGAGTTGTCAAAAGGGACTAAGAGAAACAAGGTGAAGGTAATGCTTGGAAAGATTGATGCACTGGTTCTCACCCTTTTGAAGACAATCATAGCTATTCACAAAGATCCTCTTGACAATCCCACCTGAAAGAAAATTCAAAAACTAAAAAAAAACACCAAAGCAATTCAGCACCATGCAGCTGTCTGTAATGCACTGTTTAGAATGTCCCACTTGAGGAAGGAAAAAAGGAAGAAAGTACGAAATGTGGTGGTATGCAAGTGTATTTGTCATTCCAAAAGAAATAGATCTTTTCAGACGAGGAGAGAAATTTGTTGTTGGAGAAAGGCCACAGGTCACTTCGTCCAGCTGTACAGATCAACACGAACCTTGCTACTGGAAGAATAGACATTCATCATCTGTTTAAAAAAACAAACAAGGGAAAAAAACAAAAACGATATCTGACAAGTGAAACAAAACAGTCTAGAAAATGCTGGTAGTGTCATCAATTTGATTCATACAAAAAGAAAATGCAACAGCTCCTGCAATATCGTCACCCCTTCCATGCAAGGAAAACGGGAGTTCTTTCTCTAAGCAATGTGTGCACACAAATGCACACTCAAACAAGTTGACAGGACCTTAATTTGACGACAGGTATTCTATTCTGAGTGGTTAAGAAGAAGCTGAAAGATGAGCTTTGAGTTTTCAATTAAAAAAATAAGCTAAAAAAAAAAAGGCAGGAGAAAAATAAAGAAAAAGCTTTATTTACCCTGCTTTTATCTGAATAAACAGCCACCGTACAGGACCACCATGTGATCCATGCTGTAGTCCTACAAGATGCCAGGAGTTGTGTTTCTGAACATTTACATCCATCTTCAGGTAACTGGAGGATGTCTGAATATCTCATGCTTGTCCTCCAGCTCCCATTTCCGAAAATGCTCAATTCAGACTCCACCAGCTGCTCAAATCTATGAAATGCCCGATGTTTTATGCAGAAATACAGGAGATATTAGTTCAGTTGCTTCAAGCTCTGCGAGTACCCCAACATCAAAACAATGCAAGCTCTGAAGTTCTTTTTTTTTTTCTGGATACATACACAGAAAAACAGCCCACATTTAAGTTTCAGGAGCTGTGATCACTATCGCAGTCAGTTCTGGCGTGTGTTGATTTAAAGCTAATTTATGCTTCAAATAGCTAAATGACTGCAGGGTCATTCCCAAACTGTTTTGCCCAAGTAGCTGAACGAAAGAGTGAAAAGATGGCTCTGGGATCTTGCAAAGTCAAGTGCAGATTTTCAGGCTGCACAGTGAGCTGGAAGAAAACTGTGAGCTGCATGACAGGGTCCAGAGCACAGCCTGACATCACCCACCTCAGTGCACACAGTCACCCTCAGCCACTCCTTGAGGAATGCAGAGATCATATTCTTCACTAGTAGTTTTATTCTGCTTATGTTTGTCACTAAATTAATCCAGCCAGGCTGCTGGACAACTCTGAAATCTAAAATACCCTTTAACATCCC
>JAWMRA010000090.1:31396590-31407336 GCA_035584735.1 Pseudotriccus pelzelni | reverse complement strand
AGGTTTGCCAATGTTTCTTTTAAGATGCCAGCAGTGAAATACTGTGAGTTGCTCTGATAAAATAAATGGTGGGGAGGAAAAACAAATTACTGGGAGATCTCTCAGGACACTTGAAAAGTTGTAAGTCCACAGGTAAATAACAAAAAAAGAGTAAAGAAGATGAAGAGTAAGCTGAAAAAGTGTTTCCGTAAGACAGTAGAGAAGTGAGAACAGTGAAGTCATTATTGTGTGTGTGTATATGAATATGTATATTTCTCTGAAGAGAAATTTAATGAAATAACAAGGTCAGTGGCACAAAAAGCAACTAGTTTCTTTAAGATAGTATTAGAAGAAAGAAAAGAACATAGTCCAGCCTCTATCAACTCTTAATTAAATAAACTGATTTCTAAGGGACACACAAGATGGTCAGATTTTTCAGGGTGGTTTTTTTCCCCCCAAATATTACTTTTGCTGAAGAGCCTATCTTGAAATTTTTCTTACCAAGCTATATCACAATATAAACTCTTAGATGATAAAGTATGATACAATAGTACACCTTGAGACAAATAAAATTGTTCAAACAAAGTAGTCTGATCTTATATTCCAACCAAATGCTGGTAATATATGTGGGCCTGCAGAAGAGCTAACGTCTCCAGTATTTTAAAGGAACACATTATTAAACAACATCACTTAAAAATGGACAAGCAAAAAGCACAAAAAGAATTTTCTTCTATGCCCAGGTTCTCCACTAAAATAAATTGATATTTTTTAGGTTTATTTTTAATTTTTCTCCATTTATTTCTTTATTTATTTTTATTTTTATTCTTATTGATATATTTATACTTTATTTTATCTATTTATTTTATATATAAAAAACAAAGCCACAAGGATGTATGTAACTAGTTCTGTATATTGCACCCATAGAATAAATTTTTTGCTGGCAACTGATAACAGTATGGCAGATGACCTAGACTTATGAAGGGCTACCAAGAAAAATATAGGTTATTATTTTATATAAAACTACTCTGAAGTTTTTTTTGATTGTTTTCTAAAATAAAATAAATTCTCCGTATTAAAAGATCTTCATGAAATCACCTTTATCTGAAAAAAACTTGAACTCCTGAAGGGAAGAGTTAAAAAGTATAAGAAATTACACCTGATTTTTAAGGTTAATCAAACCTCTCATACAAGAAGGAATGATAAGCAGGTTTAGCAGAAATTCCAGCATTATGGGCTAAAATTGAAAGCTGTAATCCATTTTACTTGGATATATTAATTAGATGTCTAATAGTTTTGAAAGGTGACGAAGTCAACCAAAGCACAGTGATTGACCTCAAGGCTTTTTTTTTGCCGTTCAGTAAAATGTATTCACTGCACAGGAAATATGAAATCCAAACATTTTCCTAAAGCCTTGAATGAACACCATAAAAAGACTGGTAGGAAGAAAAGGCCAAGAACTGAGGGATAACATTAAAGTGGATATTTATGATGGTCTTTTTGCTGATCTTCATTTTCTCCTATAACAGTTTTGCAAGGATTAAGATCGGAATAGCCTGTAACTAAAAACTTATGTTAATGAAAAATGCATATGAAGAAAAAAGTTGCATGTTTACTTTAGTTTTGTTTCTGCAAAGCAAGCAGAAGGAAATGATTTGTGAAGAGGTTTCCTGTTGCATGACCTTGGTTTGTAATTCATTAAAAGGAAGGTTATTAATGATAGGAAAAATAACGTGTTCACAGTTTCATTAAAATGTAAATTTCATTATAGGATCTGTTGTTTTTTTTCATAGACTGCCTCAATAATAGTAAAATCCATTCCTTACTCAGCCAGTATAACAGATATTTTGGCTTATAAATATCAGGCTAGAGTATGAGTAAAATAATTCACAATTTTTAGGACTTTTTTTTAAGCTATTTTAAAGGTGTGGATTTGACCCAGTCTCATTTACAATTTAAGAACTGGGAAAAATCCATTGAAGTAAATTTTTAAAATAGAAAAAGTGTTTGAGAATGATTTTACTTGGATCCCCATTAGCCTAACCACTTTCAGAAAGAAGTGAGATACTGTAATTTGATTCCATTATATTTATAATGTCAAATAATGTTGCCTTCCCGTGGCAAATGAGTTTGCACATAGCGAATGTTGAAATCTCACAGTTTCAATCAGTTGCTGTGCCAAATTTCATCTCCATACATAGCAAGCCATATTGTTTGAATGACACCAGTAAGAGCATCATGCATGCCCATATTACAGGTATCGTGTGGAGACCTCATGGCAACCTTCCAGCGTCTGAGGGGAGCCTGCGGTGAAAGGGGCTCTTCCTCAGGAATCACACTGGTGGGACAAGCAGTACTGGGTACAAATTGAAAGAGGTGAAATTTAGGCTAAATATCAGGAAGAAATTCTTCACTGTGAGGGTGGTGAGATGCTGGAAAGGTTGCCCAGGGAGGCTGTGGGTGTCCCAGCCCTGGCAATGCTCAAGACCAGGCTGGTCCAGGTCTTGAGCAGCCTCATCTAGTGGGAAGGGGCAGGGAGGTTGGGACTAAATGAACTTTAATATTCCTTCCAACCCTTAAGATTCCATCATCTTATATATTAACCTTTAAGAGCACTGTTTCTTTAACATGAGAAATGTCCAAGCATAACATTGGATGGAACATCCACTTCTCTTTGGCTTGCTTTGTTTCTTCCAGTTTTTTCTCATTTTACTTCAGATTTTGGTTTCACTAATGTAGTCTGAAGTCAGTGCAGTGTAATTGAGGCCAGGTGGAAAAAGGGACAACTTCTGATTGCAGAGAGTGGACAAACCAGCATGAATCACAAGTGGAAGGTGACGTTTGTCACTGCAGTATTTCCTACAGCGTGTTGCCTTATTGCAAACACCCTCCAGTGTAGTAAAGCTACTGTTCAATGCCCAAGATTAAAACAATTAAAATTACTACCTGGGAGAAAGAAAAGGTGGTAACTCTAGAAAGAAGGCAGAAGACTTTCTGTTTGACCTCCTTTCCTTGCCTCCCAGGCCATATAGACCTTCAAAAAAGTTATAAGACATTTCAATATTATCCACTTTATATCAGTGGATAAATCACCCTATTCTACATGTGGACCAAGGGGTGACCTTGACTTAGTAACATTGCCCAGAGGAAAGTGTGTCTTCAAGCACATGTTATTCTGAATATTTTTAATAATGAGATTATGTTCCAGGTTTAAAAAGCTACTGAAAATTTTGAAAAAGTTTCCACTGAGAGTTAGAGAACGCAAATTTAAGAAGGAGAAATCTATCCGTAGCAACGTACCACTTGCTCCAGAGAAGCACCTTAAACACGGGTTGTCCTTTATTACAGGCTTTTATTCACTGGCACAACCTTACATCCTGATATCTGAGAAATCTTTTCTACAGGCTAGTTATAAATCCAACAGGTGCTTCTGAAAAGTTTCTGTTCATGAATCAGTATTTTGCATGGAAATCAACAACTCTTTGATGAAAAGTCTTGCCCACCCTGGATGCTGAGGTTCAATGCATTGTGTGGGTTTGGAAACAGAAATGCAGGCCAAGGGTTGCTGTTCAATTTGGTGTGGTTAAATAATTTTCCAAGCTATATACTACAGTCTGGCTGCTGAATAAGCATGTGCAGAGAGGCACAGCTCTGACTTCTCAGTATACTCACTCCTACATTTGAAATGGGAGTATGGATGCATGTTATCAATATATAGATCAAATATATATATACTTACAGTTTTACTGCTTGGGATTACAAACGTACATGGTTATAAATAAATAATTCATTTACATTTAAGTCTGACAAAAATTCTTTTGCAAATTGAAAATGAGTGACTATCCTTCACTCATCTGCATTCTCATGTGTTCTTGCATAGGGTAAGAAGAATTGTGTCTTTTCCTTATGCAGTTGATGCAAACAAAATAGTTTTCTTATAATTTCTTTTTTTTTTTCTAGTTCTATTTCCTCTCCAGTTTAATTTTTGTTTGTTTTCTTTCTTTCTTTATCACTTTTAACGTATGTCAGTTAAATAGCCTATAGGCTACTGAATGGCATTTGTCTACCAATACTCTCTGAAATGTCTTTTTAAGACATCTCAGCTCCTGCTGCACTCTTGAAATGATTAAGATTAAATGAAATGAAATTTTTAGTTCTAATCATCAAAGGCAAAAGAAGGACAGAGAAGTACCTTGAGGAGGAGATTAGGTCATGGCATTGACAGATAGCTTTCTGCATGCTTATCATAAATGGTATGAATGGTATTAAACAGATGTCCACAGAAAGCTTGAGGAATTTAAAAATATAAAGAATTGCAATACTTCTAT
The DNA here is from genome assembly GCA_035584735.1 of Pseudotriccus pelzelni. Classification (NCBI taxonomy): domain Eukaryota; kingdom Metazoa; phylum Chordata; class Aves; order Passeriformes; family Tyrannidae; genus Pseudotriccus; species Pseudotriccus pelzelni. Next base: position 31,403,032 of record JAWMRA010000090.1, on the reverse strand, counting down.
TTTTTTTACAAACAATTACTTTCATAGGTCAGCCATCCTCAGCTGGTGTTAATCATAGACTGTTTAAGTACTTATCCTGTACTGTGCATGTTCTTCACTTATTCTGAAAAAAAAATCCTCAAGAAAATTCCCCCAGCCTCAGCAGTTATCTGCTTTTAGGACAATAGCACATTTTTTTAAAATGAATCTCTTATCTCATTGCACAGCCATTCTAGCTTGATGGCTCAGAATATTTATGGTATATATTTTTCGATACCTGCTGAGCATTGTGAAGGAAGCTTTATGTCCAGAGTATAAAGCTGTAAAAGGGAAAAAGCTAAATGATGATGTATCAAAATGCATTATTATAAACATACTGTAATCAGATACTGTATTCTATAAAATATCTTCTTAGCTCAGATACAGTTGACTGTGGAAAAGAAATTGTAACTGTTTATGGCAAACATACTGCAAGTGTGTTGTCATATATTTCATCAGTTAACACTTTTAATCTTTTTAAATACATGATTGTGAAGGATTTTTTCAATGAGTGTCTTCCTCCTGGGGTGAATATTTGTCAGAATGACAGCCCAATAAATGATGCCAAGAAATATCTAGGCATTAAGTTAAAATGTGAGTCTGAAAATGCAAATCAATGATAAATAACCTAACAAAGCCAAACCTTCCACCTATTTTGATCTGAGATTTTGGCTGTGGATTATTTCTGTGACATTATTAGTGTTCCATCAAGCTGGTGGGCACTGCAGACAACTATAACCACTAGTAGCTTTAGATGTAGTAAAACCAATGATCCTTAAAACCACAGTACCCTCAGCTCCAGTAAGGCACCAAATCATGCTGCTGATGTGTCCCTGCCTGCACCTAAATGTTATTTACAGAGTTAATTGACAGCTTCAACGCAATCACCCAATCACATAATCAATTTGCTTAAGCATAAATATTAATTACCTCCTGTGTATGGACTTACTGCATACTCAAGTGTATTCAGTGGAATACATGGAAATTCATGCTGATTTTTTCAGCTCTTGTTATTTCAAAAGCTGGCCTAATTTCATTGTCACATCCATTTAAAATGCTTATTTTTTTGCCTGAATTTTTATTCTTTTTTCCTCACAATTTCTTCTGTTTTTATGAATAACAGTTTGCAATGTACTGAGACAAAGTAGTTCTGTGCAGGTTTACCAAAAAACATAATGAGTTTATACAGGCACAAGAAACCCCACTGTTGAAGCATGACTTTAAATAATACAGTCTACACTGACAGTGCTTTTAACATTTAAGAAATTCTGTGCATAAGCTTACTCAGCTGTAAGATGCTGGTTTATCTCCTGTTTATATAAGCAAATTCTCCTACCCTGCCCCAAGATCTTACTACACGAGCCAAATATCTCCTATTAGCCTGGGCTGAATCCAGAAGTCTGCTCTTGCTCCCTTATGTCCAGGACAGCAGCTCTGTGGAAACGTAATCCTGCCTCTGAATTACATTTTCAGGCAAAAGATGTGGGCAGATTTTTCAATAGGGCCTGTTATGATAGAACACAGGACAGTGGCTTTAAACTGAAAGAGTATCAATTAGAATAGATATAAGGAACAGTTTTTTGCGTTTGATTTTTTTTTTGTTTGTTTTTGCAGTGACACTAAAAACCCTGAAATAAGTTGCCCAGAGAGGTGGGCATCCCTTTTTCTGGATTTGAACTTCCAGGCAATTCCTTGTCCACTGAGCAGTCCAGCCATTATATTCATCTCTCCCCAGTTTAGAGAGAAGGATATTGTGGGGTAACATGTCTAAGCTCTTAAAGAATTTCAGATACGTGACATCCACAGCTATTCTCTTGCTCACTGATGGAGTGAAAACCGCCGGGTTTGTTAGGCAAGATTTGCCCCCAGTGAAGCTGTGCTGGCTGTGTTAAATCACCTCCTTGTCCTCCATGTGCCTTGGAAGAACTGCTAGGAGGATCTGTTCCATGATCTTCCCAGGCACATAAGTTAGACTAGGTAGTTCCCAGGTCCTGCTTTCCACCCTTTTTAAAGATGGATGCAATTTTCCCCATTTTTCGCTCACCAGGGATTTCAGAATTTTCAAATATCATGATGAGTGGCTTGGCAAATACATCATCCAGTTACCTCAGGGCTTGGAGATGCATCTTATTGGGTTCCGTAGGTTTATGTGTATTCGTGGCTATTGAGTGGACATGAGCCTGATCCTCCTTTACAGTGAGAGGGACTTTGCTCTCTCAGGCCCCCCCTTGAGTTCTACCCATTCCGGAGATGTGGGAAGAGATGTCACCCCTCAAGACTGAGGCAAAAAATTTGTTGAATACTTTAACCTTCCCCTCATCCCTTGTTGCCAGTTTTCCAGCCTTGCTTACTGGGGGACACGCATTTTCTTTGACCCTTCTTTTCTGGCTGACATACCTGCAGAAGCCCTTCTGGTTATTCTTTGCACCCCTTTCCAGATCCAGTTCTAGCTGCACTTTGGCCTTCCTGACCCCACCCCTACATAACCAAGCTATGTCCCTATGCTCTCCCCAGGATGCCTGTTCCTCCTTCCACTGCCTCTGCTTTTGAAGTAAATAAGACAAACCCAGAAATGACACTGATTCTTGGGTATATTTGAATAGTAATGTTGGTAACAATGCAGAAGGGTTCAGAAGTATTAGATTTATGATTCTTATTTGAGAAAAAAACCCCAAACATATAACAAATTATAACAACACTTTTAACTGAACCACTAGAGTTTTGAAAGAAGTGGGTTCAGGGAATTTTCACCCATAAGTTTTAAGAAAGTTGGGAGAGAACCTTCGTAAATTGTCAATGTTGATTTCCAGTAACTCTTAAAGTACTGGAGAACTTCCACAAGAATAGAAGTAGGATGGCAAGCAGGTGACTTAAGCACTTGCAGGTCTGTCAACTCTTCACTGATACCAGGGAAAAAAAATGGAAATGATAACTCAGAAATCACTGAATAAAAAACTAAATATTAGTAACACAGTAGTAACATTAGGGTTTGTTTATGGAAAACAGATTTTGTGAAGTAATTTTATCTTAAATTCGGTTGATAATGATAATAATAACAGCAGTTAATTTCACATAAGCCATCTCGTGTTGGAGAAGGACTGACATAGCAAATAAAATGATGCGAAAATAAAGATTCCACAAATTAAGTATATTTAATAAGTGTAACACTTCAAAATAAAAGGAAATTCCTTTAGTTTTTCTTAAGGAAACAAAGCAAAGTTTATAAGAAGATAAAAAAACTGGATGAAAACCGTGGTACAAGCACAACTGATGCTGATAATATTTCTAATTCCAATTCCTCAAAACTTTAGCAAAATAAATCCTATTTGTAAATACCTCGACGTAAAACCACATATTACACCAAAAAATATGGATTCAAATTGTACATGTTTTGAACAATTATTTTTTTGTCAATTAATTAATTAATTAGTGGCAGGAGAAACCAGTTGACTGATATCAGGAGATCTCGGTTTTGTTATTGTTGGTTTTTTGTGAGTCTTTGTTTGTTTTGTTTGCAGTTTGTTTGTCTGTTTGTTTTGAGACACATGGGGGACAGTTTAATGCCAGCAAAAGCTCCCGAAGGCTGAGTTTAATCAAATTGTAAACTGTTTCTCTCCACTTACTAGGTCACTCATGATCAGTTAGTTTATTACCAGGTCTTGATCTACAAAAGATCATCTAACATTGCACTGCTACATAGGTAACAGTTATCCTAGGATACTACCCGTCTGTATATTGCATACTGATCAAGGATAACAGTGGCTTGTAAGTAAAGAAAATATTAGAATGCTTCTTTAGTGTATACTTCTTTTAGTATAAAGTTTTACTTTCATAAAAGAAGCATTCACATTTTAGAATTAAGAGGGCTGTTTTAAAAAACTTCTGAGGCCCCTTTTGTTAATCCCTACCAAACCTGAAATAAAATAATGTTGCTTTTACCTCTTCGTCTTCCTTTATTTTACTTTCACAGATTAAAAGTAATTTTTCCAGACTTTCTTTTATACATAACAAATAAAGATTTTTTTTCCCTTAAACAATTAGGAATAATCAACATCCATAAAGGAACATTTAATTTTGGATATTAAATTTTTCAGCATTCTGCTAATGAAGATTTCTAAACACCCCAAAATGTAAAGAATATAGTTTATCCCTACAGGAGACAGTTAGGTTTTCAGCATCAGTTATGAAAATCAAATATAACTTCTATTGTAATTGCTTGTCCTGATCAGAGGCTTCAAGGTATAATGGCAGTTTCTAATAACTCATTAAACTGCTACTGTTTTCTTACAATGAAAACCAAAACATATGTAATGTGAGACGTTTATCAAATACCTGTGTGTTTAACTTAGGGTGATCTACTGCTACTAATGCATTTTCCTTCAAGAGGACTGAAGAATTCATCTCTCTTTATAGAAGAGCCAACTGATTAATTACTGGGGCCTAATTAACACCTAACAGCTCAGATCTACAAATTGGTGTGAATGAGTACAGAAATGTCATATCAGGAAGTAATTTCAAAACACACGAATGCAACTCAATCTTTTTTTAATTTAATTTTCTTTTCCTCTCCTAGGTGTTTATATTGAGTTTCTTCTTCCCTTTCCCTTTCCCTTTCCCTTTCCCTTTCCCTTTCCCTTTCCCTTTCCCTTTCCCTTTCCCTTTCCCTTTCCCTTTTCCCCTCTTTCACCCTCACCCTTTCCCATTTATTCAGTTATTTCAACTTAAGGGTAACTGGATAAGATCCCTGTAGACAACTGATTATATCAGCTTTAAGCTCTTGTAGAAATATCTACTAGTCTGTAATTTTCTTTTTGAAATGTCAGAGGTATCAGCAGGTGATGTTCAGGAGTTAGGAGACACCTACTGTCACAGATGCAGGATACCACTGTAGGATTGGTAAGCATTTTCACTTTACAGGTACTTGAGGGAGAGGCAGTCGATCCACAGCTATCCCAGACCAGCATCTGTTTATCAAGGACATGACCAATTCAGCCGAGCCTCGAAGCAAATCAAAATCAGATTTTGGAAAGAAGTCTGAAAGTCAGAAATTGGGAAAGCCAACACTGCTGCGGAGGCAATGGTTACAAAAGTAGAAAACAAATAAATGAACAACCAAATCAGGCACCCCAAACTGCCAGACATACAACATATCCATCTTCCTCTTTTATGTCTGCCCATGGTGTGAGTGATGCCAGGGTAACTGGCACTCGGTTTCAGTTGAAACAAATGAAACACTGGGTCTTCTGAATGGTTGTCATAATCTGTAGTCTTTTTAACATTCTGAAGTTTACAACATATTGATATCTTTCTTTCTTTGGGCCACTGCATGAATCCTTAAACCCCATGAAAAGCCCTGCAAATAATGGCAAAGGAGATATTTCCTGAGGCCCTCGGAATATTTGTTTCTTCAACAAGAAGATGTTCTGGATGTGTGAGGGTTTTAACTAATTTGACAGATATTGGTACGTTGGTAGAAACCATAGCAGGAAAACAAAGGAGTCCTGCAAGTGGCGAGGGCTGAAGTCCACGTGCATGTTCTGGTTACCCAGGTAACTGGTTTTTTCATTCTCAAGGTGTGCTTATCTGTCTCAGTGGGGTGAGGACTCAGACTAATCAGCTCAACCTAACAGGTTTAAAGAGGACCTACTTGAAATGTAAGACAAAATGTGACACTCACAGAAACGATGCTGTCAGAAAGTCCACGAAGGTCAAAGGTTTCTGTTGAGAACAGCCGACAGAAACTTTGTGATGAATCACTTTTATCCTGATATAGCCATGGATTATCTGAAGTGATGACATATTATTAGACTTTAGTTTAAAAGAATATATTTCTTAAATGAAATGGGCTACTGGTATTAACACCTGATCCAGCCTTATTGGAACATAGTGCATTGCCAAACAAAAATAATTTTATATAGTTAATAAAAATGAAATTGAGAACTACAAATTTGACTCCTTGGTTTTGGTCATAGTTCTATTCTGAGGATAGTGAATCTGTTGCTCATCAGAAAGAAATTTTTATTTTATGTTGTCTATCCATATATGATATTCCTAAGACAAAGAGAAATAACAGGAGCAGTAAACAGTACACATCTGGAGAGTAATTTTTTAGCATATTCACCTATTTTTAAATTGTTCTCTGAGTGAAAAGGGAATCGCTCTCAGTTATAAACTGCAAAGTTAAAGATTGACTGTGAAAGGACCTCAAAGAATGCTTTCTCATCACCAGTTAGTGTCAGGAATTAACTGAAATAACCAACTAATTAAAAGTTAGCCAAAACAAATAAAAAACCAGATCATACTCCCCAAAAAACCCAGCCCAAAACATCAAACCAAGAGACAAAAAAACCAAACCAAAACAAACAAAAACCCCCCCACCAAACCCCAGCCAAGTCACAACCAATACCTGCAGTGCTTTTCTTCT
>JAWMRA010000090.1:31385071-31396490 GCA_035584735.1 Pseudotriccus pelzelni | reverse complement strand
AGACAAAAAAACCAAACCAAAACAAACAAACACCCCCCCACCAAACCCCAGCCAAGTCACAACAAATACCTGCAGTGCTTTTCTTCTTTTGGACATTAGTCAGTAAGTTGATCAGGCACACTGTACATAATTTTCCTAGGTTCAAAGAACCACCATTTTATTTCTATTTGATACCCATGCCCAACTACTGTGCTTAGTCTTGCAATCCTAAGAACCTGCTCTTTTCAGTAGATTGCTCCTCACATGCCATAAGATGCCACTGTCAGTCAGTCCTCCCAGACTTTCTGAAGATAGAGTTGCCAATTTTCTCTTGCCTGATAAAAATACAGACAGAGGAAGGAATTAATAGTTCTATCTTGGAAGTTAAAAGAGTGAGAGCATATCCAAAAATCACTCTAACTGTATTCTAAGATATCTTGGTCTGACATTGTGTCTTCTGGATATTTTTTCCCCCTTTCCATCCATTATAGCAACAGTCCCAGAGCTTCGTCTGTGCTTTTAATTGGCAGTGGAAATTTTTGACTGAACAATATGTAGATTACTGTTGGATAATAATGGAACTTCCTAATGAAAATGTATAGTAGACCAACAAAACAGTAGTAATAAAAGGGATATGTTTGTTTGTCCTCATTGGTTTACATTTGGATTTCTTTAGCTGCTTCTAATTTATTCCTTTCAGCAGATAAACTCAGCATAATTTTGGACCTGAATGAAGTTGGTCTATCTATGTCTTAACACTAAATATATTTCCTGTAAAGGCAGAGATAAGCTTTCTATTATCAATTTCTGTGTAGCTGTGTTATATCACTTTTTATATCAGCAGCTAAAACACTAAATACCAGCATGTTGTTGCGAAACAAGTTGAATTGCTGGAATACCTGGGAATTAAGCAGAGTGGCACTAGACCTTGTGTTTCTAAAGATATGGATTTAAATTACAAAGGTAAAGGAGTGCACTCTGTGCTTGACACACATTTTTTATGATGCACGATGGGCCAGAGACATCTTGTAAAAACGATTTGGGTGATATAATTGGGTTTTATTATAATAATTATGTCTTAAGAGACATAATGGGTGTTTATGAATCTTGTGTGTTCCAGGTTGAGCCCTGTTTTAGAAGGGGCTTCTGCGACGTGCCTTGTGTCACAGCAATGGAGACAATGTATAATAGCTGAGCAATAACATGGAGCAAATCCTGTGATCACAGAACAACCACTGAATAAGCACATATTCAAGCCGGTGATCTGCAGTTAATAGATTTTTAAAATTAATTTTTTATTTTGCAAACAGATGTGATTAGCAAGCCAACACATGTGCTTTTCTGTTTAATAAATTATGACAAACAGTTTGTCCTGAGTACATCGCTATGTATATACCATGCCAAATCACAAAATTATTTCTAGCCAAGGGCAAGATTTAATGTGCTAGTAATGGTAATGTCCTGGTTGCAACTCACAATTTGTTTGAATTAAATCTTATTGCTGTAAATGCTGAATTAGCACATTCCATGCCGGATCTAATATGAACAGTATCAGAGTAATTATATTTTAGCTTTAAAGCAAAAAAACTCCAAATAATAAAAAAAAAGAGTAATTAAAAAAAAATAAAGTGAACAAACCAGTCTAATTAATTTAATTAGTGAAGACATCTAAAACTGATACTGTTATACCTCTTCAGACACATTTAGGGAAAGGAACAAATTGCTCAAAGGTTAGAAAACCTGACATTTTCAGGATGTACATGTTACACTTGTGCTTTCTTATATTTCATGTATACTTGGTAGTATATTTACTAGTGAGTCAAGTCTACCAGACCACCAAGGTGTCCTGCTACAAGTTTTCAATACAGTTTAAATTATTGTAATCACACAGCTATAAAGTGCTAGCTTTTCAAGGGTTGCATCCTGTTTTACACGTTTCTAGACATTTTTAGCTACTGGATAATGTAAATAGACTTAGGTAACAGTGCCATATAAAATAAACTGTTATGTGCTAACCAGTGGAAGACCCGGGCTTCATTAATGTGGAACTCTGTGTTGTCTAATTAATTCCTAACTCCTGAGGGCTGTATCTATAAATGTTGAATCTAAAATATGGAGTATTGAATTGTTTATTGCCATACATTAAAAAATTGTTGTAAAATGTGAAGAAAGCATCATAGAATGACACCTCTTTTATGGAAAAAGATCCTTGAGGGGTTGTTATTAACACTGCTTTCCCAAAGACTTTCTGCTTATCTTCATTCTGTGCACAATACCTTCTTTGGCAATATGTCATCTTTAATACTAACCAAGATTAATTTTCCTCAAAATGCTATTCATTAAGTTTGTAACATTCATACTAAAGAAAATCTCCAGTGAATTCCCTATCCTAATATATAATACTTTACTTACATTTTTAATGCAACATGTAATAGATGAAGTACATGAACCTTTCAGGGCTGCCACTAACACAATTTCAAATAAATACTAGCATGAAATACTCGAAGCCTAAAAATCAGATGTGGCTATTTGACATTCTTTTAATGTCATCAGGCCAAATTAAATTAATTATATTGTTCATCAATATTAAAATGCAGTCATATGTCTATATTAGAGAACCATAATTGACCTAAGAACAGCAGAATTTACAGAAGATCTGAGCTCAAGAACCATGAGATCTCTTTTTAAGAAGATCTAATGAAGGAGAAAAAAGTACGTTTTTTGAATTCTGTATAAAATAAAACATTTTCACTGTGGTAGAAAATTAAATATCAGAGGTTTATTTAGATAGGGTATTTCCAATATAGACATTAAACACAGTCTTAAATTTTAATGATGTATTTCTTCTATACTGATGCAATTAATTAATTTTTCTTTAAGTTATTTGATGCTCCCTCTGTTGGACAGAACTATACTGAACAGGAAGAAAATGAAAATAAATTATTGCTGAAAAGTTCCTAAGAAGGCAGAAGTTGAAATAATTCCAGCCAATAATAAAAACACGGTACTTGAGAAATAATCACAGAGATTTTGAATATCAATCTGAATTTCATAAAATCTTTGAGAAGTTAATTAGTTTAAATCACTTTTGTGGTCATTCTGGATAATCTAGTGTGTTCAGATCATCCAAATACCTTCTCTACAATGACAAAGTTGCTAGTTGCCTTACTTTTATTTATGAACCAGTCTGTAACAGGTGAGTTAAATAACAATCAAGAAATAGATGACTTAGTACTCAGTAACATATTTTCTTGTCATCCAACATACCATTATCCGCGTGGGAAAAAAATAATCCAGTTTGCCAGCTGACATTTTTTATTTGCATGGCCCACTGCCAACGGGCTGTCATTTCCTCAGCCACAGTGGAATGGGAAACAAGCTTTTGCTGCACATACATGCCCAGTTCTATTTGTACTTTGCCCCAGGAATAAACTAATTGCTGCTGTAAAACACTGTTTGCACCTTACCCAGAATTCATCTATGAATCCTGAGAGAGAGGAATGTAGACTCATGCCAGCTGGCCCTTCGGCTTTGACTAGGCAATTAATAGGTGGCTGCCAATTAGCTATTCACACTGGAACATTTAAGAAAGAAAAAGTCTACAGACATGTAAATTAAATTCAACACCTATTGCTCGTACTTATCTTTCTTTGCTTCATGGATCTTATACACAATAGTTGGAAAAGAATCAACGTGTCATCTGTGTCTCTGCTGATGCAGATTTGGTTGCTATTATTTGTTTACTGGGTGCTGTCTAGCCAGGTCAGGTTTTTAATCAAAAGTTGACCAGATTCTTCTTTCTTAAAGTTTTTTTTGTTTATTTGTTTAATATTTCATTTGTTCATTTGTTTAATATTTCTTCACAGTGAGCTAAATATTTATTCTCTTGCCTCAAAACCCTTCCTTCACGGCTTTGCTTTTTGTCCTTTTCCTTCCGTGGCCCTTTGCAGTCAAACACAAGTTTCTGAATTACACTAAGTGATGCAGTTGTACTTCCTCCTTCCCCCTGTTGCCCAAAAATTATGCTTTGTTTCACTAATACATGTGCATACACCATCATTCACAAAGGAAATTTCTGAAATTTCTAAAAAGCGGTTTTACATACAGATACCTTCACTTTTACTAATTATTGCTACAAAGCTGGACTCAGAAACTTAACCTGTAACTGTGCTCTAATTTGACGGATTTATTATCATTGTAACAGAAGCTCAAACTTTCGATAAGTTAAATGATAAATTTGACTTCCATTTGGGAAATGGAGTTCACTCCCTTACAGATAAGGTATCACAAGAATCACCAGACATTTGATGCCACGTAGTGAAATAGTAAAGATTCTATTTTTTGAAAACTCTGAAATACTGAAATCACCCTGGCACAGATGAACCATCCAGTTCTTGGTATAGTATAAGGGTCTAAAAGTCTAAAATGGCATTATACAGTTTCCTTATGCTGAGTGCCTGTCTGAGCTGTCAGGTCCTCAATAAATAACAGACAAATTCTACTGCTAATGCAATCACAATGGTGAGAGTGTAAACCCTTGAGTGGCAGGAAACAACCACTTGGTATTTCTGATTTGGTTGGCAAAACATTCCCCAGAGACTTGCCATCTTGCAAGCGGTGATTGCACAAGTTAATCAATACAAATTCTTTCTGACTGTTCTGGGTGTTTTTAGAAGGTAAAAAAAGAAAGGCATTTTACAGGGTAATCAATTTTGCTACAATTACTTTAGACAGGCGGGAAGGCTCGTGTATCACAAAAGGATTGCATTATTTCAAATCAACTGCTCCCAGAAGGCCAAGACAACCACTAAGAAGCCATCTGAAATATTATGTACAGTTCTGATTGTGTGTGTTCAAGAAAGATGAACTCAGTTTGAAACAAGTTAAGAAAAGGTATTTGGGTGTAATCAAGGAAAATGGCAGTCTGTATTAAAACTTGCAGAGCCTGACATGATAATTTAGTAAAATGGAGCTACATAACAAAAAAAAAATCTTATCAATGTGTCTGGGAGAGAAGGATAGGATGAAAAGAAGGATAGGTAGTGAGAAATGGTAATGGATATTCTACACACTGGAATATACATAGACAAGTTATGATTAAATTTATGCTTTAAATTAAAGGGAAATATCAACAGTAGGGTTCTTTAAAAGAACAATGGGAGCCTAATATACTTGTGGCCAGGAGGATAACTGTTTTAGGAGTAGCTGGAGTCTGGAAGGAGGAACTGTAGATAAAGTTTCCAGTGGTCTTATCAGGTAGTAAGAGATGACTGCCTGCAAGATAAATCACAGAATCACAGAATGGCTGAGGCTGGGAGGAACATCTGAAGGTCATCTGGTCTAGTCAGCCTACTCAAGTTATGGGCAGAGAGTACTGCCCTGGACCTTGTCTGAAAGGCTTTTGAAGGTTTCAAAAGGCAGAGACTCCAGAAGTAATCTGGGCAGCTTGTTTCCCATGCCCAGTCCCCTCCCCACTAAAAAGTGTTCCCTCAAGGTCAGCAAACCCTGCTCCAGTCTGTGTCCTCTTGTCTGGTTATGGGTTACCATTGGAAGGAACCTGCCTCCCTCTTCTTCACAACCTTCCTGCAGGTATCATTAGGTCCTTGCAAAACAAGAGATACCCTGTGTATTGACAGGCATTCACTGATCAGTCACCGTGTTTTACAAAAAAACTGTATCAAAGCTCGAGCTTCTGATATCCTGAACTCTTTATAGTTTAGCTGCTTTATGTTTTTGCTTTGTGATAGCAAAGCTGGTTTTCCCCCTGGTGCAGTCCTGAAGTGTTCTTGATTCTTTCATAAGAGCTGGAACAAATGTTTTTTTTAAACACCAATCAGGTAACCTTGATGCTCACCTTGAAGTTTAGTGTAAGCATATGAAGCCTTTGCACTGGGAGATTTTCTGGGCATTGAATTAAGAGGTTTGTAATTATCTGACTGTAAATGGTAACTGCTATAAGAGTCTACACAGTCATGTCTTGTGTTTTGAAGACTATAACACTGTGAAACATTTGTTCTCCATCTGAGGTACTACCCAGAGATGGTAATTTGGGTAGTTTGTCACTTTTATTTTTTTAAATCAGTAATTTATGTCTCTGCCTAAATACAATAATCTAAAAAGGCACTACATCTTTGCTGAGATTACGTGTTTTGATATGAAGTTTCTAAACTGATACCCACACTTACAGCTTGCTTTCTTTCTGTGGAAAAATTTCAAATACCTTTTTTGGCTTAGCAAAAAGTTAGCAAACCTGTCATTCTCAAATACACCAGCTCTGAGTGAAAAAATAGAATTTAATACTATTTTCCTATGTTCACATAGTCAAACCACAGGAAGATTAACTATGTTTCTTTATCCTTGAAATTCTGCTGGAATAATATTCTGTGTTACTTTACATTTGTATCCATATATCCCACTAAATAACAGATGTGCTTATTGTCAACAATGGCACTATAAAACAGATCGAATGAAAATCTGATTGCTGCAACAAATATGTTTCTGGATAGAGCTGATTTATTGCTTATTAAAGGCAAGCACTAAGAAAAGACATAAGATATGAATTATATTCAGGACATTATAAAGGCAGTTTGTGACTGACCTGAGAAACCATAGAGTGGGGCATGAGAATTATACTATTGTCGATCATAAATATAACAAAGAGAGGATAATTTTTAAAAAAACACCTTCATTTAGTCTTATTATTTGGTAATAATTCCTAACAATGAAACACTGAAATGAATATTTTTCTTAGAAACAAATAGTGCAGACATTGATGGATTTTTCATTATTTCTTGATTAATGGTATTATCATAAATATAAAAGACAGTACACAAGAAGAAAGTAGCTTTGACTTCTATTAATGATTGAGTAAAAAATGACAAGTTTAAAACTGAATTAGGCAGGTTTTGGAATCAGAGAGATTATATCAGCTGAACTGATATACATATATAAAAATAGACATATATTACATTAGTATACATATATTTATATGTAAAAACACAGACTTGTAATTGTGCACTTCTTTTAGGAATTCCTACACACATCCCACAGTTTTCAAAAAGCAGTGTAGAACCTGTCTTATCCCAAAGTTAAATTAACACTTTGATGGCTATTCTAAAGTATCTAGTTGAATTCTTAATATGGACTAGGAAAACTTATCAGTAAATAAAATTGATTTAATAACACTTTCTTTTTGTAAATATTTTATGGTAGCTTTTATTTTCCCCCAGGTCAACAATCTATATCTAAAAGCACACATATGAAGATGTATGAACAGTGTGTTCAAACACTTGATTTCTTGTCCCAGTTTTGGAATGGAAAACCTCTTAAATTAACTGCTAATACTGTTCTATAATAAAAAAATGCATATTTATATAAGCATATGTGTGTGAGTACACATGTATGCACTTAAACATTTTATACATGCATATATACACACATGAAATACAAATACACATGTACCAATATATAAGGATACGTATATGCACATAAACAGACATTTATGTGAAACATATCTCTATGTATCTGTGTGTTTATATATTTCTGTGTGTTTGCATGTATGTATGACTCTATCTATCTGTTTGTTTCCTAGGATTCTACAAGCTGTAGAGAGCAGGGCAAGGCAAATGAGGATGTGTTCACTGTAAAAGGGAACAGATGTCTTGCAAGCTTTGGTGCCTGGGAGAGTTCCTCCGAGTTGAGTGATTGTATCGTACGTGCTGCGTGCACCTTTTACTAACGTTTCCATTGAAATTTCCCTCTGCTATCTGTAATTTTGATGTGCACAGCTGTCTGCGGGTGCTTTTATTCCAATTTTTTGCATGGTTTCAAATCCCCTCATCAGCGTGTTTGTAAAGCTGCCTTGGCAAATATTTACATTCCAGCATCTCTCATAAGTCATGGTGCTTGTGTTCCACCTTTTTCCACTCCACTGATGAGGGTAATTATTCTTTGGTCTACTGAATCGTGGTTCTAGTTTTATTTGAATGGCGTACTTAAAAATTTGGAAAATATAATTACTCTTTGCAAATAAACACAATATCCATATGGTTCTCAGTTCAGTGACTTCCATTAAAAAAACCCAAAACCTTAAAAGTAACTTGTTCCATGCTTTATCACATGAGGTTCTAGTTTTCTGTTCAATGTGGACAACATAATCACCTGTTATAACAGGGAAGTTTTCTGCCTTCAGAAGGACTAGTCTCTTCTATTACATAATTAAATCCTACTATTTCCTCCTTCATCATCTCTTTCAGAAATGAGTAACTGTAAGTATACCTGACTCTTAGACGCCTTTAAGATGCACATCTTGTATTACATAAAAAAAATCTATATTTTCAGATAAATTACAATATTTTGTATTTCTCCACACATATATCCTCCTCACAACTACCTTCTCCTCATGCTAGATAATCCAGATTCAAAGTCAAATTTTTGGAGTTCATTACTCTGCAATTAAAGGCTCCGTAGGCAGGTACACCACAAGGAAAATCTGTTGCTTCTCAGAGCCTCTGACCATATTTCTTGGTCTCAGTACACCCCTGCTGTAGAGAAAGGCATTGTAAGAAATTATTCCTGTTATAAATGCCTATATAAATTTTGTAAGTA
The DNA here is from genome assembly GCA_035584735.1 of Pseudotriccus pelzelni. Taxonomy (NCBI): domain Eukaryota; kingdom Metazoa; phylum Chordata; class Aves; order Passeriformes; family Tyrannidae; genus Pseudotriccus; species Pseudotriccus pelzelni. The sequence continues at coordinate 31,387,904 of JAWMRA010000090.1, read as the reverse complement.
AGAAAAGAATCAAATTCAAGAAATGGAAACATCCTTTATGTGCACAAAACTATTACATGGCATATGATTATAAAGATCTTACGGAAATTGATGGTTAGTAAAATGCAAGTGAAGGACCGTATATGACAAATAGTTGAATAAAGCAAGAGGTTTGAATCTTTATACGTGGCCATGGATAATAATTATAATGGTGATACAATCTATATTTAGACAAAGTACCATGACTGATTTTTTGCTTTATGCCAAAAGAACCTAAGCTTGAGTGTGAAAAAAGTGTACAAGGAAATTAAAACTGTGTCATTTTCCCTGCAATAGTTCATTAAAATATCTTTTACATGTGTGTACTTTTGAAATTATTTATGTGTTTCTGTACACATAAACCTTTTATACTTATGCTGCAACCTTATCAGAACCATGCCATTCTTGATCTTTATTTTACTTTTTGTATGTGACCTTTAATAGCAGTGTTTGGTTGGACAGATTTTCCATTCATACAGCTCAGCTTCCTCGCTACAATTTTGCAGTGTTGCAATACTGTCCTAAACAAATTTCATCAAGTTTTAAAATGTGGATAAAACCCTCCTGTTTCTATTAAATAGTGGCATTGTAGTGATGTGTGCAATCTGCTGCTTTAGAAGCAGAGCTCACTTTCCACACAATAACACAGTGTAACTTACTAACCTTTACGTAACATGAAAATATACAGATACAGTAAAATAAAATTGTCATAATTGTACTGGGTTTACGATGATACATGTTACATGGAATATCTATTGCAGCTGAGGTTCTCGAGTTCTCTCAAAAAATTTTCATGGTGGTGATTTTTAGCTGTTGATGCAACCTTCTAGGGTGACCAAATTGATTTTGAAAGCTGGTTTTGAAATCCTAAATCTTAATTAATTACATGTGTGAATTTTCTGTGTTAAAGCAAAGAAAGGAAATAGCTTTGGGGAAGGCAGGCAGAGGACTTGTGATAATTCATACTTTAATAAAATTTTATAAACCATAAGAAGTGATCTACCAACAGTTTTTTTAGAATATCTGGCCAGTTAGCAAGCAGAGAGGTAAGTGCACTTTTGGTACACCAAATCCTCCTCTCAGGTAGATTTTCACCAGTGACCTGGATGACATTTCCAAAAAGCTGTTCATGTAAGCTTAATACCTACTGTAAATTTAGTATTCCATGCAAGTAATTTTTGCTCCATAAAAAGCCATAGAATTACTTTAATCTCTGAATTCAAACATGAAACAGCCAGAAGGTATAGTTATACATGTAATTTCTTTCACCTGGAGACAGAATATTTCCTTGCCCTAGACTTGAATATATCCAAAAATCTTTCTGCTGGCCTGTTTACACTCAATATTGTACTAAATTATATTTGACTAGCTAATTTCAACCTGTAGAGTAGCATTCTGACAATTATATAGACCTGCAGCTATTGATTGTTGATAAAGTATAGGGTGTGGAGTTGTCAAATCTTCATTTCACACTTTGTCATACACTGATCTTTTTGCTTCATCTCTTTGTTTCTACACAACAAAAGATACACTTCAATTAAAGGCATCTTATGAAGATTATACTGCTCTGTGTTCACATTAAGCATGTAAAGATGCAGCAGAAATTTAAGGATTTCTGGTGCTGATATATAAAAATTATTTTAGCCAAAAATATGTAATGAAATCAGATCAAACATAAAGAGAAAAAAATCATTCATCCTTACTTTCCAATCAAAATAAAAACAACAGGGAAAATAAATAGCAGAAACTCCTTAGTTTAATAAATGTTTGTGGAAGCCCATGTCACTATCTCAGCTAAACTCTGCTCTGTTCTCAAACTCTAATTTTGGTAATATTCTGGTTTTAGTAATTAGTATTACAGTGACTGATACAAGTAGTAAGTGTCTCTGTATAACCTCTTTCCAGTGTTTGTTGTTGATCTGGCAAAACTTAAGTTTTTGTGGTTTTTTTTTTTTATTATTATTATTTTGGTTTTAAAGTGTCATCAAGTAATTTTGCTGTGTTATCTGTTCCTATATTCTGCATTCATTCATCACTAATTTTCCGAATTAAAAAGTTGTCCACTTTTTTGGGTCAGAAAAAAGACTGTAGATTTTTTGTTACGGCAAGTCTGGGTGATTACTGGATATATAAAGCAGCCAGAGGTCAATAACCTCTGTTATGAAATGAAGCAGAACAGAAAGAGTTTGGAGATTTTTCCATTGGGAACTTTTCTTCCATAGTGACCTCTTAAAGGGGAAAGGATTTCACCTCAGTGGCTTCCACTTTCTATGACAATCATATATTGGTGGGTTGAACTCAGATGTCAGCTAAACCTTCAGCCAGTCCCTTCCTCCCTCCTCCGCAGTGGGATGTGGGGAGAGAACTGGAGTGGTGAAAGTGAGAAAAACTCTTGGGTTGAGATGAAGGCATTTTAACAAGCGAAGAAAGAGAAGAGGGGGGAAAGAACTGAGAGATCAGTCACCACCTCCCACCACCAGGCTGATGCCCAGCCAGTCCGCAAGACGTGGTTAGTTTGGGAAAACAGTCCCAGTTTTGCTATATGGTACGGAGTGTCCCTTTTGTTCCTTTGGGTCAGCTGTCTCAATATCTTGTCCATTCCTCGCCTACTTGTTGTGGGGTAGCTTGAGACACAGAGAAGGCCTTGATGCCACTGATGCCCAAAAAGGCCTATAAAGACTGCTTAGAGACAGAGTTTTATGCCTTTAAAGAGTAAGGTATTTATCGACTCGACGTCAGGGAAACTCCCAGCTCTCACTGGACAAAAGAGTTCCGAAGTGTTTGGTGTAGAGACAGGTAATTTATACAGTTTCTG
>JAWMRA010000090.1:31353268-31375049 GCA_035584735.1 Pseudotriccus pelzelni | reverse complement strand
TCAAAGGGGCAGAGAGTACCGGAGTGTGGTGGGCTGATCTTGGCAGGATGCCTTATCAACAGGAGGAAGGGGAGAAACTGTGATGAAAGGCTCTTGGGTTGAGATTAAGGACACTGAGGGATCACTGATCAATTACTAGCATGGACAAAACAGACTCGATTCAGAAATTCAGGAGAGGAGGATAATGAGAAACAAGGACAAATCCAAAAGCTCCTTGTCCCCGCCTTTCCATGTCCCCAGGTTCAATTTGACTGAGATTTTTCTACCTTCTTCCCCTGAATAGCACAGGAGGATGGGAAAAGGGCTTTGTTGTCAGTTCATAACACTTTGCCTCTGCCACTCCTTCCTCCTCATGCTCTTCCCCTGCTCCAGTAAATCAAAAACTTCTTGAATGTGGGTCTTCTGAACACAAAATCAGAAACTCACACTTCATTTCCTGGAAGTGACAGAGACTGCATAAAAATATATATGTCTGTGGCCAACTTGAAATACCTGTACAGTTTGCCCCAGCTTGGTGCATTACTCTTTTCTTACAAGTATGACCATAAAAAACACACACAGAATAAACAAATAAAATACACACAATTGTAAAACCACTATAAAGCTCGCAAATTTTTCTTAAGAGGACTTACTGACATCATTTCATCCTTTTTTTTCCTTTGATTGTATGACTCATTGGCCTCTAAGCATTTAATTAACTTTCTAAGGGCTCTACTGTTTGAATGAGCTCTCTCATTAAATATTTAACACACTAATGCTTGTCTTTTTATACTTTGTTTCATTACTCTGTTTCCTTAATTAGTTTAACTGTAAGGTTAAAATAAAGCTAAAATATCTACAGAGTAACAAATTTTAGTTCTAAAGAAATGTTTTGTTTTTCCTGAAGATATTCTTCATGGATTTTGAATTATAGATGTCCTGTACCTTAGTAATTTTTGCATTTGCTGTCCAGTGAATAATTAGTAAAATAACAGAATTATAAACTAAAGCAGAACATAGCTTTTAGATGATCATCTTCATAGGTGTCATAATGTTTCATAAAATCAATTAGAACTGATAGACTGAGAAAGATAAATTAAAATGTAATGAACATTGAAATGAAAATACAATTTCCAGTGTGTTTAACTAATGTAGTTTATAACAAGAAAATTCTTTGCTGGTAAGCACTTCACTTGTACACAGAGGTAGATTACAGACCAATTACATGAAATATGAAACAGTTAGAGCTTCAAATCCAAATTATTTGTAGACATTAAAATGGGCTCTTTCAATGCAAAAAGTAAGACATAAAAATGATTTGTGTGATGATCCTGAGCAGATCACTGTATATGGAGAAGTTAGGGACCCGCCTCCTCCTGAGGTGTCAGTTAAAGTGTGACATTCCTCACTCTTTCTTGTGGGACCATTCGGGGTGGAAAATTACAAGAAATCTAATATGTAAGGTTACTTCATAAGAGCATGTGACATAAAAAGCCTATAAACTTTATTTTTGCTTACCAACTGAAATTGCTTGACCGTTTCGTTCCAACTTCTGTCTGGATTGTGGACCTCTTATTGTTAAAGTCTTCAGCAGAATCAGAGTGTGTACTCTGTAGTGGAATGAAAGACTCTTTTACTTTCCACTGCAGTGATGACATTTCATGTATCTACCACTCCTCTCACCTGTACTGTCTGGATTCTGGAAAACATGAGACAGTTTCTGTCTTGAGTAACACCGTCTTCTAACCTCCACATTTCCAGTCTTCTTCTTTCTTTTCCCAAATAATGACCAACCATCAAGTCCATTCACTTCTCTTTCCAGAACAGAAATCAATTATATATTGATTGATATACAATACATGCATATACATATATATAATACAATGTACCTAACTGTTCAATACTGGTGGATTAATGCTCAGGTAGTTTATGCCTTAGTACAGGAAATAAAGACATTTGTAAGCTGTAAGGAAGCAGACTAATCATGAATTACTATTACATTAGGAAGCAATTTACCCAGCACTTCTAATAGTGCTTGATATATTGTTCTGTGTCTTGCTAGGGGAAATAATTTTCATTTCAGATGGCACCTCACATATACTTTAAGTCAGAAGTATATTAACATAACAAATATTATATTATAAAAGAAGAATGTGTCATTGGCATGTGCTGCTTGAACTACTTTATTCAATAAATTTAGCAAAAGCAATTTATGATCTTAAAATAGTTGTCATAATTCAGATTCAGGAAGTAGAGATGCATTTAACATTTCCAGTTTGCATTCTTATTCTGAAATTCCTGACCAGAAATTCCTGTGCACTATGATTTAATCCAAATAAAATCTTTAGCTGGTGACACATTTATTTTAGAGTTTATAAATCAGCTTTGCTGACACTGCCACCGCAATAAAGGCATCCTTGACTGCTTATGACAGCTGCAATAATTCTGATTGTGATAGGCTGACCCAGACCATGAGCTAAGCACCTATCCCATCGCTCCACGAGGGTTGGGGAGGGACCTGAAAAGAAAAACATGAAAAAACTTACAAACTGAGACAAAGATGATTAATAAGTAGAGAAAAAAGGGGGAAATACCCCCAAAACAAATGAGCTATGGCAATCATTCAGCACATGGTACCAGCAGACTGCTGCCCACCCAGCCTGCACCCAAAGGATACTTTAGAAAAATTTGCCTGCAGTTGTTGCTGCTGAGCATAAAAAAACCATCATGGAATTTAATAGCACTTTGTTTTGGCTCTCTCAGCTCAGCCTCTCATGACCTTTTGCCCACCCCCAGCTTTCTCATCAGAGGTCAGTGTGAGAAATCAAGGAGGGCTCAGTATTGTGCAAACACTGTTCAGCAATATCTGAAATATTGGTGTGTTATCAATACTGGTTTGGTCACAAATAGCCACACAGCACTATATGGACCAATATAAAGAAAATTAACTCTGTCCCATCCAGGCAGTACACTGCTTTAAGCTCCTACCTGTAATGTGGTTCACTTACATTACTTTTACATAAGACCTAGGGGCATGTCAGAAACACTCTTTCAATATTTGTTTTATGATTAAACTATTTGGATTGAAAATGCAACTATGTTAGTCTTATATATTTGGATTTTCCCAATGCACTTAATATTAGAGATCATTTTCACTTAAGTACTCAGAAAACACAGAAGTAACAATGCACATATTATAAAGATTAAAAACACAGAAAAATTATAAAGATAAATCATTCATTAGGAGAAGATATGAAAATTTAGATTTTTATTATATACTTGTGTTTCAAATGTGTTCAGAGCAAAATAGATGAGTAATTTATCCATATTCAAATTCTGGTCGTCTCTTCTATGTTCCATTCAGACTAATTCTTTCCTGTTTTTGTTTTTGTTTTTGTTTTTCTGTGCACAGGCTCTTGTCCCTAGTATTGTTAGCAACTGGGTTAAGGAATTTCATCAAAACCATGGAATATTTAGCAAATGTGACTACAGATTTGCTGTGTTTGTTTACTTTCCCATTATACCTATTTAGTAGCAGCATTAGCAAGACTTGAAAAATTATCAAAGTGACAAACATAGTCCACTCTATATAAGTCACAGCAAAAAACCCTAATATTTAGATAATTACTGATTTTCTCCCAGTAAGGCCTACAGTTGCAGAAAGATAACAAAGCACCTAGCCGCGACAAATTTATCTGAAAGGGCAGGTAGCGAAGATCGCTATTATGCAGACGCATTTGTTTGTCTTGGATATGCCAGCAGTGACCTTTTCAACATTCCCATTGCATATTTTATCAGAGAACACTGTCTCGACTCGTGTGAGAGTTTGCTCATGAGTACTGGCTGTGAACTCGAAGCTTTGCAGAGTTTGTGAGGCTGGAAAAGGCAGTGTTATCCAGCACAGAGTAACGCAGCTTTCAGCATGCCAAGGAGAGCTGATGGCACCAAGCTTCCTAAGGCCAGAAAGTCTGGCAGACTGTCATTATCTGAACCTGATGGAGAGTTGTATCAGGAGACTGAGCAAACACAACCTATAAATCCTGTGAGGCTGGAACATGCTTATGAGAACACATCATCTTTTGAAGGGAACATTTGTTAAAGTGCATAAACCTATGAGGACAGAAGCTTCTGAGACTGCTAACTTTTTATTTTTCTCCCAAAATATCAAAGTAAAAATATTTTTAATGATTAAAAGGAAAGACTGCATTTTCTTCAACCTTTCTCAGGAGACAGTGAACATTTTCTAATTGGATGTAATTCTGCCAGCATTCCATTGCACTCACTCAAGGACAGTACTTGCTTCAAAGCACAAAAACACTATCACTCTTCAGAGAACTAGCTGAAGGAGGTTTTGGTCTTTGGTTTCATTTGTTTGGTTGGGTCTTTTAACATCTCTTATTACTGTCTTCTGGTGTAAGTTTTTTAAATAGCTGACTTTCCCCCCCCAGAAATGATTCATTAGAGCCGATCACCTCACACAAAACATTTGGAGGAGTGGTAAGGTCCTCAAACAGTTACACATGACTTGAAAATAATCCCACAACAATAATGGTTAAGCACTGCCTATGTTATTACCCAGGTCTTTTTTTCTTCATTATGAAATTAATGGCAAAAGGTTTGAATAAATCTTAAGCTAATAGTAAAAAATCCAGCAAACAAAATAAATGGACTCTACGACACAAGAAAAATTCAGTGAAATCATGCTGGTACCAGCTAAATCTTTAGATGATTGTTTCTTTCCGCATACAGTTGGTAGATTATGACCACTGTCCTGTGAGTTAAATGACAATCTTTCTTACTGCTATGGCACCATTTTCATATGCTATTTTGAACAATATTTGTGTTATGTCACTGAAGATAATTTTTGTCTCTTTCTTTACTAATATAGCCCTTTTTCTGAGGTGTACCTGCAATTTCCTGAAACATAAAGTTTCCCACAGTTTGTATGATTCCAGCACAGACAAGAACACAGGTAATAAGTTGAATTCAAGAATTGGATTTAATCATAGTGATATAGTTTTTTTAAAATTTCCTGACATCTTCTGCATTCTGAGTCTGTGGAACACGGATAAGTTTTGTTCATTCAGATGTTCTTATAAACCCTGAAAGGAAACTCATATTATGGTCCTGATGCGCAAATAGCTGTTTTTCTTGGTATTTGACTTTGAGCCAATAGACTTTTTATGTCCCTTTTTCTGCTCCATTGCCCATTTACACATTTTAATTTCTATAGGATCTATTAAAAATATTAAATGGATGCATATCTCTCATCACCTTATTCCACTCCATTGCCTTCTTATTATTTTGCTAATTGATTACTTGTTGGGTGTATAACTGAGGCAAAGTATGATAATAGTTCATCTCCTTCTTTTATGTAAAATGCAAATTAGGACAATAAAACATATTCCAGCATATCAGAACCAGTCTTTAAAGAGCTAGTGGAATATGCTGGCCTCTTTGACCTTCGTGGAAAAGAATTTCACTTACTGTTATACACTATGGAGAAAACACATGGAGTCAACAGAACTGCTCTCACCAGTGCAATGTATTTTTAACATATTTAACAAAAAGAAAAAAATTCAAGAGCCCTTTGGGGATGAATGATGAAGAATTGATTTTCCCTGTACAGTCAGTCATTGGTCCTTTTGCTGGGGCATCATCTGTGTGCAATTAGAGCCAGCTTCATTACACTAGAAATTTCCCTGATATGGGTTACCAGCACTGCAAAGGCACTCAATTCATTATTTCTGCAGAGTTCAAGAGGCATCAGCTCTGAAGAGACTGTGGCAATGGCAGGTTTGGTCAAACTCAGATGTGCCACACAACATTGAAATTCATGTCTTAACTTACTGGCAACATATGTTCTTTGTTTGCTTTTAATGATAACCCAGTAAAATATGTCAGCCACCAGGTGCAAGAGTAAACCTACCCTTGACAGACACGCAATGCTATGACTTCCTGATGAGAATTTAAGACTTCTCTTCAAAAAAATGTAGGGGTTCAAAACGTGCTGGTACAATTTTCCCAGTCCACTAGTTTATTCAATGACATTGTAAAAGTACTTGACATTTTATCTTCTGTTTTTAGAATGCATTCATCATCTAGAATCTTCACCAGTTTTTGACAAGGCTGTGAATGTAAAGGATTTTATTTTCTATTATCCAAAATTATGGTTCATTACCAATATAATTAACCTTAAATATTTGAATAGTATTTTAATTGAAGTATAAAGAATGGAAAGATAAAAAAACAGGGAACAATTATATTGCAAGAAACACAAATATTTTGTTAGAAGTTAGGAAAACATTTTGTTTCGGCTCAATTATTGAAAATCTGTCTAATCTCTTGTAACTGTTTATCTGGATTTTTGTCTCTCATATTTTTTGATTGAATTTTATAACTCCAGAAGTTTTATAACTTTTTCTGGATGCTGGGCGGTACATTTTAAGGAATTTCTAGTTAGAGGTCATTAAGAGTCTTTTTTACAATTCCAAAGGTTTTTGAGAATCATTTTAAATTTATTTAAAATTTATTTTAAATTGACCATAAAAAGAAAAAAAAAAAAAAAACAACAACAAAAAACAAGGAAGAAGCCTAGGCTGTAATTTATATCCTCAGCAGGTGGTGTTCAATTTGATTATCTATTCAACTTTTTGGAAAGATGAGACCTTCCTATCTTCCTTTTTTTCTGTTTATTGTTTTGCTCTAACACTGGTCATTAACCTGTACAAAACCTGGTCATAAGGTTCAGGACTATATCCCCTCTCTATCACAACATCAAATGTAGTTACAAGCTTAAAACATGACCTCTTTTAAATATTTAATAGTTGTGTCTCCCACCGGTAATAATGACCCTGAATAATCAGCTGTGTGGCCCCTGATCACATCATTCCCAATGCAATAATTGACAGGTGCTGCAGTGTTGGAAAACAAAGAGATTTTTGATTTTTTTTTTCTTTTTTTCTGTTTTTTTTTGTATAGCAAGACCTTTCAGTGATGTGACAAATGCATTTTCTTTTGATATTGCTCAAAACACACTGGTTTAGCCTGAAAATGTCTCCCAAATGTACTAACTGAAAACCAGGTAAACAAAACTTAAGATTCCCCCGAAGAAGAGAATTACAATACTTGTTTTTATACAAAAAGGCTATCTTTATCATTTCTAACAGCTGTTATTGGTCTAAACGCAGGGCTCACTGCTACTTCTTCTTTTTGTGTCTCAGAGTAGATACATACATATTTTCAAGATTACACTTATAATTAACTTCTGCTTATGTCTCTTACGCAGTGTGTTCTCTTGCTTTTCACTGTAATGGCACTTACAATTAATTGAGCACTTCTGCTGTCAGTTGCTGCAGGAGTACAGGAGAGGATGTTGCCTTTGACCTGCCTTTGCTATTAAATGCCTTCATAGAAAAAACATGATACTAAAATTAAAAATATGTGATTTAACTTATACAAGTGTTAGCAATTTTGTGATATCTTTCTGTCTAAAATATACTTTTTTGAAGATGTAGAGTAAAAGAAAGCCATAAAAATATTGTTTCTTATTATCTAAAGAAACAAATGACAGACTCAACCCCTCTTTTTTATTACAGGTCTAGTTAAGGTGCTAAATCAGATACTGGTGCCTTAAAAATACACTTGACAAAAGTTTTTATTCCTATGAAATCATTACTGCATGTAAAATCATATTACATGTAGAGACTTATCATCTAACCTTCAATACTCATGAAAAAATAAAACTTGTATGAATATTTACTTTGGATGAAGTATGTTGAATGCCAGTAAGACCATAGCAGAGCAAAATACCTCCCTAAAAGCAGAGGTGCAGTTTGAAATTCTTTGTCAGCAACCAACATTTTACCTGGTTTTCCTTACGTTACACCTTAAAGCCACTGCTTTAAATACTGTTTTATTTACTAATTTAATTTTCTTCTTCATAAGTGACTGAAAGTTGTCTGTACCTGTGCTGTCAGGGGTCCCCTGGGACAAGCAATATAGTAAAATGCCTGCCTTGCTTCTAACTTTGGGGCAAATGTGAGCAAGAAGACAGTGTCCATAAGGAATCTTAGAAAGGTGAATTCATCCCATAAAATGCTAATAGAAAGCACAAAAAAAAAAAAAGTCTGCAAATTAAAACAGTTCCTTTCTATATGACATGAATCAAAAAAATAAAAAAAAAATCTTAGAATCCTGCAATGGTTTGGGTTGGAAGGTGCCTTAAAGATCATGTAGTTCCAAGTCCCTGCTGTGGACAGCGATATAAATAAGTTTTTAATGGAAATTTCACTTTTACCACAAAGCCAGAGCACGACTTGAGGCTGTGTTGTCTATGTCTAACAGCAGAGAACAGTAAAATGCACTTGTACTGCCTTCTGCTTTCTAAGTTCAAAAACGTATTGGGAAGTAATAGGATAATACTGTGTTTATTCTTGGTGCTTCTTTATACTTTACTATGACTTTTCTGTTCAAACTACTCGGGAACACTTTCCATTTTAAGGCATGTTAGAATGTTTTAGAAGACTGTACTGTGCTGTGCTGAATCACAGTGCTGTTGTAAAACGTCTGGTGTTGTCATTATTTACCTCCCTTGCGGACTTTTTCCGCATCAGTGAATCTCTTTACAAATATGGGCATTTTTCAGGCATATTTTTGGACAGTTAATTCTGTTCTTATTTAAGTAAGGAAATCTGCAAAGGCAATTCTAACATACCTTTTCAGTTGTATGGTTTGATCCTGACTGTTCTGACCTAAATTCCTGTGTGGAGAGAATCCAGAAACTACCACGCCGGACAGAGTTGGTCTACCTTGGTTGCTCTAATCGGAACACCTGGTTGGTAAAAAAATAATGCCTTTGTACATCAATTTATTCTGCTTGAAAGAAAAAAAAAAAGAAAAAAAAAGAAAAGAAGAAACAACTGAATTTTTAAGACATGTCAACATGAAGCTCATTGTGTTTGGATTTTCCTACACATATTTCCTGTGCTGAAGAAAAAAAAAGAATTTCTTCCAGGTCCCAGAGAACATACCAGAAGAACACTGAGATTTCTGGGTAAGGATGTTGAACATCAAGCAAGCTTGTCTAGCGGCCATTTTTGGAATGAGATCACTACTCCTACTTGTTTGTAAGGATGTGGTAGCACAATCAAGGTCGAACTTTGTCTCAAGCTTGCACTGAAAGCCACATGTAGCTGTCACGGCTAAAAATAAGTAATTATTGCTCATCTTAGAAGGAAAAAGCCGGTAACATGCCAGAGTGACAACACGACTCCCCTGTGCCTCATGACTGCAAATGACAGGTTTTGCACCTGTTAGTCTCCTGTTTGGGCTAAGGTTTTTGTAGACCTTTGATCTTCAGAGCCTATACTGCCCAATCTTTATTGTTTTGAGCTACGTATTTTATTTTTTTTTTTTACTTACATCAATTTGATTAATTCTAAGCAACAATTTTAGAACACATTCACATTATTTCCCTCTAATATGTTGTGGTGGGACAAAAATCCTTGCATGGTATCTAATCTCAGGGGGTTCTTGTCAGAGGCATATGTATTGTAGTTCACCGAGGCAGCAACAGTGTGCTGTGTGTTGTACTGAATGAGGGATCTGGGATGCCAAAGGAAGCATTCAGAGACACAGTTAAAAGGGATGTAATTCATCATCTAGAAAAACCTCTGTGCTGAATGCTTTGCAGTACTACCTAACAATTTTGGTGTGCAGGCAGAAAGTAAAGAAATATACCTGGAAAAAAAAAATCTCAATCATACCAGTTGAATATAGCAGATTGATTGGTTTTTAGCATTTCAGACTGATAACATATGGTCTAGGAAAAGAAATTATATGTAATATTTCCATTTTTAGGCTTAACACTAATAAGATCACAAAATAGTAATATACTCACATTTTTTTCTGTAGATTTATTTACTTTTGCAACTCTGACGGGCTGACCATAACCCACTCAACCAAAAAAAGTGTAGCAGATATGAACAATAGCACACAGAATTAACTTTTAGAAGTATTTGGCTTCCTTTGGAACAAACGGGAGATGGTTCTTTCTTCTAATGCTTAGCTGATGCACTTTGCTATTGCCACTTTACGTTGATGATTAGAGTAGCCTGGGAAAATGCTTAGGTTGGTCAAGTGATGCCGAGGGAGGGAGATGTACTTTAGAGTATGATTTTTACATCTTGCAGGGTGCAAAGCAGGAAAAGGTAAAGAGAACCGATCAGCTGAAAATCTGGTAATTCAAAATATCTAGCAGTTGAATGCTAACCCTGAGAAAATGAAAACACATTTTATGTCTGGGTTGAGAAAAGGAAAGACTCTCTACAAAGCAGTCTACAAATTTTGACAACCATGGCACGTTTGGCCCAAGGACAGGTCCATATTTATGGTCATTATGGAGCTTATGTTTCATGTGAAATAACTAGGGATGAAGGCACGGTTTCTGGTGGTATAAGCGCTTTTGAAGTGCTGATAGGTGATGATGGTCCTACCAAACCATAGGGACCATAGAATGGGAAAGAGAAAGTTTTGGTGCAAGGCTGGCGTGATGGTAGCACTATGAGTCTGGACAGCAGTGAGGAAGCATGGGAAGAGAGGAAAGGTGCTGTGCCAAGGTACGAGGCACTGCATCTCAAGTGCCCTGTGATTCCAAGTTCTCATCTAATTTTGGCTGAGTTACTCCTGACAAGTTCAGGATCTTTCTGTACTTGGTGTTGATGTTGCCAGGTTTGCCCAACAGCTGGTCTGTCACATGGAAGAAGAGCTCTCCACACACTAAAGGCCAGTCCAAGCTGTAGGATAAGGGATCAGTGCTAGAATCTGCTTAAGTTTTGCAGAAGGAACTTTCCTTTTTCTCTCCCCACTTTACCAAAATTACTCTTCAGCTTTTATAGTGCTTAAAAGAGGTTTTTTGGCACGTAGTCCTATTCAGATGTTTGAAGAGATATGATAACTATAAATAAGAGAAGGAAATAATCAGGAATAGTCAGAAATAGCAGCAATAGCCAGGAAAACTCAGGCAGAAAGCTCTGGTAAGGGGCTCTGGCAGGAAAATTTGGCAGGCCAAAACATTTTTTTTTAACATTTCATTATTATCAGGTTGTTACTATTGTGTGATTAAGAAATGGATCATGAGGAAAAAAAATTAGTTGAATGCTCCCTTCCACCAGTATTATCAAGGCATGGTAAATAGTGTTCTCTCTAGTACTTTTCCCAAAATAAACATTAACCAAACATGTTTATTATCTAGTTCAAATTCCTGTTCTGACAGATTCACAACAAAGTAATTTATTACAAGAAATCATCTTTTCCAGCAATAGAAAGATGATTTTATGTCAACAGATGATATATTTTCATCCCCTGCAGAATCTGGCTAGACTGATAATTTTTCAACAGAACTAATCATGACACAGGGTTTGAGAACAAAGCACTACTTTCACATTTAAGAGACCATTACAAGATGCACTATTCTATGCACATCTGATATGAAATAAAACCCTTTTGTGGACCAAATATAGTCTGCATTTGTTGTTATTTGACAAATTTGTCCAACCAGCTGTATGTTATACATCAATTAAAAACACAAACAAAACACAAACTCACAAACAAACAAAAATAAAATCTAAAAAAGCCCTGAGAAAAAACCACAACAGGCCATCTGCATTTCAAAGAGTGTAATTGGGATAATTTCTGTTAACAAATTCCCTCTGTACAATCCACTCACACTGTTTTAGGGTGAACTTGTTGCCTGAGCACCTCACTGTGAATTGCTGGCTTGCCTCAGAAGAGGGGAATTACTCGAAAACTGGGGGAAATTGGCCTAAAAATAGCAGAAAAGAAATCATGTTAATTTGACATTATCCTGAACTGTTTTCCCTTGGAAGCTGGAGTGCTGCCAGCTCAGGTCCACAAAGGCTTAAAAACACAGAAAATGTGAAAAGCAGCTTCATTACGTAAAAAACCACAACCAGATCACTAGATCCCAAGAGAAGTCAATCTACCTCTCCATTTAAATGTGCTCACTGCTTTTTGAAAAACAACAAAAAAAGCTAACACAAACCTGCAGACATTGTTTGTGATATGCCATCATTCAGGTTAATTTCTGCTCCCTGGGAGAGAATAATTTTACCAATGATACCAAACGATGTACATGACAACTGTACTATGTGTTATTCTATGCTTCCACAACATTTAAGTTTGTTTTTTTCCTAAAGACCCTTCACAGATTTCACAGGTTTCACAGAATACTCTGAGCTGAACAGGACCCACAAGAATCATCAAGCCCAACTCTCAAGTGAATAACATCTTCAAGTCATTCATATCGCATGTGTGTAAGATTATAGCCATAGAAGAATTCTGCCAAAACCAGTAAATTAATCCTGTTCCATTGATGTCTGTCAATACTAGAAAACTGTCATACTAATAAACAGCTGTCATTTACTAAGCAAATTCAGTTATTCTGTAATCCATCCGGCTACAGGTAACATCTAAAGCAGTTATGTTACATATCAGGACTAGGAACATTCTGACCTCTGTGATAAAAAGAAATGACAAAAAGTTCTGGATTAGATTTATCATCATTGTGATTTCAACTGTTGCTAAATGTGCAGTTATGTATGGATATTATAGTACACACATACCTATTATACAAAAATGCACAGGCTTTACTTAAAAGTCTGTAACTGGTGCCCCTTAAAGCATTATCCAGCAAATTTAATGGGCCTATAATATTTAATGTACCTCCAATATCTGAAAAAGACTTCAAATAGAGGAAACATTGTTCAAGTAAGTTTTGTTTTCTGTGTGAAAAACTTGTGAATTATTAGTTTTAATATCTGGAAATGGGATTGTTTATTATGCTATAAAATGTATGTATGTTTTAATTTCAAGGCCCATTACATTAGGCAAAAGAATGCAACTAGCCCTGTAGTGTCTCTAGCTGTATGCTGCAGAATTTACCATTTTTTTAAAAAAGCTATAAATCTCAGCAGATCACACAAAATAGTTTTTGAAGTATTTTAAACAAAACAGTTGAAACATCACTAAGTATCAAAGTGCTGCAATGGATTCCTGTTATCTGAATGTGTAATAATATCAATTTAATCTTTTTTATGCTTATACCAAGTTGGTGTAAGGTTATGCCTTAGTCTGAGCTTCATAGATCAGAAAATCTGGAGTTTTTGAAAACTGCTTGTTAACCTGAACATAATTAATTTTCTACAATTCTTATTCATTAAAACAGAAGTGAGTTCTCAAGAATTGCTGGCAAGACAGTAGAAAAGCAAAATATTATTACTTATAGCTCATAATATTATGACTTATGGCTAGTCAAAGACTAAAAATGAGTGTTTTGGTGTTTATTCTTTCCTTTGTATCTTTTTGTCAGTATGCAACTGAATTGTATGTAGTTAACATTCAACAACTGCAATAGAAGGTAATGTTGGTATTATTCTGCTCCAGTAGAAGTTATCGTATCCATTTTTAGGATTTTAAAGTAATTAGAGTAATCACCAAAGAATGATGCAACCTGTGAAAAATGAGAGCTCTGAATGTAAGAAAAGTGTGTCTAAAGACAAAAATTATAATTCTACAGTGTTTCATTCCTGCAACATAGCTAACATTAAAATCAGCATCCAGGACAGGAATGCAGATTTAGTCTTGGAGCATCTCTTAGAGAGACTAGAAAGCAGAATCCAACAGATTGGTCTACACTTGAATAATAGACTCGTTCTGAGGTTTAATTTACTTGTAAATGTTTGCAGATGTGGATATGTCATCCCTGTTCAAGGTATGATTTAAAAGAAACAGAAAGTCTGTAGGTGTCAGTAATCTAAGGATAACACTCTTGCTTTTGCAGTCACTGCTGAGATAATTGAATCACTCTCATGGTTGTATGAAGCTTTCCTAAGCATCTACTCACATAACACCGCAGTTCCTCATTACATATGACTTTTACAGATGTTTGTTGTTTATCACTGTGTTTTCAACCTGCAGTTTATATTACCTTAAAAAGTGCTATTTTCAAATTTTTCTTCTAACAGTTCTTATTTTAATCAAGATTTCATTAGCTGAGCAGCTTTTAAGTTCAAAGTGTTGAGTCTATGTCTACTCCTATATTTAGTGAGTTAGATGTAATTCTCTAAACTGTAGTAGAATGAAAAAATAAATAGTGTGGGGAAGCATTTCTATATTAGGAAAACATGTGTTTCATCTGATTTTACGCCCCTTGAAAAAACTGCTGATATGATAAATGGAGGATAAAGCAAATATTCTAGACTGAGAGAAGATCAAACATTAAAGAGGGCATTGGCATATAATTAGAGCATAATTTCAATTATCTGAATGTTACTTACCTGAAAATTCACATTATCTGAAACAAATTTCTATTTTCCTCACATTCAGATCACTGCTTGATCTAACATGGAGTCTAGGTAATAGATGGGTATGTGTGCTTGCACAAGAACTGATGAGAAGATATCAAAGTGGAGGGGTTTTGGAAGGAAATAAGAGGACAGAGATGTGAAAAATCTCCTAGCATTCCAAGTAAGCTGAAGGCCCTTCCTATCTTTAGGTTCCGACATGTAAAATATGAAGCACGTAAAACCCGATGCAAACACTTTAAAAGTCGGTGCAGGATCTCAGTTGCTGCCCACCACGCTCACAACAGGCCCAGCTAAGAGTGTGCCGGGTTTGCACTCACGCAGGTCCGCTCAGCGGCAGAGTTCACAACTTCTGAGGCAGCTGGGTCAGAACTCGTCTCACCGCGCGCATTTGGGTGGGGTCTCATACGGCAGCTGTGAGGAGAGCTGGCTCAGGACGACACCACTGCAGGATTTAGGACAGACCAATGTTGAATGAACTGTTTTGCAGTCCCCTGCTACACACAGCAGCACTCGTGGCCTTGAAATGTGTTCAACCTCTGCTCGGCGTTACATTTTTGTGTCAGATGTTCCAGCTGTGGGAGGCTCAAGGTGGTGTAGAAGTGTTGGTTCTAAAATTCCATTTCACTTCAAACTCTGCAAAATCTTAACAGATATCTTATTCTACTGTGATTAATTTCAATATTAGAATCAAACAGAACAATGCCTTATAAAAAAGGGGAAAAAATATCTCTGTAACCATGTAAGTGAATTTTGGCAGGTCAAAGTTGTTGTTAAAGAATATCAACTTTACAGAACTTTTAAAATATTAAGACTGAGAATGTCTTTCACTTACTATTTTGTCAGGCCTAAATATCTTTTGCTGTTTCTACACAGTATTCTAAAAATTTAGTGCATTAGAGGTATTAGAATTTTCAGATGCTTGACATCTAACTGCATCTAAGCTTTCTTAGCTGTAAAATTATGCAGTAATAAAAATGTAGTTGGAAAGTCCCTTGCCAAAGTCCCTTGCAACTCAAACTATTCTATGGTTACATGAATATGTAAAAATTAGTTAGAATAACATACAGACCTACTGGCAATGTAGAAAAGTATTTTTCAGTCATAACTGCTTGTGACTAGTGGGCATACTGTGAACTCAGATTCACAATCTCTTTTAAAGAACATTATATCTGTTGAAATACCAACAAAATTAAGTACTGGATTTCAGATCCAAGGTAAAATAATCAAGAAAAAATACAACTGTCAAAAGCAGAAGAGAGAGGGGATTAAAGCATGAGAAACAGAAACAAAACAGTAATAGGATAAGCAACTGAGTATAAAAGGTAGATAAGAAAGTTAGACTGTAAAAACTATAATCTCATTGAGTGTTGCATCTTGTTTGGATGACTGAAGGTTATGTGAAGAACTTTAGTTCATCCTGCATAATTATGTCTCATCTGAACCCCTTTTATTATGAAAATGTGCAGAATATACTACCAAGTATGTTTTACAAAGTTTTCAGTATTTACTACATTTCTTTTCATTCATCTTTTCAAACTGTTTCCTTAATAGAAAAACTTCAACATTTGTCTCACAATACTACTCAATTTTCCCACTACTATTAAAAGTTTTGCTGTTGGTTTGTGTTCTGAGCTGTGTTCAGGATCACTGTTTATCTTTGAGCAGCAGGTCACTGCTGCTGAAGAAAGGTAGAGATCATTTTCACATGTTCTGTTCCTCCCTAAGGAAATGAAGTATTTAGTGTCAAGCAATCAAGCAGTACTTTTCCATCTCTGTTATGAATTCACCTCTCTCTTTTTCATACGGCAGAGAAATGTTTTACAAGTCTTATTGAAACAGTTTCATCACATACTGTTACTCATTAATCATTTGCCACTCCAATGGAAACTGCCTTTTAGAAGGCAGATTTCTTTTCTTTAGGTAGTTGATTTCCAATATCCACTAAGGGAAACTTACTGAAGTGGAGCTTTAAGGACTACTGATGATTAACAATATTTAATCAATACTTTTATATGTGATCAGAAATGCAGTTTCACATTGCAAACACAGAGGTGGAAGAAACAGTGATGGAGAATGCCTCAGCTCTCTCCTCCATTGTGTACCTGCTTAGAAACATCATGAGCAGCATTCAAAGAAAAAAAATAGTCTTTTTTCAGCCTCTATAAGGTATTAAATTCAGTGGATCTCAAAAGAAGGATTTGAATCTCAAAATTCTAGTTTAGAATTTTATGTAATTAGCAAAATGTGTATTCTTAAAAATCACAGGTGTTATATTATACTAATAAATACCCACATTATTTGGGTCTCCCTGGAAAGATGAAGCATTTGACCATCATTTTAATAATGCAAAACCGTTTTAATCCTTGACATTGGTCTTTTTCCTCACCTCGTGGTTACCAATATAATTACGTGGAAGATATGCAAATAACCAGATTTTCTAACAGCGCACAGCAAATATAAGTTCAGTTTTGCTCAGTCCCAAACCTTTGTGGAATTCCTTTGAATGTCTTCAGTATGACTTATCTTAAAAAAAAAAAAAAAAAAAACACAACACTTAGGGAATTTCTGGTGGAAGGCAGTTAAACCTCCTGAAATTTTAGCTGATAACGACCCTTTTTAACTTTTGTGATTACACTTGAGAAATATGATGATGTTTCTGTGTAATTCTGTGCTTCACATTTTAGTTTAACAGCTTTAAAGATAAATGAGACAAGAATGGCCTCAGCTAGTGGAAGCTGGCTTGATTCTGCTCTAGCTGGTGCAACAATGCCTACTGTACAAGAACCTACATCCCTGGGTTTTAGGACTGTTTTCTGGGGTTCGTTCCATAAAAATTCTTGCTTATGCACAGTCTACGAAGTGCTCTGTGGGCTGGATATAAGCTGTAAAACAGTTATATCGGGGGTAACGGACTGAAAAGGAAACGTCTGCACTGCTGGCATACAGCCCAGGTTAGAATTAATCTGCTGACGCAACAGGAGGTCTGGGGTGGTCCTGTCGGTGGCTGCGGTGATCTAATCACACGTGCAGTGCAGCAGCAGCCACTGGTGCCACAGGCAACCTCAGACAGGCTCTCTGTCCCCCCTGTCCTCTGCTGGCCCACCCCACCAGCAGGCACTTTGCAGGGTGTGCAGGCAAGGTGAGAGGATGGGCTGGAAACGCGGCCATAAACAGAGCTACGTGCAACAGCGTGTGCCAGTGTGAGGGAGACGAGTACAGCAGCTCTGTTAATGGTCTGGAAGAGGGAGGAGAGAGAAAGGCTAGTCAGTTTATGTATGATGCTAAATTTGGAGAAAGTATCAGGGACAAGAATATATTCCAGGAGGACTGTAAGGTTATGGGCTAGCAAGACAGGAAGATACAACTTAGAAACTGTGAAGTACGGGAACAACAAAACAACAGGGATATTCAGGGGTTCATGGTGAAAAACCTGTGCAAAAATTACACCAGAAGAGGGGGGGGAAGGGCAAAATGGTGGCACAATTAGGTTACTGGCTTTGAGGGTCTGAAAACGACAATGTCTTTCCACTTGTAAACAATCATTCAAAATAACTCCTAGATCTTTAACAGAAAAATATTTTACCTAACCTACACTCCCATTCACACCATCCCCTACTCCATCTTTTCCCTGTAAAGCTGGACCTCTTAACCTGCCTGGATCAGTTCAGTGTGTACTGCCTACATTTCCTAAGGTGGCAAGACTGGAAAATTTTTTTGCATCTGGAGTGGGGGTGGGGGGAAAGAACACTCACAATCACTTAAAAATTGTCACAAGTAATTAAAAAGACTTTTAAAAAGTGTTTGAAGCCTAGAGCACTGCAGGTCCTGGTGGTTCATACTAAACATTAGTTCGTAGATGTGAATAAAGTACTATGACTTCAGGTTGCCAAAACAACACATTCCACATGGAAGATGAAGTCTTAAGTTAGTTGTAAGAGGAGTTTGTAATGTCATAGAATTGGTCAGACCTTGCACCAGAAAAACAGATACTGAAATCTGCTTAAAAAACACAAAACATGACAGATAGAGCTGAAAATGTAGAAGAACATTTGTTAAATGACAGTAAAGAAGCACAGTATTTTCAGTTGGAATCAGTGGTTTACAAGATTTTATTTCATTTTAAAATGAAATTTAATAGGTGCACTTAGTACAATAATGCAGACTTTTAAAAAAATACATTTATTGCAGAATATTTTTAAATGAAAAATATTCTGCAATTTCCTGCATAACAGGGATAATTACAGACTGTGTTTTAAGAAAATGTATAATTCTATGATAAACTTTACTTATTCAGTGAGAAAAATTGAATGGCAATTTGTTAACATTTAAATTTGTTATTTTTTATGTAATTTAAAATTATCTAAAGTAACAGTTGTATTTCACTGAGTATGAGTTACTAAGAGATTTACAGTAAGCATCAAGAGAAAATATTAGACAGAAGATAAACTTATATTTTTTAGCACGTGGATTTTCACTTTGCTTCCTCATAAGAAAGGGCTGATTTATCAAATACCTCAGAAAACGGAAGTTTCAAAAACTTCTCTGCAAATTTTATAGCCATATATTCAGTGTAATTGGATGTTTGCTTTATTATTCTGTGATTCTGTGATTACCTTTGGACTGAATGAATCCTTCTGCCTTAAAAACAATTTATTCTTCACGGGTGATTTGATATGAACAAATCTGTACCTGCAGTGTAGATTTTCTATTTCAGCTCAATCATTGCTGTTAAAGAACTTGCATGACACATTCAGAATGTCATTTTTTACCATCTTCCCTTAGAAAGGATAATCCATTAACTGGAAAACAAATAAAAATAAACACCTAAACAGTCAAAACCCCATCCCATCTTCCAGAAAAAAACCAACAAAATCAAAAGCAAAACACAGAACAAACAAACAAAACCAAAAAACCACACAAAAATCCTATCTTTCTGTGAAAAGCCAGGGTTTAATTTTCTTTTTTTTTTTTTCCCCATAATTTTGAAAGTAACCTGAATTACATAAATACACTGATTTCAAAAGTGGTGAATATCTCTAGCTCAATAATAACTGGAAGATGCTGAGAAATTTTAAAAATCTAGCAGTGAGCTAGATTTCAGTTTCCTTGCTTAAAAATTGCATTAATCTGAATTCATGTGCTTTGCTTCGTCTTTTTCATCTAAGTTTTCATCATAGGAACTGGTATTCTTATGGTTATGAATTTACCTCTCCTCCATCTCATTTTTCACTGACCTACTAATTGCAATTTATTTTTCCTTAATACCTCTTAATTAAATTCCTTTTTTTTGTCCTTTCTCATGTCCCTGCACCTGCTGGCCTGTAACACATCTGTCAAAACAGGTGCTCTGCATCAGTTTTCAATGCAATTTGAGAAGTTTCTTTCAAAACAACTTTGACGGTAGGAAATTACTACTATTATTGGCACTTATTATAAATCTCTTTAATTTCCTAGTTGATATTTTTCCATGGTATTTATTATGAAGACATTCAGAAAAACTCCATATAAATTTACCAGGTTTCCGTATTTAAGCCCGTATGTTAAGAAAATAATAGCAACTCCAAAATAAGACTGGTCTTGGCCTTTATATTTTAATGATCATTAGCTGAGTTCGTGCTGGAGAAAGCAACTTCTACATGTCTATTATTTAATTTACAATATTCCCACTGGTTTTCATAGTGCTGGCAGAATTTTGTGATAGATTAATTCTATATAAATTTTTGCCTTCTAATAAAATGTTCACATTTGGAATTCCCAGAAGGCAGTTTTAGGTCTACTTTTCTCACAGTTGATTAGAAATTCATCAGCACTATGCAAACATTTACTGCTTGCACACTGTTTGACGCATTAGAACTACTTTGTCAGCAAATTCTCAGTTTAATCTTGTTCTGGCCAACATCAATACTGTTATCTTTGTGCCTATCTGTTAATTCAGATGTGTTCTTTTATTTTCACTGCAATTGCTGAAGATTAGAAATTATCTAGAAGATTAGAAGGCAAGACAGCCTGGGGCAGGAACATCTTCCAAAGGTTCAAGGTATAGTGATCACTTAACAGGGGAAAAAAGCTCACAGTAAACTAGTTCTAATTTACCTCTGTCTATTACTCATAGAGCACAGCTGTAGCTTCTCGACATATAAATTGAATCCAGTTCCAGTTCATAGATTGTTTTCTAAGCAGTGACTCCCAGCAGACTACTCATAGGACTTGCAAATCAGCTTGCAAGAGAGCAAGAAAGAGACAAAAATAATTCTTTTGACGAACACTTAGCACAGGAAAACTAAAGAGACTGGAAATCACGAACATACCTACAGCACCCAAGATAATGCAGGGCATTTTTGTGTTCAGAAGAAAATGGGTGCCTTTAGACAAAAGCCAAAGTTAGTTCCGTTTGGCTTACCAGTTAGAATGAGGAACAAGGTAAGGCTTTTAAGAAATTTACAGGTAAAATTGTTAAGGATACTTGAAAGGGAAGAAAGGTTTTGTCTGCTGGGGGGTACAAGAGGAACTGATGTTGGGATTTTAGAACATTTGTCAACCTAATGTGTGTATATGAAGTAACGTCTATCTATAAATAAAAATATAAAAAAATTAAAACAAATCTGTGCCAAAACATTGCTTTAAGAATTTATGGTGAGGAAAACTGGGAGTCTAAGGCTGAACTTCCATCACACTGAAATTGATGAAATAACTTTCATTTATCTTATTTAGCTACAGTTTAATTATTTCAGCTGTAATTTTGGCTGTATACTTTTAGTATTTACTTGCAGATCTCTGGAGTGTTTAGGAATTCAAGGTAAGATTGCATATATAGTCTGGGAATGTCACATGGAAGCCAAATGTTTCTTTTGTTGGTTGGTTTTGGTTTTTTAAGGGCTGAAAGGACAGTATGCCCTTGGTTTCTTGGGAAGAAGAAATTTTCTCACAATGTGATTTTTAGTCTCACTACAGCCTTTGGATGCAAAAGGAAAATACAAGATCTGAATTTAAGGATAGAAAATGATCATTCTCATCTGCCTGCATATCTGATATGGGGATGATTTTCCCTATATGTCATTGGCTTAACTGTTAAACCTTTATGTCTTTCAAAAATGTCCTGGTATTAGAGGAGTAAAATAATACCTATTTTCACAGAATTACTTGTTCACTAATCCTGCTTGAGTCACCTCCTGAAAACTGATTGAGAACCTGGTGCTTTTACAAGTGTTAAATATCATGGTCTGGAAAAACCCCTTGTCTCAAATGAAAGGACAATTTATTTCTTTTTCCAATGTCTGGATTACCTAAATTACACTATTTATGTATTCCCATAATCATGGCTAGGCTTCGCGAATGAAGATTTGGGAAGGGCTCTACCCACGCTTGCTACAAGCGCGCTGGTGGCTAAAAAGGCCAATGCGGGACAGACAAGTCCG
>JAWMRA010000090.1:31332535-31344518 GCA_035584735.1 Pseudotriccus pelzelni | reverse complement strand
TTTTCCAACCTCATTGTTTCTATGATTTTATGATTAACAAATTATTTCATACCTGCTGAACTGCAGAAACTATGCCATCCTACTCCACATATGAAAAAAACTTGGTGTATTTTGCTGCAGGGTACTGCTGTGTAAAATTTTACATATGCAATGACCAAGGTCTAGCTGCTTCAAAATAATCTGGTACCTAGATATAACATGTTCATGTGTCAAAAGAAAAGGTCTGAGGAAAAATATTGGTTTGCTTATTAAACCCAAGAGAATTAGCTGTCCCTGTGTTAGTCCTGTAGAAATAATGTTCACTAACTGTTAAAGGATTTGGTGGTTAGAATTCATCTCAGTGTAAATCAGTCTCACAGCTAAGAAGTCTTTTCAAGACTTTCATATCTACTCATCAAAGTGTTTCACTCGGGTTTTGCTTTGAGGCAGTTTGTATAATGGCAAATTAGAAACGGGGATAAAGAGTTTTAACTTTGGCTTTCAAAGGCATTGTGGTGGATCACAAATACAGTGCTCTCCATACTCTGCATTAGGGCAAATATGTACCTAATTCTACTTGGATATTTTATGTTTTTACACTGCCCTGAGACTATGTACAAACTAGACTTAAAAAGAAAGTCCACCTGGAAGTATCAAATCAATTTCAGTGTAAGGAGGTAAATTTCACGCAGTAATGTTCTTCTTTTACTCAACAAAGTAGCCACAATAAATATGCTATTTAGACGTGGCACCCGCATATTGAACCCAGAGGGCTCATGAATACATTAATATTAATTTTAATATTAATATTAATATGATTGACTAATTTTAAAAAGCTGTGTTTTTTATAATTCACCTTGAACTGGAAAATAAATGCTTTGAAATTGCATATTATACCTATCTATCACTCCATTCTAACTAGAAATAAGTTTTTCTAGTTTTATTTTTTTATTTTTAGCTGATCTTTGAAACATTACATAAAATATTTTGGCTGAGACAGAAAATTAATAGCATGTGATTAAAAATATATAAAACTTCTAATCTGTTACTTCAGTTGGCCACATGAACATGCCAAAATTTTTACTTTATTTGAATTTGAGATGACTATTAGAATCAGTGGGTGCAAAATAGAAAAACAGTGTTTGCTGTACTTCTTATTGATTCACTCGTCAGACAAAAAATAGTATATAGATGCTTGCAAGTCTTCAAAATACTTTATGCTTTACATTTTTGAAACATATATTCTAGAAAATTCCTTGAATTTTCCATGTTCTCTGGTGCAGAAAAAAAGGAAACATTACCACACCCATAAGTTATTCCCTGAAGATTGCTACTTAAAATAGCTAATATTTGCTTTTCCTAGTCCTAGCATCACCCAGTTGTTGTTTCCTTTTAGATTCACATTTTTACTGAGACTTCCTCTTTTATGGTTCCATGATCTCTCTACAGTAATGGATACTCTTACCTTCCATCACAACTTGGCCATTTTTTCCTAATACAAGAACCTGGAAAGGACTGAACCAGATAAACCGTACTGTCTGGTGGGTGAAGGCCATGACAGTGTTCAGTTGTGTCAGGGACCTGAGTCGTGTTAGGGACCTGAGTCGTGTCTGGTCCCTGGTTGTGCTCGTCGATATGCCGTGGGAAAGTATGGTATTAGTTTCACTGTTGGCAACTGAAGCTTGGAAAGAAGAACAATAGATTAGGGCAGGAACTGAGCCCTGGAAAGAGAAACAGTGGGTTAGGTGAACTGGTGGGAGCTCGACCTTTGGAAGAGAACCAGCAGAGCCGTTCCTGGCATGGAGCTGGTCCCCAGGCTGTTGTGGTCTCGGTTCCCGTGCTGGCCACGCATGAGCCGATGCCACAAACGGAAAATGCCACTCCTGGGAGGGGATGAGAGAGGTGGATCTGGGTTGGAAGGGTGAGGATGGGACACACACAGCTTTGATCCAGGGGTTGCCCTGAAGGTGCATGGCCTGCCCTCCCCTCCCGCTGAGTACCTGTTCCATCTCCTGCTCCTGTCCAGTGGCTTTCCAGAAACGCAGGGCTTGCTGTGCGCTAATTGCTATCATGAGTAATAGAATATAGTTATTTTGCTTGCACCCTTCATGTCTCAGTGTTTGTGATTTCAGGAATCCTCACAAACATGTAACACCAGTCTCTGAGAGTGGACTTTTTAACCAGAGTTTGCGTAAATAAAACCAAACCAAGCTACACCTTAGCATATGCTCGAAGTCTGCAGGGATCTGCAGTGAGGGATTACAGCTATTACTGAAACACGGGTTCACAGTCAAAAGTTAGGCTCTTTGTTTTGTAGAAAAGTGAAATAAAAAGCTCCTTATGGCAAACATTTATTCAGTGAATAACTGTTTTTTA
Source organism: Pseudotriccus pelzelni (assembly GCA_035584735.1). NCBI lineage: Eukaryota > Metazoa > Chordata > Aves > Passeriformes > Tyrannidae > Pseudotriccus > Pseudotriccus pelzelni. The sequence goes on along the minus strand of JAWMRA010000090.1, from coordinate 31,342,163 downwards.
AGCACCACATTTTATTTTCCTTCTGTTTCAATCAATATTTTATTTCCAAGTCCCTATTTTCAATGCTGTCCAGCTCAGTTCTTTCACGTTACAAGGGCTGTTTTCCACAATAATATATGGTGCTCGCCTACATAAAAAATTTTCAATTACTTTAAAAATAAATATGCCTTAGTTTTCCACATCAGTTGTTGATAAACTTAAGCCTTTAAGTAATGCAAATCCAGCTTACATATATTTCAGTGTCTTATAAGAAGGATTCAATCATATTAGTGTAAATTGCTAAGGTTGCTGAATTTTTAGGCTATTCCAATTGATTTGGAAGAATATATACATGAAGTATTTCAAGAACATAATGGAAAAAATAAAACTATTAGAGAAGTCCAACCAACCTGCTCTGCGAATAAACAATCAAAAATTAAGCAAGCAAAATACAGAAAATGTCCATTGTTGTAAACCAACTTAATCTTTTTTACACTTACACTGCTATGCATCAGTAGGTTACTTTCTTGTTGGGTAGCCTGAGACATCAGTTACACTGTTTTCTGAACACCTTGTGTTCCTAGTGTACTTGTACAGTAGTCATTACACTTGACTTCTTTTTTGTTTGGTTTATTTTTTTAAAAAAATCCTTAGTTGAAAAAAAGGATCCAAAATTATTTAAGTGCATTTCATAATTAAAAAAAAACTTTATTAGGATTACATGATAGATAATTTTAAAATTCTATCATTTTTCATAATAAACTGAAGTAATATTAAAATATAAAAATATGAAAAATTATTTTTCTGCAGAATTTATTGTAATTGTGTAACTTAATAAGCATACAAAGCATTTAAAACATAGATTACTAGAAAAAAAATGTTTTGCCACAACAATTATTCTTACAATGTAAGTATTTATTTAATACAGACCAAGTAGCCATGAATAAATTTGGTCCTGAATTTTAACAAGAGGTAAATGGTCGGAAATATTCTTAAAGCAATGTCCGTAGTGTATTTATGTTTCAAATAGATATAAATAAAGAGAATGTCTTACACCTTTTCCATTCACTTGTAATCTGAAACAGATCCCTATTTCTTATAGAAATCCCTGAGAGCAGCAACAAAAGAATCTACATGTAGAAGCACTGAAAGCTTCATTTCAGGTGACTGTTTGTCTTCTGACTGTTTCAAAATCATCCTCATTATCTGCCTGCTTATTAGAAAGGTGTCACTCAGCCGCTGATTCCTCAAGCATGTTGACAGATGTCTGCTTTGAAACACCTGCTGGGTGGCCAACGTATCAGCTAAATTATGTTGTCATCTGGAGAGAAGCACTAGGCTGCTAAACTAGATGTGAACACTGGATGCTTAGTGACCTTTGCATAGAAATAGTGCTTCTACCCATAAACATTTTAAGGTCATGGGATTTATTCCAGTTCCTCACAGAGGCTGACATTTTGCAAAAGCCAGGAGTAACTCTGTGCTGGCTTTTGTTACCTAGGAAATATCTCCCTTTGGTATCCATTAGTGCAGGTCAAACTAATTCGGAATGTGAGGCCATTAGGCTTGATAAAGTTTCAGAGGAAAAGGACTTTTAGTGTTGCAGATGGCGGAGTTGTACCAGGAACACTTTTCATCTTCATTCTGTTTTGTACGGCCGCTCATGAGAATTTATACCCTAGATACTTTGATAATGAAATTCCTTCAAAAAAATGGTGGTGCACAGAAAAACAACAGCTTCTCCCTCATTCCCTGTCACTTTGGTCTTCTGCTGTTGGGGCAGTAACATAACTCACTTGCAAGGAAATTGGTCAGAATCAAATTAGGCGCTGCAGAAGGGCCTGTACGTGCCTGTGTTGTCAGCAGCAAAACTTCCCCCCAGTCCCCTCCCCACCTGCAGTTCGTGTCAGTCCCCTCCGACTTGTGCTTCAGCTGTTTTGGGAACACTGTGGTTCCCAGACACATTCAGATCTGAACCCTGATGTATGAGATTTTTAGGATTTTACCTTTACTTTTTTATGACGAAAATGGACTCTTTGTTTAAAGATCCCAAGCACAGCTGAAAAAGCGCGAGCTGTGGGCATGCTAACCCAGAAACAAATACAGCTAGAAGAGTGAAGAACTTTTTAAAGTGTATGAAACCTAAACAATGTTTATTTTTTTCACACACCTCATCCAGTTAGAAATTAATAGGTCGTGTATTATTGGTGACAGTTTATGTTTGAAATGACAGCTCAAGAGAGATGGAATAAAAAGGCAGTATTTTTATTTGTCAAAATCAAAATTAAGTTATGAACACAAAGCCACAACAACAACAAATTGCTTATTGACATATAATCTCGTAAACAGAATCACACACAGAAAACCACACACACTTGCATAAAAGGCCATATATTACAAATTAGTCTGTGGGGACTACATGGGAAAATATGACTTAAGTCTTTATAAAAATTTGGTTTCGACATTTATATGAGATCCTAAGAAAGTGATCCCTTTTCTATTCTTTTTTTCATTTTCCTCCTTTTTTTCTTTTTCCCATTTCTCATCATTCTCCATTTCAGTTATTAGGCCAAGTAATGTGATAAAGAGTAGAGAATTCAATGCAGTTAGAATGAATCTAAAGAGTCTGACCCCAAGTTTTTTACTGTCCCTGAGTTTTTTAATCTAGTTAATGAATCAAATTGTGGATCATAAAATAAATTAATGCAATTTTTAGTTCATGTAGGGTGTTTTATAGCTCACTTGGTAAAGCTGAATGTTAAATGGGAGACTAAAGTTACTGAATAACCTGGGATAAATATATCTAATATTCATAAAGATCTGATAAAAATTGTACTTGAACCCTGCTTTAGTCTTAAGGGATTGTGACACTGAAAGCCAAGAAGAAAAATATCTGACCCTCCAGAGTATAAAAAATATAATTAGAATTAATATGTTAAGACACTGCATATATCATTGTTGATACACGGACTATGACCATCTTTAAGCTTAATAAAAAAAATAGTGAAATGCCTGTTCAGTATAAAAATTAAAACTATATATAATAAATCTCAGCCCAGATTCTTGCTGTGCACAAAATACTTGAATATTCAAACCTGGAGATTTATCTTCGATAGAGTTTTAATAGAGATTTTACCATAACCTAGTTATATTCCATGTGAAATGTACTACTTTATCATTTTAAAAATGGAAACGTGGTTATAAAGCACCATCACTATATTTTGTTAGATAAGTCCCTAGGCACTCCAGCTTTTGCTCTTTGTATGTTTTCTACATTTCTGGGTAAATTCTGGTATTAAAAAAAAAAAATCAAATCTTCTTGGAATTAATTTTATAATATTAAGTTTTCAAGGTTGGTGTCTATATATATATATTTAGCCTAAATTAAATTAACAATCAAACTCCACAAAACCAGAAGAGTTCTTCACTGGAGAAGAAATGAAGATAAGAATGGAAGAGAAAAACTGAAGAGACTGAAGTAAGACTGGAGAGTCTTACTTCTCAAAATTCTGCATCACAAAATTCACTTGGTAAGGTCATTTTCCTTTCTCGTAAAGTGATGCATACAATAAAGTTCTTAGTATTTTTTTACATTTATATGCAGGATAGACTCACTTTTGAATACAAGAAAACTCTGTACATATATGTATTTGCATACTATGACATTAGGTATATGTAAATATGCCCAAAGTGGACGGAGATTTTTTTTGTTATTATTTACTTCTCTTTTGATATCTACAGAATTTCAGATGGGGCACAGAGAAGTTTTGTCAACTCTGAAGCCATACGTAAAACTCTAAGCCTAAACCTGGGAAATTTTACTTTTAAAAATGCATAAGCCTCCAAAAATTCACCCACAGAATATTTTGAAGAGCCCCTGGTTCTTTAATACCTTGAGGGAGGGTAAAGAGAGGATGATGCACACATTTTCTTCTTCATATGTAATCTAAACACACATGCTTTCAGCTGAAAGCCATTCCCCCTTTTCCTGTCTCTACGTGACCTTGTCAAAAGACCTTCTTCAAAAGATCTTCAGCTGTGCTGATCGGTTGCAATTTCAGAAACTTAACATACTTTACAACTATTCCATGGCAAAATATTTCTCCTAAAAAGCAATTTTCACACATGGAGTATGTTACGCCTACACACGCAAATGGAGAAAGCAATGAAAATGACACATGAACTGGAAACTTCGTTTAAATAGTAATAACTTTGGAAATCGTTCATCATAATCAGTAACCATTGATCATTTCATTAAGAAATACTGAGCTCTGTACTGCTGAAAATAAAATGTGCGACCTATTCAGTATTTTAGGTGCCATCATAAAACCAGGAGATTTTGGACACCATTCTGCAAACATTTTTTTGTGCTAATGGAGGACTTTCTTTATGAAGTCTTTGCAGCATTTTTGCAGAGCTGACGTGCCCGTGGAAATTAAACAAAATAGAAAAATGAGTGGCATAGGAGCCTGTTTGAAAAGGACTGCAAGTATTTTTATAACGTTAATTTTATAAAAAGAAAATGAACTTCAGAGTGCACATGATGGTCATGTCTACAAATCATGAGGAGCATTAATATATTTAACAAATTTTAATCTAACCAAAATAAGGATCAGAGTAAAAACTACCTTCTCCTTTGTTATTCTACTTTGACTCAAACTTAGTGGTTTATAAATACACTACTCATTTTTGTTTCTTCCAGTTTAATTTTCTTTTGATAGTGAAATTTCCTGTTTACACAAACAAAGAACTTATATGCCTCATATCACCTCTTATCACTCTGTATGAGTCCTCTTTAAATTCTGGTGGTTTCCAGTTCCTTTCTAAAAAGGGGAGTTCTTGCTGAAATTTACTGCTCTTGTTAAATCCTCATTATTTCCTTTCTTTTAATCGAGAGCCAGTACTGGAAACGTATTACTTGACTCTAATAGAGATTTATCCCTACTATTGTTGCCAGACCTCTTTTGTCAGCTTTATTTTTATTCTCTCTCTGTCCTCTTCCTTCTCATTTATCAGACTTTTTATTACAATTAAATGTTAAACCTCTGAGGTTCAACTGTTTCATTCCTCCAGGAATTAGAGAAAAATTAGACAGCAAGAGAAAGTGATTTTAAAACTAAACGGTTAGAGAAGCAATCATTTTTTAAAATTAGGTTTACTCTACTTTGTATCTTCTTTTTACCCATCTTGAGCTCAAATTCATTGATCCTATGTTGAGAGCTGATCTCAAAGAAAAAAAAATCGTCCCCATCAATATTTGTGTTTAAAAGTAAAGCTCTACTCTTTGTTTACTGAAGACATAAAAGGAAGTTTACAACAGCAGATGAAGTGAAAGATAACAGAAGTGCCTCAAAATGTAGTAGGATATGGCAGGAAACTTTTATGTGTTCATGAATTGAAAAGATCATAAGACAAGTGAATGATCAGGAATAAGATCAATAATGTCCCACTCGAAATATTATATAGAGAACTTCAGTCATTCATGGAATTTAAACATAAATTTGACTAAGAAAAAGGAGAGAACACAGCTGTTAAGGAAAAGAGATAAAATGCGGAAGGCAAGGATTTTTTATTTCTGCTAAAGGGGATATAGTTTTCTGCTAAAGAGACTTGGAAACAGACATCAGAAGGAGCATGTCACACACAAGAAAAAAAAACCAATCAAACAAACAAACAAAAGCCCCCCCCCCAAATAAACTAACAAACAAAAAAGCCAATGAAGCCAACGAAAAGTCTAGAAATCTTCATGCCTGACCGAATAAGGAGGCAGATCCCCTTTCTCATGTCCTTTACCACATTTAAAGGCACAATAGTGGGATGTCAGCAGTGGATTGAAGACTGACATTTGAGAAAAAGTTTTAAAAACAGTGCATCATTTTCTTTAGTATGGTATTGTCTAACTTCTTATTAATGATGGGTGAAAATATTTTCAAAAGTTACAGCAAAGAAAAAGAGCCGTTGTGATATTGCAATAAAAAAGAAAGGTGTGGTGGAAAAAAGTTTTGAAATGTGAAACACTTTTGGGAATTTGGCAAATTACCTTTTTTAGTGTAGGAAACGAAAATTGCAGTAAGGAAGAAGATATTATTTGATATTAAGAACTGGGAAAATGCTAATATGTTAATTGATATTTCACTGCTCCAGAAAATAGGGAAAATCTGTTTCTAGGTAAATGGATTTTAATCTGTATCCATAAACAGCACTGAGATGCTACCCAAAATATATATAGCAAATAATACAGTAAAAAATAAACACATGCACATACATAAATAAATTAGTATTTTTATAATCAAAAAATATCAGTGAACATATATCTCTGAGTATTTAAAGTGCCTTCATGAGCTGCAAGTTACTTAGCATTTTAGAAACCTGCATGCAGTGATACAGTTAAAGTATCATGTAGAGATGGGTGCCTGAATTAGCATACATGCACGCATAATAAAGTTCTTGCTTTGCAGTTCTAAACAAGGATAGGAAAATTAACTTTAGTTTAGTTTCGTGAACCAAAAGTGCAATGACTCGCATTCACTTCTGAAGGAAAGCATTTTTGTACATTAGATCATTAGAGCTGCAAATCTCCCTGTCAAGGCAGGGTCATGCAGAGCAGGGTACACAGGAACTTACCCAGATGGGTTTTGATAATCTGCAGAGAGGATATCCTGTGACCTCCCTGAGCAGCCTGTCCCAGGGCTCTGCCACCCTCAATGGAAAGAAATTCCTCCTCACGCTGAGGTGGAACTTGCTGTGTTTTAGTTCATGGCCGTTGCTCCTCGTCCAGTCACTGGGCACCCCTGAAAAGTGTCTGGCGCCACCTTTGAGATATTTCCATGCATTGATGAGATACTCCCCCAGTCTTCTCTTCTACAGACTAAACAGGTCCAGCTCCCTCAGTCTTCATAAGAAAGAACTTCCATTCCCTTAGTCATATTTTTGGCCCTCTGCTGGACCCTCTCCAGTAGTTCCTTATCCTTCTGTACTGAGAAACCCCAAACTGGATGCAGATGTTCCCTGTAAAGTTTGAGAGGTTAAGACCATATGTACTTATATAAAACATAGTCATCAAAAACATAAAAGTCCTTTTCTATAGAGATTGTTAAAATTACTATCAACGCACATTTCCTAAAGACAACACAGAAAGAAAAAATGGGAAAAACCACAAGTTACACCAAATGCAAAAATATGCTAATTAGTGCAGAGCCTTTCCTTGTGTGGTTAATTCCAAATGAGATTTATAAAATCAATTTTTAACTTAAAATAAATTTCATTTGCTTTCTCTGCATTGCCTCATAATAGCATTTTCCCTTGTTCATAACTCATTTCCCATTTGTTTCTTGTCTTCCAGAACTTTATTTTTTTCCTTTGAGCTTACAATTTAGGAATGTAATATGTATGTCTAAGGCTTTGTAATTAAAAAAATCTGCACTCAGTCAGCAGTCCTTTATTTCACTACCATTTAATTGGCCAGCCCGGTGGCATAAAAGAAATGCACTGAATTACTAATTGGCAATCCAAAGCTTCGGATAGGTGTCGGAATACCACAGTGTGCAACTCTTTACTTGCAAAGAATCCATCATTGTTTTTCATGGGTAAATGAAGGTTACAACTCAGTCATAAGTTTTACTCACGTACTGAGGTTTGCAGACTGTGTAGGAGTACATCTTCTCACAAGCAGAAATTATTGGGGTTATATCCAAACCTTTTGCTTCTATTGTAATTAGTTGTAATTGGCCTTTTCTTTGGAGATAAATATCTATATAGCATCTATTTACAAAGAATTTTAAAACTCCATGCAATATTATGTTCTAAACCTAGAATAATCAGTTAGTAGATTTGACCTGAAGAGTGACCTTGATTAAACTTGCAGTGAATTAAATCTGTCAGTCATTTTACTTCTGACTACAATCCAAAATTATTTGCAGTTATTTTGTGTTTTTTTTTCTTCTCCCTTAAAAATACTTAACACATAGATGCATATAGCAGAAATGACAGATCTCCTCTGCCTTAGTTCTAATGACACTCCAGAAAGGTCAGCATCATCACTTAGGGTGCTGCAAGCCAAGTATGAGGTTGACCAGTCTGAGAAGCTTTTCTGCTCTTAAGTCATTAGCACATTTTAACCATTCTCTGGCAAGTTATTATCATCAAAACCACGTTAAAACAATAATCATGTTATTGGCAGTGCTGCCAAGAGGGTGTTCCACATACCTCTGTGCCACAGGGAAGTTAGACTGTGAGTTATTGGTTGCAAATGGGACACTTCACCTCTTGACTTCCTTATTCAAATCTCAATATCTTTTCTTTTTAAGAAGCAATTTTTAAAAATGATTGTTGCTGTTTAAGGCTGTGTTACCTTTCTTTCTTTCTTTCAAAACCTTGAAAGACTTAATCCTTAAAGTCTTTCTCTTGAAATGTATGAGCACTGGATCAATTTGTTGTGCTAGTTAATTTAAATAAAAATAAACTCTAAAAGCCTAGGGCAAAGATAATTTCTTTTCACTTTATTTTCCTCTGAAAGATTCATTTCAGTCATATGTAAATGCTAAATATTAATACTAGATTATCTTTGTTTTCTGAGGGGATGGGAGATTGATTTTCAAAAAGCAACAATAGTTACATCTATCAGAAAAATTCATCTAATCCTGAAAGAAGTTTTGTATTTTCTTAATACAAATGTTGGGTTATTTACAGTGCCTTTCAGGAGCAAATAAATGCTACACTCGGGAGCATTTACAGTCATCTAGTTATAGTTCTACCTTTGATTTTTTCTTTGGGTGATATTAATACACATTTTTTCATTTATTTTAGTGACAATGACAGAAGGAGGCTTCAAGCTGTACAAGGAGAGGGTGAGGCTCTGAAGAAAGCCTTCCTCATTCAGAAGGAAAGAGGGTCAGAGAGAGAGCTTATTACTCGGGGGGAGATTCAGAAAACTAAGAGCCAGACTGATCTTGGGGTGCACAGAGGCTGAAAGAGAGGCTGGACCAAGGGTAATTCCAGTTTGACATTAGAAATGTTTCACAGTGATGATGGTGAACCCCCCAGAAGGGGTTTGTCCTCAAAAACTGGGATTCCCCCTCCTTCAAGATACTGGTTGAAGATCAAGCACATGAAGTCCATGATAAAAATTGACCCTGCTTTGCCCAGGGGTGCTTGGTGTGACCAGAGGTCCTTTCCTACCTAAATTACCATATGATTATAGATATTATACGTATGCTTCATTTCCTGAAACCTGACTTCTTGCTTTTCAAACAAGTATTACACAAATCTAACCCTATTCTCTCACAGTATTTGATTTAACAAAGTCAAAGTTCAGAACTTCTTTCTCAGCAACAGGAACTAGTAGCTTCTCCTTTGATTTTGTGCAGGGTCCAGTACTGGAGATATTCCCTCAAAATATGTGTTATTCTAGGGAATCCAGTTAAACCCCTGGTGACGGTGAAAATAGAAAGCAATTAGCATATGTTTTTCTACTCTTCCGACTCCCGAAAATTATATCCTTCCCAAAACAGCTGTAGACAATAATTAGGTATCTAGAATCTCATCAATTTGTATACTTGTGGTTTTAAAAAGGTAACTTTCATTTTCATTCTACATCATAAGCAGAGATTTCATTTAGCAGTGAACTCTTTTACATATGAACATCAGCACC
>JAWMRA010000090.1:31305026-31323367 GCA_035584735.1 Pseudotriccus pelzelni | reverse complement strand
TCTGTCTCGCATTGGCCTTTTTAGCCACCAGCGCGCTTGTAGCAAGCGTGGGTAGTGCCCTTCCCAAATCTTCATTCACGAAGCCTAGCCATGATGATGAGATGAAGATACTGAAACACTGACACAGTTCATAAAAGAATGTCAGGACTACTTTTTTCAATGGGGAAGAGGCATACAGGGAATAAAAGAAAGGGGCATTGCAGATGAGATCTTCACTGATATAGAAACTCTCAAGAAAGTGTAATTTACAGGACTTGGCCTGAAGGAAAAAAAACAGCCAAGCAACAAATGAATGAGGTTAGAGAAATAAAACAAATGGCAGAACAATAATATTTGGAGAGAAAGATAAAAATTTGAAATTTGCGTTGCAACCTTTGCTGATGAATTCAGGGTAAAAGTCAGTCTCAAGATAAAGGTCTGTGCCAGATAGAGGTCTGAACAGAAGATGAGAGTCTTTTCTTTCCTTTGGTTATCCTGTAAAGTCTAGAAAGGATAGGCCCATATCACCTGGCCGTGTTAGATACATCCTGCAAGTAAATAAAGTGTTTAGAGAGTGATTCTGTTACAATGATCAAAGTACAAAGAAGATAGTTAAAAGAGAAAATAGCACAAACTTTTTTCTTAGTTTATCTAATCTATTTTTAATGAGTCCTTGTGGAGTCTTGTTTTTCAGGCACTTAGATCACTTGATTAACCTTGAAGATCGTGATTTAACATCTGTGACCAAGGGCAGTTACACCAGTAAGGGATCAGTAAAAGGTCCTCACAATAGGTAAGGTATAACTCTTTATTTTGCTTTGTTTACTTTGGGTTTGATGTTAACCTTCCTCCCTGAAGCTGAAATAAATCCAGTTAGTATTTCAAGCAGATGTTGAGACTCAGATACATAAAACTCCCATGGACAAAATATTTTGCCCCCTTAGGGGATGTAAGATCATAGTGCTGCTATTTGTTCTTCCCTCTGCAAAGGGCAGCCTAGCAGCAATTATTTTATGGTTCTCCGAGTCACTATCTGAAGAGAAGATGAAAGCAGAAGTGTCTTGTTCATATATTACTGTAAAAAATTACTTAGGATATTTGAGTTCTGCAGATGGACAATCTTTTCTCCTCTGAGATGTACCACTTTGCTACCTATGATGCTATGCTAAGAATTTACTATTTTTTTTTTCTTTTGTGTAAATCAAAAGCACTAAAACAAATCTAAAGACAAAATCAGGAGCATGGTAACCAGGACTTCTTGTGTCATCTCAGCTAGATGATTTTTGCAAGGTTGTATGAGGCACCTTAATCTTTCAGTAATTACTTTTTTTAAGTGTACACGTGAAGTTGAATGAAGTACTGTTTGAAACTTTAACCAGGTTCTGAAACCTTCCACCACCCACCCCATCAACACATAATTATATATACACACAGATAGACTTTTCACAGCAACCTTGCCTATTATTCCCATATTCAGGACAAATTGAAAGGATACTTGCTTTTTTTTGTTGTTGTTGTTGTTTTCTTTGTTTTTTTTTTTAAATTCACATAGCCAACATTTTTCTTCTTGTCACAAAATTAGCCTTAAGGAAGTAGGAACCACTTATAATTAAGACTATATTCACTTACTAAAATCCCACAAAATTCCCACAAAAACACCAACCCACAAAACTGTATTTGTTTACCTTTCTGTTGAGTTGACTCAGGGAGAGAAGTAAAAATGAGACTGTTTGGTTGTTCTCCACTGAATTGCCCCAGTTGAGCCACTTGTTTAGTTGTTTTTTTTGTTTGGGTTGTTTTTTTCCCTGTTTTTCCCATGTTATTTTTTTGCCTTTGATGTCTTCAAAGAACATCTAAAGTGTTTACATTCACATAATTACAGAGTAGCTGGCCTTGCTAGATTGGTCTTGCCTTGCCTTGTTGTTCTGTCCTTCAGTCACTTCAGAAAAGTGGGTTTTGCAAAATAAGTTAACAGCTCTAAAAACACACTTATAACTTTCCTGAGTGCTTATAAAGACAGGTACATTTTCAGTCTGGAATTGGGAGGGAGGAACTGGACAATTTCCTCTCCAAAAAAAACCCAGAAATAGCAACCCAGAATTTTTTTTCTGTGTGTTCAAACTATGGCTAAATTTCTTACAGTTAAGAGAGCTTTTGCTTTAAGGGTAACAGAGACAACTGCAGAAACCGAGTGCTAGGCTGAAAAAAAAAAAAGTTTCTGAGCACATATTAATACTCTAAAGCATGACAGCAGCAGTAATTAATTTATTGAAATGATAAGAAATTATTGCCCTGAATTTGTCAGTCCATTGCCTTATCACGCTTAAGGGCCTTCTCTGCTAAGAAGAAATCCTGAGTTTCATGAGGAAATAAATGGCATTTCCTGATGCTTTGATCCAGGTTCTTTACAGATTAGAGCAGCCTGGGGATTTCCCTAACCACTGCCAGCTGACTGTGGTCACTGAGGAGCCACCTGTTATGTGTAGATAGCTGGAGCAAAATACACACTTGTCTCTCCTTTTTATTAAGAGGGAACTGCAAAATTGTGTTGAAATACCACCCAGCTACTTCTCCTTTTTTTTGACCACACAAGAAATAGCAGGTTTTTTCTCCTCTTTCATTTTTGAAACATACATTTACGCACACGTATATTCATACCGTAATTATATAAAGGAAACTGAACAGTTCAGCAGACTTACTGCTCATTGTTGTTTGTGCACTTAATATCACTAGCCAACACCAAATCTTGAAACATGGTGACTTCAAATTAGCACCAAATTACTATTTAAGATAGAAGCAGTGTCTCATCAGGCATCTGACAGAAAGATTCAAGAGAGATGAATTATATTTGCAAGAAGCACTGCATGCAGAACAGCAATTATTAAAATCCTTAGTATTTATGCAGCATAACCAGTCAAATTATCTGACAGGCTGAAAAACTTCTGTCATATTCCTTTATATAAAATCTTTCAGAGCCCTGAAATTTATTTCAGAATAGCTTGGCAAGTATGAATAATGGATTACAGTGGGCAAAATCTGATTTCCCAAATCAACATGATAAAACCAGGCCTTTATTCATGAGATAAAATAGGAAGTTTTCAGTTTCGAAACCTGTTTTCAAAATAGTAAAGGTCAGTGAACTCATAATGAAAATACGTCTTATTTGAAAAATAGAACATTCATTTACATATGTATTCTATTATAAGTTCAGAACTGCAGTTTGTTATAAAATAATAAAAAACTTAGTTTGGACCTCCAAACTCAATCTAATAAACCAAAACCCAAATACTTGACCCCAAAATACATGATTACAATGGTGAGTAGCCTTACTCAGTGGTGAGTAGCCAGATATGAACTACAGCCATCTACACTTGATCACATATTTTTATCGTATTTGTTTTGGGTTGGGGGTTTTTTGTTAGGTTTTCTTTTTTTTTTTTGGTGAATGTTTTAGAAGGGTGGAATATAATGCTCTACACAGAAGTAATTTCATGCTCGAGAAATGACTGAAATATGTAAGGAGAATAACCAGTCAAATAAAGTAGACCACTCCCTATCTAAGAAGTTCTTGATTAACTCAAAAAAGAAAAGAACACTTAATAAAAAAATGAGATGTTGAACCATGATGTTCTTGGGAAAAGGAGGAATACAATGGAATTAAAAAAAGTGAAGGAATAGATCAGCCATATTCCTGTAAATCACACACAAGGTCAAATAAAAAGAAGTTTCTGCCAAAAGAGGGACTGGCAAGTTCTTTCAAGACATGCACAAAACTTGACATGGAAAATTACCCCACTATCAGGGAAAAACAGAAACCTCTTCTGGAAGTTTTTAAATACACATTTAGTAAATGTAATAAATAACTTTATAATAAATGAATCCTAATTAATATTCAGAAGTTGTAAAAAGCCCAAAATAACCAAAAATAACAAAATTCTTTTTTGCATTCAGTTCATTGATGGATGAACCTTAACATTAAAGTGTTATTTAAAGTCCATAAAAACATTAGTCAAAAAATAGTTCAAGAATTTCTTTTACATCTGAATTCGTTTAAATACCCAACTAAACAAAGTAAGAAAAACACTGTGATAAGGTGACAAAAACACTGCTGATAAGATGACTCTTCCATTTTAACAGCCACAGCCTGAGATTTATATCCTTCCAGTTTAATTAAAAGGGCAGAAAGTTATTTTTCACATAGCTTTTTGGAGATAAAAGAGATTAAATATTGTATCACCCCATGCAGACTTCATATCTAGGAGTGCAAGTGCCTGAGGATTTGAAGAACACTTACCTGTAAATAAAGAGATAAAGGCACATAAATTTAACCCTGAAACAACAAATAGTAACACGGTTCTTTGAAAGAAAAGTGAATTCTCCTAAGCGGATGTGGGCTGCACGACAACCTACATATTAGCAAATAATTGATTTTTTTGGTTTTTTTTTCCCCACTAGATAGCTCACTACTTACATATTTTAAGTCAGCCACAGTCCAGAGAGGGCAGTGTTCCTCGCTTTTATATAACAGACTTTCTGAATCTTTTCCTTTGCCATGAGAACACGAGCAGGTGGGCAGACCACTGTCATGCAGGACATGAATAGTGTCCCTGAGAGGACCTGCTTGTGACAGGGATGACAATTTGGATATGACTGCTGCCTCCACTCCTGATACACCAGCAACGTGAACAACAAATGCAGATTTTCAGGTGATTCTCTGACAAAACCCTTCTGCTTCAGCTTTTATCTATGAATCCTGGACACTATGCCCAGTTCCTCTTCCAAGTGATGATTTTTTCTTGTGTTTCTCACAATCTCTGAGGTGACTTTTCTGGCACTGGAGTTTTTTACAGGAGACATAAATCTCCTTACATGCTGGTGCCTACAGCATTTCAGGGTTCTCAGTTTAAAACTTTAAAAATTAATAAATTTACTAAAGAAATACATATTTCTGTTATTCTTACCAGTCTGGAGGGAATGAGCAGTCATCATATACATTCAGAATTACCACTTCATCAGGAAACATTACAATTTCCCAGGAAACCTTGCAGTAATAAACACTGACAAACTGAAACAAAGAATCCAGAATAATAACAAAGCATATGCTTATTTTGGAAACTGTGGCTTTAAGATTGCTTCTCAGGTGGGAGACAAGAAAGAAATTTTTTTAATTACCATTAAAGTGAATAATATTTCTATAATTCCAATTTTTATTTTGCAAAACCTCTGCCAATAGAAAAAAAATTTAACATTAATTGCTTTTAATAGGAGGCATTCCTCGTGTGTTTTTACTTTCTTCAAAACATCCATTGGTATAATACAGTGAGATATTATATAAAAAGAGACACTTGTCTTTTCATCAGACCATCCAACCCTTGCTTCTTTACCACACTTTCTTTTATCAGTTTTCCTATCAGTTATTTCATTTCACTGCAAAATATATGCATGTATTTACTGAAAATGTTTACTGGGAGCTGTTTGTTTGCTTTTTTAAAGTGTGTAAAAGGAATATTTTTTATTCTAGAACTGAAGACACTCGGTGCCTTGATATGCAAATACCTTATATTATACAAAGCAAGTATGGTGAAATTATTCATTAAGGAAATAGCACATGTTAAACTTCATGATAACTTTCTTTCATAGGATTGAAATAGAAAATGATATGCTAATTTTCTTTCTAAGTTATTTCATTATGTTCCACCCAGAAGAGAAAATTTCTCCTTTCAAAGCTGCACAGAGGATCTCGATGCCTATATTACATTCATTTTGCTTCAGTGGCACAGAGGATCTTGATTCCTATGTTATACTCACTTTGCTTCAATGCAAATCTTGATGAGAAAATTGAAATTCAATACATATTTCTCTCTAACCATGCCCACCCATTGATTGAAACCGTATTTGAAAGTCAAAGTGTTCGTCATCTGGCCCAAAGCTTCAGCCTCTGGAAGAAAGACATCATATTGAAACCCACACAGTTATTCTGACTCATCTTCCAGGATCCAGTTCCTTATTAGTAACAGAGTGTTTCTTAGCTAGAGCTCAGTACACTGGACAAGCTATTATTGTGTTTGTGTGCGATTTTTTTTGCAAGAGCACTCCAAGTACCTAAAATCTGAAAGCTTGTGTGAGATCTTAGCAACCCTAAGTCTCTGTAAATAAAATCCTCGACACGTGTGTCCACCCGTGTGCTGATGGGCATGACGGGCAGATCTCCCACGACGAGAGCACAGGGATGTCTGTTTGTATTGCATTTAAGCCCACGCTGTTACTCTGCACCAATTTTTTGGACAACCCATGTAGTTGCACACTGGGCAGCGAGCTGAAAGAGCTCCTTCCAGCATCTGAAAGTCCTCCCAAAGTCTGACGTTCCCTCCAGCAAGCCTCAGTCTGCACACAAGAAATGCAAACATCACTGTGTGGGACAGGGTTACCAAAACATTAACTCCTGGGACATGTATCACCAGCCCCAGACCTTGGGGTTTGCTGCCACAAGGGGTCATAGAGATTGTGACCTAAGACAGTAAAAAAGGATTTTACATTCACATGTAAATTGAGAATATTAAAAAAAAAAATGCTTTAGGCAGGATAAAAATATAAATCCTCATATCTCAGAGCATAAGCCCATCATTGCCACTTCTGTCAGAGGAAACTGCCTATGCAGGCAAGAAAATCCAGCAGCCAGATTGGCAGTGCCTTTCTCCAGAGGATCTGTCACTGTCAGGCTCATGCCACTGTGCCAGATGTAGCACTGCCCTGATCCAGAGAGACATTTTCTTGATTTTGATATTTCTTCTATTTGGACATAACAAGGTCTCTGATCTTGTTTGGTAAAATCACTCTCGTATTGAATTAAGGTCATTAAGCTGTGTTACAGCATCATTCTGATGTTGCTGAAATCTGCTTTACCCAAATTTATATTTAGGCCCCTAGAGATGTTCAGCTGATTGCACATTCTTTGGAGAAACAGCCTTTGTCTTTTTTTTCTCCTCTGCACAACAGGGTTTTAGCGTTGCTGACAAGCCAAAAGCTCCAGTTCTTTAATCCTTCATTTATTTGCAGAAGTTACATGACAGCAGTTCCAGCTCAGAGAGGGGATTGCACTGGCTTTGGAAGAATATGTGGCTGGCTAAAACTGGAGGCACAGCATTATGTTATTACAGAGGTAATAAGGCTTCACAAATTATAATGAACCAAATTCTCAGCTGCTGTAAAGTGATATCCATCTACCTACACAGCCATTTGTGGAAAAACCTCTCCAGACAATCAGATATATACAAATACGTCACTTCCAAAACTTCCATCTCAAAGTCTATTATATAACCCTATTTTCTATTTAGCTAGCAAAAGTGAACTTTGAAAACTATTTCATGCAGCATGCCCTTGTCACTGAAAGAGCTCATAAAGAAGTTTTTTTCCTATATTTCTTTCTACCGTTTTGTCGCATTTTAATACCGTTGTCTCAAAGTCTAAGAGAAAATATTTCAACACCTTTTTTTATTTTTTAAAAAGTACTAGGTGAAGGTGAGACTGCTCTTTGTTATGATTTTATAGGTTAAATAGGGTGTATCTTAAGCCATCCTTTATTGTACAGTTCCATGTGTCTCAGACCTCGCTGGGTTGGCAGCTGAATCTGCTCACAGGCTGCTGTGGCAAACTGCTGGTGGCTAACCATTTTAATATCTGAGACTTTTACATGTTTTTTTACTACTATCATGCACTTCCATAGTTTTCTGGTCACTAAACAAAAGTTAATAATTAAATAAAAATTATACAGTCACAGAAATAAATCTGGTCCCTTGTGACCAAACAAGTTGAATAAGGCTGGTGTAGTTTGTATTTTGTATCATGGTCAGAGTTTCCCAATACAGAGAGATGGTCCTTGTTAGGAACTACTTCAGCATCCCAAGAACTAAGATACTTCAGCTGATCTTCCACTGGGCCTCTTCTGCCTTTTAAGATTTCACAGAAGAATATGTGAAATATTTAAATCAACAGGTGATGAATATGTTTCTTAAATATCTCCTGGGAAGATTTGTGGAGGTAATAAAAATGAAGGAAAGTGCAGTAGTGTTGAAAAAGGAAACCTTTAGCAGAGGTAACTGTCGAGGAGCCAGAGGAACAGGTTCAGATTGGACTTTTAACTACAGAGAAATTTCTGTGGGTGTTAGCACGTGGAGAAATCACCCATACACATGTCCTCAATATGATCCCTAAGATTGCTCATTACCTGGGGGCAAGTTACATAAAACTTATTTATATATTATTGATACAGTCAATTACTGAGTAGCAATGGTATATGACATAATTATTCTGCTGTTTAAAAGATGTCTACAGTGATTTGTCTTTTAAGGAAAATACTAAAAGTTGTTGGGTTTTTTTTTTGCTTCTCTCATTTTATCCAGCAAAAGTGTTACCAAAGTTCAGATCTCGATTTTGAAGAATACGTATAGGAGTTCAGAACTTCCACGCTACATTTATTTCCTACTGCCTGCGAAATTCATTGGTGAGTCTGCTTATAGACTACTTATACAGACGTATTTTCAGTTGTATAGTGTATTTTGCAGTGAAACTGAGTTAGAGTTTTTCATATCAGTCTTCAGGGTTGTTTTTTCCCCCTCCTTTTGCAAACTTCTTTTTCTGATATTATACTTTAGACATGAGGTTTGGCATATCATGTCAAACTGGGAGAAAAATATACTTGAACAAGTCAAGTTAGAGGAGGGGTAATTTCAGGATTCTAATTAGTGACTCATGAAAGCCTTTACTTTTGACAGCATCAAAACCGAATCTGTCACAAAGTCACACGGTTTGGGACGTGTATGTCACAAAGCAGGTGATGGGGGAAGCGTGATCCCGGTGCACCTTTCTTTCTTTCTTCCATGACCTTGGCCCTCATCTTTAAGTTGCAAGGACTGTCAGCAGCAACAACACAGTAGGCAGGTAAGAAACAGCCCCATCTCTGTATTGCCTGAGCGGATTGCTGTGCTCTGGTGGCAGTGCTCACGGTCAGAGCCATTCCGTGCCCAGCACCCTTGGACCCTCTTCCCTCGCAGACGCTCTTTTTCAGCGTTAAATGAATCACTGGAAGGAGATGCTATTAAGGAGATAAATCCCCATTATCTGTATTTTTTAAGACTCCAGTGATTTTGAATTTTCTGGAGACACACTATCTATTATTCAGATCCGAAAGGAGATGTGAGCATGTGAGACTGAACGAGTCTTGAAATGAAATGAGTCTTGAACAGTAAGAAAAGGGTAATTTTCAAAACTAAGATCCTCAGGATTAACACAGCTCTGGAAAAAATTATAAATTATTTACTCTCACTATATATGCATTAACTTCTGTGTTGAAGGCTACAGAGCTCCTGACAAGCTTTGCCTCTTCCTTATTTTCTGTTATAAAGGCTTGCCAGATGTTTATTTGCAATTTTAGATAACTACCAAGTAAATCACAGGATTATTTTTCTTTGGTAAGGTTTAAGTACAGACATGACATTTTAGTCAGTGACATAGTTTCTTGTCATTATACATAAAGTTCTTAAAAAGAAACAATTCAACATTTGAATATATTGCACTGAACCACATTGCATCAGTTGCTTGCTTCAAGAGCTGTCAGTATTACAGTTATGAGTGTAGATTAGTAGAGCTAGATGTCAAAGCCATAAAGCAGGAGCCAACTGATAATCAGTAAATCTGCAGGAATGATGAAATATGGAATTAACCCAGTAGAAAAGTAGATCAGAAGAAACTGTATAACTCTGACAAGAATGGTCTTTTTTTGTATACCTGAAGGAGCAAAGTTTTGTAATATAAATGCAAAGGATCTTTATATTTAGCATAGCATTTGCAACATATTCAGAATGAAATTTGAACCTAGAGATTAACAGTGAATGCTTCTTTTAAAATTTTTTAGTAACCTGAAACATGAGCTCTTCTGTAACCAAGTGTTTTGCCTGGGCCTAATCCCTTTTTCATCTGTTATAAAGGTAACAAAAAGTCTATCGAATATTAGACTAACATTCTTTTAAAGAACGTAAATATTTTTGGAAATATCTCACACCATAGTCTGTATTTTTCCAGAGAAAAAATACACCAATGCTTTGCAAAAAGGGAATGAAAAGGTTTCAAGCACATCTCCTTCATTTTTTTATGGTTTTTTTTTTTTCTTTTTAGTATTTTGCAGCAGCTACTGAATAATATGATTATGATTTAAGCAAATAGTGTATTTGATCCCAGGAGACAGGACCTTAAAGTGTGGAGGTCATTTACATACAAGGCTGCAAAAATCCATTTGACTCTGCATATTTTTCTGCACTACAAATTGTCACTTCTTCTTTTGATAATGGCAACAGAAATAATTGCTTGGTGCTTTAAAGAAAATAGTGCAACATCATCTTACAATACCACAACATATCTTAAGTACAATGTACTAAATAGCATTATAACATCATAGTATCTACTATGTGGTTTATATATATATAATTATCTACTATATATAGTACAGTAAATCACTATAGATGCAATTCAATATTTTGTTGTAAATACATAACATGATGTTGCATATTGAAAAATACTGTCAAAGTGTCTGAGGAAGACTAGAGAAGAAGGAATGACAAACTCCAGTCGTGCTGATTGTACCATCTAGCTCGGAACAATTCCTGTTGGTCAGAGATGATTTTGTTCTCTGTATTTCAGTCCATTTGCAAGAAAATTGAATGAACTGACTTTGGCCACCAATAGGCCCCTCTGTGTTTAGCCCAGAAAACATCTCATCTCTGGGAATGGCGCAAGAAATATTTGCCAATGGAATGGATTTATTTGCCCCCTCAGACTCACATGAGTTCTCCATTTCATCTATTGCTTTCCTCCCTGAGTTAAACACAGGGACAGTTTTGTAAAGGGTCAGCAAATAATGAACAAAAATGTTTTCTTTCCAGTTCACCTTTAAGTCACTAAATCCTCTCTAGCAAGATAAAAATTGATTGACCTTTGACTACTAGTTCCCACTTAGTATTTCACAGTACCTCCTCTTTAAATAAGACAAAATAGCAAAATCTATCCTCTATAGACAAATTAAGTTTATTTATTTTGAGATTGTCAGCTGCAAAATAGAAGGGCTTTAAAATGTTTTTTTATGGGGTGACTTTGAGTCCTTGTTTAAAATTAATTTGAGATATCTTTCTTTCTGCTTTTGTACCAAAGACTGGGCTTAGTATGGAAATGTGTCTGGAGTATAGAGCCAGGGTATAGGGATACTGCTGCTTGTAAGGGCCATTTGTGTACTGTTAAGGTTAGCTGAGAAAAAGATTTTCAACTTTAATATCTCTTCTTAAGGTGTTAAGCATAATAATCTATCTTTCCCTTCTGACTCTGACAGCACAGTAGGGTTTTTTTTAACTACTGCCTGAGAGTTTGCAACCTATACACTGTGAAGCTGGAAATAAGCTAGTATTTGATTTTTTTTGACTGTAGTACTTATATATTTGCCACTGTGTGTTCATAACGTGAACTTTGACTCAGCATTAAAATATAGTACATCCACCCCGGTATTCTTTATTAATGCGTTTTCTCCCTAGACACTGCAGAAAGATCAGAGGCAAGGACTCATTAATGACTTGCAAACATATGTTCTCAAGAGCTTGCAGTCTTTAACTGGACTCTATTTCAGGTTTTATCCTGGAGCCCATTAGCCTAAGTCTGTGTGTAGGATTATTTATTAGCAATGCGACGTGTCAATTCTTAGCTACAAAAATGTCTCAGCCCCTCACTCCAAATTTCGTACCAGCAATGAAGTTTGCCACTTCTATTTTGTTTTTAAACATTCTCTTTCAACATAATGAAGGGTGAGCTCTCAAAACCCCTCTCAGATTTTGCAATTGGAACAAGAGAAAAGTAGTAGAAGAGGAAAGTTGTAGAGACACCTCTCCTGCATGTAAAACTGAAATGCTTCTACTAGGAAGTACTAGTGTCTGAAAGACTACCTTTATTTTTAGATTACTTTTTCCTCCCTGCAGGCAGCCCAGTGACCTCTGTTCTTACTTCCCAGGTCTGCTCTGGGGCAGTGAATGACAGTTCTAATAACAGGGAAAAGGTTCTGACTGCAAGCAAGTGAAACAGTCAGCTGAACTCCTGCCTTGATCATCTCCCTCTCGCCTTGCTCCATGACATGCTGCTTGGGCTTTTGCTCTTGTATGTTTGAAATCTGGGAAACAGCACTGAGGAAAAACACATTTTTGTTGCCATTATTTATGAGAATACTGCAGCACATGCTGCACAGCTAACAACAGAACCTCTACAAGCCATAGTTTTACCATGAGTGTTTTCTATCTCTTGCATCAATAAGCCAATTCTAAAAGAAAAATGAATATTATAATCATAATATAATTTTCTTTGTTTATGTGTTAAAAGTAATCCCAGTTTGTTGCTACTGCTTCACAGAAAAAAACACTTTGTTTCTCACTTAGCCACACAAAGCGTTTTCTACAGTTTTATTCTCTGTAAGAAATAGATAAAAATCCTAGTGGTATCAAGAAACTTGAAATTTCATTAGAAGTCACACTGAGTGATTAAGGGAAGGAATTTATATTTCAAAATAAAGCTCTCTTTTTTTGGGGGGAGGTTTGAGGCAAGCATGGATTTCTTTTTCAAGTGATAGAAAGGCAAAAAATCAACATGCCTATTCTAATCTCAAAGTACCTCTAAGTGATGGATCTGGAGATATTTTCCCTTGGATGCAGTGAAAGTCAGGAGAAATAAGACCACAGCAGGGGCAAGAAAACAAGACACCATATGACTTGAATTGTTATATATTTATAATGTATGTAAAATTTATATGACTGTGTGCTGTTGAGGCCACGAAGAAACTTTGACAGTTAAATCCTAAAGACAGATAATTTTATGCTTTCTATCATTTGCAGTCTTTTTTAAAACTGTGGAATTTTAACCTACTTCAGATAGACCTAGGAGACTGCTGCATTTTTATTCCACTCTGATGTTAGTACTAGTTCATATGATCCCTTACACAAACTTTTCCTTGAAAAGCTCAGCATCTATTCTTTGGCTGTCTCTGCTCTGCACTGAATAAGTTCTGATACAGGAACTGGTAAATTTGCTTCCTGGTAGAGCACGGATTATTTTGTGTGTGTGCCTGAACATCCACCAAACACTGTTTCACTTTTTAATTGCACATTAAATGTGTATGGACTGTAGGGAAGGGCAATGCACAACTCGAGTGGGCCTAATGGAGAATGGCAGCAGCCACCTCACCACCTCTGCCTCCTCTCTACCCGTTGTACCAGTCACCTCCCACCATAGGATTCCATTTTATTCCCTTAAGCAAGGCTTGAGAAAGGGCTCAGACCCTGGAAAAGAGGTTCTTTGAGGCTTCATCTTCCTGCTCAGTGCAAGAGCTGCCATGAGTGTCACTGAATTTCATTCCAAAGCATTTCTTTTTTAGCTGGTGGATGCATAAACCCCTGACAAGTTCATTTTAATCCACAAGGAAGATTCTCATGTTGCAAAAATCTTAGTCTAAAACTCTCTATATAAGTACTTCTTAGAGGGTGATAGATTGTCTGTCATTATCATTTCTTATGTGCTTTATTTAGCAAAGAAATACACTTTTTGAACTATTGATGTCTAGTTTATGTAATTTACAAGTTTCAATACATGCATATAATATGTGTAGGTACTCTAAGGGGAACTTTAATCCCCATGAAAATGTGCTGAAGGCTCTTTGTTAACTCAGTCATATTTGGTCTTGGTTGCTGTCAAATGGTTTCACTATAGATTATAAAATGCATACATGTTTCATATAAGATTATGAAAAAAAAGAAGAGGTTTTTTACCTTTTTTTTGTTGTTGTTGTTGTTGCTAGCTTTCTACACACTTCAGCCTTCTGAATGCCATAATTTAACTTCCACTATTCTTTTGGTTTAAAACTGGATACTATTTTAGATAATATACTGAACTGATAGAGAGATGTGAAGACAAATTTACCAGCTCTGTCCAAAGAAACAAGGACAAATACATAAAGAGTATTTTTTGCTTTTATTTCTAATTTTCCTCAGTTCAGGCTATGTACTTCCTTTAAAACATGCTGTTTCCAGGAAACAAAACCTTATGGTTCATTTGAAGCAACAATGAATAGACAGGAAGCTTTAAAGAGATAGGAAAAGGTAACAGTCTCATGGAAAGTAGTTAACTCATTGCAGTCTATACATCATCCATAAATTGGCCTTGTTTTTTTTTAACCAGAGGATGTCTTTAAAAGGATGTCTTCTAAGATTGATTGAAGTCTGTGTTAATAGAAACTTTACCTCTTTACCTACAAAGGAGAAAATTATATTATTAAACTTCCATACTCATTAAAAAGTAATGTGGAGGAACGCACTTTATTTTGTAGTGACTACTTTACATTTTCTTTGGTGAAAAATTACTAATGTAGTGTTCCTGTGGAGTTCTCTTCCAAAGTTAAAAAGATATTTCTGTAAAGTTGAGAACTGAATGTGTAGACATGCCCTATATAATTCTCTAAGTCCTCAGTTAATATTAGGGCTTAGCAATCTCACTTAACCAAAGAATTCTCAAATCAGTCT
This sequence comes from Pseudotriccus pelzelni, assembly GCA_035584735.1. Taxonomy (NCBI): domain Eukaryota; kingdom Metazoa; phylum Chordata; class Aves; order Passeriformes; family Tyrannidae; genus Pseudotriccus; species Pseudotriccus pelzelni. The sequence continues at coordinate 31,308,794 of JAWMRA010000090.1, read as the reverse complement.
AAGAATAATTATATAGATTAAACCCAAAAAACTTTAATTGTTTAAAGAAGTAAACATTAAAAGTGCAAGACAAAAAGATTAAACAATAAAAATGTGTTAGATCTTAAATAAGAATAATTGCCAATTTATTGTGTTTTATTTCTATCAGCCTTACATTAGTATTAAGACCCCTTACATTTTTGCTGCTCCTGTTCACATGTTCACTTTAAAGCAAAGTATCCATGTGAGCTGTTTCATACTTCCCTTCTCTTGCCCTGAATGTGCAGATGGCCAGAATAACTTTCACAATAAACAGGCCAGGTGCTGACTGCCTGAGCACTGCCATTCTGAACTGGCTTCCCTGTCTGGCTTTGCTTAGAGTGACACTGATTAAGACTTTAGTTTGCCTTCACTGGTCCTTTCATCTGGGAGCGCTTCCAAAGAGCACTGCCAGCAGATCTCAGAACATGCCCAGAGGCAAGGTCAGCTCCCCAGGGCCATAACTGCCTGTCAGCAACATTAGGAGAGGGAAAGTATCATTACAGAATGCAGGATGGCTAACCTAGCAGTGCAATATCTGAAAAGGTAAATTTCTTGCCCATTTCTTTAAATTATCCAGAGCTGTTTGCTTAACAGATCTCTTTTTATGTAACAGGCAAGCTGCCATGCACTTCAGGAATAATTATTTTGATACTTCTCTTTTAAATAATCACTTTTGAAATTATACATCTAAAAGTATAACCACAAGGTGAAACAATGTCTACGACCTGAACTAAAAAAAAACCCAGAAACAACTGATATTATTGTTCTAGCAACAACGGATTCTGCCATTGATGACTTCATGATGGTTTTATCTCCCATTCACATAGAAGGCTAGACATAAAAACTTTATATCCACTACATTTCACGGAAACAAATCCTGAATTACAAAGGAAATATATGAGTAAGCCCCTATCCCCCTAAATATTGAATGGCACAGCCTGATGAGGGTGACCATCAGTGTAATTATTCCATATGAAGTTCTCAGTTTTCATAAATCCCTTACAATGTTTCTTTAGTCATCAAAAAATCCAGTTGACTGACAAGTCACTCCCAGCATTCTGAGAAAGTGAGAAATATAGAGAAGTACACAGAGACAGCAAAAATAAAATATTTGTAATACTATTTTCTGCTGTTTAAGAACTGCGGCTAATAACAACCTTCTAGTTTTATTATTAAAAAACCTTTTGCAATATTTTAATTAGAAACAGCTATAAAATAAAGGTGTGTTTTGGGTTGTTGCTTTTTTTTTTTCCATTTTTATTTTATATTTGAAATTATTGCATTGGAGGAGATGGAATCCAGTTATATCTCCTATCTATTGAATTATAGCAGGTGTTGCATATGTAAGACAAATACAGTACAGAATGGTTCTGCGTGCACGGAGAAAAATTGAGATGGTGGTTAAAGAGGCAAGATAGAGCAAAGGGATCAACTTCCAGCCCTGTCAGTTTTTCCCGTGTTTTGGTCAGTACATTTACTCTGTCTGTGTCTGGCACTTAGTAGATAGACTGTTCCAGACACTGTCTGTCTCACACTGTAGCTCTGCATGTGGGTGTATTTTTCCATTACCACAACAGGTTCGTTGTCTAAGCTGGAATCTCTTAACACCTCTAAGATAAAAATAGTAATGTAGATAGTTTGAATTTTCTGCCAGATTATGGGCAATTAAACAAGACAAAACAGAGCACCCAATAAAAATCCAGGAAGAATGATGTACTAAATGAAGAATACACAGTCCAGGGAAATGCACTGTTAGAATCATTCAGCCTTCAGATATACTAATCTCCTAAACTCTGCATGTATATCAACTGCACTGCAAGCTATTTACACTGTGCCAGACAGTTTGTGTTTCTCTTGAGGCACTTTTTTAAAAGAAATTCTGTGACTGGCAGTTTACAATAAATATTATTAGAAGGAAAAAAAATATAAAGAAAGAATGGTTAAACTTCTTGGAGTGTTTTAACTTGTTGAAGCATTTTTATTCTTTGACCGAATGTTATTGATGTCCTAAAGATATTTAGATATTTGACAGTCTATTATTACATATTGCTCTCCTTATTTTCAACAGGGCTTTCTTTTAGCTTTTAATTCACTTTTCCTTTTATTGTAGCCTATAATAATTTTACAATATGTTGAAACAATGTCATAAAATTTGATATATGAAACATATTCACAAACTAACTCAATCAAGAGTTTACAGTAAGATGAACATTTGTACAATTTATATTGGAAAAAAACCCAATACCATCTGATGTACTTTGATTTGTCATTGCCACAGGTTTATTTTATTAGCTACCAGAGGATCTGGCATCTAGAAGCTTAATAAAGAAAAAAGGTAGTGGACATTTGCCTAATGCTGTTCCTTACATCTCATGCAGCCACATCACTTCTAACACTGAGAAGCTTCCAATTTAAAGAAAATTAAAAGTGAGAGATGTGATCATAGTCAAAATAAAAAGCAGAATGTTATTATTCACTGTACCATTCAGTTATGGCAGACAGACAATTGCAAAAATATCTCTGAAATCTAATGGTTGCTGATTCTCTTCTGAATGCATTGGCTGAAATGCTATCTTTTTTATATACCCTAGTTAGATATTACTGTAAGCTCTGATTACAATAAATTAAATTTTGTCATTTTGAGAAAAAAAAAAGTACTTATGAAGAAATTTGGCTGATTAATGATGCTCGTAATGTTGATGGTGTGCTTTTCAGAACATCTAATCTATGTCATCAGTTTATGGATGCAACCTCCATTCTTTTAGAGAAATAACCACACTCACCAGCATATGCTGGGGGCCATTCATCTGGAAAGTAGCTTTGCAGCAAATGACCTGGGGGTGCTGATGGACACCAGGCTGAATGTAAGCCAGCAAGTGCGCTTGCTGCGGGGAAGGCCAGTGGTTTCCTGGCTGAAGGGAGTGTCTCAAGAAGCTCTTTCCAGTGCTGCCCAGTGGCAGGACAAGAGACAGTACAGTGATGCGTGGGACAGTCTTCATGAACATCAGGCAACACTTTTACTGTGAGGGTGACAGACCACTGACAGAGGTTGTGAAGTCTCCATCCTTCGCTACTTTTAAAAGCCACTTGGACGTGGTTCCAGGCAACTGGCTATGGGTGGCCTTGCTTGAGTACAGAGGTAGGATCAGAGGACCCCTAGAGGTACTTTCCAGCCTCAACCATTCTGTAATTCCATGCACTGAATGTTTAGGAATTTTGTCCAAAGTGCTGAACAGGTGCCTGCTCCCAGAATCAACATAAGTGCTTTAGAAGCTGTTGCTTATCCTTTCTGAGGGAGGATGACTGACTTCTGCACACACGTTTGTAAGGCATCATGCGGAATTATTTTCTTGTCTCATATTGCTGTCTCTGGACTACAGACAGGTACTGTCTGATATTTGTCTGCTGGAGCAAGAGAAAACAGTTTTGAGTGAGACATCTCAACTCTCAGCAGGAGGTAAGCAGATAACATGAGGTAAGTTTATTGACCTAACCCAAAGAATAGAGGTCATTATGTGTGGATTTCTTAAATAATACCACAGCATGCTGGAAATTTGAGGGTGGCATTATCTGAGAAATTATTTAACTCTAACTTCCTGTCAAATGCAGTGTACTTACTGCATCACACGCTTAGGGGAGGCTGCAGTGCATCATTGCTCTGTCTCCACTCGTTGTCAGCCACAGGAGCAGAGCTGTGTGAAGCTGAGCTATGTGGCTCCTTTTGTTTTTTGTTGTTTCTAGAAGTGC